>CM040123.1:151651408-152251408 GCA_022559845.1 Amorphophallus konjac
CCCCTGCAGTCGATGATGCTTCCTACGTAAACATCAAAGACAGGATAGCAAGGAAGATCCTGCAGGAAGATATCCTTGAGAAGAGGGAAATCATGTTGGCAGAGGCCGAAGAAGAACTAGCTGATGAAGAGAAACCATGGTTCTATGAAATTGTCAAATATTGCCAAGATCAGTCTTATCCTGAAGGGGCCACCACAGAGGACAAGAAAGCCATAAGAAGGGTGGCTCAGAAATACACATTGATCGGAGGTCTACTCTATAGGAGGAGCCTTACTGGTATTCTGTTAAGATGTCTTGGTGACGATGAGGTTTGGAAATGTGTAGAGGAGACGCACTCGGGTGTGTGCGGTGGCCACGTGAATAGTCAGATGCTCGCCAAGAAGATCATTCGTCAAGGCTTTTATTGGCCCACTATGGAAGAGGATTGTGCTGTCTATGTCCGTAGGTGTGTCAAGTGTCAACTTCACGCCGATAAAATCCATTCACCATCTTCCTCACTTCATCCAATATCCTCCCCATGGCCTTTCTCCATGTGGGCATTCGACATCATTGGTCCCCTAGGTGATCCCAATTCCCTCACCAAGCAGAAATCTTTCATCCTTACTGCGACGGAATACTTCACCAAATGGGCCGAAGCCGAAGCTTACGCGGAAATCAAGGCGTCAACAGTCTGCAAGTTCATCATGAAGAACATTCTCGCCAGATTCGGCGTCCCAAGCACGATCGTCACCGACAATGGGCCACAATTCATTTCTCAGGACCTACAGGACCTCTGCAAAAGGTACGCAATTGCATTGCATCATTCATCGCCTTATTACCCACAAGGTAACGGCCAAGCGGAGGCCACCAATAAAACATTGCTCAAAATCATCAAAAAAACCTGCGAGTCTAGTAAGTTTTCAGACTGGCCAGAAAAGCTTATCGAAGCCCTATGGGCCTATCGCACTTCAATCCGTACCCCCACCGGGCAGACTCCATTTGCCCTCACTTATGGTATGGAAGCGGTAGTCCCGTACGAGACTCTGATCCCTTCTCTCAGGGTACAATTGGATGAGGAATTTCCCCTCGACGATCGTCGTAATTCACTCCTCGCCCAGTTGGAACTCTTGGATGAGAAGCGGCTGGCCGCCGCCGAACACGCGCGTGTGTATCAAAATAGACTCGCTCGCTTTTACCAAAAGAAAGTCGTTGAGAGAAAATTCAAAGTCGGTGAGATGGTCGTAAAAAGAATTTTTGTCAAACCTGGAGGGCCGCGTTCTAAGCTCCAACCCAATTGGGAAGGACCATTTGTAATTCAAGCCGTGTACCCTGGCAACGCCTACAAGCTAGTCAACGCCGAAGGGACCGAGTTATCCACCCTTGGAATGGGCTTTATCTTAAGAAATACTACCCTTAGCACAAAACAAAAAAAAATGATGAAAAGATAAAAACATCAAAAACAAAGGAATATTGAAAACCACTAAAAATATGGAAAATTCAAAATGCCGATGCCTGGCAGGCACCATGTAGTTAAGTCCCTGCATCTAAGCTTCATGTTAGGATAGGGCCCATTAAGGCTTGGTAGGCACCGGGTCTTGGTTTGCCAGAACCGTGGAGATCCCTGTCCGGCCACGTCGGCCTATGCTCGCTCGAAGGAAGCTAACATGTGCTCACTTATGTATTTTATTCAAAAAAATCGGTAGCATCACCTACGGTAGGGCCACACCTAGAAGATCTCCGGAAGCTGTAATCTTTATTCTTTTCTCTTCGACCAAATGAGACAGTCGGCGCCCTTAAAACGCTGAGCATGAGAAACCGAAACTCAAACCCCAAGGCAAGAGTAGGACCCATTTCCTCGAGCATCGATCAGAGCACGAGAAGAGGGCAGTGTCCCCGCAGGCATACGAAAAGGGAGCCCACAAACGTCAAATATCTCCCTCACAGAAAGAAATACAAAATCAAAATCAAGAGAAAAGCCTGGTCGTGACCGTGCCTGTTGCGATAAACGGAACCCCTCAAAGCAAAAGTCTGAATCCACAAAGGGGGGCCGTGGAATGTAAATGCTCGAGATTTGGTCCGAAGTTGTCCGAAAGGAAAGAGTTAATGGGCCCTTATTCGCTCGCCGGGTTAACGGCTTTGCCGGTCCTCTCAGGAGGTTTATCCCCTACGCTCTTCCTTCTCCCTCTAAAGATGAAGGTTCGATGGAGTTTCTGAAAGGTGAAAACTGCCCAGGGTCTGCGACCTTATTTTAATATACACATTTTGGTTGCCTACTTTGAAAAGCAAAAGCTATCGCTGCGAAGGAGTCTCTGTGTTTCTGGCTGGTCAAGACCCCTGTTTACCACCTTGATGTCTTCTTGTTTAACCTCGGGCTTAGGCCAATGCAAGCGCGTCACCTATGGGTGCGACGGCGTCTGATTCCGGGTCAGCGTCGCGCGGTTGGTCGTTAGGGTTCCAGGGTGTTCCATCTTATACCATCTAGAGTTGTGAGGAAACAGACCCGGGTCGGGCAAATCATCTACCTCAAACACCTTTTGGGTGAATCCCTGTGGTCGGAAGCAACTGGGAGCCTAAGCATGGCATGACGGTATTGTCATCAGGGTAAGTCTTAGCCGGCGGGATCGTCATTCGAGGGGTCTAGAGGCCCAAATCAACCTAGATGTGCACTTAGGATACCTGGGAGGTTAGTAAGAAACCCCTGTCTCACGTAGGTTAGGTGCCATTTGGGTGCTTGCCGGGCGTTAGCAATAAAAAAAATTGAAATGATAAAAGCAAAAAAAAATAGAAAAGAGAAATGTACATATTTGCAAACAAAAAAATCTTTTTATGATAAAACAAAAAAAATGTCAAATATAAAAAAGAAAACAAATCAATTTTGCATGATTGCATTTACGTGCATCATCTCACTTTAATACCGCTTGCATTCGTGTGCTTGCCTGTCGCATTTATCATCACCGCATCTTTCCCTTGCCTTCGTTAAATAAAGGCTTGGCCCCTTGACCAGTTATCAAGGACAGTCACAGTGACCATTTGCTTATTGAGCAAGGGGCCAAGTCAGAACAGAAATTCTGATTTGTTTGTTTCAGTGATATGTGCAGGGATTCAGGTAACTGAAGCAAAGGTAAAAAACAAACAAACCAAACCTTGTGTTTTATTCCAAAAAAACCAAAAAATTTACATCAAGTTCCGCCCTCTCTCTCTGCATTACTCGTCCCACTACTCTCCGGGCAAAACACTCTCAAAGGTGCTACCCAACTACGAAAAGCGGTACTCCTGCCGCTCTGTACTCCTCTTCCTATTCCCACATCCCGGCGTTGATCCGCGGAAGCAGCAGAGAAGCTACCAACACGAAAGCCACGCTCTCGTGCTTTTCGGTAGCGCTCCTCACCATCTCTCAGCCACTGTTCAGCAAGACCAAGGCCGATTCGGAGTTCGAATAGTTGGGCCTCCATGGCCCTTCGCTCCTCCCTTTCAGCCAAACTGTTGGCTCTTTCTCTCTCTGCGTTTCTTTCCCTCTCTGCCCGTTCTCTCTCACGGTCTTCCCTCTCTAACTGGAGAGTGATCCTCAGTTCCATAGCATCCCTGGATGAGTCGTCATCAGGATGACGCCGCAGTTCCCTCTCCAGTTCTGCTATCCTAGCCTCCTTCTGCGCAGCTTGGGCAAGCGCTTCTTCCGTCTCCTTTTCCTGTCGAGTGTACCATCTCAGATACGCGATAAGGCGTAAACAAAGAGAACTCAACGCTGAAACTTTTACCTGTATACGAAGCATTCCTTCTGCCTCCGCAGCACGCTGCGTGGCGTGAGCAAGTTGCTCATGAAGCGAGTCAAGTTCTGAGGTGGGAATCCACAAGCTGGAAGAGGCACCACCTACTCCCATCGCTGGGGAGGCTGCGCCAATCTGGGCATGCTGCGACCATGTGAATTAGCAGCCAACATCTGGAATCTGGGGTTTTAACTAGGAACGTACTGTACACCTACCAAGGCGCTCGTAGCTCCGCGGGTATCGCCCAACTGTTGTTCCATCTCTGCCAAGCGAGTTCGTAAATTCGCTATCATGGCATCCCGGACATCCTGCGGCCTTACAAGTCAGCATTTTCACCAGAAAAACCAAGAAAAGGAGAAAGAAGAGAAGAGAAAAGGGGAAACCTACCTCCACAAGTCCCCGGGGTTGGAACCGTTCTGCGTACTTTGTCCTATATAGACGCAAATAGTCTTCGCTGTCCCGCGCCTGCGATTCTACAATCGTGCCACCCCGTTGCCAGTCTTCGTACTGTTCAGGGAACCGCACGCGCCAGTCAATGCAGGTCGCCGGTCCTCGCGTCTTTCTCCCGACACGAGGTGGCGCGGCCGTATCCACCCATTCCTGAGCCAGTCCTAAGGTTCTCATAACCAATCGTAGCCGGAGCGGCTCGATTTCATTCAGGCAGTGCATCCACAGTTCACGTCCGAACCGGGCACGACTTGCTAGAACCCACGGCTGGTCGGCATCGACCATGTCTGAGTAGGGTCTCCAGTTTACCATCGCTGCAGGGAACTCCTGTAGCTCTCGCCTCAGCACCATCAGTTGGTAGGTTAGGGGTGCCGCACTCATGATGGGTTCCCACCGCCTGGCTAGCGGCACCATCGCAGGTCGCCAATGTCGAGCTCTCCCCATGGGGAGGTAATAATAGCTCCATAACTGCTCGGCGCAGGTCATCAGTACCATGCAAAAACACAAAAAAAAAAAAATATATATACAAAACAAGCAAAACCAAAAAAAAATACCTGGATGAATGGTGTGAAGCCACTCACAGTCATCTCACGATCCGTTTCTTGGAATAGGCCTGCAAACAAGTGTGCCAGCATGGCGGCTCCCCAGGCATAATACCCTACTCTTTCAAGGTCTGACAGCAGCTCCAGGAAGCAACATTGGATACCATCCCCTTTCGAGCTCAGTACCAATCTCCCCAAAAGGAAGAGGAGAAATCTCCTCAAATCTATGTTACATCTTTCCCAGTTGCCGAAATCTGTGCAATACACGGCGCGGCATCCTATTTCTATCCTTTCCATGAACTCTTCTGAGGATTCATCATCCCGCCGACGAGTGTCGGTGAGCCCTAATGCATCCATGAGGGACGCCCTAGCTACCGACCTATTTTTCCGACCATCCAGGTCCAGACCCAGTAACTTCTGGGCACCTTCTCTGTAGTCCGCGTAAGTGACTCCGGTCACTGCCTCGCCCTCTACCTTCAGGCTTGTGATCCGGACCACATCCTCCAAGCTGGGCACCATGTGCCCCCAGGGCATCAGGAATGCCCGGCTCACTGGGTCCCATCTCTCACACAAGGCTTGGATCAGAACCAGGTCGGGCTTGATCGGCTCGATCCGAAGAAAGGTACCAAATCCCATCACGTCTAGCCTCGCCTTCTGAAAATCTGGGAGGCCCCTGTACGCCGCTACTACCAACTCCCACAAGATTTGTGATTTCATCACAACCTACACATACAAGGAATGGGGGTGAGGTTTGGTCACAAGAAAGGAAGAAAAAATGAGAAAAGGGCAAGAAAACTTGGCTTACGAGTTGTGATTGGGCCCTTTCGCTGAAGTGCCCTTCAAGGTCTGAAAGCCTTCTGGAACTACTACCACTGGACCTGCTTCTCTTCGAGGAATGGGAAGATTCGCCCTCCATCCAACTCTCGGAATTTTGAACTCCTCTTCTCCCGTAAGAACTTGTGCTCCTCGAGTTAGCTCTCGATATACCTGGGAGGATAAAAGGGACAAGAATTTATAGAAATGGAAGGAGTGCGGGCCAAGATTGCCTCCATCACCTGTCGATGATAGCCCTCGCAATGAGACACTGGCCAAGCGACCCCATGTGTCGCTTCACCGCTCACACAGGGTGATTGACTGGACGAAGAATAGGACGAATAGCCCCTATGTTGTCTAGGGATACCCTATCATGTTTTGGAGGACGCCCGCAAAATTTGGCACAACATCCGGGAAAAGGAACTAGGGCCGTCAGTATTGACTTCGACGGCAGATTCTCGTGGAAAATGGTCACAACAAGACGTGATTCTCCGCTCGAGGCGGAGTCTCGACAGATCCGTCACATGGGAACAGTGCAAAGGAGAAGAAGTGTAGGGAAGAAGGAACGCACAAGAGGACAAACAAGCATCAGAAAATCAAATCACTCCATTCATAATTCTACATAAGCTGTCAAAAACATCATAAACATAAAGAGGTGACGGGTCCGCTAGCCCGCCAATCCTCACCATCACTCATCTCTCCGGGCACTCTCCTCCTCTCCCCCGAGGTGAGGGTCCCTCAGAAGCCTCCAGGATCCCCGTGCAGTAGCACCTGCCTCGCCTCTGGGCGCCTGCTCCGCAGCAGTGACTCGCTGCTCCTCCCCTGGCGTGGCGAAGAAGCCACTGGCGGCAAAGCGACCGGACTGGCGGAGTCGCTCCCCGAACTCTCGCGCTCTCTCGTAGCGCGTCTCCATCCCTCCTAGCCTCTGCACGACGGCCTGAAGGCCCAGCTGGAGCTCCCTCACTTGGGCCTCCAAGGCCCTCCTCTCGGTCAGATCCCGCTGTCGCTCGGACCTTCTCTCGGCCTTCTCTCTCTCTACCTCTCTCCTCATCATCTGCAGAAGAACCCTTAACTCCAGGATGTCTGGAGAAGGTCTCTCCTCACCACGGTGCCGCAGCTCCGCTACAGTCGCCACCCAGGCGTCACGCTCCTCTTCCGCCCGGGTCGCACGGGCCACCGCACCGGCAAGTTGCTCCCGGAGGGAAGCAATCTCGAGAAAAGGGGCCGAGGAGCTAGAAGATCCGCCAGCCGCTCCCACCGTCGCTGTCTGCTGGGCACGCTGGAACAAAATAAACAACGGCCGTCAGTGAAACTCCGAAATCTGAAGTTAAAAGGGCGGCACGTAACTTACCAGGAGCGACAGCTCATGTTGAGCGACGGCCAGTTGCCGCCTAGTCTCTGACAGCTGGGCGCGCGAGCCGCCGATGCCACGCGTGTCCCCAGCTTGGGGAAGCCCCGCGTAACTCTCTCTCTGCCGCCGCAGGAAGTCGGCACTGTCCTGCACCAGTACACCCCCTTGCTGTCCAGGGAGACGTACGGGCCAGTCCTCGAGCCTCGCCTTGCCGCGACTCTCCTTCCTGACGCGGCTCGGCTCGTCCGCACTCGCCCACTCATCGGCCAGGCCCAGGGTCCTTGCCATGTCCTGCACCAAGAAAGGGGTCCCATATCAGTCAAAAGGAACGCGTCCCCTGTCTAGGACGCGTCCATCATTTGAGTGCAACACTCTCCGAACCCTTTCCTCCTCGCCCGGCTCGCTTCAAAACCCAAAATGAATTAAAAGAGGAAGAGATCGGAGGACCTACCGGACCGTATTCACCTCCTCCCACGCCATCGGGCCCCTCGGGTCCCTCGGGGGCCCGAAGCGGCCCTTCCTCCTCCATGGACGCCGTTCCGTGATCGGGCGCGTCCCTCCTTGGGCGAGGATTTCCTCGTCCCTCTCCACCTTCACCACGGTCGGGCCCACCGAACTCCATCGATCAAAAGAGGAGGAAGACGAAAAAGGGGCAAGCGCGTTTCGGCGGAAGGCGGGCTCGTTTGCGGGTAAGGCACGGGAGAAGAAAGGACCACCCGTCGCTTTAAATTTAAAATCAAGGATTAAGACGCGTCCTCGCGCCTGGACGCGCCCAAAAGGGGGGAAAGGAAACAAAATCCCCCCGTGCAAAACATAGTTCCCCGCTGTTCAGGGCAAGGTCTCGCGAGCGTGCCTCAAGGGACAACTCAGTGCAAAAAAAAGAAAGTGTGGGAGAGAGAAAGTACACACAACACAAAAAGCCATTTCCATTTCATATAATAGCCGAAAGTACATCATACAGTGAGAAGGGTGACGTACAAGCAACTCTCTAACTCTCACCGTCACCCTCCTGGTCATCTCCTTCCTCCCTCCTCTGACGGAGATCCCTAGGGGGCCTCCGCGACCTCTGTGAACCCTGAGAAGCCGTGCTCGCCTCGCCCTGCGGTGGCACTCCAGCCTCGAAGGCGCGACGACGCTCCTCGGCCGAAGAAACCAGGTAGCTGCCCATGGAAAAAGAACCAGACTGACGAAGTCGCGCCCCGCGTTCCTTCGCCCTCTGGTACCGCTCCTCGCTCTCCCGAAGCCTCCCCTCCGCCGTGCCAAGACTCAATCGGAGCTCCAGCAGCTGGGCCTCTAGAGCCCTCCTCTCGGTCTGATCCCGCTGTCGCTCCTCCCTCTCTCTCTCTCTATCCCTCTCCCTCTCTCTCTCCACGCTCTCCCTATCCCTCTCCCTCTCCTCTCTCTCCCTCATCGCCTCTCTCCTCGACAGCTCGAGGGCGATCCGCAGATCCACTACGTCGCGAGGAAGCTCCTCAGCCTCCCGTCGCCGCTCCTCCTCTAGCTCCGCAATCCGGACGTCACGCTCTGCCACCCGGGCATCGCGCTCCTGCTCAGCACGAACAGCACGCGCCAGGGCCTCTCGGATCTCGGCCACCTGTCAAGGCACGCATGCACCGTAAGAGAACAGTGATAGAAGGAAAGTAGCTGGAAAAGGGTCGCGGCCAAGCAAGCACTCACTCGAGCCTCGCGGTCACGCTCGGCCTCCTCAGCCCGAGCCACCGCGTACGCCAGCTGCTCCTGGAGGGCAGAAACCTCCGGAGGAGGGCCCCGCGAACTGGAACCCGCTCCACCAGCCATCGCGGCTGCCGCTGTCTGGTGGGCCCGCTGAAACACGGGGCAAACGTCAGTCAAAGGCTAAGCATCAAAAATCCAGGTCACAAAAAATGCATTGCATAAACTCACCAGGATCTCCAACTCCTGTCGGATGGCCACCAACTGTCGCCTGGCGTCCGCCAACTGGGCCCGCAGGTCGGCAATCATGGTATCACGAGCATCCTGCATTACACATAAGTTAGTATCCCATGCATACATATAGAAAGGTGGAGCAGTTTCATTTCACTTACCCCTGCCATACCACCCAAGGAGAGGCGGTCCCCGTACGTAGCTCGGTACCGTCTCATGTAGTCTGTGCTATCCTGTACGTGGGACACTACTGGGACCCCGCCCTGCTGCCAGTCCTGGTACTGTGCTGGGAAGCGCGTACGCCAGTCCACGATCTTCGCCTTCCCCTTGGTCTTCCGCCCAATGCGGGCCGGCGCATCTACGTCTACCCACTCCTGGGCCAGCCCCAACGTCCTCATGACCAGTCTAAGCCGCAGCGGCTCAATCTCGTTCAGGCAATGGACCCACACGTCCCGCCTGAAGCGAGGAAGACCCGCTACAACCCAGGGCTGGCCAGCATCGCCCATGCCCAAGTAGGGCCTCCACACCACCTGCATCACCATACATACATCATGTTAGTTACCATTCAGTCACATGCATAAACACAAAAAAATCATGCGCATCATACCATGGCCTCGGGATACTCGCTCAGCTCTCGACGAAGTGACGCCAGCTGGTAGCCGTGGGGTGCTGCAACCACGACCGGCCTCCACTGCCGCGCCAGAGGCACGGCCCTCCTGTTCCCATGCCTAGCCCTCCCCATCGGGAAATAGTAATAGCTCCACACCTGCATCCATCATACATCATTAGTACAATAATTGCATATTTAACTGTGAGAATGCATAAATAAAATGTTTACCTGGAGGAAAGGTGCGAAGCCGCTGACTGTCGTCTCCTTCTCCGAAGTCTGGGAGAGATCGGCAATCAGATGGGCAAGCAGAGCCGCTCCCCACGCATAGTGCCCCACTCTGTCCAGATCCGCCAAGAGCCCGAGGAAACGGCAGTGGATGCCATCCCCCTTCGTCCCCAGCAGAAGGCGGCCCAGGAAGAAGAAAAGAAACCTCCGAAGGTCTAGATCCACCAGCTCCCTCTCGCTCGGATCCTGGGTGAAAGCTGCACGAGCATCCCCCTCCAGTCGAGCCAAGAACTCCGCTCCAGTCTCGCTAACCCGCTGGCGCGGGTCGACGAATCCGAGCGCCTCCATGATCTCCACTCGGCCGACTACCCTGCTGTCTCTATCAGTCACGCTCGTCTCTAACCACAGCAGGTCCAGGGCACTCTCTCGGTAGTCGGGGTAGGTGACCCCGCTGACTGCCTCTCCGTCAACTCGTAGCCCGGTGATCCGAGCCACGTCCTCCAGTGACGGCACCATGTGCCCCCAGGGCATCAGAAACGCCCGGCTCGGTGCGTGCCACCGCTCCCTCAGTGCCTGGATAAGAGGAAGGTCGAGCCGGAAGGGCTCGATCCTAAGGAAAGCTCCAAAGCCCATGGCGTCCACACGCGCCCTCTGGAAATCCGGCAGCCCACGGTATGCTGCCACCACCAAGGACCAGCTGATCCGGCCCTTCATCACGCCCTGCAAACCACAAAACCAACAAAGAACACATCAGCATCATGAACAGTAATCAACAATAACACTGTATATACTATTTTATTTTATTTAAAAAAAAATACATATATATATTTTTGGAGGCGTCCAGACCCCTGGACGCCTCCTTCCTATTTTCTTTATTCCTTTTTCGAAAAAAAAATCCAAAAAAACAAAAATAAAAAAATATATATAATATATATATAATTATGGAGGCGTCCTAGGTCTTGGACGCCTCCTTATTTTTTAAATTTATTTTATTATTTACGAAAATTAATAAATAAAAAAAAAAGAAAAAGAAAACATGGAGGCGTCCAGGTCCCTGGACGCCTCCTTCTCTCACTACCCGCCTCTCTCTCACAACCTCTCGTACACCCGTTTTAGCCTATTGAACCACAGAGTGAGGATTCCGAGGTACTTACCGGGTCGTGATCATCCTCTCCCGCGTCACCAGCATCCGCAGCAGCCTCCGCGGCCAGGAGAGGCACCTCCATCCCCTCCTCCGCAGCAATCTCCTCTGCTGCAGCCTCCTCGGCATCATCCCTCAACCTCCTCGCACGACGAGCCAGTCGTTTTCGCTTCCCTGGAACCTGGCTCGATCCTCCTCGCTCCATGGGGACTAAGAATAGGTCGTCTGGGTGACTGGGTCGTCAGATTGAACAGTAAATGAGCAAAAGGGGGGGGGGAGCCCTTAAATAGGAATTTCTTTTTTTGGGGCGTCCTGGCGCCTGGACGCCCCCATTTTTTTATTTTTTTCAAAATTTAAAAAAATTTTTGGGGCGTCCAGGCGCCTGGACGCCCCCAAAACAAAAATAAAAATAAAAAATAAAATAAAAATTTGGGGCGTCCAGACGCCTGGACGCCCCTAAAACAAAAAATTAAATAAAATAAAAAAATAATAGTTGGGGCGTCCAGGACGCTGGACGCCCCCAAAACAAAAAAATAAAATAAAAATAAAATAAAAATTAGGGGCGTCCAGATAGTTGGACGCCCCCAAAACAAAAAAAATTAAATAAAAATAATAGGGGCGTCCAGGCCCCTGGACGCCCCCCATAATAAAAAAAATTTTTCAAACAAAAAAAATATAATATATTTATATAAGAATATGTATATAATCCAAACAAAATAAAAAACACAAAGAAAAAGAAAAACCATAAAAAAAGATAATAATTAAGGGGACGGGGGTCCGAAACATCCAAATGCCAAATTTTATTCCATCAGAAAAGCAGAGTGAACTACATCAGGGGCTTAGGCGCTTTAGGCCTTAACTTCCCCAGTTCGGTTACATAAGCCCTCCACGGCTCGCATTCTTCCACCACGTGCGCTAACGCCTTTCCCGCAACACTTGTCTTCCAGGGTGCTTTAATGGCCTTCGCTTCCTTCGCGTCCGCTTCAGTACCCAACTCCCTCTTCTTCAAGGGAACGATGCCAGTCGGTGGCGGGAACGAATGGCGTGGGATGCCAATCTGCAGGCAGCACCGATGCGCGTTGTAAAGAACAAACTCGGTCGCGCCGATCAGTTGAAGATCGACTTCGGGAGAAGGCCTCATGAGGAGATCAAGCGAAAGCAAACATGCCGGTGCGCAAGTGAAGAAGCCTTGTGTCACGGTGCGGAAGTGAGACCGCCAGTCTTCACGTTTCTTCAGCCACGGAACGCGGTTCACTACAGTACCACCAAAGCCTAACACGTCGGCTATGTGGTGAAGCGGGCTTTGTTGGAAGAGCTTCGAAGCGGTTGGCATTCCCCCGCGGTGGTCGAATTTGAAATGCAAATCCAGCCAGCAATTCAAGACAAGTGCACAACCAAATGGAGGCTTACCCAGGCTCGAGGCAGTAAGACCGCTGTAAAGATAGGCGAGGACGGCGGGTCCCACCCTCTTTCCACGCCAGATCCCGCAGATAGCACCCAGTTGGTCTTCCTCCACCATGTTGTCGGTATAAGGGAACAAGAGAGCACCCGCCAGACAAATGGTGAACCCCTTCATGATTCCCTCCAAATAGTCATCGTCTGGTGACCCTCTCAGGGCGTTCATGACCCACTCCGCAAGCTTTTGGAGATCGATCCCCTTCTGAGTACGGACCTTTCTAGCTGCGTCGGGCGGCATGAAGCTTCCAAGGACGCTTTCAGAAGTACCCCGTGTCAGCATCCGCATAGCCTTCACCTTCCCGTCGCTCTTGAATTTCTTCAAACCAAGCAGAAGTTCCACCTCCTCGAGGAGGATGGTCACCTCGAAGGTCGGGAAGATAAAAGTGTGGGTCTGGGGATGCCAGACCTCCACTAGCGCGCCCATAGCCGCCCAGTCCATACGAATCTTCTCGTAATGCTTGGCGTGAATAAGGAGCCCCTGCAGATGCCACTTCGAGAGTATGGCCCTCATGCCAATGGAGATATTGGAAGTCAGCTTTGAAAGCCATGGCAGCTTGGAAAATTTCCTCGGGCCTGGGAAGAGTGGATATGGCTGGGAGAGGAAGGAAGAAGAAATGAAGGAAGTAAGAAGAAGGTTCACGTACAGAAATTTGAAAAGAGTCGGCTTACCATATGCGACATGATCGTCCCACTCAGATGACCCTCGAGGTCAGAAAGTCGCCTAATCTCGCTGCTAGGCTTGCTCCTCTTCATAACGCGGGAAGACTCTCCTTCCATCCTGAAGATCTCTAGATTCTCCTCTCCTTCCTCTCCTGAGCTTCCAAAACCCACCTTGGTGCATTTGAATGAACTTGCCTAAGGGGAGTTCTTATAGGAAGGGAAGGGTGCTACAGGACAGAACATGTCACATCAGTGGTCATTGTCAAGATTTTGTCTGGATCTCCTTTGAACTGTGGTGCGATTCTGCTACCTTTTGATGTTGCTAACCTTTGCTGGCATGTGCAGGTTTTACTAACGGACATCTTTGTCCTATCTCCTGTCCCACCTTTCATTGGTTGGTCCCACCATGTCATGCATCATAATATATGATACCTACGCTACTAGAACATGTCAAGGACCTTGCGGCCCGAACGAATCTGGGATTTGAGTTCCCCTTCAACAAAAACGGTGATGATCCCGGAAGAGTTTGGGTTGTACGGATAGGCCGTCAATTTGTGATAGAATGGGGACGACGGTTCCATTCAGTGAGTTGGTACGCGGATAAACGGGCCCCAGCCCAGTATCAGCTCACCGGGTCGGTATCCTGACCCGTTCTTCACAAGTTGACAATATTATCCTTGGCTATTTTCTATTTTAGTTTGTTTTGAATTTTTCTTTAAACCCAGCATGCATTCATATAGGACTTTGATTTATTGCGGAAGATCATTCAAGCGATTCGATTGTGAAAGCCGTTGTGTTTCAATTCCTACAAATATGAGATATTCCACTCTGAATGAAATACTGAGTTTCTTTGAGACAGCCCTACGCTGCTCTTCCAAAGGAGACCCTTGTTTGGACAGACCCTCAGATATTCCTTTACATTTTTGACCCACCTTGGCCGCAGCACTTCCACATTGGCTGGTAACCGCTCCCCAAAGGTGAAACCTCCGGTTTATGACCCAGGTACTTCCACACCGAGAAGTTGGTCTTCTTTTGTTTCGTGCCTGAGTGCACATCTCACCCTCCCTTATTTGATCTCCGTCCAAGCAATCGTCAATATTTGAAAGACCTCCTTCAAGGTCGCCTCATTGAAACTTCAGGAAAGATTCCAAACAGTAACGTCACAAGCGTGTCTCATCACACCTTGGCATCAACTTATCAGTCCGCTCCCACTTCATTTCAGTCCACTTCGATACCATTCCACTACGTGTCGCTCCCTTGCAAAGCAGACGCCAAGGCGGGGCAGCTGTAGACACGCCATTCTTGACGTCTCATGAGAAAGTCTCATATTACTATACGACGCCCCGCGATGGCCTACGCATTTCGAATCGCTCGAGTGCTTCCTTTTCCTGAGTCTTCTTCCGCCCTTTTCGGCATCCGGAATCGTCTCGTCACGGCATTCGGACGGCATCAACACCAGTCGAACGCATCAGGAGGTTCCGGAACCAAGAAGGATATCTGCCGGGCGGCCGCCGACGCCCGATCTAAGGACCCGGGTGGGTCTTAATGGGGGCGTCCAGGCCCCTGGACGCCCCCATTTTTATAATTTATTTTATTATTTTTCTCAAGGCCCAAAAATAAATAAAAATATATATATATTAATGGAGGCGTCCAGGCCCCTGGACGCCTCCATAAAAAAAAATAAAAATATTAAAATGCCAGTTGGCATAAAAATAAAATAAATAAAAAATACATATTAATGGAGGCGTCCAGGCCCCTGGACGCCTCCATAAAAATAAATAAAAAAATTAAAATGCCAGCCCTTGTATAAAAGACAAAAGAAAAATAAAAAATAATAATAAACTTTTGGAGGCGTCCAGGCCCCTGGACGCCTCCATCAACTCACTCACGGGCGCCGGCCACCGAACGACGGTTTGTCGTGTGTGAAAAAAGCCAAATTTAGAGACGTCCAGCTGACTGGACGCGCCCATTTTTGAATCACGAGGCGCCGCTCACAAAACCACGCGTTGTGCCAAACCGCGTGCGGCCGTCGTCGGTTTTCGGTGGACCTGTTAGAGGCGTCCGGGACCCTGGACGCCCCCATAAAAGTATTCTAAAAAAATCAATAAAAATAGAATAAAATATTATTTCGGCCCTGATGGAGGTGTCCAGGGTCCTGGACGCCTCCACCTTCCGGAACTCTATAAATAGAGGCCCACCCCCTCAGTTCTAGGGGAGCTAAGCAGTGATCCGATAGGCTGCCGGAGCCCAGAGGCTACGGAGTCATTTTTCTAACCCGTGGGGTCTTTTGTAGGTGGAGGTTCTGCCGGCTTCTCGGGTGCCCACGCTCGCGAGAGGGAGGTCGTCTTCATCCACCGCGCTTCCACGTCGTCCCCACGCTGCCGGAGCTCCGCCGGATTTCACCCTCGGCTCATCCAATAAGCCTTTTCTTCCCCTTTTTCTCCATAGTCCTTTACATTCATCATATTGCATCATCTATCCCCTTCACAAGGGGGCCTCTTCTCTTATACTTCTTACATCCATCATCTCATTTTCCTCCTACTCGAGTCCGAGAGGGGTTTAAAAGATAACACCAACCAGGTGTGTGTCTTGCCATCATTTCGTTATTTTTATCGCAAGGATTCGAATACTACACCTCCATCTTTCTAATCCACTTGTCATTTATTTGTCGTTGTCTTGCAAGGGTACCCGAGGAAAGCCCTCTCCGTCGGCCGGCCGGAAGGAGAGGAAGAAGCAACCCGCCATCTCCCGCTCTTGAGGTAGGCGCGATCACCTTCTTATTTTGGGGTCTTTTGGCCCCTGGCGATCACATCTTATCATCGAGGCCGCGGCGAGTCACTTCCCCAATGGCCGTTTAAATTTCTGTTTCCTATATTCTCTTTATATTTTGTTATATATTCTGCTTATATCATCGAGGCCGCGGCGAGTCACTTCCCCAATGGCCGTTTAATTTTCTATTCCTATAATCTCTTTATGCTTTGTTATATTCTGCTTATATCATCGAGGCCGCGGCGAGTCACATCCCCAATGGCCGTTTAAATTTCCGTTCTTATATTCTCTTTATATTCTGTTATATTCTGCTCATATCATCGAGGCCGCGGCGAGTCACTTCCCCAATGGCCGTTTAAATTTCTGTTCTCATATTTTCTCTATATTCTGTTATATTCTGTTCATATTCTCGAGGCCGCGGCGAGTAACTTCCCCAATGGCCGTTTCAATTCTTGTTATTTAATTTTTGCATCATTCCCGTCCCCCCGAGGTCGCGGCGAGTCACTTCCCGCTATGGCCGTTTAATCCCCATATTTTGCTATATCATACTTGTTCCGCTCGCCCCGCCGGAGCAATCTCCCGTGGTGGCCCCTTCTCTCTTCCATCTCATCTCTGTATTGCAGCAAACAAAACAAACAAAAAAGAAGGAGCCCGCGCGCTCTCCGCATCCTCTTCCCCGCACCATCGAACTCCGAACCGCGTGACGTCGCTCACAGATTGCTCCGGCGGGGCGAGCGGAACAAGTATGATATAGCAAAATATGGGGATTAAACGGCCATAGCGGGAAGTGACTCGCCGCAACCTCGGGGGGACGGGAATGATGCAAAAATTAAATAACAAGAATTGAAACGGCCATTGGGGAAGTTACTCGCCGCGGCCTCGAGAATATGAACAGAATATAACAGAATATAGAGAAAATATGAGAACAGAAATTTAAACGGCCATTGGGGAAGTGACTCGCCGCGGCCTCGATGATATGAGCAGAATATAACAGAATATAAAGAGAATATAAGAACGGAAATTTAAACGGCCATTGGGGATGTGACTCGCCGCGGCCTCGATGATATAAGCAGAATATAACAAAGCATAAAGAGATTATAGGAATAGAAAATTAAACGGCCATTGGGGAAGTGACTCGTCGCGGCCTCGATGATATAAGCAGAATATATAACAAAATATAAAGAGAATATAGGAAATAGAAATTTAAACGGCCATTGGGGAAGTGACTCGCCGCGGCCTCGATGATAAGATGTGATCGCCAGGGGCCAAAAGACCCCAAAATAAGAAGGTGATCGCGCCTACCTCAAGAGCGGGAGATGGCGGGTTGCTTCTTCCTCTCCTTCCGGCCGGCCGACGGAGAGGGCTTTCCTCGGGTACCCTTGCAAGACAACGACAAATAAATGACAAGTGGATTAGAAAGATGGAGGTGTAGTATTCGAATCCTTGCGATAAAAATAACGAAATGATGGCAAGACACACACCTGGTTGGTGTTATCTTTTAAACCCCTCTCGGACTCGAGTAGGAGGAAAATGAGATGATGGATGTAAGAAGTATAAGAGAAGAGGCCCCCTTGTGAAGGGGAATAGATGATGCAATATGATGAATGTAAAGGACTATGGAGAAAAAGGGGAAGAAAAGGCTTATTGGATGAGCCGAGGGTGAAATCCGGCGGAGCTCCGGCAGCGTGGGGACGACGTAGAAGCGCGTTGGATGAAGACGACCTCCCTCTCGCGAGCGTGGGCACCCGAGAAGCCGGCAGAACCTCCACCTACAAAAGACCCCACGGGTTAGAAAAATGACTCCGTAGCCTCTGGGCTCCGGCAGCCTATCGGATCACTGCTTAGCTCCCCTAGAACTGAGGGGGGTGGGCCTCTATTTATAGAGTTCCGGAAGGTGGAGGCGTCCAGGACCCTGGACACCTCCATCAGGGCCGAAATAATATTTTATTCTATTTTTATTGATTTTTTTAGAATACTTTTATGGGGGCGTCCAGGGTCCCGGACGCCTCTAACAGGTCCACCGAAAACTGACGACGGCCGCACGCGGTTTGGCACAACGCGTGGTTTTGTGAGCGGCGCCTCGTGATTCAAAAATGGGCGCGTCCAGCCAGCTGGACGTCTCTAAATTTGGCTTTTTTCACACACGACAAACCGTCGTTCGGTGGCCGACGCCCGTGAGTGAGTTGATGGAGGCGTCCAGGGGCCTGGACGCCTCCAAAAGTTTATTATTATTTTTTTATATTTCTTTTGTCTTTTATACAAAGGCTGGCATTTTAATTTTTTTATTTTATTTTTATGGAGGCGTCCAGGGGCCTGGACGCCTCCATTAATATGTATTTTTTATTTATTTTATTTTTATGCCAACTGGCATTTTATTTTTTGTTTTTTTATGGAGGCGTCCAGGGGCCTGGACGCCTCCATTAATATATATATATTTTTATTTATTTTTGGGCCTTGAGAAAAATAATAAAATAAATTATAAAAATGGGGGCGTCCAGGGGCCTGGACGCCCCCATTAAGACCCACCCGGGTCCTTAGATCGGGCGTCGGCGGCCGCCCGGCAGATATCCTTCTTGGTTCCGGAACCTCCTGATGCGTTCGACTGGTGTTGATGCCGTCCGAATGCCGTGACGAGACGATTCCGGATGCCGAAAAGGGCGGAAGAAGAATCAGGAAAAGGAAGCACTCGAGCGATTCGAAATGCGTAGGCCATCGCGGGGCGTCGTATAGTAATATGAGACTTTCTCATGAGACGTCAAGAATGGCGTGTCTACAAATGCCTTCTAGCATTCCTCGTCCCAGGCGAACGTAGCAGATGCCATTTTGGGTCCCCTCAACAATTTAAAGAAAGGTAGGCATCGTTCGGCCGCCCGGGACAGGAATCGGTTGGGCACAGCAATGCGCCCCATAAGGCGTTGGATGTCCTTGATGCAGGTGGGTGGCCGCATCTTCAAGATGGCCTGAACCTTGTCGGGGTTGGCTTCGATCCCACGCTGAGTTACCAGGAAGCCTAGGAACTTCTCGGATCTGACTCCGAAGGTGCATTTAGCAGGATTGAGCTTCATGTTGCACCTCAGGAGGGTGTCGAAGGTCTCGGCTAAGTTGGCAAGGTGGTCTTCGGCCTTCGGTGTTTTGACGAGCATATCATTAATGTTGGCCTCGACGTTCCGATCGAGCTGTCCTTCAAAGATGTGGTTGATCAGTCTCTGATATGTTGCTCCAACGTTCTTCAACCCGAACGGCATTCGGGTGTAGCAGTGTACGCCGAAGTCGGTGATGAAGGCTATCTACTCGATGTCCTCCGGGTCCATCCTGATCTGATGGTAACCAGAGTAGGCGTCTAGGAAGCTGAGCAGCTTGTTGCCAGAGGTTGAGTCGACCAGTTGATCGATGCTTGGCAGTGGGTAGCAATCCTTCGGGGTAGCCTTGATGAGGTCGGTGAAGTCTACGCACATTCGCCACATTCCCAAAGCTTTCGGTACCAGGACGACGTTGGCGAGCAACGTAGGGTACAGCACCGGACAGAAGAGACCAATCTTTTGCCCCTTGGTGACTTGCTCCTTGATGATTGTTTGCTTCTCCGGGGCATGCTTTCTCCTGCGTTGTTGGACGGGCTTCACCGTTGGGTCGAGGTTGATCTTATGCATTACCACGTCTCCCGGGATCCCGGGAAGGTGATCGTCCGACCATGCAAAGACTTGGATGTACCGAGCAAGGAGATCCTTGTATTTTTCTTATTCCTCAAGTTGTAGATCGGCTCCGATCTTGACTGCTAGAGTCGGGTCACCATTGAGAAAGACCGTTAGCAACTTGCCACCAGGCTCAGATGTTGCTAGTCCCTCGTCGGCTCCCTTTACTCCTTTGTTTTTCCCTTCCAACCTAGTGGCTTCAACCGAGATTATATAGCACCGTCTAGCCAATGCCTGGTTTTCCCAGACCTCCCCCACACCATACTTGGTAGGGGACTTCATTTTTTGGTGAAAGGTAGAGGGCACCGCTTTCATTCGGCTGAGGATACCTCGGCCGAAGATGGCATTATTTGCTGTCATCCCCTTAATCACGATGAAGTCCACCATAACTGTAGCGGTTTTGGGCGGGGTGCCGATAGTAACTGGCAGGCTCAGGGCTCCCTTGGGATAAGTTGCCTGACCGTTGAACCCACACAGGGGGGTTCGGATCGGGTGAAGTTTAGATAGATTCTCTCCCATCTTGAGGAAACATTCATAGGATAATACATCAGGGGCACTACCATTGTCAACTAAGATCCTGTCTACGTTACAATGGTTTATCGTGGCCGATACAACGAGAGCGTCGTCATGAGGGGTGGTTAACCCTTCCAGGTCCTGGTCAGAGAATACCAGGGCCTGCGGTTCGCTCGCTTGCGGGGCCTTACGGTGCTTAATAGAGGCTTGGCTCGCCCGCTCGGTGTGACGATTTCTTCCTCAGCTACTGTCTCCTCCTGATGCCTCGCCACCCGCGATGATGTTGATGTGGACTCCGCGGGGGGCATTGTCGATTTCTTCGGGGGTGCCTCGGTCTTCCTTCTGCCTGAACACATAATGAGATAGGTGTCCCTGGAGGATGAGGCGCTCGATCTCATCTTGGAGCTGATGGCAATCGCTGGTGTGATGTCCGTGATCACTGTGGAACAGGCAATGCTTGTGGCGATTGCGGTGCTCAGCCTTCATAGGCTCAGGCTGGTGGAGGAGACCCGAGCCTTTGATGTCTTCGTAGATTTCGTAGATGTGAGCAGTAAGGGGAGTATACCGCTCATACTTTTGGGGCGGCTCCTTGCGATCTTCATCTTGGTTTCACCTCTTTCCTTGTCCCGTCCCTTGCTCGGATGGTCGCTTCTTGTCCCCCTCCCGACCCGAGCATGTCGTGCCTCGACAGGCGCTAAGGACTTCTTCGCACTCTACATGGCGCAGGGCAAGGGTCACTAGCTTAGAGAGGGAGGTGGGAGGATGAAGCACTAGCTCGTGCCGTAGGTTTTCACCGCGGGTACCCCCGGTTAATGCTGTGATGACTGAGGCAACATCTAGGCGGGGGATGCGCAGGGCTTCCGATTTAAATTGGTTGATATAAGCCCGCAACTTCTCCCCATGTTCCTACTTGAGTGCCAGTAATCCCACCACCGACCGGGGTGGACCACTACCGGCGAAGCTTTCCTTGAACACTCGCCCGAATTGCTTGAAGTTGTGGATGCTGTCGGGGGCTCGGGCCCTGAACCAGGCCTGAGCCCCCTGAACCAGAGTGGTCACGAACGCTCGGCACTTGATTACGTCGGATGCCCCATGTAGGGTCATTAGGGCGTTGAAGCTATCGTAGTGATCGGCCGGGTCTCCCTGGCCGTCGTACGACTTGAAGGCCAAAAGTGAGATCCTGGGGGAAATCTCGGCCTTCAAGATATAGTCGGAGAACGGGGATCGCTCCTCGTCCTCCATGAGAGAGGTCTTCTGCAAGGCGCGGAGGGAGCGCTCTTGCTCCGCGAAACGCCACTCAAAGTCTCGCAGCTGGAGGGAGAACTCCGGTTATTGTTGGCCCGAGGGACTGGGGGGATGCACTTGCATGCAATCTTAGCGTTCCTCAGGGCCCTCGGTCTCTGGGAACGGTCGGCGCGCTCCGGAGTTCTCCCTCCTTGGGTCGGAGGAGGCTTCCTGCTCCAGGGGAGGGGCATGCGATGGTCCTCCTGACAGCTTACGAATGAGCCACCGCCCCCGGAGGGTAAAATGGCCTCCAGCGGTTTGCTGGGAGGCATCTCCGCGAGGGGGGCTCTTCCGGGGGAGATGCAACTTCTCCTCCCTGGCCACCTGGGCCCTCATGAGATCCACGAGGACATCAAATTTTACGTTGATGGTTTGGAGGGTGTCGGTACTCCCGCCGGGAAGCTGTTCCCCCGCCACCGATGGAGGTATCGCATTGGCGTGGTTGCCTGATGGGGAATTCTCCATGGGGAGGGAAGGTGCGCCTTCTTTCGTCACCAGGGCCTTTCCCATGTCACCGGCAGTCCTCCTGCCAGAATTTTTTTACACCATGATGGCTCTTTGTTTGTTTCCCACAGACGGCACCAGATGAAGAGGGGCGATCTCGCACTACTCCTGAGTGGGGAAGAGGATAACCACGTAGCCTTGAAGTATGAACTGCAAGAGGGGAAACAGGTCAGGGGTGCCCTGGGATGGATCCCCGGGGAAAACCCTCCGATGCTTAAGTCAGCAAGTGTAGTAGAGCACAAGTGGAAAGGGAGGAGTTAGGAGGAAGATGGGAGCGTGAGATCCCTCTCCACCGAAAGGTGAAGTGGTTCCTTCTCAGGGTTTTTGGCTTACCTCTGCACAATAGGGCTCTTCCGGTTTAAATAATGACTCATTGAGTGCATGATCCCTGTAAGCTGAGGAGATTCGGGGGGGGGGGGGGGGGGGTTACGTCCTCCTTGCGGGATCTTTATAGCATACAGACTCTTGGTTTCCCCTATCCCCTTGAGCTCCCAGCTTTTAAGGGACGCGTAACGGCCGTATAGATAAGCTTCCATCAGTTGGCCCGAGCATATGGTGCTCGCCCAGGAGGTGCCTCCTGAGCGATAAGTGCACGGTTTGGGCAAGGAATATAAGGCTCCGAAGGAGCTCTCCCGATCAACTGATGCTCAGACTTCCTAACCCGAAGGCCGTGTAGGAAGCGCTTGGTACGAATGAGTTATTGGGCTTATATTAAGTGGGCCCATGGGCTACCACTTCAAGGAGCTGGGCCTCGTTGGGTTGGGTTGGACCTCGTTTGGCCTCTCCGTACAAGCGGCTAGATTTCCCCTCTCCAAGAGCTAAAATAGGAATTTTCTGATTAATCTTATCAAAAAAGAAATCTTGCCACTGGTCCATCTATCCCAGCAAAATATTCCTCTTCAAGAGCCTTCTTGGGAGGTGCTAGGTGACCTTGGATCACGTGCCAATGATTGGCCTTCGAACAAGTGTACGAAACTCGCGTGAAACTCTCATGGCAAACACAAGACTTCTTTTAGTCACCCTTACCAGCTATTTGTCAGCCTTGTTAGCTATTTGTCACCCTTATCAGCTATTTGTCTGCCCTACGTATCTATTTGTGACCCTAATCTACATTCTCTTCTTTCGCATGTTTCCGTCATTTGTTAGCCCTGTAAAGCTATTTGTCACCCTTGTTCGTCATTTGTCAGCCATGTGAGCTATTTTTCACCCTTGTTCGTCATTTGTCAGCCTTGTGATATATTTTTCACCCTTGTTCGACATTTGTCAGCCTTGTGATCTATTTTTCACCTTTGTTCGACATTTATCTCCCATGTGAACCATTTGTCACCCTTATTGGTCATTTGTCTCCCTTGTTGATTATTTGTCTACCTTGTAAGCTATTTGTCACCCTTGATCTGGAACATCAGCCAGTCTCTTTTACTTCTAACGAACAGCAGCTTCAGGATCTTCATCTTTGAACACAATAGATCTTCAGCCCCTTCTCTTTAGATGATCTACGGAGGACTTAATGCACTTCACAGTGTCGACTCCACTTGGACAGGATGTCTACTCCACTTCTTGTTGCTGCTTGACAACTTCACTGCTGCGTTGACTCCTTCTTCTTATACTGCGTTGACCTTATGTTTAAGTGCCAGGAAGAGAGCTCGCTGAGATGCATAGCAGCATTGACGCATGGACATCACTGCGCCGACTCCACTAATGCTACAGTTGCCTGACAGAGCTTTGACTTATTGGGGTCGACCCATAGTGTCGACGCTTCATTCTTGCTTCTTGGCTTTTCTAAAACTTTATATTTCTGAACTGAACTTAGCTTACTGAGTTTTTCTGAAATACATCAACAGAGCATGAGAGACTCATACATGAGTCATAGTATTTTGATATCATCAAAACTATAGGGACACAATATTCTCCACCTTTTGGATGATGGCAACACTATGAGTCATTTTGATCAAATTGACAGGATTCAATGTGAGGCATAGTAAGCATTAAGAATTCAGCATTCTACCCAACATAAATACACACACATTTACTTTAATTAATGACTCATCAAACTCTTCTCCCCCTTTGACATCAGCAAAAAAAATGAGTTTGATGCTCAGCTGAGAAAGTGGGGATGAGTAAGTTCAGACAAAGAATGAATTGGATCACATCAAAACCAATAGGGTCAAATATGAGTTAGAAATGTTCAGAATCATGGGCATAGCAGTGGAATGCAAATAGTTTTACTCAGAATATGAAATTGAGCAAGTAAAAATCTAGACAAGGAATTTCAATATGAATAGCAACAGACAAAGAGTCATAATTTCAGCAAAATAACAATCAGATTACAGAACAGCCAAGATTCTATCATCAAGATTTTGTAATGACAATTTCAACAATAGTCACTGTCCAAACAGATTAAGTAAGGTGCCATGAACTAAAAATTATTTCATGGAGTTCAAGAAGACATTGGATCAGAAGAATCACAATCTGAACTGTTATTCATTAGCCAAGCTTTCAATTTTTAGATTCTTCTATTATAGGATCTCTTATGATGCAACCCTTATTTTCTGCTTGGTGTAAGTAAAATAAATTTAGAGTTTATCAATTAAACTCTTTGAAGCATTTTACACTTAGACTTAATAGAAATAAACCAAGGTTACATATTTATCCTTGAATAATCTCTCTTCACAGGTTGGTTGTTGGCTGAATGTATGGCAGACTTCATTGTTTTATTGCTATCATTTACAGTAGTTTATGTTCATCTCAATCTGGTTGAATTTTCACTGGTATATCAAACAGTGTGCATAAGCACACTATGTGTGAGGAGAGTATCTGGACTCAACCCTCTGCCTAGTACCAATATATGTGGATGATTGTCTGAAATGTTTGGCTAGAGGTTGCTTACATTCCAGTACTTATTAGCCTGTTATTTGTTATATCTACAAGGTGTTCGAATCATGATCTGTGGGAACATATCAACTTAATTTAGTTCAGTTTGAGCTACAGCCAGTCTAAGTATTTCTATTTCTATCTTCTATGTTCAGTTTCAGCATTAGTTTATTATCTGATATTACAGAAGAGTAGGCATATGTGTTACAGGATTGCAATAGTGTGTTCAAAACTGTTTAGATCTGATCTTCTATCCTTTTAGTAGTGTTCCTGTTAATTGGTATAAAACTGTTAATTGGGCATAAATTCCTAGTTGGATCTATTCACACCCCTCTAGATCCAGCTGCGCACCTAACAACTGATAGTTCACACAGAAGGTGAGCTAGAAGGGGGGGATGAATAGATCACCCCTAATTCAAAATAATTCAAAAAATGACTTATGTAATCTTGAAACGTAGTAGAGAAACTTCCTTAGTCTAGCCACGGAGTAGACAGATAGACAGATGCTTAACTAGAGAGAGAGTCAAGATGAGACAATAACCGAACAGTTGATGTGCTAGAGCCAAATCGAGAGAGCAATCAAACAAACCACACAGATGGAGCAGAGAATTTTTAAGGTGGTTCGATTGCAATCCGCAATCTACATCAACCCCTTACTCTACCAGAGTAAGGCTTCCTTGCACTCAGCAAATAAGAACTGCAGACTCAGTCTGCTAACATCCGCTGCCTTACACCTTGCCCCAAGGAACACTCTCCTCGTTCTTCCTATGACCAGAAGAAACACTGGAGGTCCAACCGCCCTTCCTTTGCACACCGCAAAGAGAACCCAGTGAATTGCTCCCAGCAACTCACGAACCAGATGATCGATCCTCTCTTCCTCCAAACACAATGGAGGGAAACCGGAGAACCTCTCCCTTCCTCCAACTGAGCTTGGAGGGTAACAGAAAAGAATTGAGAAATGCAAAACAAAAAACTCAAAGATGAAAAACAATCAAAAAATAATCGCTCAGAGACAATAATAATGTAGCTTCCGTAGAAGCAAGCTCTCAGACTCTAATCCTGGCGATCACTCAGGCGCTTCTATTTCTGGACTGGCTCTCTTCTCGAATGGGGGAACTTTCAGTACTAGCTCTGGCTTCAGATGCTCTCTCTTGATTTTCTCCTTTGTTTAGCTCCTCTCTCACTTTTTTCTTCTCATCCTTTCTCCAGCTTTTTGATCCTCTTATAGGCAGACGATGGTGTGTGGATACCACGTTTCCCGCCCAAACTTTCATGCAGATCTGATCCTCTTAGGTTCCACGTGTCAAGGAGCAGGAAAGGCAATGATCCATGTGGCAGTCGCCCCAGTCAGAGTGGCCTTCGATCACGTGCCAATCATTAGCCTTACTTAGAACCCACGTGGTTGCGCTTTCATCAAGTCCCTGTCAAAACATACAGTCATTTGGCATTTTGTCAATCATTTGACGGCATGCGTGAATAATCAATGTGAATAGACATTATAAAGTTAAGACAGGTGTAAAGAAGTCATGCACCGACATGATTAAGGCAAATGGAGAAATTGCACTGACTTGATTTTAAGCATAATGGAAATGTATGCAGACTTGGTTTTGCTGCAAACAAACATGTGCACAGACCTTATCTTGCGAAGGCCAAATGTGCACGGACTTGGAGTGCATTGCTAACACATGTGCACTGACTTGCATGATGCATGTGCATGGAATTGATAGTGCAGTGTGCAAACATGCACAGACTTGATTATGCTACTGCCAAAAAACATGCATAGACTTGCTTATGCTGTTGTAAGAACATGCACGGACTAGATATGAAAGCTTGACGCACTAGCACCGACCTTGTGTGTATGCAGGCAAAAAATGCACTGACCTTGGTATGTGCAAAAATAGAACATGCACCGACCTTGTCTTGCTCAAGACAAAATCTGCACAGACCTTATATGCAGTTCTAAGAAGCGTGCATCGACTTGATATGGCACGAAGCAAAAGATACACCAACCTTGTATCGCACACGGACAAATGTGCACCGACCTGATATGCACAGGACTTGCATACTAACACTGACCTTTTATGCAACTAGCATCGACCTTGGTTCACGCATAGGGCTAACTAGCATCGACCTTAGTTGGCGCATAAGGCTAACTAGCATCGACCTCAATCAACATGATGCAAAACGTGCACAGACGTTATATGGCTATATGCAAGATGTGCACCGACTTGCTACAATATGTGCACAGACTTCATATGTATTGAAGATAAACATGCACAGACCTTCTAATATGCTAAACTGAACACATGACGTTATATGAATGCTAAGGCAGAATGTGCTTAGACTCGATAGCAACATACAATGACTTCATGCAGACACAATGACTCCAATGACTTAAGTGCACAAAATCCAATGCATAGACTCATGAATGCTTCAGACATATTCTGTTTGATTTAAGGTGTTTGACTTTTTATGATGTCTGACATTTGACTTATGGTGTTTGTCATCATCAAAACCACAGGGACACAACAACAATGCACTACGCCGCTTATCTAGCCTACTAGCTGTGCACATTCGCCTTGCCCTATGGCGACGAAAGCATCATCCGGCCAGAGGCTATTTACCCGGCCTGTCAGATGGCCTGGGGTATTAAATTATCTCTGTGTCTGCTGGCTCTATGCCTGGTTTACAGATTTGTTGGCGAGATTAGCAGGACTTAGATCCCGAGAAGCTCGAGGACAGTAGGCCCACTGCATTTCTTCAACGCTTGGGTCTGCTCCCTCTTCCCGGAGTTTGCGCCCAGGACCATACATGCGCCCATGCTCTTCCCTTGCATGATCGAGTTCGCCAGTGCCCAACCTGGCTCTACATTGGAGCAGCTTTATGCCATTAGAGGGAGGCTGACTTTGATCCCGATGGATTCGCCAGGGATTATACGTTTCTGGCATCTGGCGGCACACAACAACCCTTTAGTGAACCGTTTTAGAGAATGCCAATTGGATCAGGCGGAAGAGTATGCCCACTCCCTGAGCGGCTACATAGTCACCTTCCCTATTCTTGAGCCCAAACTAGTAGCGTGGGCTTTATCAATCCAGTCAAGTGTATTGGTCTTTCGGAAAGGCAGCATCCTTTATCTGGAGGCTTACTGCCTCTTCTGTTTCGGGAGGAATTTTGGTTATGATCATCATCTTCCCCCGTCGGTAGCACAATTTCCTTTATCGAGCCGAGCCTTAACTAGAGTACCCGTTGTCGAGCATGCTCGCGCCTGGTGGGATTTCTTCCACTGCCGAGACAGTTCATCCTTCAGGGTCCCTGCTCCAAGGTGATTTTTGAGGGTTACACTAGAATATATCATGTGGTGGAACGTTAGTACTTGCTTTTATCGAGCTTCCAAGGCAGAATGTTGGGACATGGCAGAGAGGAAGTTTTTAAGCCAGCAATCACTCCTAGTGTTTGATATATACGAAGATCATCTGATGAGATTAAAATCTCATCGGGCCAATGATGTGCGGGACTATATGGCTACTCAAAAATTTGCAAAGAGGCACTGCCCAAGACCTCAGCCCATCCTGCCAAAGGTGGCCGAAGACAAATTCATGGAGACCCTTCAAGGGCTCTACAAGATTGGGCTCGCTGGGCTAGAGTTAGCTAATTATCCCCTGCTGGTGGAAGAGAGCATTCCCCTAGCGAGTACCTGGCGTACCGCGGGGGACAAAAGACACGGAGAACACATGTGTGGCATGACAACAACAACACATGGCATGGCGACATAGTCGGACGAAAATATAGTGGGACGAAAACATGACAGACATGGAAGGATAAAATAACACGTATGATAAGGACATGAAGGGGCATAGATACATGTGACAACGACACGACGGGTCAAAGACATGACAAATACGCTCTTCAATCAAAGTCCAAGATCATATGAAGCAGAACTGCTAGGTTCATAATCGTGAGGCAAAGCCCTCTCATGGAAACATGGTGAGATAAAGCAAAAGTTGAGAAGGACATGAGCTTCAGAACAGATTGAGAGATTAGATCGAAGAATGAAGGAACATATCAGAAAAATATGAATAGGAGGCAGAGCAAATGATAAGGATCAAGGAAGCTTGAGTACCTGCAACTTGCAACCTGCACACTTAACAAACGAATCATACCTGTCCTCAAACAAAATAGATAGAAAGGAATAAAAAGATAAATATGTTTGGATTTTTGACAATTTTTCTGAACTTTTTATTTTTTTTGTTTGAAATTTTATTTTTTCTATTTTTTTGAATTTTTTTTAAAAGTTTTTTTGGCAATATTTGATTTTTTTAGATTTTGGAACAATATTTGAGTTTTTTTGGAATCTTTGACATATTTGATTTTTTGTAATTTTGACATATTTGATTTTTTTTTGGAATTTTACAATTTGCAGCACCAAAAGGCGGGATCGAACTACTGGCCAGGGATCGTCATCCCTCCCCCTTTCATTAAAGATTTCTCTTGAGCATGGCGTGCATATGAGGGCGGCTCGCCACAACCAACTGCCTCTAAAGAACGCTACCCCTACTAAGGCCATACCCGGGATTCAACCCAGCCTAAGAGGGAGAAGCAAAAGAAAAAATGGAGATAAGCTTTATGCAGGATAGGAGATATCAAGATTCGACTTCCTTCCCAGGGCACTACCCCTCAAAGATACAGTCTGTTGTGCCGGGACTTTGTGTCTCTGATTTTTAGACAAATATTTATTAGGCACGCACGCGACCGGGCTCAGGACATCCCACGGGGAACTGTACTGCCACTCTTGCCATGCCTTCGATTCATAATTTTACATATTGATTCATGATAAGTGTCTATTTTCTATGATAATTCATTGCATACACAACATTTTATGTGCATATAATTAGGCAATTATGCATATTTCATAGTAAACCTCAACTCCGCGTTTAAATTGGGACTTTCACGCAAATTGATTAATTTGGTGATATTATTTAATGAATTGAAGTTGAGGGCCATGAGCATTAACTCTCCATTGTATAACTATGAGCATTTGAGATTTATTTGCACATTATGGTAATTTTTATGGATTAAATCGTAATTATGTGTGTGCAGGACACTGAAGGTAATTGCAAGAGAAGTCAGGGGTAAAATTATCATCACCACTTTAACCAAGTCAAACACAGGAGCACATATTTTGGTTGGAGGTAAAAGAAAATTCAAAGTTTGAAATAGAGGAGAAGAAGCACATGTTTTGGTTGTGTTAGGTTCTGTGCGCTCCCCCTCTTTATCTTTGATAATGGTTTTGATGATAACAATATATTGTGTGTGTGAGTATTGTGGAAAATACTCATTGATCATTTTGTGTTATGGAGCTTACTGTTGACAACTTTGATTTGTAGGTTTGGCATGCTTCGTGGAAGCAGTTTCTCTATTCAGGTTTGGCATGCTTCGTGTAAGCAGTTTCTCTATTCAGGTTAGCAGGGGTCGACCCCCTGGGTCGACCCCTGGCTCCTTGAGCCTTGTTCTTTGTCTTGGACTGTTTAGATGGGTTTAGGTCATGGACATACATGTCAAATTGATTGTGCCACTACCTGAGGTTTTACTGGTTCACATGTACGCTATTGGATTGGATGTTTTTCAGTCTACTTAGTCTACTTCATATGTGAATGACATACAAGTTAATTGGTCTCATGGGCGGTTTTCAGTGAGCTGAGTTTAAATTCTTTATATATGAATCTTGCTGTCCATGGTATATGTGAGCTCAGCCTTGATTTGGATTGCATGTGTAATCTCATTGTGGTCAAGGTTTGTATGAACTATAAGTAAAACTGGGTTTTCCTACTTTGGACTGAATTGACTGAACTTGGAAGCTTTGAACTAAACATGCACTTAAGAATGGCTTAAATGTCTACTAGCTTCTCATATAGCTGCTAACTTGGATTGTTAAGCCTTAACTGTGTGCATGATTCATTTCCCTTGGAGAGCCATAGTTTGAACAGTTACATGAATAGCTTTCACTGACCCTATCATGATATTGTGGTTCATAAGCATGCAGGTTTAAATGTAACTCAATCTAGTGGATCAATGGTAATATTTCATGGATTGAATCTATTTCAATCTCTGTGGTCTCAGTGGATTGCGAGAGTTTAATTTGATGTGAGACTGATGAAATTGAGCCTCTGTTTTTGCAGATTTCAAAAGAGTTAGTCTTATGAGATGAAGAGCCTTGAAGTTAGGTTCTTCATATGGAGTGACTTAATGTGTTCATGTTACTGAACTTCCAAAAAGTCCAGGTTCATTTAAGTTTACACATCTTTGATGTAGCACCCCGAAAATTTAAATAGAGAATATATGAAAATAATCATGATTATTAGTCATAGAAAATTTTGAGAATTTAAATTTTTGATTAAAAAAAAAGTGAAGCCAGTTATTTAGCCTAAATATTAATAAATGGGCATAAAAAAAGGTATAAATGATTAATTGAGAAATAGAAATTTAATATACCCTTTTATCTATTTATGGTTTCAATTAAAGAAAATACGACTCTAGTAGGGAATCTCATTCCAAATAATAATAATAATAATATGTATTGATATAAGACTCTCATAGGATCGAACCCGACTCTGATACCCGAGATAATATTGTAAAAATTAATGAGATATATAAATAAATAAAGTTAAAGGAAATAAGATATATATATAAAGTTCTGTCAATTAAATTAGATAAAACTAATTATAAGTCTACTAAATAAAATTAGTGGGCCCAACTAAACTTAACCACCCTGTTATGCGCAACGAAGAGTGATATAGAAGGGGGGGATGAATAGATCACTCCCGATTTTAAAAACTTCAGCGGAAAATTAGTTCTACGGTTTTCAACCCTTCAGAAATAGCACAAAGAGTATTGCTAACGCAGTCAATAACCAAGACACAATAAGTAAGAGCGATTGAAAGAGCTGTCCACAGTCAAACAAAATGCCAAGCAGATGGAGACCACAAACGATAACAGCAAACCACAGAGGAGACAATAATTTTTAAGGTGGTTCGATTGTAGTCCACAATCTACATCCACCCCACTCCAACTAGAGTGAGACTTCCACTAGCCACTGCTAGAAACAGCAGACTCAGTCGGCGAACAAAATGCTGCCACACAGCTTGACCAACCAAGGGAAACAAATCCCTCGACCCAAACTCTGCTACCCACAGAGCTTGACACCTGGACCTGCTACCCGCAAGACCAGAACCGGAGATGGATCTCCCTTCCTCCAACCCGGAGGGAACCTGCTAGTGACAACCCGTCACTGGCAAAACCAGAGATCACAGATCTCTCTTCCTCTACAGCCCAGAGGGAAACCGGAGTAGCTCTCCCTTCCTCAAAACACTGGAGGGTAACAATTCGGAATTAGAAATATGAAGAAAGAAACAGAAAACAAGATAATCGGTGAAGACAATCGTTTCTGAAAACCAAAACAATGAAGCTTCCGAATAAGCAAATTAGACACTTCTCTCTCACTCAGACTTTTCTCTCAGAGCAATTCTCTCAAAGCATTTCTCTCTGTCTTCTCTCTGGAACATGGAGGCTCTCTCTCTTCTTCTTCTGCTCAGGTATTCTTCTGCTCAGCTTTTTCCTCCAGTTCACTCCTCCTGTTCGCAGAAGACTTCCTTTTATATGGCATCTGACCTGAATTCCAGGACTTCACACGAGTGGGGCTCATTCCCTCCTTTTCCAGAGCATCCTCAGATCACGTGCCAAGCATCATCATCGGATCACGTGTCCAATCATCAACCTGACTCATCTACAGGCAGAGACAAAAGAAATGTAACTAGTTAGTTTAGGCTTTTAGCACAGCGTGTATAGACTTTAGAAGCAGCAATTAAGCAAGTGTGTATAATGTGAGAGTGTGTGGACTTGAAGCCCTTCAAGCGACCTCAGTGTACAGACTTGCAGAATGATGCTTTAACATAACAGAGTGGAATGTGTAGACTTCTGTGTAAAGCATGAAGCAATCGAATGTGTAGACTTTAGAAGCAGCAGTTAAGCAAGTGTGTACAATGTGAGAGTGTGTAGACTTGAAGCCCTTCAGGCGACCTCAATGTACAGACTTGCGTGGGTAAGATGCATGAACAAGCCAAAGCCAGTGTATAGACTTAACCGATGCATGAATAGTGCGCCGATGTATAGACTTGGAGAACTGATGCATAAACAGTGCGCCGATGTATAGACTTGAAGAGACGAGCGAGTGTATAGACTTGATGAAACACTCACGAGTGTATAGACTTGATGACACACTCACGAGTGTATAGACTTGATGACACAAGCGATGTAAAGACTTTGGAAAGCTTGTAGGCAATGTACAGACTTGGAAAGTTTGAACCAATGTGTAGACTTGAAACAAGTGAACACGGTGATGTGTAGACTTGGCCAATGAAGGATGTATAGACTTTGAAGATTCGAAGGCCACGATGTATAGACTTTGAAGCATGCAGACTTGTGCAAACTCTGTACAGACTCTGCGATGTATAGACTTGAATGAGACGCTGAGTGAGACGATGGATGTACAGACTTGGGCTGTACAGACTTTGAGCGATGAATTGACTTAGCGAGCGCCAGGCCGATGTATAGACTCTACAAATGTGCAGACTTTGCCTATATGCAGTGTGTGTGCTAGACAGTGTAGACAAAGCATGAGACGCTGAGACAATGTATGGACTTTAGGCATGATGCAATGTATAGACTTCTAGGACTGTATGCTGTGCGATGTATAGACTCTGAAGTCTTGCGTGCTGTGCAGTGTACAGACTTTGAAGAGCCTGCAGCTGTGCAATGTGCAGACTTTGAAGTGCGACCAAATAGGATGTGTAGACTAGTTCAAGTGGGATGTACAGACTTCGTAGCATGCAGTGAATAGACTTCATATGAAGAAATGCACAATGTCTAGACTTGATGCAAACGACTCTGTACAGACATGGCCAATGTACAGACTACAATGCAGAGACTTTGAACGAGTATGCTGGTAGTGTATAGAGTTGATCAAGTAATGCACATCTATATGACAACCACATGAACTGCACTGTCCTAAGTGATGAAGCATGAATTGATCTAGAGATTGAAACCGATTTATTTATAGTGTGAGACATCATCAAAACCGTAGGGATACAACAATCTCCCTCTTTTTCATGATGGAAACACTATGAATCAAGCAATATCAAGGCTTCACAAGAAATTAACAGCAGCTTTAACAATCAAGGCAAATTCAAAGCAAATGCATGCAGAGCCAAATTAAACACTACTGCTGAGACACTACTTTCTCCAAAACCACTCCCCCACAACTCACTCTCAGCAATTTCCATGACAAGCTATTCTCCCCCACAGCTCATGACAGCAAACTATTCTCCCCCACAACTCATGATCTACTGATATTGCAATGCCTCTCTCCCCCTTTGACATCAGCAAAAGGAAAGGCAGAATATATGATAGTGCTGGAGACATGAAGAAGAAGTACAGTAACATCTTAGTGCAGAAAGGCACGAACAAATCTTAAAAGAATAAGTGAGGTGCTAAACTCAAGTGAAGATTCTTAAACTCCAGTAAACAATAGAGAAATAGAATGATAGAAAAGTTTATCAGCAAACATAGTGTATGATTTAGAGTAGGAGTTAAGAAGTATGGCATTATTTAGCTGAACAGGCAACTATCCGAAAAGATAATAAGAGACAAAGTCAGAGAAGGTGTTCTCAAGGTATTGAGGACAAGCAATCCATTAGTGCAGAACTACAAGAGATTTTGAGATGATTTTCAAGAAGACCAGTGAGTAAGTTGGTAATTCACTCTTTTGACATTAGGGAGACACCTTGATTAGAGGCCTGAATCCCCAGTTACTCAGTGTGAGTACCTCATTACCTCCTCCTTAAAAAAAAAAAAAGGAACAGAGTTAGTAACTGTGGCTTTTGACATTAGGGAAACACCTTGATTAGAGGCCAGAGTCCCCAGTTACTCACCAGCTAGCCACCATTGCTCTGTGAAGGTCAGAATATTAATGTCATGATTTTTTTGTTAAGCATTTGACACCTCATGACATAGGAGAAGACTTCATTTCATTGATGAAGCTCCCAGTTTCTCAGTGAACAAATCAAGACCTTTGGTAATTCAGATTATCCCTTGTGTAGAGAAGGTGGAATGATTGAAAACAATACCAGAATGACTATTTCTTGAAGTGAATCTTGAAGTCTAGATTTCAAGTTGTATTGGTCAGATATCAAGACATACAGGTTTTGGCCTGAACTGGAATCACTAACAATGTAGGAAGATATACTTTATACAATTAATCCAGATCTCTGAAAGACTACCAGAGGAAAGATTCTAGCTGGACTTTAGTATCACAGACTTATAGACTTATGAGATGAGTGAGATTCTACTGTCTGAGAGAACCACACTAAATCAGTCATGAAAACCAGCAATGACACACATCTGGTCAATCTTTTTGAATCTGTCAAAGAACTCTCCCTCTCATAGCTCAACCAACTTTCCCTTAATCATAACATTACTGAAAGCTAACCATCAGACATACAGAACTCCCCCTCACAAAATGAATAGACTTCACAATTAAGATAACTTGAATAAGCCTAATTCTCTTCCCAGTGTAGTGAATTTTTCATTATCCAGAGGTTTAGTGAAGTTGTCAGCAATCTGATTTTCAGTGCCTACATAAATCAGTTCAAAATTGTTCTTAGAAACCTCATCTCTTATGAAATGATGCCTTATTTCTATGTGTTTGGTGCGTGAATGCAAAACAGGATTCTTGGCAAGATTAATGGCACTGGTATTATCACAATAGATAGGTGTGCACCCCATGTCTACTTGGTAGTCATACAGCTGGTGTTTAATCCAAATGACTTGTGTACCACAACTCCCTGCAGCCACATATTCAGCCTCTGCAGTGGAGAGGGCCACAGAATGTTGTTTCTTGGAACCCCAAGACACTAAACATCCACCCAAAAATTCACAGTGACCACTAGTACTTTTTCTATCTAGTTTACATCCTGTATAATCTGCATCTGTGTATGCAATTAAATCTAGTGAGTGTGTAGCAGGAAACCATAGACCAAGTGAGGGTGTAGCTGACAGATATCTAAAAATTCTTTTTACTGCAGCTAAGTGTGATTCAGTGGGTCAAGACTGATACCTTGCACACATTCCTACACTGAACTATATATAAGGTCTAGAAGCTATCAAGTAGAGTAAAGAACCAATCATACCTCGATAGAGTTTGGCATTTACTTCTTTACCTGTCTCATCCGCATCCAGTGAGGTGTTGGTACTCATAGGTGTTGTAATGTGCTTCAGGTTGTTCATACCAAACCTCTTGAATAGTTCCATTGTGTATTTGATCTGGTTGATGAAGCATCCATCCTCTAACTGTTGTACCTGCAAGTCAAGAAAATACTTTAGTTCACCGACCAAACTCATCTCAAATTCAGCAGACATCATTTTAGAGAATTCATCGCATAGTTCATACTTAGTTGATCCAAACACAATGTCATCTACATATACCTGAACTATGATGAGATCTTTATTTTTACCCTTGGTAAATAAGGTTTGATCAACTTTACCTCTTTTGTAGCCCTTGCTGATCAGAAATTCAGTCAATCTTTCATACCATGCTCGAGGAGCCTGCTTTAGACCATATAAGGCTTTGTTTAACTTGAAAACTTGGTTAGGTTGAGGAGAGAATTGAAATCCAGGGGGTTGTTCAACAAAAACCTCTTCCTTAATGACTCCATTTAAAAAGGCACTTTTAACATCCATTTGTTGGAGTTTTATATTCTTTGAACATGCAAAAGCAAGCAACATTCTTATTGCTTCCATCCTAGCAACAGGTGCATAGGATTCATCAAAATTCACACCAAATTCCTGACAGTAGCCCTTGGCTACTAGTCTGACCTTATTCCTAGATATGATTCCATCTTCATTCATTTTATTTTTGAACACCCACTTAGTTCCTATGATATTAACATTATCTGGTCTTGGAACAAGCTCCCAGACATTATTTCTTTCGAACTGGCCTAATTCCTCACACATAGCATTGACCCAAGCTTGATCAGCCAAGGCCTCTTCTACCGATTTGGGTTCAATTTGTGAGACTAAAGCAATTAAGTCTTCATTATTTACATTCCGAAAATGAGACCTAGTCCGAAGAGGATCTTCAGGATTGCCTATGACATTATCTATCGGATGATCTTTAAGAAATCTAACATTTACTGAAGACTCACCTGTTTCTCTTGGCCCTTCCTGGTTGGGAGGATTTGATGTTCCACTCGGCTGAGTCTTTTCTTTATCTTGGTCTTCTAGGAATTTCCCTTTGTGATTGGAATCCCTGTCAAAATTTTCAATGTTAGAAACACCTTTCTTTTCACTAAAAATGATGTGTGAAGACTCTTCAACTTTCTGGCCTGTTTTGTTAAAGACCCTATATGCCCTAGACACTTCAGAGTATCCTAAAAATATTCCAGGGGAGCTTTTAGCTTCAAACTTATCTAAATATTTCTTGTCATTGTTATGAATAAAGCATTTAGCTCCAAAAATTCTGAAATGAAACAAGTTTGGTTTCTTACCTTTTAGTAGCTCATAGGGTGTTTTCTTGTGAATAGGTCTTACCATGGCCCTGTTGATTATGTAAGTTGCTGTATTGGCCGCCTCTGCCCAAAACTTCCTTGGTAATTGACTTTCAATCAGCATGGTTCGGGCCATCTCCACAATAGTTCTATTTCTTCTCTCCATAATTCCATTCGGTTCAGGTGTCCTGGGAGAAGAAAACCTGTGTGTTAGTCCCTCTCTTTCACAAAGATCAGAAAACATGGAGTTTTCAAACTCACCTCCATGGTCAGATTGAATGGAGCAAATTTTGTGTTTTCTTTCTTGTTTGACCTTATTGAAAAACTGATTAAACTTTTGAAAAGCATCGCTTTTATTAGCTAAGAAAAAGATCCATGAATATCTAGAATGGTCATCAATAATCACATAGCCAAACCTATTCCCATTAAGACTCTGAGTTCTAATAGGACAAAAGCGGTCCATATGGAGAAGTTCCATTGGTCTAGTGGACAATGGCTCAGATCTTAGCTTGAAGGAAATCCTTGTCTGTTTGCCTAGAGCACAGGCATCACATGATTTTGAAATAGAATTGAATTTAATTCTAGGCATGCCTCTAACTAAATCATGCTTGACCAATTTATTTAAGGTAGAGAAGCTAGCATGACCTAGACATCTATGCCATTCAAATGCATCATTTTCAGAATTAGCAGATAAACAAAGATTTGATTCAGATTCTGCATCTAAGTCTACCATGTAGACATTATTAATCCTGTTGGCTACAAATTTAACCACATCAGAATTTATTTCAAAGATTTTGCATGAATTATCATCAAACACAACCCTGTGACCCTTGTCACATAACTGACTAATGCTGATCAGGTTGTGTTGAAGACCTTCCACAAGTAGAACTTTTTCAATGGAGTTTGTGGAAGACTTACCTACTGTGCCAACTCCAATTATCTTACCTCTGTTCTTTCCTCCAAACTTGACCAGACCCCCTACCTTCATCTCTATCTTGCTGAACTTGGATCGGTCTCCTGTCATGTGCCTGGAGCAGCCACTGTCGAGGTACCACTTGTTGTCTTCAGCTGCCAGGCCGACCTACACAAATAACATCAAGCAAAGTGATTTGGAACCCAAGATGAGTTGGGTCCAAAGACATTGTTCAAATTTGTGATCAAATGTTTAGGAATCTAGATTTGCTTCAACATGGTTTTCTCTGGCACCTTTACTTCTAGTTTATTGAAATTATAGCCGGGGTTATGTCCAGCTGGTCTGGAGAAGTAAGTTCTATTCCATTCATTAGGCTTCCCATTCCTAGGATATCTCCTGTAAGCTTGTTGATTAATAGATTTTTGAAGATGATAGTTATTTCTCCAGTAGGTCCTGTTTGGACCCATCTGATTGTAGTAATTCCAGCTTTTCTTCTGATCCACTTGCTTGGTCCATCTACCATTTATGTTCTGATGAGTGGGCTTAGTGAAGTTCTTCACAAAATTCATTCCCATTTTAAATGGTTGACCAGTACTGTTTTTAGAACTTTCCTTCTGACATTGAGCTCCTTGACTGCTATTTGAGCTAGATGGTGTGTCCAGCTTCTCTTTTCCCTTCTCTAGGCAGAAGGTAATGATTTTGATTTGTAAGGGTCTCTTGTTAGTTGGGTCATAGCCTAGACCCTCCTTATTGAAGTTAACCCTAGTCCCTAGTATAGCATCCAGACTAGTTTTTCCTTGGACAAATTTTTCCAAAACTTTCTGTTTGTCTTCCAGCTCTTTTTGAAGAGACTCAGAGTTTTTTAGAAGTTCAGCATTGACTTTCTTAACAGCTTCATATTTTTCTGAGTTCACTCTACTTTCATTCAGGCTTTCTTCAATTTTGATTTTGAGTTCATTGAGCTGGTTTTGACTGTCCTGGTTTTCTCCCTTGAGCTTTTCATTTTCTTTTCTTAGGGAAGTTACTTCTTCCAATTCTTCTTTTAGTTTCTGATTTTTTACACAGATTTGGGTTTGTTCTTCAACAGTGGTATTGAATTTTCTTTTCAGAACCCTATGCTCTTTACTAAGTGAATTGAACTTATCTAATAATTCAGCATAGGCATCGTCCCATTCATCAATAGAAAAATTTTCAAAAATATTTGTTACTTCCCCTTCGCTGTTAGCCATTAGGCAAATTCCTTCTTTATACTCCTCTGAGGAAGTGCTTTCCGTATCTTCTTCCTCATCGCTCCACGTGTAGACTATTGCCTGTGACTTCTTCTTTTTCTGCACCTTTGAGCTCTTCTTCTGAAAGTAGGGACCCTTCTTCTGGAGATCTGGGCATTCCCCTTTCATGTGTCCCTATTTGTTACAATGAAAACAAGTCAGTCTCTTATTATTTATGTCCTTATGATTGCTAGATTCATCATTCTTACTAAAGAAGTATGGCTTCTTCCACCTAAAGGTCTTCCCCTTTTTCCTTAAAAATTTACTGAACTGTCGAGTGAGCATTGCCTGCTCCTTCTGGTCGAGATCGGAAAAACCATCGGACTCACTGCTACTGCTGCTGCTGCTGCTACTGCTACTCTTGTTGCGGGATGCCTTGAGAGCTACATTCTTACCCTTCCTGTCACTTCCTTCACCACCTCCTTTGAAATTCATCTCATAGGTCATGAGGGATCCTATGAGTTCATTTACTGTCAAAGTCGTCAGATCCTTTGACTCCTCTATCACGATGGCCTTAGTGTGCCATGCTGGGGATAGAGATCTAAGAATCTTCCTGACTATATCTGCCTTAGCTAGCTCTTTCCCTAGCGCCTTAAGAGTGTTCGTGATCAAGGACAACCTAGCATACATTTCAGTAATATTCTCCTCTGCATTCATCTTAAACAATTCATACTTAGAGGTGTAGAGATTTACCTTCGAGGCTTTCACTTGAGATGTACCTTCGTAGATTAGTTGCAGCTCATCCCACATTCGCTTGGCAGTCTTGTAGGCAGATATGCGGGCGTATTCATCTGGGTGAACAGCACACTGGATGATGTTCAGCGCCGTCCAGTTGAGTGAGGATAGCTTGACATGCTCATCTGTCCACGCATCCTCGTTCGGTGGCAGATCATACGGCCCAGTAGTGATTACCCTCCATAGCTTGTGGCTCTGTGCCCTGATGAACACCTCCATCCTGTTTTTTTCAAAAGAGATAGTTATTACCATCAAAGTATGGAGGGCGACTAATGGATTGACCTTCAGGCATGAAACTTTGAGGAACATTAGCATTTCCCTGACCGTTTGCCCACATGATGCAAACCTGCTCTGATACCAAATGTTATGCGGAGCGAAGAGTGATATAGAAGGGGGGGATGAATAGATCACTCCCGATTTTAAAAACTTCAGCGGAAAATTAGTTCTACGGTTTTCAACCCTTTAGAAACAGCACAAAGAGTATTGCTAACGCAGTCAATAACCAAGACAGAATAAGTAAGAGCGATTGAAAGAGCTGTCCACAGTCAAATAAAATGCCAAGCAGATGGAGACCACAAACGATAACAGCAAATCACAGAGGAGACAATAATTTTTAAGGTGGTTCGATTGTAGTCCACAATCTACATCCACCCCTCACTCCAACTAGAGTGCGGCTTCCACTAGCCACGGCTAGAAACAGTAGACTCTGTCTGCAAACAAAATGCTACAACACAGCTTGACCAACAAAGGGAAACAAATCCCTCGACCCAAACTCTGCTACCCACAGAGCTTGACACCTGGACCTGCTACCCGCAAGACCAGAACCGGAGATGGATCTCCCTTCCTCCAACCCGGAGGGAACCTGCTAGTGACAACCCGTCACTGGCAAAACCAGAGATCACAGATCTCTCTTCCTCTGCAGCCCAGAGGGAAACCGGAGTAGCTCTCCCTTCCTCCAAACACTGGAGGGTAACAATTCGGAATCAGAAATATGAAGAAAGAAACAGAAAACAGGATAATCCGTGAAGACAATCGTTTCTGAAAACCAAAACAATGTAGCTTCGAAGAAGCAAATTAGACACTTCTCTCTCACTCAGACTTTTCTCTCAGAGCAATTCTCTCAAAGCATTTCTCTATGTCTTCTCTCTGGAAGATGGAGGCTCTCTCTCTTCTTCTTCTTCTCAGGTATTCTTCTGCTCAGCTTTTTCCTCCAGTTCACTCCTCCTGTTCGCAGAAGACTTCCTTTTATATGGCATCTAACCTGAATTCCAGGGCTTCACACGAGTGGGGCTCGTTCCCTCCTTTTCCAGAGCATCCTCGGATCACGTGCCAAGCATCATCCTCGGATCACGTGTCCAATCATCAACCTGACTCATCTGCAAGCAGAGACAAAAGAAATGTAACTAGTTAGTTCAGGCTTTTAGCACAGCGTGTATAGACTTTAGAAGCAGAAATTAAGCAAGTGTGTACAATGTGAGAGTGTGTGGACTTGAAGCCCTTCAAGCGACATCAGTGTACAGACTTGCAGAATGATGCATTAACGTAACAGAGTGGAATGTGTAGACTTCTGTGTAAACCATGAAGCAATCGAATGTGTAGACTTTAGAAGCAGCAGTTAAGCAAGTGTGTACAATGTGAGAGTGTGTAGACTTGAAGCCCTTCAAGCGACCTCAATATACAGACTTGCGTGGGTAAGATGAATGAACAAGCCATAGCCAGTGTATAGAGTTAACCGATGCATGAATAGTGCACCGATGTATAGACTTGGAGAACTGATGCATGAACAGTGCGCCGATGTATAGACTTGGAGAGACGAGCGAGTGTATAGACTTGATGAAACACTCACGAGGTATAGACTTGATGACACACTCACGAGTGTATAGACTTGATGACACAAGCGATGTAAAGACTTTGGAAAGCTTGAAGGCGATGTATAGACTTGGAAAGTCTGAACCAATGTGCAGACTTGAAACAAGTGAACACGGCGATGTGTAGACATGCCCAATGAAGGATGTACAGACTTTGAAGATTCGAAGGCCACGATGTATAGACTTTGAAGCATGTAGACTTGTGCAAACTATGTACAGACTCTACGATGTATAGACTTGAATGAGACGCTGAGTGAGACGATGGATGTACAGACTTGGGCTGTACAGACTTTGAGCGATGAATTGACTTAGCGAGCGCCAGGCCGATGTATAGACTCTACCAATGTGCAGACTTTGCCTATATGCAGTGTGTGTGCTAGACAGTGTAGACGAAGCATGAGATGCTGAGACAATGTATTGACTTTAGACATGATGCAATGTATAGACTTCTAGGACTGCATGCTGTGCGATGTATAGACTCTGAAGTCTTGCGTGTTGTGCAGTGTACAGACTTTGAAGAGCCTGCAGCTGTGCAATGTGCAGACTTTGAAGTGCGACCAAACAGGATGTGTAGACTAGTACAAGTGGGATGTGCAGACTTCGTAGCATGTAGTGAATAGACTTCATATGAAGAAATGCACAATGTCTAGACTTGATGCAAACGACTCTTTACAGACATGGCCAATGTACAGACTACAATGCAGAGACTTTGAATGAGTATGCTGGCAGTGTATAGAGTTGATCAAGTAATGCATGTCTATATGACAACCACATGAACTGCACTGTCCTAAGTGATGAAGCATGAATTGATCTAGAGATAGAAACCGATTGACTTATAGTGTGAGACATCATCAAAACCGTAGGGATGCAACACACCCAACCCAATTTATCCTAGGATTAATGGGTTTAAATATATATAAATATATTAATGTATACCCAAACCATTTAAACCACATGATCACCGTAGCTCAAATAAACTCGAAGCCACTTGCACACTAAACCCACGAGATTCCAACCCAAGACCTTGCTGACTCAAACCATAAAACCCATGGATGCAAATGACCCAGCCAACCGAACATATTATATGCCACTACCCACGTGGGTCTCCCACAAACACAAGCCCACATCTCTGCCAGCCAAGTTAACCAAAAGACCAACTCAATTAACCACATATATAAATATATAAACATACATGGGCTTTGAAAATAACAAATGGACCAAGGCATGTGTATATATCTAAATAAATGTGCATGGCCATTCTTAAGAACAATTGGGCTTTAAGGAAGCCTTCATGGACCTTTGAACATGGGAAGCGTCATCCACCAATATGCTACGAATAAATAGATATATGTGTATAATATGGGCTTTATGAAGGGCTACGTTCGATCATGGCTTGGTAATAGAGGAAGGTGTTCGAGTTGGTTTTGGAAGTGGCTGCAAATATAGCTGGAAGGAGATAAGTTTAGGAAATTTGACACCAAATAGGATTCTACAATGGAAGGTTCAATTCTATTAGGATTTGCACACACTAAACCCCTATAAATAAGACCCTCCAAGGTGATGATGGAGCCATCGTCAATCCCTGTTGCCGCTACTTTTTTTTCTGTCGAGCATGCACATCATCGTCTGCGTTTTCCCTTTCCTCCCTCTTTGCTGCACGGGTTGAGGGCAGGTGGCTGTAGTTGTGCTACCGTGGTCGTCTTCCTCCCTTGCAGTAGTTGTGTTGCAGCTGTTGTGTTAACGAGGGAAGCTTCTTCCCATCTCCTTCCTGTTACGATAGCGGTGCTGCAGCAGTAGGAGAAGCAAGCAAACTTCTTCTATTATTCTTGTTCTTCATCGTTCTATATCTCCATCCTTACAAACGTCAAAAGGTAGGCAATCTCCCAAGCAAAATACTAGATAAAATTTCATGCTAAATTAAATAGAACATATAGATATCTCCCAAAATTTTCCTTACCGCATGATTGTACGTGTTTTATACTACGGTTGCATATGTTATCCTTAGTTAATTAATATGGGAAACATATTTAAAAACTTTTATTCATGAAACTGTATGCCAAAAAAATTACAAGGTGTATATGACGGGACTTCCTATATTTTTCTGTAAATTTTTATATGATTTGTGATAATAGAAATTGACAATTTAACTTAATAGTATAAACGAATCCAGGATATCACTGTAGCACCATAGTTAGAGTTTATTTTTGAGATGGCTCATTTTTAGGCGTTAGAGTATCCTTTGGACATCAAATTTTATGGACGTGATGTTGAGATGGTGACCGAGGTAGTGAGAGTGGTTACACCTTTTTTCGTGCCCCCTATCTCAAGATCCCCCATCTCTCAACGAAAAATTATTTTGAACGTTCGGTCAAGTAGAGTTTTTCGAGCCAGTCATTTTGATATATAGAACGTCTGATTCCGACGTGTGTACGTCGAGAACCGGAGCCCTGAACATCGACATTTTTTTGAAATGACGACATTTAACATGTCGTCAAATGCTTTTGACGCCACAGTGCAATGGCGTCAATTCTTATATTATATTATATTATATATATATATATATATAACTTGTGATTATATCTTCAAAAATCCATATCTATTAAATTATGCCACATAAAATTATAAAAAATATATTTATGAAATCCTTGAATTTTTCTCCCAATTGTCATATATTCTATTTTTTCTAAATTATTTTATATAAATAAATATGTCTTTGAATATATGTTTTTGAAGTTAATCAATTAAATAGATATTGAAGTTTGACACCTTATTGAAATGACGACATGTTAAAAGTCGTCAACTTCTTTTGACGCCACCGTACAAAGGCGTCAAAATCATTTATTATATATATATATATATTTTCCAAGACATATAACTTGTAAATATGTCTTGGAAAATCCATATCTACTAGACTATGCAACAGAAAATTATAAAAAATATATTTTTGGAATCCTTGAATTTTTCACCTAATTATCATATATTCTATTTTTTTAAATTATTTTATATAAATTAATGTCTCTTAGAATGTATATTTTTGAAATTATTCAATTAAATAATATTGACGTGAATTCTTGTTAAATAAATTAAGTTAAAAATCATAGAATTAACGTCCCTCCAAGTGGATGCTAATTAATAAATGACACTACTCACAGACGTCAATTAATATAAATTTATTTAATTATAGTTAATTATAGAATTAGATGGACATGAATTCTATAATTAACGCATTCATGTTGTCACCGTTTCCTTCCAGTTTTGACCCATACCTTGGGTCTTCTGACACTCTCATCTCACGTCCGTAGATGGAGTCCATGTTTCATGATTGGTTCGCGTTATATACACTCAACTCTCGGTGACAAACGTGCCCTCCGTTGGACATTCCGTTCCTTCGGACTGGCAAGTTAGTCATTGGGACCTCCGTAAGTCTCCTCGTAGCCTAATCACCTAGATTTCCAGAATGTCATGGTTTTCATATAGTTTATTGATATATCATCCTTATTACAAGTTCTATCCTTGAACTCTATGTTCCATGAAATCTATCTTAATGTTCTTACATGCTTGATCCTTGAAATTCTTGGCCATTAATATGGAATTAGTCTAGACTAAATGTCAGGGGCTATGGGTCCCACTAAAATGACATTTTAAATGCTACGGGTCCTGATCTGACCCTCATTGGGCGAGGCAAAGTCCAAACGTTATCGGTATACGATGATCGGGTGCTGGCATTCACCAACTCGGTTATTGGCATTTAGGGGCAATCATACAGTCGTGAGAACTCCTAAGTGTGCGACCAAATACTACCTAGTGCTATTTCCACGAGGGGTGGTCATATCGTCGTGATTTTCCCCTTAGTGCATTGGCCAATCCTATATAGTGCTAGATGTGCAAACGCTCTCGTGATAGTGATGATCGGGAGTAATTGCCATCATAGTACACCTTTCTACAACTTATTGTTCGTCATGAAAAGATCTTGATTTACCTTATTGGAGGGGTTATCATATCATCGTGATATTCCCTTAGTATCTTGGCAAATGCTATATAGTGCTTGTAGAAGTAATTGTTCTACTTCTATATCGATCATCCTAAAAGTTCTTGAATTATCTCATTGATAGTACTCGTTATCTTGTCACAAAGATCCTTCATAATAATGGATACATTGAAGCTCTCGTGATAGTGTTCGTCATAGAGAGATGAATGTTATATTTCCTCATGAATGCTCTTGATCTAGCTTGAGAAAGTACTTGTTAAGATCTCGCTATACTCTCTTGATTATCATTGTCCTTACTCTTCATGAGTTGTCTAGCATCTTGCTTACTCATTTTTTTCTAGTTCTTGAATTTATCTCGTGTTATTATAGTTCTCGATTTCTATATCTCGTATGACCTGCATGAGCATGTTAAACTGTAATTGACTTAAAGCTAGCTTGGAAGCATGAGATATTAAGTCCTACTGAGCGTTCGCTCACCCTGCGTTTTCTAATATTTTTCAGGTAATGACCTTAGTGATGGCGAGACCGAACATGATAGACAAGGGGAAGAGTGAAGAGAACTCTGACATCTAGATGAACCGTCTAGTCTGGTTATCTTGCGTCTTATGTCTCATTATAGTTTTTCTTTATTGAGTCTTTTGGTTTATTATGGGCCCGAATATGTAAAGAACTTATATTTGAAATGGAATTTGTTATTTGTCCAAATTAATTTTATGTGGAAATGACTATGCTCTGATTGACATGACTGTTTAACTGCCACGTTCCGAGCAAATGACACGTTCCGCTGCTATCGGTTCGGGGCGTGACAGAAGGTGGTATCAGAGCCTAGGCTTTCTAAATCCCTAGGTCATTTAGTCCAAGTCTTAGATTGAGTTCTCCTTGTCAGTTATCCTAAAGGAACCCTTTGAGATTTGGGTAGAGCTTTGGGGTTAAATGATAAAATATGTTACATTCACGTTAGATACCTGCCGAGATATGCATATCATTAATCCAAACCTTATTCTTGTAGGCTAGAATGGCCGCTGAGAGAGCTCAGTGGAGAGAGATGGAACGCACTATCCAGGGTTTAACGCAAGCTTTGCAACAAGTTGCACAAGGTGGAGCACGGCATGGAGCCGGGGATTTACATCGGAAGTTCCAAAAGATAAATCCCCCTAAGTTTAGTGGGTCGACTGACCCGGATGAAGCAGAGAATTGGGTGCAAGAAATAGAGAGGACCTTTAAGGTGATGCAATGCACCGATGAAGAGAAGGTACTATTAGGAACATATCAATTAGAGAAGGATGCCCGAATATGGTGGGGATCCGTGGAAGCAATCTTGCCTAACGAGCAAGTTACATGGGACGAATTCTTAGAACACTTTAATGAAAAGTATTTCTCAGAGAGAATTCGCGAGAAGAAAGCTATGGAATTTACGGCTTTGAAGCAACGTAGTCTGTCAGTCACCGAGTATGAAGCGAGGTTTTCTAGATTGGCCCGATATGCACCACACTTGGTTTGCACGGAGAAAATGAGAGCAAAGAGATTTATGAATGGCTTGAAGGTGAACTTATACCTCAACTAGCTCCACTAGAAATTCAAACATATACGGAGATGGTTAGAAAAGCTCAACTCTTGGAAGATGCTATAGATATGATGGAAAGAATCAAAGGAAAGGCCACCAAGAAGGACTTACCAAATGGACCCAAGAACAAGGAAAACATGAACGACAAGAAGAGATTTAATGAAGGCAACAAATTCTATGAAAATAAGAAACCCCGGAATAATGATCGACAAATTGTTCCGGCCAAGGGGAAATGCAAGCATTGCAAGAAGGGAAGACACAATCCGGACGAGTGTTGGTATAAACTTGGAAAGTGCATCCGTTGTGGAAGTAGAGATCACAAAATTACTCGATGTCCACTCTTAAAGGAAGAAGCATCGCAAGTAACGGAAGGTAACCCTATCAACCTATCTCATCTAAAACTTGCATGAATCGGATACGACCTTAAGTACTTAGCATGATATGTGAATGATCTACCTAGAATACATGCTTTAGATATGGTGATCTTACCCCACAAATTTTGGAAAAGGAATCATGTGAATTTGGGGACCAAATTCTTTTAAGTGGGGGAGGGTGTAGCACCCCGAAAATTTAAATAGAGAATATATGAAAATAATCATGATTATTAGTCATAGAAAATTTTGAGAATTTAAATTTTTGATTAAAAAAAAGTGAAGCCAGTTATTTAGCCCAACTATTAATAAATGGGCATAAAAAAAAGGTATAAATGATTAATTGAGAAATAGAAATTTAATATACCCTTTTATCTATTTATGGTTTCAATTAAAGAAAATACGACTCTAGTAGGGAATCTCATTCCAAATAATAATAATAATAATATGTATTGATATAAGACTCTCATAGGATCGAACCCGACTCTGATACCCGAGATAATATTATAAAAATTAATGAGATATATAAATAAATAAAGTTAAAGTAAATAAGATATATATATAAAGTTCTGTCAATTAAATTAGATAAAACTAATTATAAGTCTACTAAATATAATTAGTGGGCCCAACTAAACTTAACCACCCAACCCAATTTATCCTAGGATTAATGGGTTTAAATATATATAAATATATTAATGTATACCCAAACCATTTAAACCACATGATCACCGTAGCTCAAATAAACTCGAAGCCACTTGCACACTAAACCCACGAGATTCCAACCCAAGACCTTGCTGACTCAAACCATAAAACCCATGGATGCAAATGACCCAGCCAACCGAACATATTATATGCCACTACCCACGTGGGTCTCCCACAAACCCAAGCCCACATCTCTGCCAGCCAAGTTAACCAAAAGACCAACCCAATTAACCACATATATAAATATATAAACATACATGGGCTTTGAAAATAACAAATGGACTAAGGCATGTGTATATATCTAAATAAATGTGCATGGGCATTCTTAAGAACAATTGGGCTTTAAGGAAGCCTTCACGGACCTTTGAACATGGGAAGCGTCATCCACCAATATGCTACGAATAAATAGATATATGTGTATAATATGGGCTTTATGAAGGGCTACGTTCGATCATGGCTTGGTAATAGAGGAAGGTGTTCGAGTTGGTTTTGGAAGTGGCTGCAAATATAGCTAGAAGGAGATAAGTTTAGAAAATTTGACACCTAATTGGATTCTACAATGGAAAGTTCAATTCTATTAGGATTTGCACACACTAAACCCCTATAAATAAGACCCTCCAAGGTGATGATGGAGCCATCGTCAATCCCTGTTGCCGCTACTTTTTTTTCTGTCGAGCATGCAGATCATCGTCGTCGTCTGCGTTTTCCCTTTCCTCCCTCTTTACTGCACGGGTTGAGGGCAGGCGGCTGCAGTTGTGCTACCGTGGTCATCTTCCTCCCTTGCAGTAGCTGTGTTGCAGCTGTTGTGTTAACGAGGGAAGCTTCTTCCCATCTCCTTCCTGTTACGATAGCGGTGCTGCAGCAGTAGGAGAAGCAAGCAAACTTCTTCTATTATTCTTGTTCTTCATCGTTCTATATCTCCATCCTTACAAACGTCAAAAGGTAGGCAATCTCCCAAGCAAAATACTAGATAAAATTTCATGCTAGATTAAATAGAACATATAGATATCTCCCAAAATTTTCCTTACCGCATGATTGTACGTGTTTTATACTACGGTTGCATATGTTATCCTTAGTTAATTAATATGGGAAACATATTTAAAAACTTTTATTCATGAAACTATGTGCCAAAAAAATCACAAGGTGTATATGACGGGACTTCCTATATTTTTCTGTAAATTTTTATATGATTTGTGATAATAGAAATTGACAATTTAACTTAATAGTATAAACGAATCCAGGATATCACTGTAGCACCATAGTTAGAGTTTATTTTTGAGATGGCTCATTTTTAGGCGTCAGAGTATCCTTTGGACATGAAATTTTATGGACGTGATGTTGAGATGGTGACCGAGGTAGTGAGAGTGATTGCATCATTTTTCGTGCCCCCTATCTCAAGATCCCCCATCTCTCAATGAAAAATTATTTTGAACATTCGGTCAAGTAGAGTTTTTCGAGCCCGTCATTTTGATATATAGAACGCCTGATTCCGACGTGTGTACGTCGAGAACCGGAGCCCTGAACATTGACATTATTTTGAAATGACGACATTTAATATGTCGTCAAATGCTTTTGACGCCACAGTGCAATGGCGTCAATTCTTATATTATATATATATATATATAATATATATATATCTTGTGATTATATCTTCAAAAATCCATATCTATTAAATTATGCCACATAAAATTATAAATAATATATTTCTGAAATCCTTGAATTTTTCTCCCAATTGTCATATATTCTATTTTTTCTAAATTATTTTATATAAATAAATATGTCTTTGAATATATATTTTTGAAGTTAATCAATTAAATAGATATTGAAGTTTGACACCTTATTGAAATGACGACATGTTAAAAGTCGTCAACTTCTTTTGACGCCATAGTACAAAGGCGTCAAAATCATTTATTATATATATATATATATATATATATATACATATAACGTGTAATTATGTCCTGAAAAATCCATATCTACTAGACTATGCAACAGAAAATTATAAAAATTATATTTTTGGAATCCTTGATTTTTTCTCCTAATTATCATATATTCTATTTTTATAAATTATTTTATATAAATTAATGTCTCTTTGAATGTATATTTTTGAAATTATTCAATTAAATAGATATTGACGTGAATTCTTGTTAAATAAATTAAGTTAAAAATCATAGAATTAACGTCCCTCCAAGTGGATGCTAATTAATAAATGACACTACTCACAGACGTCAATTAATATAAATTTATTTAATTATAGTTAATAATAGAATTAGATGGACATGAATTCTATAATTAACACATTCATGTTGTCACCGTTTCCTTCCGGTTTTGACCCATACCTCGGGTCTTCTGGCACTCTCATCTCACGTCCGTAGATGGAGTCCCTGTTTCATGATTGGTTCACGTTATATACACTCAACTCTCGGTGACATACGAGCCCTCCGTTGGACATTTCGTTCCTTCGGATTGGCAAGTTAGTCATTGGGACCTCCGTAAGTCTCCTCGTAGCCTTGGATTCCCTCAAAGCCGACTGAGCTGGTTGTACCTAATCACTTAGATTTCCAGAATGTCATGGTTTTCATATGGTTTATTGATATATCATCCTTATTACAAGTTCTATCCTTGAACTCTATGTTCCATGAAATCTATCTTAATGTTCTTACATGCTTGATCCTTGAAATTCTTGGCCATTAATATGGAATTAGTCTAGACTAAATGTCAGGGGCTATGGGTCCCACTAAAATGACATTTTAAATGCTACGGGTCCTGATCTGACCCTCATTGGGCGAGGCAAAGTCCAAACGTTACCGGTATACGATGATCGGGTGCTGGCATTCACCAACTCAGTTATTGGCATTTAGGGGCAATCATACAGTCGTGAGAACTCCTAAGTGTACGACCAAATACTACCTAGTGCTATTTCCACGAGGGGCGGTCATATCGTCGTGATTTTCCCCTTAGTGCATTGGCCAATCCTATATAGTGCTAGATGTGCAAACGCTCTCGTGATAGTGATGATCGGGAGTAATTGCCATCATAGTACACCTTTCTACAACTTATTGTTCGTCATGAAAAGATCTTGATTTGCCTTATTGGAGGGGTTATCATACCGTCGTGATATTCCCTTAGTGTCTTGGCAAATGCTATGTAGTGCTTGTAGAAGTAATTATTCTACTTCTATATCGATCATCCTAAAAGTTCTTGAAATATCTCATTGATAGTACTCGTTATCTTGTCACAAAGATCCTTCATAATAATGGATACATTGAAGCTCTCGTGATAGTGTTCGTCATAGAGAGATGAATGTTATATTTCCTCATGAATGCTCTTGATCTAGCTTGAGAAAGTACTTGTTAAGATCTCGCTATACTCTCTTGATTATCATTGTCCTTACTCTTCATGAGTTGTCTAGCATCTTGCTTACTCATTTTTTTCTAGTTCTTGAATTTATCTCGTGTTATTATAGTTCTCGATTTCTATATTTCGCATGACCTGCATGAGCATGTTAAACTGTAATTGACTTAAAGCTAGCTTGGAAGCATGAGATATTAAGTCCTACTGAGCGTTCGCTCACCCTACGTTTTCCAATGATTTTCAGGTAATGACCTTAGTGATGGCGAGACCGAACATGATGGGCAAGGGCAAGAGTGAAGAGAACTCTGACATCTAGATGAACCGTCTAGTCTGGTTATCTTGCGTCTTATGTCTCATTATAGTTTTTCTTTATTGAGTCTTTTCGTTTATTATGGGCCCGAATATGTAAAGAACTTATATTTGAAATGGAATTTGTTATTTGTTCAAATTAATTTTCTGTGGAAATGACTATGCTCTGATTGACATGACTGTTTAACTGTCACATTCCGAGCAAACGACACGTTCTGCTGCTATCGGTTCGGGGCGTGACATTTGAAGTTATGGTAAGAATTGCTGAATCTTCATGAGGCTTAAATGAATGTGATGCATTCGCATGATTTGTGGGTTTAACTCATAGTTTCGTAAAAAGCTCATGTTGCATCATGCTTATTTTGGTTGCTAAAATTCCTTGTTAAATCTGGTTTGATTTGTGTTTTTAAGTCCCTCATTGCATGCCATTTTATTGGCATATCATGTTTTTATTATAGGGGTTTGATCTTGGTTGAAGGCTTTAGGCCTTTCATTTTGATTCAATGTAGTTTTTTGATCTGTCAGAAAAAGTGTCGACTCATTGAGTCGACACTTCTTTCAGGATGTTCTGTCTTATACGTTGTTTCACTTGTCTAGACAGAAAGTGTCGACTCTAGGAGTCTACACTTTCTGGCCAGCCTGTTGGCTGGACACTTCTGGCTACAAGTGTCGACTCCTAGAGTCGACACTTACAGGCCAAAGGTCTATTTTCAAAGAAAACAGAACCTCTGGTGAAAAGTGTCGACCCTATGAGTCGACACTTTCACCCGGATCCTATTTTTATATAACGGGATTGAACGTAAGGAGAAAAGTGTCGACTCCATGAGTCGACACTTTCTCTGGTTTGTCCGGATCGTGATTTTCGGATTCTTTTCAAACTGCCCACTTTGTAACCCGTTTGGCTTGGGCTTTTACACCCTTACCCTTAGAGTTTCATCACTTGTATGGGTGTTGTTTTGAAAGGTTTTGGCATGGGCTTTCAAGTCTTTTATGATTCCTTTCCTTTGGGTATATAGAGGCTGCTATTTCCATTCGTAGAACATATCCCTTGTGCTAACCTTGCCCTATTTGTTGCAGGAGGAGAAGAAGAACGTGAAGGAGGGTGACAACACTACTTGGAGGAGGAAGAAGAGGCTGGAGTTGTTGTGTAGTGGACAGCGGATCTAGAGGGGAGGGGTGAATAGATCAGCCCCACTTTTCGCAATGCGGCCCTCTAAACAGCTAGTTAAAATGAATTGCAGCGGAATAGAAACTAGCTTCCAAGAATGCTATGATTCACTTAGCAAGATAAGCAAGATGTATAATAATTCGATCCTAAGCATGCATCTAGAACGAATCAATCACACAAGCAAACCACACTAGACAGGATTTTTAAGGTGGTTCGGACTGAATCCTCAGCCCTACGTCCACCCCTCACCAAAACCCGGTGAGGCTTCACTTGTGCAGCGCACCAACCCGCAAATCGGAAACCACCGATTGCCTTCCTACTAACCAACGGTAGGACGAATCACAACTTCAATGTTTATTCAATATTGAAAGGAAAACAAATGTGAATGAACTAAGACAAGAAATTGAGTTATGAGTAGAAATGAATTGGCCCTTGTATGAAATGTTGATCAGCAACAAGGATCCTCTTGGCTTCAACTCAATCTTCTTGATTCACCCTTGATTGGATGAATGTTCTTCACTGAGTACTGTTCACATGAACAGTACCTCTTCCTTCAATTCTTCTCTCTTGATCTTCTCTTTGAACTTGAATGAGATTGAAAGAACTTGAATGGATGAAGATGATCTCCCTTGAGAGTGAGCTTCAATGGATCCCCTTGAGATGATGAAGAGGATAGATGAAGATTTGATGGAGAGCTTCTTCCCGGAGTATCTTGATTTCCTTCTTGAAGTATACTCCTTCTAGCTTTCTTTGATCACCCTTCTTGCCCTCGATTGCTTCTTGCTTTGTAGGAGGTTGCTTGGCTTCAGATCTGAGCTTGAATCACCTTGGATGGATGAAGAACTTCCTCCCGAAACACTGTTCACGGAGGTGCTACAGTAGCTCGAAAATGGGCTCCCTTGAAGGCTTGAAGCATTAGGGTTTTCATCCCCTCATGTGTTGGTTTTATAGACCTTGAATGGTCTATAGACAAGCCTCAGACCAGATCCACAATTTGTGGGTGATTAGGTGACATTTGGATTAAAGAAATCAAGGTTGAATGGCCCTTTTCGAAGTTGGAAACAAAGTAAAAAATGAAGGCTCGGGGCTGGCGGTCGACCGGAATTCATGGGCCGGTCGACCGGAACCTGCTGCAGCCAGAACGTTTCGGCTCTGGCAAAACCGGTCGACCGGACGCCTGGGGGCGGTCGACCGAAACCTGTAACAATGTCAACATTTCAGTTCTGGGAAAACCGGTCGACCGGAAAAGTAGGGGCGGTCGACCGAAATCTGTAATTCTTGGAGTGTTTCATTTCTGGAAGAACCGGTCGACCGGAAAGGCAGGGGCGGTCGACCGAAACCTGTAAAACGTGGAATTCTTAGGCTCTGGCAAATCTGGTCGACCGGCCAAGGTGTGTAGGTCGATCGGAAATACCTATACCTACAAAAATGAAGTGTTAGACCAATGAAACATGTTCATAAGTCAAGATATTCATGTCCTCATCAATTTCATGTATTTTGGGATTGAAATCAACATAGAATATGCTTTGAGCATTTCTAAATTTTGTTCCGGGGGGCTACGCCCCCGGAAACCCCCGCAAGGGGCGCTGCCCCCTTGACCCCCGCGACCTGACCGCGCAGGTCGATCCGCGTGCGAGGGCGCAACATTGAGCTTTCATGTGCATATCTGTCATAAACACAACAGAACATATGTCAGTCATATAAGAGTGAAAAGCAACAATGACGAATAGTGTTTAGCCATTATCAAAACCAAGAATATCACAGAACACATATGACCATAGAATGATGTCGAATGACCCAAGTGACCATATGAAACTCAAATAACCACAGGGGCACAACAGGAGTGATCGTCTTCCATGACCCCGAGCTTGGATCTGGATGGGGCTGCTGCTGCTTTCCCCGATCTACAAGTTTGGGCGTTTCTATCTCAAGCTCGGCTCCTTCCACTCTAGTTTATCATTCCCAGCACACCCTACCTATTGATTGAAGGGATCCATGGGACATTCAAGGGGAGATACTACAAATCTGATATTGATCTATTTATGATGTCCCTTTTATTAAATACAAGGTTGTGAGCATACTGATTCATTCATTCCTTGTGGTTGCAGATACGGTTGGAGTTGGGATTTGAAGGAAACATTGTTGAATATCCGTCTAAGCTTTAATCTGCATGATTTGATAAAGGACGCTCGACGAGAGCTCACCATCCTGCTGGGAACCTAAACCATCGTCTCCGACCTTATGAAGAGAAGTTGAAACTCCTTAAGAAGAGTTGTCAGGGGAGCCTAACACCTTTAGATTATTTTGTATTCTGATTTCTCCTCAAAGACTTGCTTATTCCTAAATTATACTTTATTGTGAGCACATTATGGATATCCTTTGTGTTGTGTTAAACTCGATACATCATTGTGTGTGAGCGGAACTGCGTCTCCGCATGGTCTAAGTGTCCGGGAAATGATCCCCGACTTCGTGTGTGTGTGTGTGCTATAGTGGCAATGTTTTGGGGCTTGTCCCCATGTGGATATTACTGCGGTAGCTCTGATACCAATTGAAGTCCCGAGATTAAATGGCACCCAAGAGGGGGGGTAAATTGGGTATTAAAAATTAATGAACTAAAGCTGGATAAAAAGAAAGCACGTTTAAGTAACCAACGGAAAGAGATACAGCGAAGCATAAAGAGATTCTGGACAAAAAGACTCCTACAGCCGTTCCTCAGTACTAGGTGGAGTCTAGGAATCCAAAGATTCTCTCACACAAGATATTTTCTTCTTGACAGGACTAGCCTTGTCGATCCGAATTTATCTTTTGATATACTAGGGAACTTCCATAAGATGGTTAATGAATCTAGATCAGAAAATAGAACTAAATGACAATGCGATATAAAACTAAGCTAACGAAAATGGAGGTAGAAGATATGGATCAAACCATTCAGTACACAGCAATTTTTAGGTGGTTCGACTGTAACAACAGCAACCTACGTCCACCCCTCACACACTGTGAGGATTCACACACTATCTTGTAGAAGATTACAAGATGAACACCAACCACACACACACACGTGAGGAGTACAGAACTCCCACGAAAGTGCTAGAGCACGGACACACAAGAACAATGATGGACAACGAAGTGCACACACACACACACATGGATCTGTCTAGATCCACACACACGAGTGCTTGAATATTACAAGGGAAGCATGAATCAGCTCAAACATGAATGGAAGGAACATAAACAAGAAGTGAGAACATAGATCAGGCTACCCCTTAGTGGATGAAGATAGTATTGAATGAAGCTTGCTCTTGGCTTGATCTTCACTTGATTTGGATGCAGATTTGCTCTTGAAAGCTTCAGCTCCTGGATGAAGAATTTCTCAAAGATCACTGTTCACGTGAACAGTACCAGCACCCTCTCCTTGACATCCTCTCCTTCTTCTTCTCTTTGAAAGCCTTAGGGTTTATGACCCCAAAGAGATCTTTTATAGATCTTGGAAGGTCAGGAGACAAGTCCCCAGACCAGATCCACAATTCACTCCAAGACTGAGACCAAAGGGTTTAAACAATTGGGAGAAACTCCTTCTTTTCGAGCTTGGACCAAAAGTCAACAAAAGAGGGCTTCGGGAATTCGGTCGACTGGAATTCTAGGGGCGGTCGACTGAAACCTGTAACTTCCGGAGTTTTTGGTTTATGGAAGAACCGGTCGACCGGTCCTGGGGTCCAGGTCGACCGAAACCTGTAAAACTTGCCACCCTTCGTCTCTAAAAAAACTGGTCGACCGGGCCTATGGTCCTGGTCGACCGGAATAGCCTGGACCTACAAAACTGAGTTGTTAGCCCGGAGAAATTGATCAAGGTGACAAGGGCTTTAAGTGAATGATTCTATCATGCATTTTGGGGTTTGTTTAAACAAGGTTAACTCAATTTGAAACACATTGATTCAATTAAAATTTATGAGTTTTTCACAGAATTGATATGTATAAACTTGAACCCCATTAGCTCGTATATAGAGTCTTAAGACACGGGCCGAGATAAATCTTCCACTCAGAGTTTTGTTATCATCAAAATCACTCAAGGAGACTCAACAGAATTGTTTGACAGATACAAAAAGATTAAATCTGAAAATAGGAAATTGAAAAAGAAAATTGAAAACACTCATGTTGATGATTTCTCTTGTGAAAAATGTACTGAGTTTGAAAAATTAGTTGAGTCTCATGTGTTTGAGATTGATAGTCATAAAGAAATAATTTCAAATCTAAGAAAGGAAAATGAATCGCTTCTCTTAAAAATTACCCAGTTTGAGAAAAATGAAAGGGAAATGAGAGACAAATTGAATTCCATGTCAATTGATCAATGCTTGCTTGATGAATTGCTTGTAAATAAAAATCTTGTCGAAGAGATTGAAAAATTAAAAGATCAAAAAAAATTGCTGGTTGATAAACTCATCATGTTTGAAAAAGGAAAACATGTGGTTGTTGATGGTTCTGAAAATCTTCATGTTCTAGAACAAGAGGTTGCTAGCTATAAGACTGTCAAATCTCTCTTGAATGACAAACTTGCGTTGTGTGAAGAAGAGATTGCTAATTGTGAATTGCACATTTCATCTTTGGAAAATCAAATCAAGAATTTGAATGAGTCGTTCTCCATTTGTGATAAAGGAAATCAAAAATTGAAAAATATTGTTGATTGTTCTTGTGTGCATGAAAAACTTCCATCTATCAAATATGATCATGCCTCAAGAAAGAGAACAAATGTTACATGCTTTTACTGTGGAAAATATGGTCATGACATGTATGACTGTTTCTTGATGAAATCTGATGATGATGATACATTAAAGATATGAATGAAAATGTGTGATGGTTCTAAAAATCATGGGAAACCCACAAAGAAAACTCTCAACAATCATTGCTTCTATTGTGGATTACATGGTCATGTTATTGAAAATTACTTCATTAAAAAAAGTGATGATGAGTGGTTTGTTAAAAGAAACTCCTCTTGGTATTTTTATTGTTATAAAATTAGACATATGATCAATAATTGCCTTTCAATGAAAAATGGTCCATGAAAAAAAAAATTCTTATTGCTTTTATTGTGGCGAGAATGGTCATTCTATGGATGATTGTTCTACAATGAGATTTGATGATGATTAGTTTGCTAAGAAATGTAGGAATCCATCTATTCGTGCTATCACTAACCCCTCGGGACCCAAGATGGCTTGGGTACCCAAATATCTAAAATGAGAATCTATTTTGTAGGGGCATTTTGAGGCCAAAGAATGTCAATAAATAAAGGCTTCTCAGGGCGAGAAAGAAAATGGTTTGATTTTAGGAACTCATCTGCTTAGGTTCATTTTTAAAAATCTAAAAAGGTAAAATTTGAGTTTGGACGAAAATGTTTGCATTTAAACAATTACATTCCTGTCTCATTGATTTTGGCATCTTATGAAATGTTGAGAATTTCTGAGTTCCATGATTAGATGACTTGAACACTTCTCTTTGCACATCTTGTGAATAATCTTAGTTTTTAAATGATTTACATTGCACATAAAGTCTTTCACCCTTTACACATATTCTGCAAATAACAATCTAGTTTTTGAATGCCTTACACTGCACATAAAGTCTTTCATACTCTCACTCATTTTCTGCAAATAACGATTCAATTTTTGAATGTTTTAGATTGCACATAAAGTTTTTCACACTTGTAATCACTTTTTGCAAATAACAATTTAGTTGTACATACATAGCATATTCACTTAACTTTATGCACATATCATGCACACTCTTGCATACTTGTAAATAGGAATAATTTTCAATCATCTTTTCAATTTACATGCATATACTTGCATATATACTTGACATATTTGTGTGCTTGAATGTCATGATTATCCGGTATATCAAATGGCGATTGTGGAAGGTTGGATTATGTCCAACTGGAAGCCTTCCTCATGCGTGAGTAGGGTTTATGGACCCCCACCTCCGCCAAGTACCGATAATCAATTTACTTGAAGATTTTGAAAGATCATTGTATGATTGCATGTATATACCTTATGCAACCATTTCTTGACATCTTTCTATGACCTTTTTCTATGATAAATAAAACTACATTGATTTAGACATGTTTGTTACATGACATATATTAAGGGGAGGTTTTCATAAATGTACATACACTTAGGGAGAGACATGATTGTGATGTGGCTAATTCATCTTTTACATTTAGTACAACCACCTACACACTTTGTACATTTTTGAGATAAATGATTCAATTTAATAAGGATTACAGATATTCTACTTAACACTTCAAGAGCTATTGATTTTTTACATGGAAGTCACATATCTCCTGAGAAAAAGCTATTTATCCTACCAAAAATTGAATAAGTGGAGCGTGGATCCGAGTAGCTGGAATCCCCCCCTGAAATAAAGGAGGAAACTCATGTCGAAAGGTGAAACAAACCCACAATAAAATAAGTGATTTGCCACTAAGTAGCCGGGAAGTGTCCCTGAGACAAAGGATACAACTCGCGTCAAAAAGTGACAAAATGTGGAATTAATATAAGTGATGAAACTGAGTAACCGGGAAGTACCCCTGAAACAAAGGGTAGAACTCACGTCAAAAGGTTAGTCCCATCATTAGTATTTAAAAAAATGGGGTCATACGTAGCTACCAATATACGAGCATTGCGTATGAAAGTGTATGGATTATAAGTTCTTTTTAGTGTTCTTTATAAAATCTAATTATCCATATTGCTTTGGAATTCATTGCTCAATCTTTCACATATACACATTGGGTTTGATTGTGTGAATGTTCTTTATGAATCAGTCGTCTTTCATAGTTAATGCAGTATCTTCTTCATGTAAGCACGACCTTCTTAGTATTGCACATGTTCATCATGTTCAAAAATCAATTGCATAATTCTTACACATGTCCCGAAGGGACTTGCTTGAGTATATATTTTATTATGCATGCCTGAGTGCTTGATTGCTTGATCCTTTCTGTTCATACCATACATCATTTCATATTGATGTATCTTTAGATCATACATGTACATATCAGCTTAAATAACCCCGTTGTCAGTCAGCTTTTGTTAATGACACAGGGAGAAAATAATGTGCTTTTCAGTAGAACATTTGCATAGAGTTCAGTTTGGTCATACAGTTTGTGCGTAGTTCGGTCATATATTTGCATATAAGTCACAAATCGAGCATTTGAACATATTTCAAACTGTTTACACATTGCTCATCAAATTCCAAATTCTTGCTTGATGTTCATGGCCCACACACCTTCCTTTTATGGTAGGTTATTGCTGGGTTAGTGCGCCTTTACTTCATATTTTTGTCTCTTTTCATTTCTAGTCCCCCACTTTTTAATAATGCCAAAGGGGGAGAGAGTTTTGGATTGCCACAATATATTGTCATCATCAAAAAGAGGGAGATTGTTGGGTTCGCTACGCCCCCTCTTTGTCCTTGTTGATGGTTTTGATGATAATAATATATTGTGTGCAAGCATTGTTAAAATGCTCATTGATCAGTTTGGAGCTCAATGTTGATATCTTGTTTTGTAGGTATGAAATACTTGGTGGATAACATCTACAGATGCAACCTAGCCTTGTGGAGTCGACCTCAATACACTGAGGACTCATCCCCTTTTCATTACATGCATCGACATTACTTTTGATGTTTTCATAATGTCCACTGACCTGTTTTTGAATGTGCATAGACTTCATCTTGCTATGTGGAAATCTCTCATATGTTTCATGGACATATCCTCTTAATTCTTCAAAATTATAAATATGTTCTCATGCATAACATTCATTTGTGATTAATGGAGTTTTCAGAGCTTTCAAATGCATGTTACTCCCGGAGAAATCATGTCTTAATAGAAGGTCATAAGGCCCTTGATTTGGTTGAATGGCATTGGGTGTTTTTCTTTTGGTTGAATCGAACTACCTTTAGGCAGTTTCTCTCTTTCCCACTGCAAGGGTCGACCCCATGGGTCGACCCCTAGCTCCCTGATCCTGATTTCATGCTTTGGACTATACTTGGTACTCATGTATGGGTGCTTGATCTGAATTGGAAATGGCCCTTACATCTGTGATTCATTTGTTGGAACGCAAGCTTGTGTCATTAATGAATTGTGTGAGTTCAGACTGTTTTGGACTGAACTTGCACTCAACGAATAGCTCTTAATGAGCTCGACATACCATTTACTCTTGTTGTAATGGGTTCTATTTTGCTCTCAATATCTGAGAATGGTTCAGTTTTTCATTGGACTAGATTTGGAAATCTTGGACTGAACTTGATTGTCTTGGTCTGAAATAGAATTCATATGCAGGTTGATCTATTTCTGACAAAGGTTGATTGATTCATTATTTGATATATTGACTAAGATTGTCATGTATTGACTATGGAATTACTTTGATCCTTGCTGACAATAGATTGGGTGAGTTCAATTAGGCTTGGACTCAAGTCATGACTCATGTGTGAACCAATATGATATCTAGGTGGCCAAGGTATGATTGATTTGTTAATGGGCTTTCAAGCATGATTTAATCTTTCAAATGAGAGCTTGTGCTGTGAATGAGTTGAAGCACTTTGGTTTAACCTCACAAGTGAATGTATTGCATGTCTCTAATAGCAGGCTGAAGGAACTATGAAAAAGTGATTGAGTATTTCATTTGTATTGACTCAAAGTTGACATGTTTCTTAACTTCCAGAAAGTGTAGGTTCATCCTGCCCACAATGCATTGGATCAATGGTAAGAATTTATTTTTAATGTAATTGTTGTTTGCTTACATTGGGATGCATGTTTAGGTCATTAGGAATGCATTACAAATTATTTATTAAGGCCTCAAGATCAATGGGTCGACCCCCCCACTCAATGGGTCGTCCCCTGTGCTGAAATCACTTCAAAACAGGTTCTGTCTGCAGATGGGTTGACCCCCCTCTGAAAGTGGGTCGACCCCTGCAACTCTGGCTGGCCAGATGGGTCGACCCCTCTGGCCAGATGAATCGACCCCCCCCCAGTTTCGCAGGTTCGCACGTGAAAACCGTGGGCCACCGAAGCCCAACTAAATGGACTCTAAATGCACTGAAATTTTACTCTAATGCCCTTAGGTTATTAATGAACATATTAGAGTCATTTTGCTAGGGTTTTAGAAGGGCATTCATTTCTTTTTAATCTGGCTTTCTTTGGGTATATGTATGTTGCGAAATCTATCGAGGGAAACAACTTTGGGCTAATTTTTCCCCATCTACTTGCAGGAAAAGAAGAATGTGGAAGAGAGGGGTGACACCACCACCTGGAGGAGGAAGAGGAAGGAGAGGAGAATGCCATCCACCAGCTTTCATCTGTCAATCTGATCCAGCTTCAAGCGTAGTTGTTGAAGACTATACCTTCGACTTCTCCGACAAGCTTGGACGACTTCCACTCTGCGGACAAATGCTTCCAGCGCACCCCATCACTCCATTGAGTGGGATATAATGCAGATCTGAGGGAAGTTTCTTCTTCTCTCATTTCTATTCTTCCATTTGAGCATAGATTGTCATTTGGGCGGTTCTTGTATATGCTTTCATTTTATTGAACTTGAGATATTATCGTGTGTGAGCGGAGTTGCGTCTCCATGTGTATGTAGATTTATTGTGGGGAACATTTCCCCGAGTTTGGTTGTGTGAAGACGGAGCTGCGTCTCTGTGTGGTTTTTGAGTCTCGGGTGTGTTTCCCAATGTTGTGTGTGTATGTGTGTTGCAGTGGCAGCGTCTTGGGGCCAGGCCCTGTGTGTGCATTGCTACGGAAGCAGTGTGTGTGGTGTTGGGGTTCGTCGCCGTGTTGCTACGTTAGTAGCGTGTAGTGAAGCCTCACCGGGTTTTGGTGAGGGGTGGACGTAGGGAGCCCATCGTGGTCCCGAACCACCTAAAAATCTCTGTGTCCATTGTGAATGCATGTGTGATTGTCCATTTCTTCTATCTCTGTTCACAGATCAATTTTATAGGTTTTTATTCACGGCATCATTGCACATAGCTTCATCCACTATCCGTGTTAGGCTTAAATTCAATTTTTAGTTGCATTGTCAATTCGTGTGAGACCGGGAAGATTGAGAGAACATTTTAATCTCACTCAAGTTTAGATAATTAACACAGTTTATTTTAATTCCGCTGTTATTAGTTTAGATTGTTTTTAAAATCTGACATCTCGGCTGGGGGACAATTCAACCCCCATTCTTGTCCGCCATCTAGTCTGGGCCAACACCCCTACAATCCCCATTTCAAGAATCAGCTACCCCCAAGGATGCTCGGGTGGGGCAACATCGTCCCTTCATCCTCTTAAAGCCTCCCCAACCTAAGCCGGCCTCTCTGTCTGCTCCTAGTGCTCCAGTTGAAGAACTGAGTTCCCTCTCATTCATCTTCAAATCCCCTGCTCCCCTACAGTTGATTCGTCCAAAACCTTTGGAGTCAGAGGTCCCGAAGGAAACCACCATTAATGTCACACTCTGCAATCGCATCATTCTCCCATCTCAAAGGCACTCTCAGCCCAAAGATGGGGTCAATTTCCAAGTTCCTCCTGTGGAATATGATATCCTCCAACATCTGGATAGGACACCAACAAAAGTTTCCATTCGGGAGCTCATTAAGAGGTCCTCATCTCATCAGTCCACCTTGCTACAATTCCTTCAAAAGATCACGGTCAATGAAGACCTTCCAGCTAGTGGCATGATGGATGCCATCATGGCCCTCACTCAGGGTCCCTCCATATCCTTTTCGGACAAAGATCTTGCTCCGCCCGAGAGCAAGTCCCTCCTGATGTGCCTCACCATTACTCTTAACAGAGTCATGGTTGACTCCACTCTGATTGACACGGGAGCATCCATAAATGTCTGTCCTATGAAAACTATACAAAAGATTGGTCTGCAAGAGGAGAACCTAGAAGAAGTGTGCAACACCATTTCAGCTTACAATAATTCGAGATGGTGCGCGAATGGCAAGGTGACCTTGCAACTCGGTTTAGGCCCCATGGTCATGTCTTCGGACTTCTTTGTTCTCGATGTTGACCCAGCATACAAGGCCATTCTAGGGCGGCCATGGATTGGGCAAACTCTAGGAATCCCATCAATGGCCCATCAATGTTTCAAATTCCCATACAATGGTAAGGTGAACAAGATCAAGAGTATTCCATTAGTGGAGACTCTCAATGCCATCACTTCCGAACAGATCCCTTCATGACCATTCCAGATAAGGGAAAGAAATCGGTCCTCTCCATAGTCGGCGTCGTAGGGCCCTCTGCCTTATGTCTATCAAATCACTCCGTTCTTCCTCAACCAGTCACTCACTCCAATATCCCGTTCAAAAAATGATGGGAAATCGTGGCAAGAATGGGTTTCACAATGGGTAGAGGTCTAGGCCAACACGAGTAGGGCCCCACTCGCAGGACGAGGATTAAAGTCTCGAAGGGTCGCATAGGCTTAGGTTATTCAGCTGAAAAGGCATCCAAAACCACTCAAGCTAGGGGTCTAGTCTATGACCGCTTTGTCAAAGGCCCGATACAGTCGGGGACTCGGCGTGAGCCGAGTGGAAGTCATGAAATCCTCCAAAAGGAAGTCCCTCCAGATCACTCGCTCGAAGATGACTTCGGACTTATTTCCCTATTTCACCTCAATAAACCTCCCGATGATGCCTCACCCATAGGCACTTTCCTAGCCTTAGACAGGCCTGCCCCTATCTATTTCATTCCACTCTTGTTTCATCCACCCTTCCCTCCACTCCTTACTCATCCGGTCGTGGGGAAATCGACACGTCATTTGCACGCTTAGCCACGACCACCAAAAAAAAATGCCAATTCTCAAATGTGGGCCTGTGAACTCACCGTTGAAGAAACCTCCTCCTTGGAGTATGGATCCCTCGTCCAAGGGCCGACACTTTCCACCTTGAATCTTCTCTCACAGGTTCCCCTTGTACATAGTAGGGTAGAATCGAGTCCGAGTCTAGGTCAGTCTAGAGTGTCCTCCTCCTCTCCTTCCAAGCAAACTAGGGTTCGTCATGTCCCTGCGTGCTACCTTAGCCAGTTGGCCGAAAATTACGCGTAGTTGTGTCAAGTCTCTCGTTTCACTTCAACACCCATTCCTTGAGTGATGTGACACCACCTTGGGGGTGATAGCCACTAGACCGATGCACCCTGGACCTAGACTTACAGGCAATCAACCTTGAGCAGTGAACCCACTCTAGCGGACTCACCCGTGTAACGCACGCATGTGCCCGTGGGCAACCCTGTGATGATGGAGAGGGTCCGGGGCGGGACCATGACACTCCGGGGGATTTGGCTAGATTGAGGCTGAACCCCTAAGGGCCCGGGATGCCCAATTTCACAGGTGGCCAGCACGCTAAGGGCGTGTGTTGTAGGGTCTCTCTCACAACTCGCTCCACAGTGGTCGCTCAATTTGATGACAATTTGGGACTGGGCACTCTCTCACCGTCCGACGGAGCTAAGAGGCAATACTAATTAAGTAAAATAAAACCAGCAAGGAGAGGGCCCATAAGCTCACCTGATCGACGTGAAGACGCCGATCACGGCCGGAGACGAGGGCGAGCGAGGAAGCGTGGGCTTACCCGTACGCCACACCGATGAAGCTTCAACCTGAATTAATAATTTACATTCACTATGCCCGTTGCAAGGGGGGGTTGACTAGGGGTGGGAGACTATAGGATTACACTCAAACACTACCTCCACGCAGGGAGGGGCTGTAAGCCGGCCAGGCGGGGTGGGGAAGCTAAGTTAGAAACCGAATTGCCGAGCTCCCCGGTTCTGCCAGCTTCAAGAACATCTGAATAAACAGTCGATGATGGCGCCGCCACGGGCTCTGCCGAGCTCAGAAGAGGTCAAGACCAGTGCCAAAACTTTCTGAGTTGACCTAGGTGGACGCCTGAATTTTCGTGGAATTTCTTGATGATGTCGCTGGCTGGGGTAGTGTCTGGAACAGGGCTGGACCGCTCTGGCTCTAGTCTTTCCCAGAGTGATGCTGCTGGAAGACGGGGGCGCCACGAACAGTCCCGTGCTCTGTTGAAGGCGAGACCGATGCCGTTGCGATCGTGGTTGATTTCTTCGAGGTGGGACTGATGGGGCCGTCGGTAGATTTCGAAGCTGGTTGCGAAGGCCGGAACAGTGGGGGGTGTCAGTTCAGGCTCAGGGAAACTGGCCTTGCATACCATGGAAGGAAAATCAAGAACTTCTGACTCCAAGGTCCAAAAATGGCTCTGCTTCTTGGAGATGACAGAGGACTTGAAGGGGAAGATTTGAGCTAAAGAATCACGTCCAAACTCGCACAAGAGCGGCCGAGGTCGAGCTTCCACTCACGCTTAGGTTCCCTGCCGGAGTAGCTTTGCGCTGTCGGCCGAGAATGGATCCTCTGGTTAGCAGGGATGTCTGATGGTTGCGGGACCATCTCGCCTGCGAAGCTGCTTCGACGATGATTCCACTGGTATGTGGTTGGCCACCTGGATCCTCGTGGAGTGACCGGTGGCGATGCTGCAAGTTGCTATTGAAATCTGTTGCTGCTGCAGACTGGTAGAAGGTGAGATAGGGAGGGAGAATGGGGGGATGAATGGGGGAACAAGGGAGGGATTGGGTGAAGGCAGACCCCTGGCTGATAGGGGACCAAGGGAGGGGCGAACCAGCTTGCTTGTGAGAGGGGGAGATAGGATCTGGGAGGTGGTGTTTGCAGTGGGTGAGAGAGGAGATGCGAATTTGGGTTGGGAGGGAGAGAGGGAAGGAGAGGGGGCATAGCCAAATGGGAGGGAGATTTGAATTTTGGCCTATGGTAAATCTCCTTCAGCCTTGGGGAGGTGGAGAGGTGCTTGGGGAAGGGAAATGGGTAGTTGGGGGTTGGATGGTGCAGCAAGGATTGGTGGATTCCACCTTGGGGTTGGGGGAATTGAATGAGTGTATGGGGAATGGGGATATTAATGAAGAGTGAATGGAGGAGAGAGGAGGGGGAAATTTGAATTTTGGGAGGGGAGGGGAGAGAATGGGAGCGCCCCCCTTAGAGAGAGAGAGAGAAAAATATTAAGAGAGAGAGAAGAAAACTCCACAAAGGAATTATCTATTATATTGATCATCAAAAGTTACAAATGAGAGAGAGGAGGGGGCTATTTGTAGACTCCAGACTTTTCATATGACCGTACTGACCTTGGACAATTGACACAATGACCAGACAGACCAGGGAGGGGTGCCCCTGGGCCTAGCCCATTAAATTGGGCCCAATAGCAAACCTAATCAACTATATGATAGAGAACTTAGGTAAATGACTCACTAACCTAGGTACCGGACTCAAATAAAGGGAAAATTACACAGTTTAGGACTCAAATAAAATATAAAAATTACATGACTAGACTCAGAAAAATATGACAAACATAATGACGCATGTCGACGAACAATCCGATTCTTGAAAATGTGGAGGGGCAAGGGATGCCCCCATCATACCCCCGGGGTGGGGAAAACTCAACCCCGTCGAGTATGGGTCGACTGGGGAAGTAGCACACCAAATGCAGCTCCGGGCGAGCCACGATCTCCAAACTCATCTCCGCATCCCTAGTCGGGGGACGGCTCTTCAGCCTCTCAAAGTAGCTCGGGCACACCCTCTTACCGGCGATGGTACCCTGCTTGCCTAGTATTGCCTTTGTGTGCTCACGTCGGGCTCTCAAGCTGATTGGTGGAGGCTCTCTGAAGGTGTCACTCTCAAAGGTGGGTAGAGGCTCGATGCACTCACTAGGATCCATCGTGGTGCTCGTATAGGGTGCCGGGTCTGCCACGTGGAAAGTGGGGTATATCCCAGAACCCATCAGTATGTCCAACCCATAGCCGTGTTGCCAAAGCCACTCGGAACTTGGGAAGGTCCAAGTCCTCGTGCCCTCGATTTGGAGGTGTCCCAAGGGTAGAGCCACTCGAATCTCACCATTGCTAGGTTGCCTACTTGGAATCCCAAGTGGCACTCGCGAGCTTTTGTCTGGTCCTTGTGAGCCTCACCGCTCATCGTGAATTGCTTGCGTGTATGCTCATGCCATGCATCATGATGCGGTGAGTGGGTGTGAAAGAGGATAGTGTGCAAAGGTGGACCGGGGCAACCATGGATGGCCCTATCATGCTTTAATGCCACATTGACTTGGATGAGCTTGGGAGGACCGGGGCATCCATAGGTGTCCCTCTCATGCATGGGTGTGATGAATGATGGAGGACTCGGACATCCATGAATGCTCCTAACATACGTAAGACCAATGATTAATGGGGGAGGGCCGCTACACCCAAATATGGACCACTCGTGCTTCCTACTTGACATGTGGGTGATATAAATGAATGGACCCAACTTACTAATCATGCCAAGGGGTGTGATACACCCAGACATAGGCATTTCTATCCCAAAAATGGCCTTCATGTGTGGTGTTGTGGGATGGCCTTTGAACTTCCACTTGAAAGGGTCAAAGGGGTCAAGGAAGGTGGATAGCATGGAGTGGGGCACTTCCTCAATCCCTAAGTGTATATTGCCCAAAGTCATGGCTCCCATGGTGTAACCTGAGTCTAGGAAGGGGTGGACTTAGTCCAACATGGTGGGTTGGGGTAGGGAAAGGTGGGTGGTGAGTAAGGTGGGTGGGTCACTTGGGTATAGGAAGGGGTCGAAGGGATCATGGTAAGGTCTCCCAAGAGAGAGGAACTCCATGTCCTCAAGGTCCTCACAAGGTGGTGAGTCATCATCCTCCAAAGTAATTGGTCCAAGGTCTCTAGTGGGTTGATGGTTCAAGGCACGTGGGGTCTCAATGGGTGGGGAGTAGTCCGGGATTGGTTCTTCCTCCAAGGGGGAAAATAGGAGGATCTCACTAGTGCAATGCCCACTCATGCAAATGGAGGTGATGGAGCCGATGGCGGGGTGGGAAAAGTTAATGGTGCTAGGCTCCGATGGTCCCATGGCTAGCAGGCCGGTGAAGTGGACTTGCCAATGTAGGCAATCAACTAGGTCTCCTAAGTATTCCATGAAGTAGAAGGTTTGAAAAGTGACATGGGGAGGCTAGGTGGGTACAATTGTGGATTGATATCCCAAGGGTGAGATGTATGGTGGTGAGCTAGGACGGGTTGAACTTTGCTTGAGCCATGGTAGGATGGTCTCATCTACGGTGAGGGTGCCATTTATGATGGTGTGTGGCTCTTGAGGATCCGGGCCATGAGGGGTGGGGGAAGGTTGAGGCTCTTCTACCCTATTAGTGGGAGCTTGGGCACCCTCTATGGTGAGAAGAGGGTCCGGATGGGCATTTGACCTCACGTGGTCAAGTGTGTGGGCCACGACTTCTACCTCCAATGGGGAAGGAGGGTCCGTGGTGGGTGGGTTGGTGATAGCCGGTGCATGGCGCATCCGAGGTGGTGAGCAAGGGTGGACTTGGATTGGGGTGGGTAGGGGAAGATGGGTTGGTGGAAGAGTGTAGCACCCCTGAAAATTTAAAAAGAATAAAATAGATTCTAAATTAAATGAAAATAAAAAGATTTGATAAATGGGCCTTACACTTAAAATATATATACAACAAATGGGCCAAAATGAAATAACGCCTTTTATTAAGGCGCTAATAATAGTAATGACGCCTTTAGCATGGGCGCTAATTCGTACGAGGAAAATTGGAAATAAAGCGGCAAAATATAGAAAAATTAAGAGACGACCTAGGTTAAGGCGCTACTTAATAAAAAGACGCCCTCTTTTAAGGCGCTACTTAATGTGAAAATGCCCTTGTCTCAGACGTCTTTTCCCTGAGAGTTAAAAAAGGAAAACCATGCTCGGTCGAGGCATGGCTGGTGTTAGGTTTCCCTTTTAATGTCCGATCACGTCGACGCCTTGCATGGGGAGTCTAGGGTTTTTACAACTTCACATGGCAAGCGGCTGTGGATAAGGAAGGGTGAGCAGATCACAGAGCAACGTATGGAAGGTTTCAAGCCTTGCTTTAGATGACATTCGACCCCTCCTAAGGTTCTCCTTTAGTATAAATAAGCCTCCTCATCAAACGGGCAAACCTTGCTGTTGCCATCCGAAGGATTCCCTAGTGCTACTTCGTTCAACGTCCTCCTGCTGTGCTGACGTGCAAGAAGAGGCTCCATCCTCTTCCTCTTTCTTCTGTTGCTGCGGACGTGAGGAAGCGGCAGAAGCTCTTCATCCTCAACCTCCTGCGGTCGTGTTGACAACAAGAAGGAGCCAAGGCTTCTTCCTCTTCTTCATCTTGTTGGCGGACGTGGGAGCCTCCATCATCTTCCTCCTTCAAGATCTTCTTCCTCCGGCGGCTGCTCTGTTTGAAACAGAGTACCGTAAAAGCATTAAATTCTTTTTCCTGTACCACATTCTACACATCAAAAGGTAGGTTTTCTCAAGGATTGTAGCCCAAACTAGCATAGAATCTATGATAATATCATCTGTAATTCATGCATATAGTTTTACTGCGGTTTAGAAGTTTTCTATGAAATTTTGGAAAGAGGCGACCCAGGTCAGGGCGCTAATTCATGAACTGACGCCCGAACTAAGAGTCGTCAATTTCAGATAATTAATAAATACTCAGGTTTAAAATTGAATATCTATGAAACTTGTAATGTAATTTAATGCATGATCATATACCTAGAATCCTGATATTTTTCTTGTCTTGACCATGAACTTCGTTTCTTGAAAATTTATTATCCTGTAATTACCACTGTTCATGTAAAATACTGGAAGAGAATGAATTAACGACCTCCAGTAGGTCATCTTTAATGAAAGAGACGCCCCACCCAAGGGCGCTAATTTAAATTAATGGCTTAGGATAAGTCGTTACATTCCTGAAATTTCTAAAAAGTTATTAAATTCTGGAAAATGGAAATTAACGACACAGTGCAAGTCGCTTCTTTGTGAAATAACGCCCCTGCCTAAGGCGCGTTTTCTTGAAATACAGAATTGGGTAAATCGCAGCAATAATAGAAATTACAGATGGGACGACTGTTCCAGCAGTCGTCAATCAGTAAAGAAACGACCCAGAGAAGGTCGTGAATTTATTAAATAGTGACTTGGCGTAAGTCGTGAATTTCCTGCATATGTATTTTCCACGGCTTTCTGTGAACCGAGGGTTATATATATATAGGTATATATGTATATCGGCACTATATTCCATTCCGTGAGTATAGTCCTATGTTTCACGATGAATTGTCGCATTACCCACTAACTCTCGGTGACATACAAGCCCTCCAATGGACATTCCGTTCCTTTGGACTGGCGAGTTAGTCATTGGGACCTTCGTAATTCTCCTCGTAGCCTTAGATTCTCTCAAGGCCGACTGAGCTGGTTGTACCTTAAACACCTTGTACCTTTTTGATTGCCACGACTTGTGGTAAACCGGCCCTCTCATGTCGCCATCTTGGTCCATGAGAGAATAATCTTTGCCAATGGAATGATGATATTCCACTAGGCGATATCTTGGATTGAGTCCCTTATAGATGGGGTCAATCAGCTTGATTCATGTCCCTTGATTGGTGACAGGTCTAGTCATCCACTCAAGTTATCTCGGCTACCTAGCTAAGGTACCGTATCTACCCTGGTTATCGACACGTCATGATTCTCGTTGGTTTTGTCATTGTCCATCTAATGTTCTTCCTTGAATTCCGTGGAACCTATCCACGAATCTACCTTGATATCCTACATGAGTTTTGGTTCTTTAAAATCTATGGCTATCACTAAAGTGGTTGTCTAGATATTACATGTAACAATGTCCGCGCATATAGGGCCCGATCTGGTCCTGGGAGGAGCACCCGAAAGTACTTGTGCTCATGGGAGTTATATTGATCACGGTGTGACATTACACCGAAGTACTTGCTTGAATCTACGACATCTCCACTATATCTCTATCTATCTCTCGCGTGCTTGACTTGAGTGACTTGACATGACTTGCGTGGCCCGGAATGGGCAAAGTACTTGCTTGATTAATAGCCATTATTTCACGACATGAAAGACTTTGTTGATATACTTGGTACTCATTCAAATACTTGAATACTTGAAATTCCCTATCTTGGATCAACATCATATGTTATTTCCTCTCGTTATCCTGTTCAATTCCATAACATTTTATTTTACATGTTTTATATATAGACTTGCATTTTCATTTGAGAAAGTTAAATACTTAAACCAATTGCTAGTTCTTGAGATATAATTCCTACTGAGTGTTCGCTCATCAAGTTCTTTTCCCCAACCTTTTCAGGTAATACGGAACCTGACTCGGACTCGGATGGGCAGGAGCAAGAGTGACGAGCGTAGAATCTGCAAGCGTCATGCTACTACACCTTATCGCGTCGAGTCGTCTTTAGTTCATGGAGTCTTGTCCTTTATTACTTCAAGTTTTGTAACTTTTAAGGCTTGTGGGCCTATTTAGAATGGTTAAGTCTTGGAGTATGTGACTTTATTTATGGATTTGTTGTCATCACTGGTATCAGTGTTTGATTATATTTCAAATTCTCATCTTCTTGCGCACTCTATTTGATGTCAAAATTCTACTTGCTCTGATTGACATGATTGTTATAAACTCGTCACGTTCTCCCGGGTTCCTTCCGCGCTCGGGGCGTGACAGTTTTTGTGGTATTAGAGCCTAGGATTTCAAGTCCTAGGAAACCCAAGTCCAAGGATAGGTCTATCCCCAAACTGTGAGGATGGATAGTGCCATGGGTATAAGTCCTTGTAGGGCATCCGACTACAAATTTCAACATGAAACTATTTAAGGTTAAACTCCTTGTAGGACTATGGCTGCTGAACACGCACAATGGCGTGAAATGCAATGAACTGTTCAGGGCCTGACTCAGGCCTTACAACAAGTGGCTCAAGGTGGGGCACACCATGGTGCTGGCGACCTCCATCGGAGCTTTAGAAATCTCAACCCGCCGAGATTCTCAGGATCATCAAACCCTGAGGATGCGGAAAATTGGATAAAAGAGATCGAGCGAATCTTCCGCGTCATGCAATGCGCGGATGGTGAAAAGGTGCTTCTGGCCACGTTCCAACTGGAACGGGACGCCCGTGCTTGGTGGGAGTCCGTCGAGGCCACCTTGCTTGAAAATCATGTTACATGGGCCGAATTTGTCGAGCACTTCAATAGCAAGTATTTCTCCGACCGTGTTCAGGAGAAAAAGGCCGCGGAATTTGCTGCCTTGAAGCAACGATCCCTGTCAGTAGCCGACTACGAAGCCCAGTTCTCCAGGCTATCTAGATATGCACCACATTTTGTTTGCACTGAAAAGATGAAGGCAAGAAGGTTCTTGAATGGGTTACGACCCCAATATATCACCCAGCTCGCTCCCTTGGATATTCAAGTGTACTCCGAGATGGTGCGGCGTACCCAGTTGCTAGAAGACGCCACGGAATTGTCCGACAAAATCCGTGGTAAGGATAAAAGGGAAAATGTCACAAGCCCCAACACTTTTAAACCGTCTTTTAAAAAGCAGACCATTAATGGAGGTGAACCCTCCAAGGTGAAGAAATTCAAGAAGGGCAACAACAAACCTTTCTCCATCACGGCACCGCCAAAGGAGAATTGTAAATATTGCAATAAGCCGGGTCATCAGGCTGCGGAATGCTGGAGAAGGCTCGGAGCATGTCTTCGTTGTGGGAGTAAAGAACACCATATTCCCGACTGTCCAATGATGAACGAGCAGAGTGAGCCGGAGACAAAGGAGGAGAAGCGTCCGACAAAGAAGCAAGGACGTTTACAAGCTCTCCAAGAGACGGAACCAACCGAGGGTGGGTTGGTGGAAGGTATTTTGACTGTCTGCTCTAAATCTGCTCAAGTACTGTTTGATACTGGCGCCACACATTCTTTTGTTTCAAAGAAATTTGCTGCTTCATTCTCTATGAAACCTGAATGGATAGACTTGGTAATTTCTACCCCATTAGGGAATGAGTCTGATGTCACTTTCCATTACCCAAATTGCAAGATTATAGTTAAAGGTCACAACTTACCTGCAGATTTAACATGTTTAGACTTGAAGGAGTATGATGTAATTATAGGAGCCGATTGGCTATCCACCCATCGGGCAATTGTAGACTGCCGAAATGGAAAAGTAACTTTTGTGGATTTCCCGGAGTTATCTTACGTTACTCCCCGGAAGAGATCACCAGTCATCTCTGCTCTTCGAGCCCACAAACTTATCAACAAAGGATGCGAGGCATTCTTAGCATTTGTAACTGCCACGGAGGCGAAGGTAGCTAGACTAGAAGACATTCAAGTGGTTCGGGAGTTTCCCGATGTTTTCCCTGAAGACTTGCCTGGTTTGCCACCAGAGAGAGAGGTCTCATTCACTATAGACCTTGTTCCGGGTGCCGGACCTGTTTCCAAAGCACCCTACAGAATGTCCCCCGCGGAATTGAAGGAACAGCTTATGGAGCTATTGAAGAAAGGATTTATTAGACCAAGTACTTCCCCATGGGGAGCACCAGTGTTGTTCGTCAAGAAGAAGGATGGATCGATGAGGCTGTGCATCGATTATCGGCAGCTGAACCACCTCACTATCAAGAATAAATATCCACTGCCGAGGATTGATGAACTCTTTGATCAGATTTCTGGAGCAAAGTATTTCTCAAAAATTGATCTTCGATCAGGTTATCACCAATTGAGGATCAAGGATGAGGATATTCACAAAACTGCATTCCGAAGCAGGTACGGGCATTATGAATTTACTATTATGCCTTTTGGACTAACAAATGCCCCTGCAGCTTTTATGCAGCTCATGAATAGCATCTTTAGACCACATCTGGACAAATTTATTGTGGTTTTTATCGATGATATCTTGATATATTCAAAGTCTGAAGAGGAGCATGAAGTGCATTTGAGGATAGCATTGCAGATATTGAGGGATAATCAATTATATGCCAAGATTAGAAAATGCGAGTTTTGGTTGGAAGAAGTGTCCTTCTTAGGACACGTAATTTCAAAGGATGGAATCTCAGTGGACCCCGCAAAGGTCGAAGCAGTAAAGAACTGGGAACAACCGACAAATACAACAGAAATCAGGAGTTTCCTTGGTCTTGCTGGTTATTACCGGCGTTTTATTAAAAACTTCTCTAAGATTGCAGTACCACTCACCAGGCTGACTCGCAAGGAAGTACCATATGAGTGGAATGAGGAATGTGAACAAAGTTTCCAAACATTGAAGGACCATTTGACCACTGCTCCGGTCTTGGCCCTTCCTATTGAAGGAGAGAAGTATGAGGTATATACCGATGCTTCTGGTATTGGCCTCGGTTGTGTATTAATGCAACATGGAAGAGTTATTGCATACTCTTCTAGGCAGTTGAAGAAGCACGAGGAAAACTACCCGGTGCATGACTTGGAGTTGGCCGCAGTAGTATTTGCACTAAAGATCTGGAGACACTATCTCTACGGAGAACAATTCACAGTATTCTCCGATCATAAGAGCCTCAAATATCTATTCTCTCAGAAGGAGCTTAATATGAGGCAACGTCGATGGCTGGAATATTTAAAAGACTTTGATTTCACTATTCAGTATCACCCCGGTAAAGGGAATTCGGTAGCCGATGCCTTAAGTCGAAAGCCGAGAGCCCTTATAGCCAGCTGTATGATACGGGAATGGAAACTATTAGAGGAATTCTCTAGACTAAATATAAGCACGGACCAGAAAGACGGGTGTATTACTCTCTCTCACATGAGTGTGCATCCGGACTTGCTATCCGAAATCAAGAAGTTACAAGACGAAGATCCTGGAATGATTGAAATCAGGGAGAAACTAGGTCAAAGAACCGGGTTCAAGCTAGCAATTGATGGAAGACTAATGTTGCAGGGAAGGACATGTGTTCCGGACTGTCCTGAGTTAAAAAGGAAGATTCTAGATGAAGCTCACCGCTCTAGGTATACCATTCATCCTGGAGCAACTAAGATGTACAAAGACTTAAAAGGAACCTTTTGGTGGCCGAACATGAAGAGGGAGGTAGCGGACATTGTGTCTCGCTGTCTCACGTGCCAACAAGTGAAAGCGGAACACCAAAGGCCCGCCAAAAAATTACACCCCCTTGATATTCCCAAATGGAAATGGGAAGGAATTGGTATGGATTTCATCATGGGACTGCCTAAGTCTAGAGGCGAATATGATGGTATTTGGGTAATCATCGACCGACTGACCAAGTCAGCGCATTTCTTGCCAATTAAAAGTCGATGGTCGGTTGATGTTTTGGCCGCATTATATATTAAGGAGATCGTGAGATTGCATGGAGTCCCAACATCAATCGTGTCTGACCAAGACCCTCGCTTCACTTCTCATTTCTGGAAGGGTCTACAACACTCTTTAGGGACAAAGCTCAATTTCAGTACTGCTTTCCACCCCCAGACCGATGGTCAGACCGAGAGAACAAACCAAATAGTTGAAGACATGTTACGGGCTTGCATTATTGACTTTGGCGGAGGCTGGCATGATCATTTGCCCCTAGCCGAGTTTGCATACAACAATAGTTACCAAGCCAGTATACAGATGGCTCCATTTGAAGCCTTATACGGCAGAAGTTGCCGATCTCCTATATGCTGGGATGAGGTTGGCGAAAAGCAACTACTAGGGCCAGATATGGTAAGAAATACAACGGAAAAGGTTGAACTTATCCGAGAAAGACTCAAAGTAGCACAATCCAGACAGAAATCTTATGCAGACAATAGAAGAAAGGAATTAGAATTCCATGTTGGAGACCATGTTTACCTCAAGGTCTCACCCGGTCGAGGAATAAGAAGGTTCGGAGTTAAAGGCAAGCTTACAACGAGATTCATTGGTCCATTCGAAATATTGGAAAGAGTTGGCGAGGTAGCCTATCGTCTTGCTTTGCCTCCACAACTATCGGAAGTGCACAATGTGTTCCACATTTCCATGCTGAAGAAATATGTACACGACCCTTTCCACGTCATTGATCATAGTAACTTGGTGATTCAAAAGGACTTCACTTATGAACAGAAGCCAATGAAGATTCTTGATCGAGAGGTCCGAGTCTTAAGAAACAAGACCATTCCCATGGTAAAAGTGCAATGGAACAAATACTTGGAGCAAGAAGCCACATGGGAAACTGAAGAATCTATGCGAAGGAGATATCCAGAATTGTTATAAACCGTAAGTACTCTATACCCTCCATGTCTCCATTCACGCAATTGAATTTGGGGACCAAATTCTTTTAAGTGGGGGAGGGTGTAGCACCCCTGAAAATTTTAAAAGAATAAAATAGATTCTAAATTAAATAAAAATAAAAAGATTTGATAAATGGGCCTTACACTTAAAATATATATACAACAAATGGGCCAAAATGAAATAACGCCATTTATTAAGGCACTAATAATAGTAATGACGCCTTTAGCATGGGCGCTAATTCGTATGAAGAAAATTGGAAATAAAGCGGCAAAATATAGAAAAATTAAGAGACGACCTAGGTTAAGGTGCTACTTAATAAAAAGACGCCCTCTTTTAAGGCGCTACTTAATGTGAAAATGCCCTTGTCTCAGACGTCTTTTCCCTGAGAGTTAAATAAGGAAAACCATGCTCGGTCGAGGCATGGCTGGTGTTAGGTTTCCCTTTTAATGTCCGATCACGTCGACGCCTTGCATGGGGAGTCTAGGGTTTTTACAACTTCACATGGAAAGCGGCTGTGGATAAGGAAGGGTGAGCAGATCACAGAGCAACGTATGGAAGGTTTCAAGCCTTGCTTCAGATGACATTCGACCCCTCCTAAGGTTCTCCTTTAGTATAAATAAGCCTCCTCATCAAATGGGCAAACCTTGCTGTTGCCATCCGAAGGATTCCCTACTGCTACTTCGTTCAACGTCCTCCTGCTGTGCTGACGTGCAAGAAGAGGCTCCATCCTCTTCCTCTTTCTTCTGTTGCTGCGGACGTGAGGAAGCGACAGAAGCTCTTCATCCTCAACCTCCTGCGGTCGTGTTGACAACAAGAAGGAGCCAAGGCATCTTCCTCTTCTTCCTCTTCTTCATCTTGTTGGCGGACGTGGGAGCCTCCATCATCTTCCTCCTTCAAGATCTTCTTCCTCCGGCGGCTGCTCTGTTTGAAACAGAGTACCGTAAAAGCATTAAATTCTTCTTCCTGTACCACATTCTACACATCAAAAGGTAGGTTTTCTCAAGGATTGTAGCCCAAACTAGCATATAATCTACGATAATATCATCTGTAATTCATGCATATAGTTTTACTGTAGTTTAGAAGTTTTCTGTGAAATTTTGGAAAGAGGCGACCCAGGTCAGGGCGCTAATTCATGAACTGACGCCCGAACTAAGAGTCGTCAATTTCAGATAATTAATAAATACTCATGTTTAAAATTGAATATCTATGAAACTTGTAATGTAATTTAATGCATGATCATATACCTAGAATCCTGATATTTTTCTTGTCTTGACCATGAACTTCGTTTCTTGAAAATTTATTATCCTGTAATTACCACTGTTCATGTAAAATACTGGAAGAGAATGAATTAACGACCTCCAGTAGGTCGTCTTTAATGAAAGAGATGCCCCACCCAAGGGCGCTATTTTAAATTAATGGCTTAGGATAAGTCGTTACTTTTCTGAAATTTCTAAAAAGTTATTAAATTCTGGAAAATGGAAATTAACGACACAGTGCAAGTTGCTTCTTTGTGAAATAACGCCCCTGCCTAAGGCGCGTTTTCTTGAAATACAGAATTGGGTAAATCGCAGCAATAATAGAAATTATAGATGGGATGACTATTCCAGCAGTCGTCAATCAGTAAAGAAACGGCCCAGAGAAGGTCGTGAATTTATTAAATAGTGACTTGGCGTAAGTCGCGAATTTCCTGCATATGTATTTTCCACGGCTTTCTGTGAACCGAGGGTTATATATATATAGGTATATATGTATATCGGCACTATATTCCATTCCGTGAGTATAGTCCCATGTTTCACGATGAATTGTCGCATTACCCACTAACTCTCGGTGACATACAAGCCCTCCATTGGACATTCCGTTCCTTTGGACTGGCGAGTTAGTCATTGGGACCTCCGTAAGTCTCCTCGTAGCCTTGGATTCCCTCAAGGCCGACTGAGCTGGTTGTACCTTAAACACCTTGTACCTTTTTGATTGCCACGACTTGTGGTAAACCGGCCCTCTCATGTCGCCATCTTGGTCCATGAGAGAATAATCTTTGCCAATGGAATGATGATATTCCACTAGGCGATATCTTGGATTGAGTCCCTTATAGATGGGGTCAATCAGCTTGATTCATGTCCCTTGATTGGTGACAGGTCTAGTCATCCACTCAAGTTATCTCGGCTACCTAGCTAAGGTACCGTATCTACCCAGGTTATCGACACGTCATGATTCTCGTTGGTTTTGTCATTGTCCATCTAATGTTCTTCCTTGAATTCCGTGGAACCTATCCACAAATCTACCTTGATATCCTACATGAGTTTTGGTTCTTGGAAATCCATGGATATCACTAAAGTGGTTGTCTAGATATTACATGTAACAATGTCCGCGCATATAGGGCACGATCTGGTCCTGGGAGGAGCACCCGAAAGTACTTGTGCCCATGGGAGTTATATTGATCACGGTGTGACATTGCACCGAAGTACTTGCTTGAATCTACGACATCTCCACTATATCTCTATCTATCTCTCGCGTGCTTGACTTGAGTGACTTGACATGACTTGCATGGCCCGGAATGGGCAAAGTACTTGCTTGATTAATAGCCATTATTTCACGACATGAAAGACTTTGTTGATATACTTGGTACTCATTCAAATACTTGAATACTTGAAATTCCCTATCTTGGATCAATAGCATATGTTATTTCCTCTCGTTATCCTGTTGAATTCCATAACATTTTATTTTACATGTTTTACATATAGACTTGCATTTTCATTTGAAAAAGTTAAATACTTAAACCAATTGCTAGTTCTTGAGATATAATTCCTACTGAGCGTTCGCTCATCAAGTTCTTTTCCCCAACCTTTTCAGGTAATACGGACCCTGACTCGGACTCGGATGGGCAGGAGCAAGAGTGACGAGCGTAGAATCTGCAAGCGTCATGCTACTACACCTTATCGCGTCGAGTCGTCTTTAGTTCATGGAGTCTTGTCCTTTATTACTTCAAGTTTTGTAACTTTTAAGGCTTGTGGGCCTTTTTAGAATTGTTAAGTCTTGGAGTATGTGACTTTATTTATGGATTTGTTGTCATCACTGGTATCAGTGTTTGATTATGTTTCAAATTCTCATCTTCTTGCGCACTCTATTTGATGTCGAAATTCTACTTGCTCTGATTGACATGATTGTTATAAACTCGTCACGTTCTCCCGGGTTCCTTTCGCGCTCGGGGCGTGACAAAGAGGTTTGGATTGGGTGGTCTTGGGAGGTGTGTCCCCTTTGAGGGTCGATGGATGGGTAGTGGTGGGGGCTAATGGGGTTTGAGTGGTATGGGTTGGGTGAGCGATTTTGGGTTGGCCGGGTAGGGTTGGAGGAGTGGTAGTGCTCCTCGGGCTAGGATTCTTCGAGTGGGAAGGGAAGGGTCGGGGAGCATAAATTTTCCTAAGTTCGATCCTCATCTCATTCCAAGAGTCGATGGGCTCTTGCTTTCTAACTTCCCTTAAGCCTACAATGGTTTGCCATTCATTCCTAGCTTGGCGCCAAAGCAAACTCTTGGCATAGTTGACTTGTATAGGCCCTGACAGGGTGAACCTTGCAAAGTGATGATCTATGGAGCTCTCCCACTCTAGATATATACTAGGGCGGGATCCATCAAACTCAAAGGCCTCTAATGGGTCTAAGGATGACGAATAGGCTAAGTAGGAAGTGGTCATGATGAACGGGTGACAAATGCAATGGCCCTAGGACTAGACTTAGTAGAGACAAGTCTAAAACTTGCTCTGATACCGCTTGATGTGACACCACCTTGGGGGTGATAGCCACTAGACCGATGCACCTTGGACCTAGACTTACAAGAATTCAACCTTGAGCTGCGAACCCACTCTAGCAGACTCACCTGTGTAATGCACACATGTGCCCGTGGGCAACCCGGTGATGATGGAGAGGGTCCGAAGCGAGACCTTGATGCTCCGGGGGATTTGGCTAGCTTGAGGCTGACCCCCTAAGGGCCCGGGATGCCCAATTTCATGGGCGGCCAGCACGCCAAGGGCGTGGGTTGTAGGGTCTCTCTCACAACTCGCTCCGCGGTGGTCGCTCAATTTGATGACAATTTGGGACCGGGCACTCTCTCACCGTCCGACGGAGCTAAGAGGCAATACTAATTAAGCAAAATAAAACTAGCAAGGAGAAGGGCCAGAAGCTCACCTAATCGACGTGAAGACGCCGATCCCGGCCAGAGACGAGGGCGAGTGAGGAAGCGTGGGCTTACCCGCACGCCGCGCCGAGGAAGCTTCAACCTGAATTAATAATTTACATTCACTACGCCTGTTGCAAGGGGGGGTTGACTAGGGGTGGGAGACTGTAGGATTACACTCAACCACTACCTCCATGTAGGGAGGGACTGTAAGCCGGCCAGGCGGGGTGGGGAAGCTAAGTTAGTAACCGAATTGCCGAGCTCCCCGGTTCTGCCAGCTTCAGGAATAGCTTGATAGATAGTCGATGACGGTGCCACCACAGGCTCTGCCGAGCTCAGAAGAGGTAGAGACCGATGCCGAAACTTTCTGAGTTGACCCAGGAGGACGCCTGAATTTTCGTGGAATTTCCTAACGATGTCGCTGGCTGGGGCAGTGTCTGGAACAGGGCTGGACCGCTCTGGCTCTAGTCTTTCCCAGAGTGATGCTGCTGGAAGATGGGGGCGCCATGAACAATCTTGTGCCATGTTGAAGGCGATACCAGAGCCGTCGCGATCGTGGTCGAGTCTTCTTCGAGCCGAGATCGACGGGGCCGTCGACAGATGTCGAAGCTTGTCGCGAAGGCCGAAACAGTGGGGGGGTGTCAGTTCAGGCTCAAGGAAACTGACCTTGCGCACCTTGGAAGGAAAATCAAGAACTTCTGACTCCAAGGTCCAAAAATGGCTCTGCTTCTTGGAGATGATAGAGGACTTGAAGGAGAAGATTTCAGCCAAAGAATCACGCCCAAACCCGCACAAGAGCGGCCGAGGTCGAGCTTCCACTCAGGCTCAAGTTTCCGATCGGTGTAGCTTTGCGCAGTCGGGGGAGAATGGATCCTCTGCGCAATAGGGATGTCGGATGGTTGAGGGACCACCTCGCCTGCGAAGCTGCTTCGACGACGATTCCACCAGTTAATGGTTGGCCACTTGGATCCTCGTGGAGTGACCGGTGGCGATGCTGCAAGTTGTTATTTAAATCTGCTGCTGCTGCAGACTGGTAGCAGGTGGGATAGGGAGGGAGAATGGGGGGATGAATGGGGGAACAAGGGAGGGATTGGGTGAACGGAGACCCCTGGCTGATAGGGGACCAAGGGAGGGGCGAACCAGGCATGTGAGAGGGGGAGATAGGGTCTGGGAGGTGGTGTTTGCAGTGGGTGAGAGAGGAGCTACGAATTTGGGTTGGGAGGGAGAGAGGGAAGGAGAGGGGGCACAGCCAAATAGGAGGGAGATTTGAATTTTGGCCTAGGGTGAATCTCCTTCAGCCTTGGGGAGGTGGAGAGGTGCTTGGGGAAGGGAAATGGGTAGTTAGGGGTTGGATGGTGGAGCAAGGATTGGTGGATTCCACCTTGGGGTTGGGGGAATTGAATGAGTGTATGGGGAAGGGGGATATTAATGAAGAGTGAATGGAGGAGAGAGGAGGGGGAAATTTGAAGTTTGGGAGGGGAGGAGAGAGAATGGGGGTAACCCCCTTAGAGAGAGAGAGATAAGAGAGAGAGAGAGAGAAATATCAAGAGAGAGAGAGAAGAAAACTCCACAAAGGAATTATCTATTATATTGATCATCAAAAGTTACCAATGAGAGAGGGGAGGGGGCTATTTATAGACTCCACACTTTTCATATGACCATACCGACCTTGGACAATTGACACAATGACCAGACAGACCAGGGAGGGGAACCCCTGGGCCTAGCCCATTGAATTCAGCCCAATAACAAACCTAATCAACTATATGACAGAGAACTTAGGTAAATGACTCACTAACCTAGGTACCAGACTCAAATAAATGGAAAATTACAAAGTTTTTGACTCAAATAAAATATAAAAATTACGTGACTAGACTCAAAAAAATATGACAAACACAATGACGCATGCCGACGAACAATCTGAGTCTCGAAAATGTGTAGGGGCAAGGGATGCCCCCATCATCGAGGGGCAGTCGAAGTAGAAGGGTCTTCACTAGATGACGGCCTAGGGGTCTATATTTTAGAAGAAGAAGATGATGATCATGGAGAAGAAGAGCAGTCAGAAGATTACGCTGATCCCATAGCTCCCTTCGTCGACGGAACTAGGAGGTTCGATGTACCCAACATGTCCATAGATGAGTCTACCAAGGAAGTTAATCTCGGCACCAAGGATAATCTGAAATTCATTTTGATAAGTGCCAATTTGAAGAGTGAAGAAGAATCCTCCCTTGTGGCAGTCCTCCAGGAATTCTTCGATGTCTTTGCTTGGTCCTATGAGGATATGCTGGGCTTAGACCTCTCACTAGTAGAACACCGCCTTGTTCTAAAGCCCGACGCCCGAGCTGTCAAATGAAAGTTAAGGTGACTTCACCTGAAGCTCGCACTCAAGGTCAAAGAAGAAGTAGATAAGCTCCATAAGGCTAAGTTTATCAGGGCAGTCTTATACCCACAATGGGTAGACAACATCGTCCCCGTAATGAAGAAAGATGGTAGGGTCCGAATCTACATAGATTTCTGTGACCTTAATCGTGCCTGTCCAAAGGATGATTTTCCTCTTCCACACATAGGCGTCGTTGTAGACAACACCGCCGGCTATGAAATGCTATCCTTCATGGACGGTTTCTCGGGGTATAACCGGATCCACTAAGTGGAGGAAGACTAGGAGAAGGCATCCTTCACCACACTATGGGGGACATATTGCTATGTTGTCATGCCCTCCGATTGAAGAACGCAGGAGCTACATATCAAAGGGCGATGATGATCATCTTCCACGATATGATGCATATTCACATGGAAGTATACATGGATGATATTCTGGTTAAATCCAAAACTAAGAGTGGCCATGCTGAGGTCCTCTGCATAGTTCTCCAAAGGTCACGGGAGCACCAACTCAAAATGAACCCCAAGAAGTGTGTATTTGGGGTATCTTCAGGCAAGCTTTTAGGGTTCATAGTCAGCAAGAGGGGGATCGAGATTGACCCTAACAAGGCTAAGGTGATTGCCAAAATCCCTCCTCCCAAACATATCAAAGAAGTCCGAGGTCTGATCGGGCCTTTGCAATTTATTAGGATATTTATATCTCACCACTCTCAATGATGGAAGCCCTTTTATGACATGCTCAAAGGAGAGGCTAAATTCGCATGGAATGACAAATGTCAAAAGGCCTTCAAAGACCTGAAGAGCTACCTTCAAAGTCCTCCCGTCTGTAGATAATTAATCTATCGCCCCAACAAAGCAATATAATATGCATCAAAATGCAATAACATGTAAAGGCAAAGGGGCGATGATGAAAGAGGAACAAACCATGATCGCCACCAAAGGTTGACAGTAGGAAAATAGTACTATGAGAGATAGAAAACCTACTACGTACCTTGGAAAAAATGAATAGAAGAATACAGCCAAAGAAGACCGCAACAACATGATCGCGCATGAAACGGGGTGCGGGAACTTGTGTGGATTAGACCTCCTCACCTCCCAGCTGGCCAGAGGGCGAGGGCCTCATGTTATGCTCTTGCTTTCCTGTGAAACAAAGCTCAAACAAAAAGATAAAAACCCATTAGAACATGCATGTGTAGTATCAATCCCGAGTGCATAAAATAGCATGTGAAATTGGGGGAGAACACACCACGAGAGGGTTTTTAACACTGTAAAAGGGATAAAATAATAGGTGTGTGTATTGTGATGAGAATAAAGTGCAAAAGATGAATTAACATGTAGCAATGCTGCCTGAAAACGTGATGTAAAAGTGCAGTGCGTGCAAAAAAATGCAGGAAACTGTGATGAAATAGGAAAAGACGGAGCATTGAAATAAAGGAGAGAACGAGAATAAGGAGCCCTTAAGCGATGGAAGATGAAGTTAATACTCCCTTGGATGGCCTGGGGTCGAAGAAACGAGTCGGCGATGCAGTGTGGCTTCGCCCCGAACCAAAGAAGTGCCCTCTTTCGTGCACACGAACAAGGCATCTATTTATAGATCCCAGAAACCCTAGGCTCGAATTTAGATGATAATCACCCAAAAATAGAGATTTAGCTTAATAAACCTTGAGATATAAGTGGGAATAAGAGCCCTAAATGGATGGAAATCGAGGTGGCAGCCTATCTTCATCGAAAAAGGTGCCAAAAAGGACTCTGAAGAGTCCTCGGGCGAAGAAAATGGAGCATGGGGTCATCTGGATTCTATACTGAGAAGGCGGCCAGTCGTACGACCGCAACCTTCAGAAGACGGTCATAGGAGGATCGCAACTTGACAGGGTCATGAAAGAGTTCAAACGAGTGAGTCGGCGCACTCGGGACACTTCTGGAAGAAATCTGAGAAGGCGATCTTCAGGAGACCACAACTTGGTGGTTGTGGTCTTCCCAAGGCCACTACTAGGCTTAATAAAATAAATAAATTAACAAAAGAAAAGAAAATTGAAAATGGATGAACGTGGCCTCCTTGAAGACCGCATTCGGAGAGGTCCTGTAGGATTTATTTCGATCGTCCGTTTGGCCATCCGAACTTCACGAAACAGACCCGAAAGAAGGGCAATTAAGGTAAATAGCCTCCAAAGCTCAATGAGCTCGAAAAATGATCAAGAAATGGGCTCAAAATATGCTTGAGGAAGGCTCCAAAATAATAGATAATTCTGGGCGCCAAGGATGATGAATAGGAGAAATAACTCAACTTGTAGGCTAAAAACATGTGTCAACAGATGCCCCTCCTTGGTGTCCGCTTTGCAAGGGAACGAGCGAAAGCGGTGCAGAGGCGGAATGAAAAGGAGATGGAGCGAAAACAACAGCAACGAGAAAAGGAGATGAAATAGAGATGAAGCGTAGAGAACTGAAAAGCGGGCATCAAGGCAAAAGACACATGTCACAACTAACAAGCGACAGGAATTCTCCCGAAAATAACGAACTAACCACCAGGAACAACTGACGCGGATGAGACATGTCTAGAGAACTAACTAAGAGGAAGGAAAAAGAAACACGATCAACCTCATTAGGGGACACAATCCAGAGCCAATGAGGGGATCGGAAAGAGCGATAACTGAAAAGCTGAAAGGAATGAGATAAAATCTAGACAAGAATCACACTAGCCAACCAGACCAAGCGGGTAGATCAGAGAAAACGATCAAATTCAAAATGGAATGAGGATCTCTTATCCAAGAGAATAAGCACAACTAACCATTGCTGAGGAGAAATCCTTGAGAGAATCATGAGACATGAGTGCTCAAAAAATGCCATGATGCGTGCTGGGATAAAATAAAGAAATCATCAAAACGAATGCAAAGAAAGTGAAAATAGAAAGTACTCAAGGATAATATTGCTAGACCGAGTAAGAATGGGTCAAGAATCTTCTTGCAACCACGGCATGTGAGATAGAGTCCATCGTCCCCCACCCGACTAAAACTAACGGTTTATCCAATGATTAACCGTATGCTCCTAGATCATCATCATTTTTGGTAAATGGGAACACCATATCTTAGAACACAAGGAGAACCAGTCGGTCCTTGAGAGGCTATAATAACGTAGAGATACCATATAGTAATGCAACAAAGAGAAGGGATAGAAAGCCATACCTGACTTACATGCGCAATTGAAATGACATTTTCCAGATTTTAAATTTTTAGATTTTTATGAAAATTTTAATAATAAGACAAAGATAAGCACGAACACGAGCACAAACTTAACATAACACAATGAACGAAATATATAACATGACAAAGATGAACGAAACATAACATCATAACAAACATCACATCAAAACATAGATAGAACATCATAAGAACAAACAATAAGCGTGGGACTAAAAACACGGTGGGATAAGACAACATAGCACGGTGGGACAACATACGCGGTGGGACGAGATCATGGCGGGACAACACATGTGGGACAACAACACGACGGGACAAAACACCACGTGGGACGACAGCTACGAGGGGCAAAAGACACGCAGGACGACAGACAACACGGGGGACAAAACAATATGTATGCCCTTCAACCAAACCCAAGATCAGATGAGGTAGAGCTGCCAGGTTCCAAATCGTAAGGCAAAGCCCTCTCATGAAGGTATGATGATGAAGCAAAGTGAGCAAAGGTTGAGAAGGACATGAGCTTCAGAACTGATCGAGAGATAAGATTGAAGAGATGAATGGATCAAAAGATGTGAACAAGAGACAGAGCAAAAGATAAAGAGCAAGGAAAGCTTGAGCGCATGCAACCTGCACACTCAGCAAATAGATTATATATGTTCTCAAGAAAAGTAGACAAAAATAATAAAAAGACGTGAACAAAGGAACCAAATATAAACAAAGGAACCAAATATATATATATATATTGGTAATTTTTTTGATTTTTTTGGATTTTTGACAATATCTATTTTTTAACATTTTCCTAATTTTTGTATTTTTGACAATATTTAATTTTTTTAGAATTTGAAACATTTTTTTGATTTTTTTAGATTTTGGAAATATCTAATTTTTTTGGATTTTGGAAATATTTGCTTTTTTTATTTTGGACATATCTGATTTTTTTGGATTTTTAACCAGGCTATCTGCAGCACCCAAAGACGGGCTTAAACTACTAACCAAAGGTGGTCATTCCTCCCCTCTCACTAAGGATTTCTCTTAAGCAGGGCATGCATTTGAGGGTGACGTGCCACAACCAACCTCCTCTAATGAACGGTGCCCCTACTAAGGCCATACACGGGATACAACCCACCCTAAGAGAGAGAAAATAGAAGAAAAATGAAGATAAGTTTAATGCAGGATGGGAGATATCAGGACTTGAATTCCTTCCAGGGCACTACCCCTCAAAGATACAGTCTGTTACGTCGGAGCTTTGTGTCTTTGATTCTAGACCCATTAATAGGCACGCATACGACAGAGCTCATGACGTCCCGTAGGGAACTATACTGCCACTCTTGCCATGCCTTTAATCTCATAATTTTGATATTGACTTTTCATTGATTTTTCCTTTTGAAAGCCCTCATTGGCTAGATTTTGCAGGAACGCTCATATTCGAGGGTCAAGACTGCCCCTATTTGAAACCTCTTCGTATTAGGGAGCGGCTACGTTGGTCATCTTATCTGTCAATCTCTTGCCCCTGCACTTGGCCGAGTAGAGAAAAGAAAAGACCTTTGTGTATACTCAAAGGATGGCCAAAGCAGCAACGATGTTGCACAAGAGGAGATAAACTATAGCTCGCTGTGAAGTGCGTGAAAAACTCATGCTTAAAGGAGACCCTCAACGATCGAGGAAAGAAACTCAGACTCCCAGCGCGGAGCTATCACTAGCCTAAGGTGCTGTAGAAGCAAACTGAAAATTCAATTTAAACTAAACCTAACTACGATTGAGCCACTCGAACATGTTTAAGGAACTAGCGTTATAGGCATGCACAAGAAAAATAGAAGAAATAGAAATGATGGCATATCCTTTACGTAATTAAAGGATACCTTGCACATCCACAGAATGAAAGCCAGAGTCCTGAAGCGAGAGCTTGATCATCGAGCTTTGAGTAGCATGAGCTTTGTATTCCCTGCTTGATAGCACCAAAATGGAAAGGATAGCAAAGTGGTTGACGATTCCTCGACGCGAAGGAGCAACAGACACAAAACTGGATAAAGAAGGATAAAAGGAAGAGAGATGAGGGCTAAAACTCCCTCGCTAGGGCACAAACACCTTGATAACAAAGAACCAGATACAGAAGAAATAAAGATCAACTGGGAACAAGGCGGCCTAAAACCTCGAAAACATCATGAAAAAGGGTGACGACCCCTAAAGGGTGAGGAAGAAAGAATAGAAAGACAAGGATGAGATTGCTGCGGAGGTGATGAAGAAGAATGATCATCCGACGTGGTCGGTAAAGGAGAATAGTAATCATCCGACAAGGTCGGAGAAGGATAATGATAGTCATTTGACAGGGTCGGAGAAGGAGAATAATGGTCATCCGATAGGGTCGGAGAGGAAGAATTAGCATAACTCGAGAATATCGAAGGAGAAGAATAATCAGATGAAAATTGAAGGCAGGAACAATGGGAGAAATCCGGAGGCCCCGGATGAAATGAAGAAGGATGAGGAAGCAAATCATGATCAAGACAATCCGGATGATCCGAACGAAGGGAATAATCAGATGGGGGTCTAAAATCAAGGGAACGAGGAGAACCTGGAGGCTCTGGGTGGAAAGGATGAAGGTAACAAGGACTAGAAAAACACGAATGAAGATAGGAGAAGATCATGGATGTGGAATTGGAAGAAGGAAGGTACACCACCCAAGGGTGGGAGTTGAGTAGAAGGAATGACGACTGAAAAGAAGGAGAAGAAGGAATAGTGGCCCCCCGAGTGCACAACATGCGGCCCTTAAACTTGCGCTGCCATCTTTTCTTAGTAGAAATTTCTTGAAAATGGACCCACCTGGTGTAGGCTTGGACCATCGGGCTTCTTGTATTGCAATATCTTCTCAAATAGCGGGCCCATCTGGCATACGGCCTAGCCTGACTATGAACATGCAGCTTCATCGGGGCGATTGCCCCTAGACACCCAGTACTAACAATATGTGGACATTCTTGAACAGGTGACTCCTTGGGATGAACATCAAAAAACCATGGAGTCTTGTCACTTGACACCAAAAGCATAAGGTTCGGCAATACTACTCGATAATCAGACATGAAGCATAACTCCCTTGATAGAGAGGCAAAAGAAAGCTGAGGGAGAGTAATGCATGGCGTTGATGCGGCCGGGTTGATAAACTGAGGGAGATTGCTTAGAATGTGTAGAATGTCCTTGGGAAATCTTGAGAATACGTCCAATTGCCCCTTGAACATAGAATCCATGACATCTCTGGCAGCCGTATGCGTTAGCATAATACGGGTAGAGAACCCCTTTTGTCCAGCAACTGATTGGCAATAGAGCGAGAAGTGATAATAGCATCAACAGTGAACCCGCCAATGAGCAATGAGATTGCCACCGGTCTCGCTTGAGAAGAAATAGGCTCATCATCCCCAAAACAGCTAGATTTTGACCAAGGAACAAATTTCTAAAAAGTCATCAAGATGCCTATAGACATTTTCATCAGGATTCCCATAAAAAGATGGGAGCATCTGGATGATATTAGGGTCAATCTTATAATGATCCATATGAATATCAGGTAGTTCAATGCAAGTTAATGGTTTATAAGTAGAAGGAATAAAGTGTTACTTCATAGGCGTGGGTTTCCCTCCTTGATGGATGGCCATTGATGTTGATCAAAATAAATAAGACCTATAGGATTTTTTTTTCAAGCTTCTCTTTTTTTGATTTTTCTTTGTGTTGTATTTTTTATTCTTTTGGTTTTTTTAGCTTCTAAGGGCAAACTACCTCCTGGGATCTTCAATGGTACAACCTGCCCGGCGTCCGTGAGGGAATCCACAGATGTGGGGACTTATGGATGTCTTGGAAAAGGAGATTATGATCCAATGAGACGGAGTGCTCAATTGGAGGGTCCTTCCAATTCCAAGAGGGGTGTGCCTAATTGCCCTTAAGAAGGGAGAAAGAGAAGAAGAGAAAGAGTTTTTTTTTCGAATGATGCAAGTAAATGAAAAAAATTAACTAAATACAACAATTCATGTAAGAGATGCAATTAACATAAAAGCATGATATCATGATGAAATATTTCTATTTTTTTTAATGCAAGTGAATGAATCAACAATTGGCTAGATGAATGCATGAACATGAGCATGATGTAACTAACATGATGATAAGATGGTGATTTATTTTTTTTGGAAAATAAGACGGATATGAACGCTCTTTAATCAAAGCAACTAGCCACAAAATGTCTAATTAACATGCAATTCTAAAAATAAAATAAGGCTTAAAAGTTTTTTTTTATGTTTTGAGTTTTCTAATTTTTTTTGAATTTTTTTCAAGAATTTTTCTATTTTTTTATTTTTCTAAACAAGACCTTCACTTACAAATTTGGACTTTTTGTAACGTTTTATTTCTTAGGATTTTTAGAATTCTGATTCTTCAGCGATAGATTCCTATTTTCTTGCAACACTTTTCCTAACATATCTTTTTTTTACAATTTTCAGGTCTGAAATTTCTTTTTTTTCTACAAATTAAAAATAGAAAAATTAGTGTACATATATACACATCAAACACAAGAATTTTCAACTCAAAAGAAATCAAATCTCCCCAACAACGGCACCAAAAATTGATAGCCACAAACACTCGTCGTTTGAATACCGTGCCACAATTTTAAAAGTATACCACACTCACTTATTAAAAGGATTTTAAATTAATGTAGAGTGATGAATACGGGTCGATCCCACGAGGAGGAATATCGTTTATTAAGTTGAAAACTCTTATGTTTTGAAACCTATGTTTGAGTGAGTTTTTAGAAAATAAAATTAAGACTACATAAATGAAATTAAATCTATCTAAAGAGTATTAGAGGGTTGAAGAAGAGAAATTGGGAGGAAGTAGAGTGAGAAAGAGAGAGAAGAACAATTACAACACTTAATTTTTTATTGCTAGAAAGGAAATATTACAAGTCTATGCAAAATAAAAATTACAACTTGAATGAAACTAAGGAAAGAGTGAAGAAAGGAGAGCTAGGAAAGTAGAAGAATAGCGTCGCCCAATCCTCACCGAGCCTTTGAAGAGATCACCCCGGCTTGGAGTGCGCACCGCCTTGAGAGCACCGAAGAAGAAGATCCGCCGTTGGGATATGAGAAGAGATTAGAGGAGGGAAAGGAAGATAGAAGAAGAAGAAGAAGAGTTTAAAATCAAGACATGTGCATGTGTGTGATGTTTGAATAGTGAATAGGGAGAAAGAGAGAGATTGAGAGGGTACGGGAGAGAGATGAGAAAAACTATGTAGTGAAATTATTAAAAATAGAACAAGAAAGAACTGAAAATAACTTTGAAACTATGGAGATTTAGAAGATGTGGAAGAAGAAGAAGTTGGAGAACATAAGAAGGGGAAGAAATTTTGTGAAGAAGGCAGAGGGATAAAATTAATATAAGAGGGAGAAAAAGGGAGAAGAACAGAGAAAAATGCAGGTGTAGATGAACAGTAAAAACGTGAAAATGAGACTTTGAAAACTAGAGTAGAACTTGAAAACTAAGCAGAATTAGCTAACGACAAAGAAGAAGAAATTATAGAACTTTAAAAAATGAAGAACATTTATAAAATCAGCAAGATGAAAAGAGAAACATAAAGGCATGAAAAATGGCGAAGATCAGGGGGCAGTCGAGTATGAGATGAACAGTAAAACGTAAAAATTGAACTTTGAAAACTAAAATATACATTAAAAATGAAGTAGAATTAGAGGAAGATGGAAAAGAAGAAATTGTAGAACTTTAAAAAACAAACAACTTTTGTAAAAGAAGCAAGATGAAAAGAGCAGCAGAAACGGGAGAAAAGGGGCAAAGATGATCTGTCACGCAGTTCTCTCGGGCAGCTTTTATAGCATGCACATGGCTTCCTTTGGCTGGTTTCCTAATTGGAGCAGATCCCTTCCTATTTCTTCTCCTATAATTTTCCGCCAAGATAATACAATAAAAAATTCTTTCTTTATCTCCTTTCACATCAAAAAAAGGAAGACGGATGCCTTTGACTTGGTCAAGGGTGGAGGGGGCGCCCTAGGGCAACCCTTACCCTAGCTTTGTGTCGATTTTTCCCCTGGCTCTTCTAGTAATTGTCTTGGACGTCCTGCACATGTAAAATTTGAATTAAGTTCATAGAAATTATTGCATTATGCATATAAATCTCAAATACTTTCAATTATGCAAATAGAAATTAATGTTCATGGCCGTCAACTCCTTTTTAATGAATAATTAACCACAATTTATGTTAATTTGCGTGGAAGGTCCAATTTATGTGAAGTTGCGTTTAGCTGTAATGTATGCATAATTGTCTGATTATATGCACTATAAATGATGTATGTGATGTAAATTATCATAAAGAAATGAGCACTGATCAGAAGCCAAAGGGGGTCAACGCAGCGGAGTGGATATTGGGCCAGACATAACTGGTGTTAGGGAGAGTCAACCCTTGGGGTCGACTTTTCATCGCACAGAGTGTTTTGAGTTTGGATTGCAGTTCTTTTTTTGTGTTCTTGTTCTTGGTTCGTGAGGGTATTTTAATTCATTTCTTCTTTTATCTTGCTCTCATAGTTAGCGTTATTGAGACACATTTCTTTCTAACCGTGTTCCTAGCGGAATTTTGGCAGCACCTCTCCCGGACTCGGGGTTTGTGGGGTGTAAAAATAGAGAGTCGTCCATGGAACAATCCGAGATGACCTCTGAATTCTTGGGTGAGCTGAAAATAGCTTCCCAATTGCCCAAGGTGAGTGTCAAAACCCCGAGGGCTAGCCTTCAAAGGGTCCCAACTACTCATGGGCCATGAAATCTAAAGTTTGGGACGTGGGTTTATTATGTTGCCCGTCACATGGCTATTGTTATTCACTCCCCATGTGATGCTCTCTGGAGACCATACTATGAAGAAGTAAGCCCCCGGGAGCCCGGAGTTATCATGAGAGAAATGGATGACATCCTTTGGAGAGAACAAAAAGAAGAAAGCCCAGAACCGGGCAAGAGGAAATGGGGAGCTATGCCTAAGATAGAAGAGAAGCCAAAATCAAGCTTAAAACATAAACACAGCGAACATCTTTCATTCTCCACAAGAGTAGTGGATACAAGGGGAAATATACATCAAAAGAAAAAGGATTAACGGGGGAGGCGAAGAAGAAAGGGAATACAACAGAGAGGGGGGGAAGATGGAGCGCTGGCTCCTCTTCCTGCAAAACCTCACCCCTCTCCCTCTCTCACTCTTTTTCTTCTTCTCTTCACACCGCGGATGTAGGTGCACAGACGGACAGACCGGGCTCTTCACTTCTTCTCTTCAGGATTCTAAGAGCCAGCCGGGGTGGGTGGACCCTTCGAACAACCAACCTTTTTTTCTTCTCCTCAACTGAACCCAGAGCCAGGGGAGCTTGGAGTTCTTTTTATAGAGAGCAGAGGGTTGGAGGCCTTCGAAACCCTCCACCCCCTTCTTCTACTTCTTCTCTCTTCACCTCGATCGAAGCCCATCGAGTGGCCTGCGTAGGGAGGTAGAAGGTAGCCAGCGTGTCTTCACAAGGTTGGCCGAGGTTGACGTCGATGACCTGCCACCATCGCCGTGTCATCATGAGTGCGAGACAGACGCATGAGCATTCAATGCTTTGTGCTCGAGGCAACGGGGCTTGCATCTCCATGCCGGTCCATTGGCCAAGCCCAAGCTTTAACCGACAGGTAATCCTCCCATGTAGGGGTCGTTCGGTGGCCCGTTGGACGGGCATTGATTACCTTGCCAGAAGGGGGACCTTTCTTCTTCCTCCTCTTCTTCCTCTGTGATCTAGCACGAAACAGAGCATCACGGAGTGGATGGGACGTTTTCTGCAACGCCGATTCAGTGGCTTTAAGAGCCTGCGCTGGTTCATGTTGGATGGGGGGAGATCGTGCCGTATCAAGCTTCATTGGAGCACCAATGCGTCGGTTCAAGAGGGCCCATGGGGGGCGCCTATTCAGATGTAAGGAAGGGATCATGCGCCGGTTCACTTAGACTAAAAAAGGGGTGGGGTTTGCTTTTTGTGCCGTATCACTTGGCTTTGGTATTCTTGTGCCTTATCACTTGGCCCATGGGGGGCCTTTTGTGTGCCATATCACTTGGCAAAAGGGAGTGTTTTTGTGCGCCGTATCACTTGGCAAAAGGGAGTGTGCCGGTTCACTTGGCCAAAGGGGGGTGTGCTGGTTCACTTGGCCAAGGGGTATTTTGGTAAACTCCCTATTTTTCCTTGCTTCGTTGACTCCGAACTGGCTCAGACGAACGCTTGACGTCTAATACTACCTTAATTACATGAACCACTTCCGGAGTGTTTATTTCGAAGCTCTCGGGTTTCGGTTTGCAATTCCAAGTGGTTTCCGACACGTGCTAAACCCGTGCCAGATTACTCGGGTTTCATCTTGATTCGGCCCCTCGGCACTGTGAGTTGTGTTCTTAAGCCTGCTCCATGCATGTGGAGCGCGTCTTCATCGAGTGGGCAATCACTCAAAGTGTTTTCGCCCTCGTTGGGCAGCTTTTTGGCCTCCTACGGACCCTTTCGACATAGTGTGTGACCGGATCGGGCCACTCTGGTTTTATGCTGATATTGCCTTCGACACCCTGTTTTGATGGACCAGGGACATTTCTTCATATCGGGATGCCTCTTTATCAGGTGGCGGACCGCCAGGTGTATTTTCATCCAGATCAGATGAGATATAGAGTTTGTTCGACTTGACGAGACCCGGAGTTCTTGCCAGTGAATTTTTTTTGGGTGTCCAAAAATGCCCCCCACTCGTAGATGTCGCGAGCGAGGAACAAGAGTGGGACCTGCGAGTGTATCTTCTTGTCCGACAAGCGGTCGGCATCGAAGTAGAACATCATCGGCTTCACGTGAATGGTCTCGGCCACGCACTATATTGATTGGTTCCAACAGAGAGCCAGACGCCAATCCAGATAACATCATCAGCATTGGGCCTCTGCTAACGCAAGGAATTAGGTTCATCTGGCCTTAGACGTAAGGTCTAAGCCATTGGTTTGCATCGATTGCCCTTGACTGAGAGCCAGGCACCAATCATGATGATATCGTCGACATCGGGTATAGGGTATTCCAAGGACATCGGGTTCATCTGGCCTGAGACGGAAGGTCTAAGCCATTTAGGTCATATCGAACATCGCGGTGGGATGGACGGCTAGTGTTGGATTAAAGAGGATTGTTTATTTATTGACTTAGATGGAAGGTCTAGGTCAAAGGTTTATTCCTCAATGCTGATAGGGTGTCGGAAGCGGACGTGGTTTATTCATCGACACGGGATGAGTGTTGAAGCAAGGGTCTTTTTATTGATCGAGTCTGGACGTAAGGTCTAGGCCGAAGGAAGGAGGTCTTTTTATTTGTTGACTTAGACAAAGGGTCCGAGTCAAAGCAATGGTCTTTTTATTCGTGGCTTCAGATGGAAGGTCCGGGCCACAGGTTTATTCGTGAGTGGGACAAAAGATATTTTGAATTCCGATGGGACTTGACGAGTCGACATCCCTCGGAGGCTTTGATAGTGATTTTTTCTCCCTTTTATTTTATTCTTTTCTTTTTTTTTCTTTTTTTCTTTTTTCCCTTTTTTTCTTTTTTTCCTCTTTTTTTCTCTTTTTTTGTTCTTTCTTTTCTTTTTTTTGTGATTGTGGTGTGGACACCAGAGCTAGCGAGAAACACGATTCGACAAGCCGTCAGTACCAAACACGTAGCACCGCTCGAGCTGCGCAGGCATCTCTTTGGCTTGGACACAGTCTGGAGTCTCCATCTTGAGCCCTGGTATTTTTTAGTATTTATTGGGGTTGTAATTGGTGTATAATGTGTGCTTGTATAATTTTGGGTTTCATTTTGGGTCAAGAGAGTGTTAATTGGGCTAAATGTCATTATAAAAGTCCAATAGGGGGTTTATTCTCATATTGGGCCTCAAGGCCACTTAGGCCCAATTGGGCCACCCTCTCTCTCATTGGGCTTCCTAGCTTCTAGGGCCCATATGGGCTGGTCCATGGTCCATGGTAGACTTGGACCAAGAGGACAAGTCCAAGTTGGACACCTTAAGGAGGGCGCCCCCCCATTCTTCCCCTTTTTGTATTTTTTGTATTAATTTGACCATGGGAGAAGAAATGAGAATTTTCTATCCCCAAAGTATCCCTCCCTAACCATAGATCTGAGGGCACTAATGGTCATTTAGCTAGGGTTTACCTTTCATATAAAAGTCTTGTATACATTATTTTCATGAGAATTAAGTGAAGAAAAATCCGATTTTGTTGAAGGAGCCAAGGGTGCCCCCTCTCTCTCATCTCTCCCACCCCTTTGCAGCTGAGAAGGTTGCCTCTCAAAGGTGCGAAGCCTCCCTATCAACTCCTCTTCTGAGTGAGAAGCTCAGCCGTGCCGCTGCCGCCGCCATCGTACCACCACCGCTTCACTGTCGTAGATCTGTCCACTACTGGATAGCAGCTCGGAGTTCGATTTTGTGAGACCCGTTCTTTAACGGATCTTTTCCAATATTAAAAAAAGAATTAATTCCATGAATTTCCGCTATTTTCATGAAATTTACGGGCATTTTCTAGCATTTAATCTAATTAGATTAAAACCTTTAAGGAAATAAATGGGCATATACATAAATATGCTTCTTTGAGGGTCTAGATCGCAAAACATGGTTAAAAATCAAAAAAAATAATAACTTAACCCCCTTTTTTAACCCACGGTCGATCCCCCCTCTCTCTCCCACTTTCCCAATTCTCTTCTCCCCCCCCCCACCTTTTTTCTTTTCACCCGAATGCAGACACCCGCAGGCGTCCCACGGTGGTCGACGGGCGCCCCTCTCCCCGTTCTCCACTTCGGCGTGCGGCGACCCCGGCCACGGCGGTGACCTTCGGCGGCCTCGCTGGTGACTTGGCCAAGGAGGAGGACGTGATCGGCCCCCCTCTCTCGCCCCTTTTCCCCTTCACGGCGCGCGGAGGTGGGACGAGACCGGTGACCCCCTCTCGCCGTCCCTCTTCTCGGCGGTGCGGTGGCCCGGCGGCCTTGGCGGAGGAGCCGACGACCTCACCGGCGAGCCTGTGGAGGTGGAGACAGCGGCGGTACCCTCGATGAAGCCAAACCCCGACGCAGAGACGCGGTTCCACGGTGACATCGACGGCTTTCTAGCCTCGTCTGAAGCGTCGGGAACTTCCCCACGACACGAGGAATGCCGTAGCATCAACCCGGGACCAACCGCGGAGTGGAGAGACGGCCGGGAACGAGCGAACTACGGCGACCTTCGGCTTGCATGCGATCGAATCGGGCATTTTCATCACATTTAAGGTAGGGGGATCATTGCCCTAGCCCGTTAAATTGTTCCTAAAGCATGCCCATCGTCGCTGAGTTCATAGATTAATAATAGCATGCCCATCGTCACTGAGTTCATAGATTAATAATAGCATCCCATCGTCGCTGAGTTCATAGATTAACTGGCATGCCCATTGTTGCTGAGTTCATAGGTGAAAAATTGTTATATTATGATGGTGGAATGGCAGGGAACAGGTTAAAAACAATAACTCCCATCGATTTGAGTCGACCAGGAGGGGATCCGATTGTGATTCCGGTGGATCCGGTTCTCCGGTAAGGACTATGTTTCAATTATTATAGATTTTATAACGGTCCGCCATAGATCATTTATTGACCCGAGCGGCTGACGATTAGACCGCGTAAATAAGTTAAATTTAAATTGCGGTAAAAATTTCATGGCTAGTCCGTTTAACAACACGTGGCGGTTCGTTATTCGACTGCTTTTCCTGCAACTATGCGTGTTCGTTAAATCATACATTTAATATAGCACCTCCGCCTTGTTTAAGTCGTTTAATCCCGACAAATTTCAATCCTTAACGTAGTCAATTATTCATGCATTTACTTGCCATTTCAGCATATTCAATAATTTAGGCATTTAGTTATGGAATAATTGCCATTTTAGCATGTTTAAATTATTTAAGCATTGAATTATTGAATAATTGCCATCTTAGCATATTCAGTTAATCATGCTTTTAGTCTTGCCATGTTTAGTCTAATCATAAATTATGGCATGTTTTTAGATCCCAATAGAGCTAGATTCTCTTTCCTAGTGATGGAACCACCAGTCGTAGCCCGACGACTTTCAGTGTTGATCCCACCCAGGAGAGGTGGCGAGGTATCCCAATTTATGATTTTTAAGCTAGTTCCATGGGCCCCAGTCCAACTGTAGCGTCCTACGGAGGGGAATACTAGCTAGAGGCCTAGCTCTAGGCACGAGCCGGTGTGTGCACACGTGGTCAGAGACTTGGACTGACACTGACGAGTGTTGCTCTGACTAGTTACTTGTTCTGGTACTGTTACGTGTCTCGCTAGCTATGATCAGGCTTGTGTAGATGCTTGAGACGTAGTGTAAGTCGTCAGTGGACGCATCTGGTTTCTTCTTCTGGTGGATCTCCTCTCCTTCTCTCTCTTGTCACTTGCGAATGATTGAGTTATTATCTATTGGTAGATTTCGAGTACTCGCATTTGTTTGAATTATTTAGATTACAATTAATTGGCATGTTATTTAGCGATTTATAAACTGTTTAGTTAGTTTTACAACTTTATTAAATTGTCATTTATTTATGCCAATGCATGCTTTACTACTTTCCTTTGGTTAGTTGCGAGTTAGGGATTTCTGTGAACCCTACTGAGTCTCTGCTGTGAGACTCACCCCTTCCTTTTACAGGTGAGGCGGAGCAACCGGCTGCAGGACTCTCTCGTGCTTTTGGCAAAAAACCTTAGAGCCAACAGTGGTCGGTCAGTGGTCAGTCTATCCTTTTTCTTCTTTTGGCCGGGCTACGTCCCGTGTTGTTATTTATTTTTGGACCATTGTACAGTGTGGGACTTGTGATATGTGGATCTGGGCTACTTGTATAAATTTACCACTCTGATATCTGTAATTGCTTCTGTTTAAAGTTCAAATGAATGCTTTAATTAATATTGCGTGTGTAATTTCTATTCGTTATACATCCCCTCGACAAACACTCGCTAACCCTTACGGGGCCTCATCAGCCTCTTGGGTGGCGTCCCCGAGCTCTTGGTATCGGTAAATCGATGATATCGGGTTATCGATATCCAGATCTCCTGAGTCGTCACAGTTGGTATCAGAGCAGTGTTGAGGATTTATATAAGAAATTAAAATTGCATTAGTCCAGAACAAGTCCATGTGAGTCTACTACTGCTGGTTTAGGATGTTTTCCGTGATTACTGATGCATTTTCTATTATTGCATGTCTTCTTCTAGATTAAAATGCCACCTCGTAGAAGGGCACGCGTCTCGAGGGAAGGAAGTGGCACTTCTCCTCCGGCTCCGGCTAATGTGCCAACTCCAATTCAAGCTGACCCTACTCCTCAAGCTGAATTGCCTCCTGGTGGTCGTGGCAGAGCTTTGAAAGAATTTTTGATGTTCCACCCACCGACTTATGAAGGACTGGCAGATCCAGACGCAGCCAGAGTGTGGATAGATGCAACTGAACGTGTATTCCATTCCATAGAGTGCACAGAGGATGAAAAAGTCATGCTGGCTACTTTTCAACTCCAAGGAGTAGCACTCACGTGGTGGACCACGGAGTGGGAGGTTGCTTTTAGATCCCGTCCTCTTCGTCAGATCATGTGGATGGAGTTTGTCACGACCTTTGAGCGCACTTTCAGTCCAGCTTATCTTAGGATGGATAAAATGGACCAGTTTATGGAACTAGCTCAAGGCAATATGACTGTGCTGGAATATCGGAGCAAGTTCATGGAATTGGGTCGGTATGTGCCCCACATTCTTGCTGAAAGCTTAAAGACTGAGCAATTTTTGCATGGATTGAAATCAGAGTTGAGGCAACCGTTGATTGTGACCAGAGTGGCAAAGATGGACGTAGCATATCAGGCAGCTGTGGCTTTAGAACTTGACTTGGCAAGATCCCGAGGGCATACTCAAACGGCGTCAATCCAGCCGAGTGTGCAGCGTCAACAGTTCAGTCAGCCATCTGCTACAGGAGTTCCATCTACTTTCCTGCTGCCAGTGGCATTCCTGTTTCTAAGCCTAAGTTCAAGAAATTCAAGAAGTTTAAGAAGCGATATGGCAGTCAGGCATCTTCGGGTACTATGCAGCAGCAATCTACACCTTCTTTCTAGCAGCGTCAAGGCTCAGCAGTTAGTCAGCCGAGAGTATGTGCATGATGTGGTGGGAGCCACCCAGGCAAGCCATGTTCGCTGCCGGTGGTTTGTTTCCGATGCGATCAACTGGGACATGTGGTTCGAGACTGTCCGCAGAGGCCGAAGCCATTGCAGTTTTCTCAACCGCAGCCGTCTCAGTTCAGACCTCCTCCACCACCTCAGGCACAGCAGTATTATCCTCAAGCTTCAGTGTCTTCTTCCCAGCAGTCTACTACAGCGGGCAGGAAGCAGAAGGGAAAAGTTTCTCATATTACCCGGGCTGAAGCTGTGGCGTCTCATCTTGTTGAAGGTACGATTATGATTTATGGACATGCAGCTCATGTCTTATTTGATTTAGGAGCTTCTCATTCGTTTATTTCTGAAAACTTTATTGCTTGTATTGAGGAGCCGACTTCTGAAATTACTTGTGAGTTGCTTATGGAACTACCTTCTGGGGATTTCATGTTCACTCCTCTTTGTCTGGAAGAGTCATCTATTATGATTGGTAATCATCAGTTGTTGGTTAGATAATATGTGTTGCAGCTGGTTGATTATGATATTATTCTGGGCATGGATTGGTTAGAAAAATATGGAGCCCTGGTTGATTGCAGATCAAAGAAAGTGTATTTACAGCCACATGGGAAACCATCATTTTATTTTCAAGGTATTCGATCTCGTTCTTCTCGCTTGCTTATTTCTGCTATTCGAGCCTGTAGATTGCTTAATACAGGTTGTCAGGGATTCTTAGCTTCCGTGGTTGTTGTTGAGGCACCACAGTAGAATATCAATGCCATTCATGTGGTCTGTGAATTTCCTGATGTATTTCCTGATGAGTTACCAAGCTTACCTCCTCAGCGAGAAATTGAAATGGTGATTGAATTGATTCTAGGTACGGCACCTTTAGCAAAGGCACCATACTGCATGGCTCTAGCTAAATTGAAGGAACTGAGGGCACAATTGTTAGAATTAATGGAAAAAGGCTATATTCGTCCCAGCTTTTCTCCATGGAGTGCACCCGTCTTGTTTGTGAAGAAGAAAGATGGGAGCCTAAGGCTGTGTATTGATTACAGGCAATTGAATCAGGTGACTATCAAGAATAAATATCCTCTGCCCAAGATTGATGATTTGTTTGATCAATTACAGTCTGCTACTATCTTTTCACGAATTGATCTTCGATCTGGCTACTTTCAATTGCGGATTCAAGAATCTGGCGTGGAAAAGACTACTTTTAGCATGCGTTATGGTCATTATGAGTTTTTGGTTATGCCGTTCGGGCTAACCAATGCTCCAGCAGCTTTTGGACCTGATGCAGCGTGTGTTCCGTCCATATCTGGACCGGTTTGTTGTGATCTTTGTCGATGATATTCTTGTTTATTCGGCTTCTGAAGAGGAACATGTTCAGCACCTCAGGATTGTATTGCAGACTCTACGAGATCACGAACTTTATGCAAAATTCAGTAAATGTGAGTTTTGGCTTCGGGAAGTTCATTTTCTCGGCCATGTAATTTCTGGTGACGGAGTCACAGTTGACCCAGCTATGATCGAAGCTATTCTTCAATGGCAGAGACCAAGGAGTGTGACAGAGATCAGAAGTTTTCTTGGGTCTTGTTGGTTATTATCGAAGATTCATTCAAGACTTTGCACGGATTACCGCACCGATGACTAGACTGACACAGAAAGATGTAGCTTTTGTCTGGTCAGATCAATGTGAGCAGAGCTTTAATGAATTGAAAAGGCTTCTCACTTCTTCTCCAGTGCTAGTGTTACCTTCTGGCTCGGGTGGATTCGTGATTTGCACAGATGCTTCTCGAGTAGGTTTGGGTGCAGTGCTTATGCATCCCGACAATTAAAACAGCATGAGGAGAATTATCTGACTCATGATTTAGAGCTTGCAGCGGTGATCTTTGCACTGAAAATCTGGAGACACTACTTGTATGGTGAGAAATTTGAGATCTTTACCGATCATCAAAGCTTGCAGTATGTGTTTTCTCAAAAAGATTTGAATCTCCGACAATGCAGATGGATGGAATATATGAAAGACTATGATTTCACTCTCTCCTATCAGCCAGGAAAAATGAATGTTGTAGCTGATGCTTTGAGCATGAAAGTGCAAATTAGCCATCTTCTTGTTCATGAATGGAAGTTGTGAGAACAGTTCCTAGCGAGACATTTAGCGTGGACATTCCTTCTGGTCCGATGGTAGCTGTGTGTGCTAGCCTTATAATGACTCCAGCTATTTATCAGCAGATCAAGGAAGCTCAACAGGCATATTCTGATTTGTCCCGCATTATAATGATGCATGATGTTGAGTTTGATGATGACTTAGTTGTCAGCTTCCATGACAGGCTGTATGTTCCAGCTGTTAATGAGTTGAAAAATGCCATCTTACATGAAGCCCATGGATCCCGTTATGCTATTCACCCCGGCACTACCAAGATGTATCAAAATCTGAAAAGACAGTTCTGGTGGCAAGGAATGAAAAAGGATGTAGCTGTATTTGTGTCTAAATGTTTGACATGCCAATAGGTTAAAGCCGAGCATCAAAAGCCTGGAGGAATGCTTCAGCCTTTAAAAATTCCGATGTGGAAATGGGATCATGTCACGGTAGATTTTGTTGTGGGTTTACCCCGCACATCACAAGGCTTCGATGGAATCTGGTTGTTAGTTGATCGATTAACAAAGATAGTAAGATTATTGCCAATTAAAGTTACCTGGAGTGTTCAGAAATTGGCCGAGATTTATGTTCAAAAGATTGTGCCATTGAATGGAATTCCAATATCAATTGTGTCAGATCGCGACCCACGGTTTACTTTTGGCTTCTGGCGTAGTTTTCAAAAGGCATTGGGCACAGAGTTAGCTTTTAGTTCAGCGTATCATCCGTAGTCAGATGGTCAATCAGAAAGGACTATTCAGACTTTAGAAGATATGCTGAGATCGTGTTGCCTAGATTGGCAGGGTTCGTGGAGTCATCATTTGCCACTTGTGGAATTTGCTTATAATAACAGTTATCACTCCAGCATCGGCATGGCACCGTATGAAGCTTTGTATGGGCGTCCTTGTCGTACACCATTGAACTAGTTTGAAGCAGGTGACAGATTATTGACTGGACCTGATATGGTTCATCAATGTGCTGATGTGGTTCACTTGATCAGGCAGAAAATGTTGACAGCTCAGAGTCGACAGAAAAGGTATGCAGATCAGCGTAGGCGACCATTGCAGTTTGAGCCTGGAGATATGGTGTTTGTAAAAATATCTCCAATGAAAGGTGTTATGAGGTTTGGGAAGAGTGGAAAGCTCAGTCCCCGTTATATTGGTCCATTTCCTATTCTGGAACGTGTGGGCCAAGTGGCTTATCATCTTCAATTGCCAGCGGCGATGCAAGTAATCCACGATGTATTTCACGTGTCCCAGCTGAGGAAGTATGTTTCTGATGCATCTCACGTACTCGATGACTCAGTTTGGCCAGTAGTGACTGCAGATCTATCCACACCAGAGTATCCGATGAGAATTGAAGATCGTCGTGAGCAACGATTGAGAAATAAAGTAATTCCTCTGGTTAAGGTTGCTTGGTAGCGTCACTCTGGTAATGAAGCTACATGGGAACGTGAGGATGAAATGCGTCAGCAATTTCCCTTCATGTTCGAATAAGGTATATTCCTTTCAATTCTCTCCTTGTTCTTCCTTTTAAATTTTGAGGATGAAATTTCTATTAGGAGGGAGGGACTGTGAGACCCGTTCTTTAACTGATCTTTACCAATATTAAAAAAAGAATTAATTCCATGAATTTTGGCTATTTTCATGAAATTTATGGGCTTTTTCTAGCATTTAATCTAATTAGATTAAAGCCTTTAATGAAATAAATGGGCATATACATAAAGATGCTTCTTTGAGGGTCTAGATCACAAAACATGGTTAAAAATAAAAAAAATAACTTAACCCCTTTTTTTTACCCACGGTCGATCCCCCCCCTCTCTCCCACTTTCCCAATTCTCTTCCCCCCCTTTTTCTTTTCACCCGAACGCAGGCACCCGTGGGTGGCCAAACCCGCAGGCCTCCCACGGTGATCGACGGGCGCCCCTCTACCCGTCCTCCACTTCGGCGTGTAGCGACCTCGGCCACAGCGGCGAGCTCCGGCGGCCTCGCCGTCGACTTGGCCAAGGAGGACGCGATCGGCCCCCCTCTCTCGCCCCTTTTCCCCCTTCACGGCGCGCGGAGGTGGGACAAGACCGGCGACCCCCTCTCGTCGTCCCTCTTCTCGGCGGTGCGGTGGCCCGGCGGCCTTGGCGGAGGAGCCGACGACCTCACCGGTGAGCCTGCGGAGGTAGAGACCACGGCGGTACCCTCGACGAAGCCAAACCCGACGCGGAGATGCGGTTCCACGGTGACATCGACGCCCTTCTAGCCTAGTCTGAAGCGTCGGGAACTTCCCCACGACACGAGGAACGCCGTAGCATCAACTCGGGACCAATCGCGGAGTGGAGAGACGGCCATGAACGAGTGAACCGCGGCGACCTTCGGCTTGCATGCGATTGGATCGGGCGTTTTCATCACATTTGAGGTAGGGGGATCGTTTCCCTAGCCCGTTAAATTGTTCCTAAAGCATGCCCATCGTCGCTGAGTTCATAGATTAATAATAGCATGCCCATCATCGCTGAGTTCATAGATTAATAATAACAAGTCCATCGTCGCTGAGTTCATAGATTAATAATAGCATGCCCATCGTCGCTGAGTTCTTAGATTAATAATAGCATGCCCATCGTCGCTGAGTTCATAGATTAATAATAGCATGCCCATCGTCGCTGAGTTCATAGATTAATAATAGCATGCCCATCGTCGCAGAGTTCATAAATTAATTGGCATGCCCATCGTTGCTGAGTTCATAGGCGATAAATTGTTATATTATGATGGTGGAATGGCTGGGAACATGTTAAAAATAATAACTCCCATCGATTTGAGTCGACCGGGAGGGGATCCGATTGTGATTCTAGTGGATCCGGTTCTCCGGTAAAGACTATGTTTCAATTATTATAGATTTTATAACGGTCCACCATAGATCATTTATTGACCCGAGCGGCTGACGATTAGACCGTGTATATAAGTTAAATTTAAATGGCGGTAGAAATTTCACAGCTAGTCCGTTTAACAACACGTGGCAGTTCGTTATTCGACCGCTTGTCCTGCAACTATGCGTGTTCGTTAAATCATACATTTAATATAGCACCTCCGCCTTGTTTAAGTCGTTTAATCCCGACAGATTTCAATCCTTAACATAGTCAATTATTCATGCATTTACTTGCCATTTCAGCATATTCAATAATTTAGACATTTAGTTATGGAATAATTGCCATTTTAGCATGTTTAAATTATTTAAGCATTGAATTATTGAATAATGGCCATCTTAGCATATTCAGTTAATCATGCTTTTAGTCTTGCCATGTTTAGTCTAATCATAAATTGTGGCATATTTTTAGATCCCAATAGAGCTAGATTCTCTTTCCTAGTGATGGAACCACCAGTCGTAGCCCGACGACTTTTAGTGTTGATCCCACCCAGGAGAGGTGGCGGGGTATCCCAGTTTACGGTTTTTAAGCTAGTTCCGTGGGCCCTAGTCCAACCGTAGCGTCCTATGGAGGGGAATACTAGCTAGAGGCTTGGCTCTAGGCACGAGCCGGTGTGTGCACACGTGGTCAGAGACTTGGACTGACATTGACGAGTGTTGCACTGACTAGTTACTTGTTCTGGTACTGTTACGCGTCTCGCTCACTATGATAAGGCTTGTGTAGATGCTTGAGACGCAGTGTAAGCTATTAGTGGACGCATCTGATTTCTTCTTCTGGTGGATCTCCTCTCCTTCTCTCTCTTGTCACTTGGGAATGATTGAGTTATTATCTCTATTGGTAGATTTCGAGTACTCGCATTTGTTTGAATTATTTAGATTATAATTGGCATATTAGTTAGCGGTTTATAAACTATTTAGTTAGTTTTACAGCTTTATTAAATTATCATGTATTTATGCCAATGCATGCTTTACTGCTTTCCTTTAGTTAGTTGCGAGTTAGGGATTTCTGTGAACCCTACTGAGTCTCTGCTGTAGACTCACCCCTTCCTTTTACAGGTGAGGCGGAGTAACCAACTGCAGGACTCTCTCGTGCTTTTGGCGAAAAACCTTAGAGCCAGTAGTGGTCTGTCAGTGGTCGGTCAGTGGTCGGTCAGTGGTCAGTCTGTCATTTTTCTTCTTTTGGCCGGGCTACGTCCCGTGTAGTTATTTATTTTTGGACCATTGTACAGTGTAGGACTTGTGATATATGGATCTGGGCTACTTGTATAAATTTACCACTTTGATATATGTAATTGCTTCCGTTTAAAGTTCAAATGAATGATTTAATTAATATTGCGTGTGTAATTTCTATTCGTTATCCATCCCCTCGACAAACACTCACTAACCCTTACGGGGCCTTATCAGCCTCTTGGGTGGCTTCCCCGAGCTCTTGGTATCGATAAATCGATGATATCGGGTTATCGGTATCCGGATCTCCTGGGTCGTCACAGATTAAATCCACCAAATCCACACATATGATGGACACCAAACTTTGAGAGTGAGTTCCCCATGTTGTTCCCCCTCTCTAGAAAAATTCCCACGCCCCCGATCACCCGTTTGCAACCCTGTCCAGTGTTGTTTCCCCGATCTACACAAATCTATCTCTGTGTAGATCGGCGAACCAGCAACTCACCACTTCACATTTTTCACACCCTTACCAATTTCAAATGGAGATGAAAGTTGAACTTGGATTTATGTCCATATAACCCCATCTCCATAATTTTTTTTCACGATTTTTAGAGCTTTTTTAACCCTTTTAAAAATCATTAATCAGACCGGATTCGGTTCTATCCCTGCGGCCCAGATCCGACCCTCTCGTACCATAAAATCAACTTCACCCCCAAAAACACCTCTGATCGGCCTCAAAATTTAGGGGCTTGATCAATAATTTCCCCACTATCATCCATAGCCACCCCGCCTTCCAGATCCAACGTTTTTGCCCCATTCCACCATCATCTTCTGGCGACTTGTGTTCTGTCCAGTCCGTTCTGGGACAAGGAACTAGCCTTTTCAAAATTCCCCCACGGAAAATCCATCAATAGAAAAAAAATCCTGTAACACCATGGGTTCGTAGATCTTAGATAGAGCTTCACAACAGCGCTAGTCTCACCTTTATCCGACATCGGACTTGGTCGCAGCAATTGTTTTCGCCGGGTCGTGCGGTTTTGAAACTGCAGAACTAGTTCGGACCAGCAAGTAGCAATGTCCAACAAGTTGGGCCACCTCGCCTTCCATAAGGCAACCCAGCATGATCCCCACCATAGAATTGTTCCCCCATAAGTCCTCTTCATAACGGGACCAATGCCAACCTGATCGACCTCCTGACCGAAGCACGGTGCCCAAGATCGTCAGTACACGTCGTCCGGCCAGCACCGATTAGCAATGCGACGGCATCGTCGAAGCTACCCAAAACGCTACCCGTCAACCCAAGCTCGATATTCCCAGGTCCCACGTTTTACCTATTACCTCCCTACATGGAGTGGGTATAATTTCTGTAATTATTGGTAATTGTTTATACCGGGAGTACGGGTCTTGGCCGGGGTTGTCTTCCCCACGTGTGGAGCGTGGAAGTACGTTCTCGCTCCTCTCTTTATCGTGATGCTTATTTTGTATATGTTTGAATGTCGTTGCTTGAGTGATAGGATTCTAGCTTGATATATTATTAGATCACCGCTGTGATAAAGGAAGTGTGACCCGTCTCGTGACTCGCCCCGAGCACGTGAAAAGAGTCGACCACCCTTGACTCTACGCCGGTTTCTCAACTGCGCAAATCCAGCGTTTCCCTCGCAAGGGACGACTTGTGAGTTTGTGTTTCTGTTGAAAGGCATATACCCAATAGGAGCTCTTGGTGTCGCATCTAGTTAGCTTTATTGTTCACATCATTGCTAGTCACGTCGTCTAATGAGTCACATTGTCGCCTAGAGTCCCAGATTTGCATCAAATTGGTCTCGAGTCTCATATCATCTCGCATCAGATTGTCAATAGTTAAACATCTTGACATCTGTCGGCCCTGAACGTCGACGATTGATCATCTGTTGGCTTGATTGCCAATCTTCATAGTCATCGAACATTTGTTGGCGTGGGCGCCAACGGTTTAACATCTTAATCATCATCGAATATCATCGAACATCATCGAATATCATCGACCATCTTTGAACATCATTAAACATCTTCGAGCATCATTGAATCATCTCCGAACATCATCGAACATCATCGAATCATCTCCGAACATCATCGAACATTTTTGAACATCTTTATCATCATCTTTAAATATCATCGAACATCATCGAATCATCGAACATCATCGCACATCTTTGAACATCTTCGAACATCATCGAATCAACTTCGAACATCTTCGAACATCATCGAATCAACTTCGAACATCTTCGAATCATCGAACATCATAGGATCATCGAGCATCTGTCAGCTTGGACACTAACGGTTAACATCTTTAGCAACTTGAGCATATGTCGGGACGAACGCTGACGGTTGAACATTGTTAGCATCCTTGAATATCTTCGACTCTTTTTGAATATCTATCGGGCTGAACGCCGATGGTTGGACATCTTTGCCATCCTATGAACATCCGTGGACATCTGTCGGGCTGAACGCCGATGGTTGAATCATCTTGGATATTTTTGAATATTTTCGAACATCTATCGAGCTGAATGCCGACGGTTGTATCATCTTCGATATTTTTGAATATTTTTGAACAGTTGTCGGGCTGAATGTCGACGGTTGAATCATCTTGCACATCTTCGGATATCATCAGATATCTTGAACATGTCTAAATATCGCTGGATATCTTGAACATTTTGGAGTATCTTTGAATATATGTGAATGCCTGTCGGCCTGGATGCCGATAGTTTTTTTTTGTTTTTTTGTATGGAAAACCCTGCATATGGGTGAGTGGGAGAGTGCACCCCTTACCAGAGGTAAAGAGAAAACCACTCCACCACCCAAGCCTAGAAGGTAAGTTTTGTTAATAAGTAACAGAATAAAGTCAATTACATCAGGCGGATGCTAGGCATTCCTAGCTTATCCAGTCAAGCTGCACCTTCGACACAATTTGGTAGCTCATGGTAAACAAAGAAAGAATTACATTTAGAGCTACAAGCTAAAGATGCCAAAGAATCAGCAACAATGTTTTCTTCTCTGAATATGTGCAAGATAGTATCTGCTGTGGAGAGGATGCGTCAGATGTCTCTAACATAAGTGAGGATAACCCACAGGCATGAGATTTCTCTTTTAACACTCTGAATTAAAACCTTAGAGTCACTCAATATAGATTGACCGATCAGTGATAGTATGAAGATATTTAAGTCCATCATATAGAGCTCTGGCTTCTACAATAAGACTATTGGATTGGGCATAAAAATGAGAGAAAGCAAGCAGGACATTGCCAAATGGGTCTGGATGTCGATAGTTGAATATTTGAATAGCTTGGGATATCTATCGGTCTGGCCACCGATGGTTGGACATCTTGAGTATCCTTGAATATCTTTAGACATCTGTCGGCTTGAACGCCGATGGTTTGAACATCTTTAACATCGTTTGAACATCTCCGAATATCTGCCGGGTTGAATGCCGACGATTGAGCCTTGTTAACATTTGTGAATATTTTCAAACATCTGTCAGGCTAGATGTCGACGGTTGAACATATTGAATATTTTTGAATATTTGTTGGCCAGGACACCGACGGTTGAATATTGGCAAGCATCTTTGCATATCTATCGGCGCGGATGCCGACAGTTGCATTATTCGGAACATTTTCGGATATCTGCGAACATTTGTTGGCCCAGGTGCCAATGGTTGAGCATCTTTGATATCTTTGAAGATCTTTGTGCATCTCTACCATCGTGGAATCATCTATCGACTTGAATGCCAATGGTTGAACATCTTGGACATCATGGAACATCTGTCGGGCTAAGTGTCGACGGTTGAATTATCTTAGCATCGTTTGAGCATCTTCAAACATCTGTCGGGCTGAATGCCGACGGTTGAACATCTTGAATATTTTGAATATTTGTTGGCCTGGATGCCGACGATGGGAAACCATGAATATTCTTGATCATCTTCGAATATTCATCGACCCGAATGTCGACGGCTGTACATCTCTAACATCCTTTTGTTCTTTTCATCATCATTTTCACCCTCTTCATGATAATATTGATCATCAGCTTGATCATTCTATCATCTTTCTCATCACTCTTCTTTTCATCATTTTTTCTTTTCATCATAATGTTAGGATCTTCACTATCATTTCTTCATCATCATCATTATTTAATTTTTTTCAATCATCGTGATCTCCACGATCATTTCATCATCATCATTCATCATGATTTACAGGCTCATCTCATCATCATTTCTCCCTTTTTTTATTCATTTATTATTTTTTATCATCCATCACAATCCTCATGATCATCATTTGCATCGTCTCTTCATCATCTCTTTTTTTCTTTTTTTATTGCTATCTGGGCCTTCATCATTGAGATAGCCCCTGTAATCGTCAGCTAATATTCAGTGCAGAAATCCACGATAGAACGGCCCTTAAAAGACCTACATTATCATTTCATTCATCACTATTACAAGTGATCATCGCCCCTAAGGGGGGGAGACACATTTGGCAGCAACCGTACGTAGGATCCTTGACATTTCACACATCTGTCCCCAGAACGGGGTACCATTTATATCTTGCAGCATCCTTTTCGACTTCCTGTCATAGCTCGAGGGGCTTGGAATGTCGTTTAGAGCATATTGTTCTTTGGCTGGTGTAGTGCGATCGTATTAGCCGCCCTCTTCAAGTCGGGCAACTGATGTGGGCACGGTGGATCCACCTTGTACTTGCCCATTTACAGTTCACCTTTCTTGATCAAGCCTTCGATGACATCTTTAAATATGTAACAATCTTCGATGGAATGCCCCATCATTTGATGATATAGGCAGAATCGAGGATCGTCCCTCCTTTTGACATCACTCGGTCTTTTTGACTCTGGGAACACAATTTTGCCACATTCTCGGGCCCACTCAAAGAGGGTCCGAGTCTTATCTTTTGGGAAGGAATAGGGCTTCTTCATTTTATCCCTTAGAGAAGGTGTTTATTCAGTAGGCTTAGTGGGAGAGATCCTGGCTGCCTCTTTCGTTTTCTTCTATTGTAGCTCAATGTTGCGTGAAAGGATGGGATATAGAGGGGGGTGAATATATCCCATGATTAAAGAATGATGTTCAATTAAAAAACCAGAAACACAATGTAGACAATGAACCCACAGAACAGATGCGATGAATGCTTCAACTAGAACAAATAACAAATGCTTAGCAGATAGAGACTAAAATGGCTTAAATTAGAACCTATGAAGGGGATAGATGAAATGGATCACACACACCAAACAAATCACTAACACAGGATATTTTTAGGTGATTCGGCCAGACACCCAGTCTGCCTACATCCACCCCTCACTGGACCCAGTGAGGATTCACTGACTAACAGCTTGAACCGATGAGCATCACAACTGGCTAATAGAGGAACAAATCCCCCAACAGCTGAGTCTCACAGCTTGCTTACATGCTGAGCCTTACAGCTTTGCTAACCGAGGAACAAATCCTCAACGTCGAGCCTCACAGCTTGCTAACACGCTGACTAATAGCTTGATGAAAGAAACCAAGACAAAATGGAAGACAAAAAAAAACAAGGAAGGAACATAGCAACGGTGGCTATGAAGATGAAGAAACCACAATGGCTTGGATTTGATCCAGAGGCCAAGAAGAACACATAGATCTTCACTAAAGCTGGGCTGGACACTTATCTCCTACGGACTCTCTCTTTCTCCTTTTTTTTTCTCACTTTTTCTAATTCTATGTTTTCTCTTCTCCTTTCCTTTCTCTTTCTCTCTTCTTCTCTTTCTCTCTTCTTTCAGGCGCTGCTCTCTTTTTGGATGGAACCTTTGCTCACAGAACCTCTTGCAGCTTTCTGTAACCTTCAGCGCCGTCTCTTGAAGGACAAGGTAGTTTTTAAATAGGATAGAGCCTATGTAAGGATAAGGCAGAAAACCTAGTGAAGCCCCATTGGTCCACCTGGCAATTTAGAATATTCCTCTGGAAACTTCTGAAAGGGCATGCCAATCTTTCTTAGATCACGTGCCCCATCACTACTCACCTGGGTTCACATGAATTGGATTGTGTGCCTTGAGTAGCACGTGGTCACTTGATCTTCAACAAGCTCCCCACATGTTTGTTGTAATGTCGCCCAGGTGCTCTGACTTAGCTGAACTGTATGTGCACCGACCTGAGCTTGAGCTTGTATTTATGCCTCAATCTGTTTGATGATTTGCTTCCATTGAGGCATGAATGCATGCATCGACCTTACTGGCAAATTGGAGAAAGTTGCACCGACCTCTCTTTAGCGTTAGTAGATGTGCACCGACCTTCCTATTGAAGTTGCTCAAATGTGCACCGACCTCTCTTCAGAGTTAGCTGATGTGCACCGACCTTCCTATTGAAGTCGCTCAAATGTGCACTGACCTCTCTTTTTGAAATCACCAAGGTGCATCGACCTTTCTTCTTCGTTGCCAAGATGTGCCTTGACCTTTGTCCCGTGCAGACATGATGTGCACCGACCTTGTAGATGACTAAGGTAAATGTGCATCGTTCTTAGTTGCTATCCAACACAATGTGCACCGACCTTGTAATTATGAATGTATGCATGTGCACCGAGATGTGTGAAGGTGCTCCAACCTTCATGTGAATATGCTCAGACATGAATGCATGTGCTTCGACCTTGAGTACTGAATGACTGAAGGTGCACCGACCTTGTAACCTTGAAACCAATTGTGCACTGACCTTTGTCACTATGCCTACTAGATGTGCATCGACCTTTGCTCATGCTAGCTAAAGGTGCATCGACCTTCATGCTGCGCCGACTCGGTGTGCACCGACCTTCATACTGCGCTGGCTCGGTGTGCACTGACTTTCATAATGCGCAGGATCGATGTGCACTGACCTGACTGACTTAACCAATACTGCAGTGAATCGGCCTGTTAAGTTGAAGATCCACTATGCATCGACCTTTGACTTGAACAACAGATGTCCATTGACCTCATTGACCATGTTGACTACTGGAGTTGACCATGTTGACTTTTTCTTCATTTCTTCTGATTTTAACTGGCTTTCAGCCTGTTCTTTATGCAAACTGTCAACTTGTTCTATTGGCAATTTGGAGACCTAAACAACTCAATGATGGAAATCTCAGTTCAAGATTCAAAATTCACGAGCTTTGTGGGTTTGATGAGATCGACAGTTTACACAAAATCTGAGCTGAACCTTCTCCGAGTCAGGAAGTTTGACGGAACAAGCATCTCCGAGTGATCGGCAAGCAGCTTCATCAACAAATGCAATCAAATGGGCCATTCCATGCTAATCGTCTCATTTTATTGGGCCGTATACATGGGCCTAATGGGTCATCTCTATGAAATTTTATTCACAATAAAAGAGTCTTATTATGTATTTTAGTCTTTCGGTGTCTTTAAGTATTCCTAGGGAATCATGATAAGAAGGTATTAAGTGTTAAGGAGTCTTATTATGTATTTTGATGTTTCCGATAGGGTGTCTTTTAGTATTCCTAGGAAGTCATGATACTAAGTGGTAAGTGTCTCTTAATCTTCCTTGTATGCCTATATAAGAGTCTTGTATCCCACGGTGGAAAAACAGTGAATGAAGATCTATTTTTGGAACCCATGTGAGTCCCACGTAGGGGGACCTTTCCCCCTCCCTTATCTTCTTCCCTTCACCCCCCTGCAATTCCCATGGCCGCTAGTGCCTTTTCTTCCTTCCCTCTCCACGGGTGCGATGCCCACTTCTTCCCTTCCTCAACCACGGGTGAGTGATGCCCTTCGTCTAATTCTCTCTCTCTCTCTCTCTCTCTATCTCTCTCCAATTCTCCCTCATCCCCACCCCAAATTCGGAATCCACTCTCTCTCCTCTCTTTCACCTCTAATTAAGACCCCTCCCCCTTCCCTATACCCCTCATTTAAGTCCCCTCCCCTCCCCTAGGTAGAACTCCCACTCCCTAGGCATTCTCTCCCCTTCCCCACACAACCTTTCGTCTTCCCAGGCACCCTTTCATCTCCCCAAGGCCCAATTTCGAATTTGGGTGTTCCCTCCTCTCTCTCTCACCACCCCATTACCTCCCCACCTCCCAAAAGCACCCCCCTGCAACCCCAGCCACGTCCATCCCCCCCCCCCTCCCTTAACCCAAACCCACAAATCCCTTCCATCCCCCTTAATCCCCCCTCCTCAATCAGCTCCATTCGCAGGCAGAAATCAAGCCCGAGTTGCAGTCGATATTGGGAGCAGTTCCAGGCAGAATCGGCTTCCGGGTTCTTCATCAAAAACGTACGTTGGCGAGTCTTCTGACCAGGCGAGGTGGAATCGTCCTCTTCCGAGTTCGTGAGCATCGGCAGTGGCCAATCTCCCACGACTGCGCAGGAGGCTCCTGAACCCGACCAGAAGCTGAGGAAGACCACCACCACGCCCAACCCTGACGGAATCCGACTCCGAGCTGTTCAGCAAAGTTCCTCCCCTCTCTGTCAGCTCTCAGGAACAGAAGGCGGTTCGTCGATCGGAGCTCAAGGTGTGAAGTTATCAATTTCCTACCACTGTTGGGTCATTCTGTCCACCGATCCCCTCCTCCGACCCGTCCCCACTCAACGGGACCTGCACGTCCACACCGACATCCGACTGAGGCGAGACCAGTGCCGCTGGAAAGTAGTCGTCCCCACGATTCCAACGCCACCTGCTGCGCACCAAACGGAGTTCGGGATTGCTCGTGGTGTCCATGTCAAGCCGCTGTTCAGAAGCTGCCCCTGCACAGAACCAGAACGGGGTCCCCGCTCAGTCGTCCGTGGCGACCAGGTTCGGGCGGAACCAAAATTCAGAAAAATTGTGCTGCATCCCTACCCTGTTACGAAGCCAACGGCACCAACCGCGCCTCCGGCAAAATTCCAGAGTGCGATCTACAGCCACTTCAACAGCTGCTGGTCACAGATTCCAGAACCGGGCTGATAAAAGAATTTGGAGAAATATGAAAGAAGAGTCAGTTTTATGCCCGACGTTAATTCGTTTCACATCAAGTGGTATCAGAGCTTAGGGAATCGGGCCGTCCCATCGGACCGAGATCCTGAGCTTTGAGGTTCGAGGTCGAACCTCCTCCAAGCGGAGGAGTATGATGGAAATCTCAGTTCAAGATTCAAAATTCACGAGCTTTGTGGGTTTGATGAGATCGACAGTTTACACAAAATCTGAGCTGAACCTTCTCCGAGTCAGGAAGTTTGACGGAACAAGCATCTCCGAGTGATCGGCAAGCAGCTTCATCAACAAATGCAATCAAATGGGCCATTCCATGCTAATCGTCTCATTTTATTGGGCCGTATACATGGGCCTAATGGGTCATCTCTATGAAATTTTATTCACAATAAAAGAGTCTTATTATGTATTTTAGTCTTTCGGTGTCTTTAAGTATTCCTAGGGAATCATGATAAGAAGGTATTAAGTGTTAAGGAGTCTTATTATGTATTTTGATGTTTCCGATAGGGTGTCTTTTAGTATTCCTAGGAAGTCATGATACTAAGTGGTAAGTGTCTCTTAATCTTCCTTGTATGCCTATATAAGAGTCTTGTATCCCACGGTGGAAAAACAGTGAATGAAGATCTATTTTTGGAACCCATGTGAGTCCCACGTAGGGGGACCTTTCCCCCTCCCTTATCTTCTTCCCTTCACCCCCCTGCAATTCCCATGGCCGCTAGTGCCTTTTCTTCCTTCCCTCTCCACGGGTGCGATGCCCACTTCTTCCCTTCCTCAACCACGGGTGAGTGATGCCCTTCGTCTAATTCTCTCTCTCTCTCTCTCTCTCTATCTCTCTCCAATTCTCCCTCATCCCCACCCCAAATTCAGAATCCACTCTCTCTCCTCTCTTTCACCTCTAATTAAGACCCCTCCCCCTTCCCTATACCCCTCATTTAAGTCCCCTCCCCTCCCCTAGGTAGAACTCCCACTCCCTAGGCATTCTCTCCCCTTCCCCACACAACCTTTCGTCTTCCCAGGCACCCTTTCATCTCCCCAAGGCCCAATTTCGAATTTGGGTGTTCCCTCCTCTCTCTCTCACCACCCCATTACCTCCCCACCTCCCAAAAGCACCCCCCTGCAACCCCAGCCACGTCCATCCCCCCCCCCCCTCCCTTAACCCAAACCCACAAATCCCTTCCATCCCCCTTAATCCCCCCTCCTCAATCAGCTCCATTCGCAGGCAGAAATCAAGCCCGAGTTGCAGTCGATATTGGGAGCAGTTCAGGCAGAATCGGCTTCCGGGTTCTTCATCAAAAACGTACGTTGGCGAGTCTTCTGACCAGGCGAGGTGGAATCGTCCTCTTCCGAGTTCGTGAGCATCGGCAGTGGCCAATCTCCCACGACTGCGCAGGAGGCTCCTGAACCCGACCAGAAGCTGAGGAAGACCACCACCACGCCCAACCCTGACGGAATCCGACTCCGAGCTGTTCAGCAAAGTTCCTCCCCTCTCTGTCAGCTCTCAGGAACAGAAGGCGGTTCGTCGATCGGAGCTCAAGGTGTGAAGTTATCAATTTCCTACCACTGTTGGGTCATTCTGTCCACCGATCCCCTCCTCCGACCCGTCCCCACTCAACGGGACCTGCACGTCCACACCGACATCCGACTGAGGCGAGACCAGTGCCGCTGGAAAGTAGTCGTCCCCACGATTCCAACGCCACCTGCTGTGCACCAAACGGAGTTCGGGATTGCTCGTGGTGTCCATGTCAAGCCGCTGTTCAGAAGCTGCCCCTGCACAGAACCAGAACGGGGTCCCCGCTCAGTCGTCCGTGGCGACCAGGTTCGGGCGGAACCAAAATTCAGAAAAATTGTGCTGCATCCCTACCCTGTTACGAAGCCAACGGCACCAACCGCGCCTCCGGAAAAATTCCAGAGTGCGATCTACAGCCACTTCAACAGCTGCTGGTCACAGATTCCAGAACCGGGCTGATAAAAGAATTTGGAGAAATATGAAAGAAGAGTCAGTTTTATGCCCGACGTTAATTCGTTTCACATCAAGTGGTATCAGAGCAAGTTCACAACTTGTCTCTATCAAGTTGGTCCTAGGGCATGTCTAAGCATTTAGAGTCTTCAAATGCATCACTCTTGTCCCCTAATATGGCCACCTCATATCGACCTTACCAATCGGCCCACTCCATAAGTCCAAGTCACCAAAAGATGCCTACCACTAACACCCATAACTTCCCGGGCCATATCAACTACTTCATGAAAGCCTTGACCTATGCCAATGAGCGGCTTGATAACATATCGGGCCGACTCGACCAACTTGGAAAAAATAGGCCCGCCCCAAGGACGGACGATAGGATGGCCCCTTTCCCACTTCCCACCTTTGATGGGACCTCTCCTAGCAAATATTTAGATTGGGAAGCTACAATGGACCAATACTTCAATTGGTATCATATTTCCAAGGATGAAAAAGCATGGGTTGCCAAAATGCAACTAACCAAAAGGGCTCAAACTCATTGGTGTAAAATTGAGGGCTTAAGGATAATTAGACGGGAAGCTCCCCTCACCACATGGGAGGACATGAAGGATCAACTAAGGGCTAGATATGTGTCCCCTTCTCACTCGGATCACCAAAACCCAAGGAGCACTCCCACTCCTCCCACCCCACCCGTCCAAACCCTTATCACTAAAACCCAAGTACCTAAGACCTCCACCTCCCCACCTAACCCCATGAGGTCCCCCACACCCCAACCAAAACCCCCTTCCCTAACCTACACTAGTCAAGCCCCTTTAGCCCCCACTTCCACCCCAAATGATCCCAAGGGCAAGAGACCCCTAACCGACCCAATTCCCTCCATGGTGACCACCACTCATCCAACCCTCACCATTAAAAACCATGTGGACACCATGTCCACCCCTCCACCAAGGCCCATAATGGCCACCACCCCAAAACCCAAAACCCCTCACCCAACCCACCTCCCACTTCCTACACCAATCTTTCCCCAACCTAGGCCTCCTCTACTTCCCCTTCCTAGCCCAACCCAAGCCCATGCTTATTCACCACCCCGGGAGTGTCATACGCTAGCTATCACCAAACCACCCACCATAGATCCCCCTACTCCATTAGCAATAGAAGTTGCAACCCCCACACCCACCCAAGTGGAAAAAGATGCCCCTCCGGATCCACCTCCCAACATAGAGGAAATCCAAAGGCCAAACAACTCACACACCCCTAGCCTAGATCCTCTAGAGACACCCAACCTCACCATAGATAAGTCCATACTCCAATGGCTCAAGAAAAGTCTCACCATTCCTAGTTCACAACCATGCCACCTACCTATGGGATATCAATCTCAAATCATTCCCATTCAGCCACATGTCACTTATCAAACTTCCTATTGTGTGGAAGATTTGGGAGACTTAGTGAACTACCTACATGGGCAAATTCACTTGACCAATATGCTAGCCATGAGGCCGCCCGAAACTAACACCATTAGCCTAGCATATCCCACAATTGGCTCCATCACTTCCATCTATACTAATGGCCAAGTTACTAGTGAGATCATCCTCCTTCTTCCCATAGAGGAAGAACCTATCATAGTCTACTCCCCAACCATTGAGATCCCAAGTGCTTTGATTGGCCAACCCATTAGCAACCTTGGCCCAATTATCTTGGAGGAGGATGACTCACCATTTGAGGTCCTTAAGAACACGGAGTACCCCTACCTAGGTGACCCTTACCATGATCCCTTTGACCCTTTTCTATGGGAGCCTAAATCTCCATGTGACCCTCTCCCCCTATTCACCACTCACCTCACCCTACCCATACCACCCATGTTGACCCAAACTCCTCCCTTCCTGGAATCGGGTTACACCATGAGAGCATTGACCTTAGACAACAAACACCTCGGGATTGAGGAAATGACCCACCCTATATCCACCTACCTAGATCCCTTCGACCCTTTTGAGTGGAAGCTCAAAGACCACCCCACCATCCCACATAAGGAAGTCATCTTTGGGAAAGGAGTTCATATGTCTTGGCACATCACACCGCTTGGCATGATTAGTCCGTCGGGTACATTCATCCATATCACCCACATGTCAAGAAGAAAATATGAGTGGTCAATATTTGGTTGTCATGGTCCACCATCATTCATCATAAATCTCAAGCATGTTAGGAGCATTCATGGATGTTCGGATCCTCCAACATTCATCACACTCACTCACAAGAGGGACACCTATGGATGCCCTGGTCCTCCCAAATCCTTCAAAGTCTTCATACCATCAATGCATGATAGGTCTATATGTGGTTGTCCTGGACCCCCTTTGCATACCATACATTGTCAACTCACACCGCGTCATAGTACATGGCATATGCATTCAAGCAAGTATCAAGCAACAAGCGGTGAGATTCACAACAAGCGAGCAAAAACTCGTGAGCGCCACTTGGAATTCCAAGTTGGTAACTTGACGATGATGACTTTGGAGTGGCTCTACCCTAGGGTCACCTACAAATTGAGGGCACGAGGACTTGGACCTTGCCAAGTTCTGAGTGACTTTTGGCAACCCGGCTTATGGGTTGAACTTTCAAAAGAGTTTTGGGATTCTCCCCATTTCTCATGTGGCGGATCTAGCACCCTTTAAGGGCACCACGGTGGATCCTAGTGAGTGCCTCCAGCTTACACCTACCCTTGTGAGAGACACCCTCGGAGTGCCACCACAAATAGCCTGAGAGCCCGACGTGAGCACGCAGCGGCAATACTAGGCAAGCAAGATCCCATCACCAGCATGAGGGTATGACCGAGTCACTTTGTCGACTGAAGCACCGTTCCCCGACTAGAGTCGCGGGTTGAGTATGGAGATCGTGGATCGCCCCGAGCTGCAGTTCGATGCACTACTTCCCTGGTGGACCCATACTCGACGGAGTCGAGTTTTCCCCACCCCGGGGGTATGATGAGGGCATCCCTTGCCCCTTCACTCTTTTTCCAGACTCGGATTGTTCGACGGCAAGCACCATTATATTTGTCATGTATTTTTGAGACTAGTCATGTAATCTTCACATTTTCTTTGAGTCATTATCATATAATTTTCCCTTTATTTTGAGTCATGTACCTAGGTAGTTGAGTCATTTTCCTAAGTATTGAGTCATTATGTTGGTTAGATAGGTTAATGGGCCCAATCCATTGGGCTAGGCCCAGGGGCGCCCCTCCCTTGGACTGTGTGGTCTTTAGTTAGTTTGTCAGGGTCAGTTTGGTCTTAGGAAAATTATGGAGTCTATAAATACCCCACCCCTCTCTCATTTGTAACAACTTTTGATGAATATTGAAAAGCATTTGCCATCTCCCTCTCAATATCTCCCTCTCTCTCTCTCTCTCTTACTATCACTCTCTCTAAGTGGGTTGTACCCCCTCTCTCTCTCTCCTCCCCACCCCAATTTCGAAATTCACTCTCTCTCCTCCCCATTCACCCCTCATTAAGGCCCCTTCCCCTTCCCCATGCACTCATTCAACTCCCCCTCCAACCCCTAGGTGGAAACCCCTTCTCCTAGGCACCTTTCCACTTTCCAAAGCACCCCACCACCTTCCCAAGGCTGAATTAACCCCTCCCAAAGCCCAAATTCGAATTTCCCTCTCCCTAGGGCTGTGCCCCTCCATCTCCCCCACCCCCAAGCTCCCAAATTCGTCCCCCACCTCCCCTTGGTCAAACCAAGTTCACCCCCCCTCTCCCTTGCTCTCCCCTTGCACATCTCCTCATTCTATCTCTGTTTCAGGCAGCAGAACTACAACGAGTTGCAGAAGCAGCCACGACCGTTACTTGAAGATTCAAGTAGCAAGGCCTACATCTCTGGAAAGGTCTTCCAGAGAGCTTTCCAGGCGAGGCGGTTTCGTCAGCATCCGAGCTCCGAGCAGTCTGCAGCATCCATTCTCCCTCGACTGCGCAGGAGACCCCAGGCAAGGAACTAGAACGTGATTGGAAGCTCAACCACGGCAAACCCTTTGGGATTCAGATCAAGTGTTCTTCAGAAGAAATCTTCCCTCTCAAGTCCTCTTTAATCCTCAAGAAGCAGAGCTGCATTTGGATATCGGCATCAGAAGTTACGAATTTTCTACTCCAAGGCATCAGGTCAGTTTTCAGGAGCCAGAACCGACATCCCTCTGCTCATCTGTTCGTCCCGGTATACTCCAACATCTGCCGACATCGCCGTCAAGTCCGAAAGAAAGAAGACTTGACCACGGTTCCAACGGTTCAAGTCTCGCCTCAATCAGAGCTTGGTAGCAATCGTGGCACCCCCTGCATCCAGTCACATGGTTCTGCACCAGACAGAGGCAGAACCAACCATCCCGATTCCAGACTCTGCCACAGCCAGCTCGTGAAGGCTCTGAGCGCCATTTTTGGAGGGGAGAAACTACTTCCAGCTAGCTGCCACCTCCAAGAAGAAGGGACTCAATCGACCTCTGGAACCCTCTGTTCCAATTTTCTTCGTCGGAGAGGGCAGACTGCCCCTGTGGTCCCAGGTTAGATCAGTCTTCATTTCTCCGGTCACTCCTCTCTCCACTGACATCGGATTGCATCCCCGTCAACTCCTGCTCGAAGCTACTCCGACCAAGTTCGCGTCACCGCTAGTTTCATTCCAATCGGAGTCCGGGAGAGCCCACAGTGACTTCTGCAACCTACTGCTTCAGCCCGATACCAGCCAGAGACCAGACGGTGGTGTCCTGTTCCAGTCACCGGTGCAGTCAGCCCCGAGACTCAAAGCTTCCCCAAAAATTCAAGCTTCATCCCCTGTCAGCTGAGGAACTTTTGGCAGTGGTTTCGTCAAGTTTGGAGCCCCGTGGAGCCCGTGTCAGTGTCAACAGCGACACCCTATCCTGCAGACCTGCAGATTGGCAGAACCGGCGGACTCGGAAGATCGGCTTTTCCTTTGCATAAAACCCCACCCCGCTTGGCCGGCTGAAGGCCCCTCCCTGCGTGGAGGTAGTTTTGAATGTAATAAGAATAATCCCCACCCCAAGTTCATCCCTCCTGCGTGAGGTGTAGTGGTGTAATTCTTTCAATTTCAGGTTCAAGCTACATCGCCGCGGCGATCGGGTGTATACCCTCGCCTCCCGGCTCGCCCTCGTCTCCGGCCGGAGTCGGCGTCTTCACGCCGGCTAGGTGAGCCTCAGTCCCTCTCTTGCTTGGTTTAATCACTTGCTTAGCTTAGTATTATTGCTAGTACTGCGTCGGACGGAGAGTGAGAGCTCGGCCCAACTTGCTAGTTCCGTGAGTGACCACCGCGGGCGAGTTGAGAGTGAACCCACTAAACCCACACCCTTGGTGTGCTGGCCGCCCATGGTTTGGGCATCCTAGGCCCATTTGGGGTTCTCCACAAGCTAGCCAACCATTGGAGCTTCATGGTCCCGCCTCGGACCCTCTCCCACATCGCTTAGTTGCCAACGGGCACAAGTGTGCACCAAACGGGTGAGTTCGCTAGTGTGAGTCCGCTGCTCAACTTGAATGCTTGAAAATAGGTCCAAGGTTCGGTGTCACATCAAGTGGTATCAGAGCTTAGGGAATCGGGCCGTCCCATCGGACCGAGATCCTGAGCTTTGAGGTTCGAGGTCGAACCTCCTCCAAGCGGAGGAGTATGATGGAAATCTCAGTTCAAGATTCAAAATTCACGAGCTTTGTGGGTTTGATGAGATCGACAGTTTACATAAAATCTGAGCTGAACCTTCTCCGAGTCAGGAAGTTTGACGGAACAAGCATCTCCGAGTGATCGGCAAGCAGCTTCATCAACAAATGCAATCAAATGGGCCATTCCATGCTAATCGTCTCATTTTATTGGGCCGTATACATGGGCCTAATGGGTCATCTCTATGAAATTTTATTCACAATAAAAGAGTCTTATTATGTATTTTAGTCTTTCGGTGTCTTTAAGTATTCCTAGGGAATCATGATAAGAAGGTATTAAGTGTTAAGGAGTCTTATTATGTATTTTGATGTTTCCGATAGGGTGTCTTTTAGTATTCCTAGGAAGTCATGATACTAAGTGGTAAGTGTCTCTTAATCTTCCTTGTATGCCTATATAAGAGTCTTGTATCCCACGGTGAAAAAACAGTGAATGAAGATCTATTTTTGGAACCCATGTGAGTCCCACGTAGGGGGACCTTTCCCCCTCCCTTATCTTCTTCCCTTCACCCCCCTGCAATTCCCATGGCCGCTAGTGCCTTTTCTTCCTTCCCTCTCCACGGGTGCGATGCCCACTTCTTCCCTTCCTCAACCACGGGTGAGTGATGCCCTTCGTCTAATTCTCTCTCTCTCTCTCTCTCTCTATCTCTCTCCAATTCTCCCTCATCCCCACCCCAAATTCGGAATCCACTCTCTCTCCTCTCTTTCACCTCTAATTAAGACCCCTCCCCCTTCCCTATACCCCTCATTTAAGTCCCCTCCCCTCCCCTAGGTAGAACTCCCACTCCCTAGGCATTCTCTCCCCTTCCCCACACAACCTTTCGTCTTCCCAGGCACCCTTTCATCTCCCCAAGGCCCAATTTCGAATTTGGGTGTTCCCTCCTCTCTCTCTCACCACCCCATTACCTCCCCACCTCCCAAAAGCACCCCCCTGCAACCCCAGCCACGTCCATCCCCCCCCCCCTCCCTTAACCCAAACCCACAAATCCCTTCCATCCCCCTTAATCCCCCCTCCTCAATCAGCTCCATTCGCAGGCAGAAATCAAGCCCGAGTTGCAGTCGATATTGGGAGCAGTTCCAGGCAGAATCGGCTTCCGGGTTCTTCATCAAAAACGTACGTTGGCGAGTCTTCTGACCAGGCGAGGTGGAATCGTCCTCTTCCGAGTTCGTGAGCATCGGCAGTGGCCAATCTCCCACGACTGCGCAGGAGGCTCCTGAACCCGACCAGAAGCTGAGGAAGACCACCACCACGCCCAACCCTGACGGAATCCGACTCCGAGCTGTTCAGCAAAGTTCCTCCCCTCTCTGTCAGCTCTCAGGAACAGAAGGCGGTTCGTCGATCGGAGCTCAAGGTGTGAAGTTATCAATTTCCTACCACTGTTGGGTCATTCTGTCCACCGATCCCCTCCTCCGACCCGTCCCCACTCAACGGGACCTGCACGTCCACACCGACATCCGACTGAGGCGAGACCAGTGCCGCTGGAAAGTAGTCGTCCCCACGATTCCAACGCCACCTGCTGCGCACCAAACGGAGTTCGGGATTGCTCGTGGTGTCCATGTCAAGCCGCTGTTCAGAAGCTGCCCCTGCACAGAACCAGAACGGGGTCCCCGCTCAGTCGTCCGTGGCGACCAGGTTCGGGCGGAACCAAAATTCAGAAAAATTGTGCTGCATCCCTACCCTGTTACGAAGCCAACGGCACCAACCGCGCCTCCGGCAAAATTCCAGAGTGCGATCTACAGCCACTTCAACAGCTGCTGGTCACAGATTCCAGAACCGGGCTGATAAAAGAATTTGGAGAAATATGAAAGAAGAGTCAGTTTTATGCCCGACGTTAATTCGTTTCACATCACTCAAGCAAAAGCATGACATCATATGCATGACAAGGCACATTGATTAATCATATTAAAGAGTATACATGAGTTATGGTTTTGACAGCATCAAAACACAGGGACAATCCAACAATCTCACCCTTTTTAATGATGGCAAAACTATGAGTCATTACAAGTCATTCATTAAAGACACAGCATGCATCCTGCATCATGCATCATCTCCACTCATTAATGACAATGACAATCAATGTTCAATGACCTCAAACTATTCTCCCCCTTTGACAACATCAAAAAGAAGAAGTTGGAGAGTAGAAATGAAATATGGAGACCAAATGACGCAAGAGGGCTTGGAAAGTAGGATTATCAGAAAATGAGTACAAAGGCAAACAAACAGAATTGATTTTCAGATAGGCCAAATTAATATTTAGGAATGAAGGGATTCCATAAATCAGATACGAATTTTATAAATCAAAATTAATTCATGTTCAGACTCTGTCATTGTAAAAGAGTTATGATCAGATCCTTATTTAAATGCATGGTTCAAATCTAATAAATTCAGAGTTTATCAATGAACGTTCGTTTAAAAGAAATAACTGCATTCTTGTTTAATAGAAATGAACCAATTTTCCATATTAGAGCCCTTTCAACCTCCTATTATCTTACTCAAACAAATCAATGACATCTCTAGGAGTTACTCAAAACAATATTGAAGTTAAACACAAAAATAATTCTGTTTAAGTTCACAGGGTTTCAACACAACTACTTGACCTTCGGTCACATTTTCATATTTTTCTTTTAGGCTCAGAATATTTTGAAGAGCAATTAAGTATAGTCAACACCTTTTGACTTAAGGGTACACGTTGATCAGACGCCTGCACCCCTAGCTACTCAGTGAGACTAACTGTCTTGCTTCAATTTGAATAGAGATAGTAAGGACACCTCATGACTAGGTCGACTCTATTTCTTTGATGGAGGGCTTAGTTTCTCAGTGTAGCCTTTGTCATTGCTCTGCCATGAGCATTAAAATATAATTTTATCATGCTACCCTTTAGAGTTTTCAGATAGTTCTATGTTTAAAAATGATACTTTATCCAAGTATCTCAACCAAAGGCAGTCATGATTCTAGATTTTCAGATTCAAGGAGATTTTACAAGACACAACAATGTGAAAGCTGGTTATGGCCTATTAAACTGAATACATATGCTTTTCAAGGCGTTTATCTTTAAACTCAAGGAAATCATTAAAATCAAACCAGCAAATTATTTTGGGACATCATAATCCTATATAATAGAAGATTCCAAAACAAGAATATTCAGATTTATGATCATAGTACACCAATTGGAATCCTTCTAAATTTTGAATGTTCTTGAAGATTGGTGACAAACAAGGGCAGTGAAGACAGTCAAGTGGTCGGGTATTAGACTTAACAGATACAAAATGATTTTCAGGAAAGTTCAGCAATAGCAGCATGAGGTTGAATCCGTGATAGATGCCAATTGTTGTGAGAATGAACAAAATTAAGTGGCATGAAATATCTCCAAGGTGACTGGCTGAAAGGTATGAAAATGACATCCAAGCAAAAGATCAAGCATTGAGATTTCAGACAAGACTCCCCCTCAATAGATGCAGAGAATTGAAAGGAGTTTCAAAATCATTTTCAGATAGAGAATTTTGGTGCAGTTTTCTCATTATTTCATATCAAATTTTCTCTTTACTCCCCTTAAGTGTATGCATGAGCTAACCAATAATTGCATTGACTCCCCCTAACTAAATGCAATGTATGAATAGACTTCTAATGCAAACATATGCAAGACATCGAAATGACTCGATTGATGATCAATATTCAAGATCCTGGACATATAATTGACCTATGGTACTAGGCGAAGGTCTAGCCTCTACGCATAAGGTGGGTTTCCAGATACAAAATGATCTGCCCTTCTCCTAGCATCCCATTTGATATACCATGTGAGGTCATGCCAAAAATTATAGTGCAAATGCAGTCCTCATATAAGAAGTGTATGTAACAAATCTTCAGTAACTGTGTGAGATATGCATCACGATACATACCAAGATTTAACAAATGCAGTTGTCATATCAAATATCAGTCATATGCAGTTCAGATTTTCAGAATATGACATTCAATTCACCCTCAGTCCAAAATATATGCACAAATAATTCAGCATATGTATTTGAAGACTTATGAAGGACAAGACAAATTCAGATGTGAGCATGTATGCATGAAATTTTGACCATGAAATTTCTAAAAGGGATTATTAAAGAATTCAAATGACCAAATCTGTAAAGAGCAGAAATGGGGTTTTATCATACTCAGGTGCCTTGGTTTATTGACCCCTTTTATTCCTTAGCCCCAAGGCACTCCTGCAAAACACAAATCTTATTTCGCAATTTTAGGTACCCAAGAGTTCTTGGGTCCTGAAGTGTCAATGGCACCTCTGAAGGGTCCTTCTGTAACGCCCGAGAATTTTCTAAAGATTTTTTGGATTTAAAAAAATAATTATATTAATTATTAAGTATTTTATGGGCTATTAATTGAATTATAATGAATTCAATCTAGTTAATTAGGCCCTACACTAATCCAAGAGGATTAGGCCCATATAATAAGCCCAAATAGGCCCAATGGATTGTTTTGGATCTTAGCCCATATTCTAGAACCTCAAAATAGGTATAATCACAGAATTTAAGGATAATTACTCCTTAGTGAGATTAGTGAATGGATAATAAATGAGAAAATACCAAAAGAGTTTGAACTAGTTTTAAATTCGATGCTCAATAGGGAAAAATGGTCTATCGCGAGATCGCCAGGCTCTGGTAAACGGTCTAGAGCTAGACCGCTAAGGCACTACAGTTCCGTGAGAGGAAGAAACCATGAAAAGATTAGATTTTTACCATCCGAATTACCTAGGATCGATTCTATCTACTAGTTAGATAAGTCTAGAAGGTTGGAAGATCGAATTGAAAGCCTAATTTGGACTCTAAGTTCGTTCTAATCCTCAAACCCTAGCTAACCCTATAAATAGATCCCAGATTTGACCTATGCGACCCTTACTTTTGGCTCGCGTTGTCACGCCCCGAACCGATAGCAGCGGAACGTGTCGTTTACTCGGAACGTGGCAGTTAAACAGTCATGTCAATCAGAGCATAGTCTGATGGGGACATCGCCCGTCCCTTCATCTTCTTGAGAGCTACATCATCATCCATCTATGCCACTATGTTCTCCATGTGTCCGTTGATCGAGTCATGTAATTTTTACATTTTATTTGAGTCTTAAATTATGTAATCTTCCTTTTATTTGAGTCATGTCCCTAGGTTCTTGGTCATTAAGTCCTAAGTCTTGAGTCATAGGTTAATTAAGAGGCTATTAGGCCCAACCCAAATGGGCTTGGCCCATGGTTGCCCCTCCCCTCTCTCTTGTGTCTTTTGGCATTCTGTCATTAGAAGTTTTTCCAGGGTCTTATATGTAAAAGGGGGTTTCCTATAAATAGGACCCCAAATCCCCATTTGGAGGCAATGACATTTTGAATGAAAAGTTTATGAAATTTGGTTGAAGCCTTCTTGAGTTCCCCACTCTCTCTCTAGTTCCCTCTCTCCCTCTCTCTCTCTATCTCTCTCCAATTCTCTCTCATCCCCACCCCAAATTCGAAATCCACTCTCTCTCCTCTCTTTCACCTCTAATTAAGACCCCTCCCCCTTCCCTATATCCCTCATTTAAGTCCTCTCCCCTCCCCTAGGTAGAACTCCCACTCCCTAGGCATTCTCTCCCCTTCCCCACACAACCTTTCATCTTCCCAGGCACCCTTTCATCTCCCCAAGGCCCAATTTCGAATTTGGGTGTTCCCTCCTCTCTCTCTCACCACCCCATTACCTCCCCACCTCCCAAAAGCACCCCCCTACAACCCCAGCCACGTTCATCCCCCCCCTCCCTTAACCCAAACCCACAAATCCCTTCCATCCCCCTTAATCCCCCCTCCACAAACAGCTCCATTCGCAGGCAGAAATCAAGCCCGAGTTGCAGTCGATATTGGGAGCAGTTCCAAGCAGAATCGGCTTCCGGGTTCTTCATCAAAAACGTGCGTGGGCGAGTCTTCTGACCAGGCGAGGTGGAATCGTCCTCTTCCGAGTTCGTGAGCGTCGGCAGCGGCCAATCTCCCACGACTGCACAGGAGGCTCCTGAACCCGACCAGAAGCTGAGGGAGACCACCACCACGCCCAACCCTGACGGAATCCGACTCCGAGCCGTTCAGCAAAGTTCCTCCCCTCTCTGTCAGCTCTCAGGAACAGAAGGCGGTTCGTCGATCGGAGCTCAAGGTGTGAAGTTATCAATTTCCTACCACTGTTGGGTCATTCTGTCCACCGATCCCCTCCTCCGACCATTCCCCACTCAACGGGACCTGCACGTCCACACCGACATCCGACTGAGGCGAGACCAGTGCCGCTGGAAAGTAGTCGTCCCCACGATTCCAACGCCACCTGCCGCGCACCAAACGGAGCTCGGGATTGCTCGTGGTGTCCCTGTCAAGCCGCTGTCCAGAAGCTGCCCCTGCACAGAACCAGAACGGGGTCCCCGCTCAGTCGTCCGTGGCGACCAGGTTCGGGCGGAACCAAAATTCAGAAAAATTGTGCTGCATCCCTACCCTGTTACGAAGCCAACGGCACCAACCGCGCCTCCGGCAAAATTCCAGAGTGCGATCTACAGCCACTTCAACAGCTGCTGGTCACAGATTCCAGAACCGGACAGAATCGACGTCGGCATTTCTTTCGAAGTTTTATTCGTCGTCTTGTGCTCCCGCTTGGCCGGCGGAAGGCCCCACCCTGCGTGGTGGTATTACCCTGTATCTATTCAGTTCCCAGCCCCCTAAATCCCAATTTCCTTTGGGGAATTATGCTGTAATAATACAGGTCGCCGTTCAAGCTTCATCGCCGCGGCGCCGGGTCCGAACCCGCGCCTCCCGGCGCGCCCACGTCTCCGACCGGGACCGGTTTCTTCAAACCGGTCGAGTAAGTTCCCTGCCCTTGCTCTAATTATTTGTGCTTTCCATTCAATGTTAGTTCTTAGCTCCGCTGGCCGGTGAGAGAGTGCTCGAACTCATAATTTGCCACGAATCCGAGTGAGCACCGTGGGAGAGAGTGGGTACCGAGCCTTCGGCTCCGGGTCGGCCCCGTTGAATTCGGGCTCTCCAAACCCTTTGGGATACCCTCAGACCTTGCTGGCCCTCTACCAGCAAGGGTTCAGCCCCACGAACTCAACTCGGCATCGCCGGGTTACCCCCGGGCTTGGGTAAGCGCCGCGTGAGTTGGCCGCCGATATCGGCCCGTTTGGTGTGCGTTTGTGCCGGTATGCCTAAGTCCTAGGTTGTGTCGCATCAAATGGTATCAGAGCAAGTTTTTGGCTTGTTCTCACAAGTCAAGTCTTAGGGCCGTTTCATTCGGAGTCTTCATTGCATGGTCCCATCATTAGCCCTCTTGCATGACCACTCGGAGTGGTACCTCATATCAACCCCCTTCATCATCTTCAACCCCTTTCATGGATCCCAATCCCCAAATTCTCCAAGATAACCATGAAGCCATTAGGGAAGCCCCTCAACAGCCCCGTGATCCAAATCTAGACATCATTAGGGGACACCTTGAAGCCATCACCACCCGACTAGACCGGTTGGAAGCCCATGTCCTACCCCGGGACCAAAGACCAAGGGCACGGTCACCCCAAGAAAGGTTGGATAGAGAAGTTGAGAACCCACCTCCTAGGAACCATGGCCCTAGAGCTCGACCACTAAGGGAAGAAATTGAGAGAGAATTCTATGACACCCCACCTAGGAATCAAGGTCCTAGAGTTCGGCCACCTCGGGATGAAGTTGAAAGGGGACCTAATGAGCCTCCACATAGGCATCATGACTATAGAGTTAGGCCTCCCTATGATGACTTTGATAGGGACTATGACCCCTATTATGATTTAGAGAGACCCCGACACCATGGGCGTGATGAAAGGCGCCCTCGGGAGGACCCGGACCACCACTTACTTAGAATGATCAAGGTTGAGGCACCAACTTTTGATGGGTCCCACAACCCAAATGCCTACCAAGATTGGGAAAATGCCATGGACCAATACTTTGAGTGGTACCCCATGAGTGAGGAGAGACGGGTAAGGTTAGCCAAGATGCAACTTACAAAACTTGCCAAGACCTATTGGTTGAACCTAGAAAGTTTTAGGGTGGCAAGACGTCAAGAACCCATTGATACTTGGCAAAGCATGAAGGACCACCTTAGGACTAAGTACCTACCCCTCTCCCACACTCAAACCCTCCTAGATGAATGGCATAGTCTCACCCAAGAGGGTATGACCGTGAGTGAGTATATTGAGAAATTTGACTACTATGTCCTAAAGTGTGGAGTCCGGGAAGAGCACTCGGTTACGCTATCTAGGTTTAGAAATGGCCTTCAAAGTCACATCAAGAAGGAACTCTACATGAGGGATGTTGAAACCCTTCCACAAGCCTACCGGATAGCCCGAGATGCCGAACGCTTTGCTAGGCCACCAAAGGTCTTCCCACGCCTACCCGACTCCAAGAACATGGGGTCCCATGCCAACCCAACACCTTTGTTGAAAACCCCACCACCCCGGCCCAACCCAACCCCTTTATTGAAAACTCCACCCCAACCCCCATTCCGACCAACCAACTCCCTCCCCACCATTCCCCAAACCAAGACCACCCCTAACCCATCCATGCCAAGGCAAGATGAGAATTCCAAAGGGCAAAGGAACCAATGTTTTGGGTGTAAGGGCTATGGTCATTTCATCAACCAATGTCCCTCAAGAGCCATGTCCAACTTGATGATTGAAGGAGCCCCTACCCTAGGGGACTCTCAAGAAGAGACCGAGGTCTATGAGGCTTCCCAAGAATGGGAAGATGAGTATGAAGCCCAATACCAAGGAGAATCATCCTTAGGCAATGAGAACCCATTGAGCCTCATTAGGTGCCTCTCCCTCCGTGTCTTATCCCATGACGCACCATGCCTCCCCACCCAACCTTCCATGAGCTTTGTGAACGTAGGAGAGCCCCTCATCCAATGGCTAAAACAAGGCCTCCTCCTCCATGCCTTACAACCCCACATAGAAAACAACCTCCCAATCATTACCACTCCCCCATTCCACACGACCTACCAACCCTCCTACCTTGTAGGGACTTTGAGGGATGTGATTAGTGGGATAGTGAGGCAAGTGATGGTAACCAATTTGTTGGCCTTAGGAAGAAATACCATGGGATCTCTTAGCCTCTCCCATTCCTTAATAGGAACCCTCACCTCCATCTACACCAAGGGTCCATACATAAGCAAGCTTCTCATAGTTCTACCCATGACCGATAGCTTGCCCCAAAGAAGCCCACATGGTCCCTTCCCACCACCCCATTACCATCACATCCCCTTGCCCACCTACACCTTCCCCAACCCCTCAAACTACCTTGATCCATTTGACCCCTCACATTGGAAGGCCACCAACCCTTGGACCTCATCCCCAACCCTTGGAGACATCATGCTCCTTGCCCACTCCCCTCACCCTAAGATCATCTCATGGCACAAAGGGAAGAAGTCTCATACCACCCCATGCATAGAGTCATCACGGGTCCAAGCATTTAGGTGCATGAGTCCACCCCCACCCCTCCAAGAGAGTCGGGTCTTCACTACACTTGGACACTTCCCTTCCCCAATTCCCAAGGTCCAAGGTAAAGTCACCTTTGAACATCCAAGTCTTCCCATCATATTTAGAAGGTCACCATTCATAAAATTGCATAATGTCCTCTGCAAGCATGACCACACTAACAATGGGACGTACATTGGATTGGCCGACTTTCGCCACTACTCCCAACATCCCCATGTGGGTGACCCCGCGATGGCAAGGATGGAGTGGCTCACCTCGGGAGCCACCCCAAAAGTGAGGAACCATGAGGCTGGCCCCTTGCTAGATGTGAGGCACATCGGCGCTTATGAGGAAATCCTCCACAAGTGGTATGGAATGAGCTCCACTTTCAAAGTGGCCGACTTGTTTGCGATGAAGGCCCCCACGGTGGAACCTAGTGAGAGGCTTGAGCCCCCTTCCCCCCTTGAGAGAGCTCCCACCCGTGAAGAGAGTCCACTAGCCAAGAGAGCCCAGCGTGAGCCAAGAGAACAAATATTGGGTGGACAAGTCACTACCAACATGAGCAAGGTGTATGGATGCTACCTCACCGGGTGGAAGGAACGGCCTCCGTAGGAAGATTGGCGGCAACACCACACCCCCGGGGGAAGAAAGACTCTAACTCGACGGAGTCGAGTTTTCCGCACCCCGGGAGTATGATGGGGACATCGCCCGTCCCTTCATCTTCTTGAGAGCTACATCATCATCCATCTATGCCACTATGTTCTCCATGTGTCCGTTGATCGAGTCATGTAATTTTTACATTTTATTTGAGTCTTAAATTATGTAATCTTCCTTTTATTTGAGTCATGTCCCTAGGTTCTTGGTCATTAAGTCCTAAGTCTTGAGTCATAGGTTAATTAAGAGGCTATTAGGCCCAACCCAAATGGGCTTGGCCCATGGTTGCCCCTCCCCTCTCTCTTGTGTCTTTTGGCATTCTGTCATTAGAAGTTTTTCCAGGGTCTTATATGTAAAAGGGGGTTTCCTATAAATAGGACCCCAAATCCCCATTTGGAGGCAATGACATTTTGAATGAAAAGTTTATGAAATTTGGTTGAAGCCTTCTTGAGTTCCCCACTCTCTCTCTAGTTCCCTCTCTCCCTCTCTCTCTCTATCTCTCTCCAATTCTCTCTCATCCCCACCCCAAATTCGAAATCCACTCTCTCTCCTCTCTTTCACCTCTAATTAAGACCCCTCCCCCTTCCCTATATCCCTCATTTAAGTCCTCTCCCCTCCCCTAGGTAGAACTCCCACTCCCTAGGCATTCTCTCCCCTTCCCCACACAACCTTTCATCTTCCCAGGCACCCTTTCATCTCCCCAAGGCCCAATTTCGAATTTGGGTGTTCCCTCCTCTCTCTCTCACCACCCCATTACCTCCCCACCTCCCAAAAGCACCCCCCTACAACCCCAGCCACGTTCATCCCCCCCCTCCCTTAACCCAAACCCACAAATCCCTTCCATCCCCCTTAATCCCCCCTCCACAAACAGCTCCATTCGCAGGCAGAAATCAAGCCCGAGTTGCAGTCGATATTGGGAGCAGTTCCAAGCAGAATCGGCTTCCGGGTTCTTCATCAAAAACGTGCGTGGGCGAGTCTTCTGACCAGGCGAGGTGGAATCGTCCTCTTCCGAGTTCGTGAGCGTCGGCAGCGGCCAATCTCCCACGACTGCACAGGAGGCTCCTGAACCCGACCAGAAGCTGAGGGAGACCACCACCACGCCCAACCCTGACGGAATCCGACTCCGAGCCGTTCAGCAAAGTTCCTCCCCTCTCTGTCAGCTCTCAGGAACAGAAGGCGGTTCGTCGATCGGAGCTCAAGGTGTGAAGTTATCAATTTCCTACCACTGTTGGGTCATTCTGTCCACCGATCCCCTCCTCCGACCATTCCCCACTCAACGGGACCTGCACGTCCACACCGACATCCGACTGAGGCGAGACCAGTGCCGCTGGAAAGTAGTCGTCCCCACGATTCCAACGCCACCTGCCGCGCACCAAACGGAGCTCGGGATTGCTCGTGGTGTCCCTGTCAAGCCGCTGTCCAGAAGCTGCCCCTGCACAGAACCAGAACGGGGTCCCCGCTCAGTCGTCCGTGGCGACCAGGTTCGGGCGGAACCAAAATTCAGAAAAATTGTGCTGCATCCCTACCCTGTTACGAAGCCAACGGCACCAACCGCGCCTCCGGCAAAATTCCAGAGTGCGATCTACAGCCACTTCAACAGCTGCTGGTCACAGATTCCAGAACCGGACAGAATCGACGTCGGCATTTCTTTCGAAGTTTTATTCGTCGTCTTGTGCTCCCGCTTGGCCGGCGGAAGGCCCCACCCTGCGTGGTGGTATTACCCTGTATCTATTCAGTTCCCAGCCCCCTAAATCCCAATTTCCTTTGGGGAATTATGCTGTAATAATACAGGTCGCCGTTCAAGCTTCATCGCCGCGGCGCCGGGTCCGAACCCGCGCCTCCCGGCGCGCCCACGTCTCCGACCGGGACCGGTTTCTTCAAACCGGTCGAGTAAGTTCCCTGCCCTTGCTCTAATTATTTGTGCTTTCCATTCAATGTTAGTTCTTAGCTCCGCTGGCCGGTGAGAGAGTGCTCGAACTCATAATTTGCCACGAATCCGAGTGAGCACCGTGGGAGAGAGTGGGTACCGAGCCTTCGGCTCCGGGTCGGCCCCGTTGAATTCGGGCTCTCCAAACCCTTTGGGATACCCTCAGACCTTGCTGGCCCTCTACCAGCAAGGGTTCAGCCCCACGAACTCAACTCGGCATCGCCGGGTTACCCCCGGGCTTGGGTAAGCGCCGCGTGAGTTGGCCGCCGATATCGGCCCGTTTGGTGTGCGTTTGTGCCGGTATGCCTAAGTCCTAGGTTGTGTCGCATCATAGTCATTTCCACAAAACATAATTTGGACAAATAACAAATTTCATTTCAAATATAAGTTCTTTACATATTCGGGCCCATAATAAATGAAAAGACTCAATAAAGAAAAATTACAATGAGACTCTTGAATCGACTTAACATAAGACATAGGATAGCAAAACTAGGTGGTTCGTCTAGATGTCGGCGTTCTCTTCACTCTTGCCCTTGCCCATCTTGTTCGGTCTCGCCATCACTATGGTCATTACCTGAAAATATTAGAAAACGCAGGGTGAGCGAACGCTCAGTAGGACTTAATATCTCATGATTCCAAGCTAGCTTTAAATCAATTACAGTTTAACATGCTCATGCAGGTCATGCAAGCTATAGAAATCGAGAACTGTAATAACACGAGATAAATTCAAGAACTATAATAAACAAACGAGTAAGCAAGATGCTAGATAAACTCATGTAGAGTAGGGACAATGATAATCAAGAGGGTATATCAAGATCTAATCAAGTACTTTCTCAAGTTAGGTCAAGAGCATTCATGAGGAAATATAACATTCATCTCTATATGACGAACAATATCACGAGAGCCTCAAGGTATCCAGTATTATGAAGGATCTTAATGACAAGATAACGAGTACTATCAATGAGATAATTCAAGAACTTTTAGGATGATCGATATAGAAGTAGAACAATTACTTCTACAAGCACTCTATAGCATTTGCCACGACATTAAGGGAATATCACGACGATATGATAACCCCTCCAATAAGGCAAATCAAGATATTTTCATGACGAACAATAAGTTGTAGAAAGATGTACTATGATGGCAATTACTCCTGATCATCACTATCACGAGAGCGTTTGCACATCTAGCACTATATAGGATTGGCCAATGCACTAAGGGGAAAATCACGACGATATGACCACCCCTCATGGAAATAGCACTAGTTAGTATTTGGTCGTACACTTAGGAGCTCTCACGACTATATGATTGCCCCTAAATGCCAATAACCAAGTTGGTGAATGCCTGCACCCGATCATCGTATACCGGTAACGTTTAGACTTTGCCTCGCCCAATAGGGCAGATCAGGACCCGTAGCATTTAAAATGTCATTCTAGTGGGACCCATAGCCCCTGACATTTAGTCTAGACTAATTCCATATTAATGGCCAAGAATTTCAAGGATCAAGCATGTAGGAACATTAAGATAGATTTCATGGAACATAGAGTTCAAGGACATAACTTGTAATAAAGATGAGATATCAATAAACCAGATGAAAACCATGACATTCTTGAAATCTGGGTGATTAGGTACAACCAGCTCAGTTGGCCTTGAGGGAATCCAAGGCTGCGAGGAGACTTACGGAGGTCCCAATGACTAACTTGCCAGTCCGAAGGAACGGAATGTCCAACGGAGGGCTCGTATGTCACCGAGAGTTGAGGTGTATACGTGAACCAATCATGAAACAGGGACTCCATCTACGGACATGAGATGAGAGTACCAAAAGACCCGCGGTATGGGTCAAAACGGAAGAAAACGGTGAGAACATGTATACGTTAATCATAGAGTTCATGTCCATCCTATCTATAATTAACTATAATTAAATAAACTTATATTATTTAACGCCCGTGGGTGCCGTCATTTATTAATTAGCATTCTCTTGAGGAATGTTAATTTTCATGATTTTTAGCTCAATTTATTTAGCAAGAATTTTCATTTATACCTATTTAATTGAATAAATTTAAAAACACACATTAAAAGGTACATTGATTTATTTAAAATAATTTAAGAAAATAGAATATATGATAATTAGGAGAAAAATACAAGGATTCTAAATATATTTTTTTTAAAATTTTCTGTCACATATTTTAAGAATAATGGATTTTCAAAGATATGTATAGGATATATGTATATATATATATATATATATATATATATATATGTTAAATTAATGCCGATGAACAGTGTTGTCAAAATTTTAATTGACGACCGAACGTGGGTCGTTTCTTCCAAAAATTTATTTTTTAAAACCTCTCGTTTCTATATTAAACGATGTTGGAATTTGGCTTATAATATACCGAAATGATCGGCTCGAAGAACTCTACCTAACCATATGTTCAAAATAATTTTTCGACAAGAGACGGAAGATCTTGCGATAGAGGGCACGTAAAACGGTGCAACTACTTTCATTACCTCGGTCTCCACCCCAATAGTACGCCCATAAATTTTCATGGCCAAAGGATATTCCGACGGCCACGAACAAATCGTTAAGGTAAAATCCCATAACTATCAAGCTACAGTAAATTTTATAATTCACCGAGTATATAGTTAAAACATATTAAATTGTTTAACTAATTAATGTTTATAGTCAATGCAACATTTATATGCACGAAAATTTAGGAATAATCATGGGGATTCTAATCATATGCACTTCAAAATTTTTAGATAACAGATTAGATAGATATAAAAATTTTAACGTGCTGTAATTAATATTAACACACAGGAATTAACGACAGAGAGGAGGGCGTTAATTTAAATCGCGCCTTTATCCAGGGCGTTAATTCCATTTATGAAATAAAAAGATAAATTCATTCCAGAAACGAAATCACAGACCTATATGCATGTTTCTAGAGAAAGTCTACATGTTCTATTAATCTAGCATGACGATTGTGTAATGTTTTGCTTGGGAGATTGCCTACCTTGACGATGCTTTAACCGGGATGAAGGAGGAAGAAGAAGATATATAACAGCACTTGCAGCACGTTCTTACGGTAACAATAATAAGTTCAAAGAAGTAAGATTATCTCCTGCTCATAGCTGCAGCACCATGCATCCGCGCACGCATAGCAGACGCGAACAAGGAAGAACAGGAAGTAGGCTTTGTACGCATGACACCAAACAACAAGAAGAAAATCCCACAGCCGTAACTGCAGCCCACTTCCGAATGAAGCAACAACCATGGGCTTTGCATGTTCAAGGGGTTTATTTATAAGATGCTTTGGTTTCTAGGAGTCCTACGGGAGATTAGAAACTTAGTGGGGTTTAAATTTCTAACATAATAATCCTAAAAGTCTTAAACCTTTCCATGCAACCTAATTCCCTGCTATATCCGTAGCCGCCTTCTCTATTATTCCTCAAAACCCTAAGCCTTCCCAAGCACGTTTGAATGTCTCTTATTGGGTTGGGTCAAGCGTGAGACCACTTCCCTTGGTACCCATTTATTATAAGGCCCATCTATATATACCAAGGTCTTTACTCTTACGGGAGCACATTTTGGATTAGGATATATATTAATATATTTATATATATGTTTAAGCCCATTAACTAGGCTAATGATAATGCCTTTAATATATATGTACGTAGAAGTTAATACATAAGTCCAGTATCCATTAACATAACCCTTCTTTTATTAAACCTAAAAGAAAAAGCCCATTTGCTGTTTTGAGGACCTGAGGCTATACGGGTGGTCATTTAGCCTGTTAAAATTGGGTTGGGCCTTTCTTCTTGCAAATTAACATGGGTTAAGCCTTAAACCATTATTAAGGCCCACTAATTACATTCGTTAGGATTATAAATGCTTTTAGTTTATTCCAACGTCTTTGTTCACTTGTGAGTAGAACTTTATATACATACTTTATTTCCTTTAACTTTATTTATTTGTATGACTCTTGAGGCCCATTAAGTTTTAGCTTTTGGGCTTTAATCCTTTTTTGAAGGAATTACTTAAAGCCTTCTAGTTAATATTTAGGCCCATTATCTATTTAGGCTATTTCTACTATCAAAATTTTTATTAACCACTATTATTCCATGACTAATATTTATAGTTATTGTTTTTTATTTATCTCATGTTTAAATTTTCGGGGTGCTACACCCTCCCCCACTTAAAAGAATTTGGTCCCCAAATTCACATAGTTTCCTTTCCAAAATTTGTGGGGTAAGATCACCATATCTAAAGCATGTATTCTGCCTAGATCATTCACATATCATGCTAAGTACTTAAGGTCATATCCGATTCATGCATGTTTTAGATGAGATATGTTTATAGGGTTACCTTCCGTTACTTGCGGTGCGTCTTCCTTTAAGAGTGGACATCGAGTAATTTTGTGATCTCTACTTCCACAACGGATGCATTTTCCAAGTTTATATCAACACTCGTCCGGATGGTGCCTTCCCTTCTTGCAATGCTCGTATTTCCCCTTAGCCGGATCAATTTGTCGATCTTTATTTCGGGGTTTCTTATTTTAACAGAATTTGTTACCTTCATTAAATCTCTTCTTGTCGTTCATGTTTTCCTTGTTCTTGGGTCCATTTGGTAAGTCCTTCTTGGCGGCCTTTCCTTTGATTCTTTCCATCATATCCATAGCATCTTCCAAAAGTTGAGCTTTTCTAACCATCTCCGTGTATGCTTGAATTTCTAGTGGAGCTAGTTAAGGTATAAGTTCCACCTTCAAGTCATTCATAAATCTCTTTGCTCTCATTTTCTCTGTGCTAACCAAGTGTGGTGCATATCGGGCCAATCTAGAAAATCTCGCTTCATACTCGGCGACTGATAGACTACGCTGCTTCAAAGCTATAAATTCCATAGCTTTCTTCTCGCGAATTCTTTCCGAGAAATACTTTTCATTAAAGTGTTCTAAGAATTCGTCCCATGTAACTTGCTCGTTAGGCAAGATTGCTTCCACGGATCCCCACCATACTCGGGCATCCTTCTCTAATTGATATATTCCTAATAGTACCTTCTCTTCATCGGTGCATTGCATCACCTTAAAGGTCCTCTCTATTTCTTGCACCCAATTCTCCGCTTCATCCAGGTCGGTAGAACCACTAAATTTCGGGGGATTCATCTTTTGAAACTTCTGATGCAAATCCCCGGCTCCATGCCGTGCTCCACCTTGTGCAACTTGTTGCAAGGCTTGCGTTAAACCCTGGACAGTGCGTTGCATCTCTCTCCACTGAGCTCTCTCGGCGGCCATTTTAGCCTACAAGAATAAGGTTTGAATTAATGATATTCATATCTTGGCATGTATCTAACGCGAAAGTAACATATTTTATCATTTAACCCCAAAGCTCTACCCAAATCTCACAGGGTTCCTATAGGATAACTAATAAGGACGACTCAATCTAGGACTTGAACCTGATGACCTAGGGATTTAGAAAGCCTAGGCTCTGATACCACCTTCTGTCATGCCCCGAACCGATAGCAGCGGAACGTGTCGTTTGCTCGGAACGTGGCAGTTAAACAGTCATGTCAATCAGAGCATAGTCATTTCCACAAAACATAATTTGGACAAATAACAAATTTCATTTCAAATATAAGTTCTTTACATATTCGGGCCCATAATAATGAAAAGACTCAATAAAGAAAATTACAATGAGACTCTTGAATCGACTTAACATAAGACATAGGATAGCAAAACTAGGTGGTTCGTCTAGATGTCGGCGTTCTCTTCACTCTTGCCCTTGCCCATCTTGTTCGGTCTCGCCATCACTATGGTCATTACCTGAAAATATTAAAAAACGCAGGGTGAGCGAACGCTCAGTAGGACTTAATATCTCATGATTCCAAGCTAGCTTTAAATCAATTACAGTTTAACATGCTCATGCAGGTCATGCAAGCTATAGAAATCGAGAACTGTAATAACACGAGATAAATTCAAGAACTATTATAAACAAACGAGTAAGCAAGATGCTAGATAAACTCATGTAGAGTAGGGACAATGATAATCAAGAGGGTATAGCAAGATCTAATCAAGTACTTTCTCAAGTTAGGTCAAGAGCATTCATGAGGAAATATAACATTCATCTCTCTATGACGAACACTATCACGAGAGCCTCAAGGTATCCAGTATTATGAAGGATCTTCATGACAAGATAACGAGTACTATCAATGAGATAATTCAAGAACTTTTAGGATGATCGATATAGAAGTAGAACAATTACTTCTACAAGCACTCTATAGCATTTGCCACGCCATTAAGGGAATATCACGACGATATGATAACCCCTCCAATAAGGCAAATCAAGATATTTTCATGACGAACAATAAGTTGTAGAAAGATGTACTATGATGGCAATTACTCCCGATCATCACTATCACGAGAGCGTTTGCACATCTAGCACTATATAGGATTGGCCAATGCACTAAGGGGAAAATCACGACGATATGACCACCCCTCATGGAAATAGCACTAGTTAGTATTTGGTCGTACACTTAGGAGTTCTCACGACTATATGATTGCCCCTAAATGCCAATAACCAAGTTGGTGAATGCCTGCACCCGATCATCGTATACCGGTAACGTTTGGACTTTACCTCACCCAATAGGGTCAGATCAGGACCCGTAGCATTTAAAATATCATTCTAGTGGGACCCATAGCCCCTGACATTTAGTCTAGACTAATTCCATATTAATGGCCAAGAATTTCAAGGATCAAGCATGTAGGAACATTAAGATAGATTTCATGGAACATAGAGTTCAAGGACATAACTTGTAATAAGATGATATATCAATAAACCAGATGAAACCATGACATTCTGAAATCTGGGTGATTAGGTACAACCAGCTCAGTCGGCCTTGAGGGAATCCAAGGCTGCGAGGAGACTTACGGAGGTCCCAATGACTAACTTGCCAGTCCGAAGGAACGGAATGTCCAACGGAGGGCTCGTATGTCACCGAGAGTTGAGGTGTATAACGTGAACCAATCATGAAACAGGGACTCCATCTACGAACGTGAGATGAGAGTGCCAAAAGACCCGCGGTATGGGTCAAAACGTAAGAAAATGGTGAGAATAAGAATGTGTTAATCATAGAGTTCATGTCCATCCTACCTTATAATTAACTATAATTAAATAAACTTATATTATTTAACGTCCGTGGGTGCCGTCATTTATTAATTAGCATTCTCTTGGGGAATGTTAATTTTCATGATTTTTAGCTCAATTTATTTAGCAAGAATTTTCATTTATACCTATTTAATTGAATAAATTCAAAAACACACATTAAAAGGCACATTGATTTATTTAAAATTACTTAAGAAAATAGAATATATGATAATTAGGAGAAAAATACAAGGATTCTAAATATATTTTTTTAAAAATTTTCTGTCACATATTTAAGAATAATGGATTTTCAAAGATATGTATAGGATATATATATATATATATATATATGTTAAATTAACGCGATGAACAGTGTCGTCAAAATTTGAATTGACGACCGAACGTGGGTCGTTTCTTCCAAAAATTTATTTTTTTAAAACCTCTCGTTTCTATATTAAACGATGTCGGAATTTGGCTTATAATATACCGAAATGACCGGCTCGAAGAACTCTACCTAACCATATGTTCAAAATAATTTTTCGACAAGAGATCGGGGATCTTGCGAAAGAGGGCACGTAAAACGGTGTAACCACTTTCATTACCTCGGTCTCAACCCCAATAGTACGCCCATAAATTTTCATGGCCAAAGGATATTCCGACGGCCACGAACAAATCGTTAAGGTAAAATCCCATAACTATCAAGCTACAGTAAATTTTATAATTCACCGAGTATATAGTTAAAACATATTAAATTGTTTAACTAATTAATGTTTATAGTCAATGTAACATTTATATGCACGAAAATTTAGGAATAGTCATGGGGATTCTAATCATATGCACTTCAAAATTTTTAGATAACAGATTAGATAGATATAAAAATTTTTAATGTGCTGTAATTAATATTAACACACAGGAATTAACGACAGAGAGGAGGGCGTTAATTTAAATCGCGCCTTTATCCAGGGCGTAAATTCCATTTATGAAATAAAAAGATAAATTCATTCCAGAAACGAAATCACAGACCTATATGCATGTTTCTAGAGAAAGTCTACATGTTCTATTAATCTATCATGACGATTGTGTAATGTTTTGCTTGGGAGATTGCCTACCTTGACGATGCTTTAACCGGGATGAAGGAGGAAGAAGAAGATATATAACAGCACTTGCAGCACGTTCTTACGGTAACAATAATAAGTTCAAAGAAGTAAGATTATCTCCTGCTCATAGCTGCAGCACCATGCATCTGCGCACGCATAGCAGACGCGAACAAGGAAGAACAGGAAGTAGGCTTTGTACGCACGACACCAAACAACAAGAAGAAAATCCCACAGCCGTAACTGCAGCCCACTTCTGAATGAAGCAACAACCATGGGCTTTGCATGTTCAAGGGGGTTTATTTATAGGATGCTTTGGTTTCTAGGAGTCCTACGGGAGATTAGAAACTTAGTGGGGTTTAAATTTCTAACATAATAATCCTAAAAGTCTTAAACCTTTCCATGCAACCTAATTCCCTGCTATATCCGTAGCCGCCTTCTCTATTATTCCTCAAAACCCTAAGCCTTCCCAAGCACGTTTGAATGTCTCTTATTGGGTTGGGTCAAGCGTGAGACCACTTCCCTTGGTACCCATTTGTTATAAGGCCCACCTATATATACCAAGGTCTTTACTCTTACGGGAGCACATTTTGGATTGGGATATATATTAATATATTTATATATATGTTTAAGCCCATTAACTAGGCTAATGATAATGCCTTTAATATATATGTACATAGAAGTTAATACATAAGTCCAGTATCCATTAACATAACCCTTCTTTTATTAAACCTAAAAGAAAAAGCCCATTTGCTGTTTTGAGGACCTGAGGCTATACGGGTGGTCATTTAGCCTGTTAAAATTGGGTTGGGCCTTTCTTCTTGCAAATTAACATGGGTTAAGCCTTAAACCATTATTAAGGCCCACTAATTACATTAGTTAGGATTATAAATGCTTTTAGTTTATTCCAGCATCTTTGTTCACTTGTGAGTAGAACTTTATATACATACTTTATTTCCTTTAACTTTATTTATTTGTATGACTCTTGAGGCCCATTAAGTTTTAGCTTTTGGGCTTTAATCCTTTTTTGAAGGAATTACTTAAAGCCTTCTAGTTAATATTTAGGCCCATTATCTATTTAGGCTATTTCTACTATCAAAATTTTTATTAACCACTATTATTCCATGACTAATATTTATAGTTATTTTTTTTATTTATCTCATGTTTAAATTTTCGGGGTGCTACACGCGTGTAACTAAGGTAAGGAGGACGAATTAGAGGTATGTTTCTTCTAAGAATTTGTTTATTATAGTTAGAACTAACTACCCTCGGAATTTTGTTCTAGGGGATCAAGTATACAAGGAGTTAGAGGCTTCCAAAGTTGTTGATCCTACACCAATAATTCAAGAAATAGTGCGGCCGACCCAAGAAGATCAGGGAAATAGAATCCCTAAACGAGTTATTTAGCATAGGTGTCTTTAGAACTTTATGTTATCCTTCATATCTTCTATCTACCCTCAAAATTTCACATCATTAGGTCAAGGGAATCAGGAGATACAAGGGCGTGAAGTTGCTGATTTAGTTGAGGACGAGCAGAGAACTAGGGTTGACTTTCAACTTTAAATTCAAAATTTTAGCCCAAGACAGAGGTAGGTTATCTCATGTATGGCTGAAACTTCAAGTCAGGAATAAAAACCCTCTAGTTTCATTCGATTTCATGCATTGTACCTTGAGAATTTGATGTTTTCATTAGGACTATGCATCTAGTATATCCTCATGCATAAACTAGCCTTAATGAAGTAAAAGGAGAATCTTCTTGTTAATTACATGAACCTATGCATATTGTTGGCCAATCCTTGTTCTATCATGCTATAGAAGTTTATATATGTTGATTTCCAGGCATGATATGTCGTAGTTTAGCATTTTGATATTTTTTTATCATTTTCACTCGGATTAATACAAGAGGAAACAGTCTTCCTGTAGACTGCCAAGAAATCTAGCAGTTGTATGATAGACCGCTAGCCACCGTGAAACGGTAACCCATTAGACCATTTTCGACTACTAATTTCTGTAATATTATTAATTCGAAACATATTACAGATTAGCCTTAATTATTATATGATAAGCCAAGTTAACTAAGTTTTATCCCTGGTTTTAATATTGGTTTCATAGACTTGGTTATATTTACTGTTCATTATAATAGATTTCATGCTTCTTTGTACATTTGGTATTATTTTAACTTGTGTTAATTTGTGACCAAAATTACATATATTCTTGTAATAAAAACATGTTTCAAATGATAGAAGATTCATGATTTAACTTGATCACTGTTTTACATGATTCTCTCTCTTCTAAGAGTCATTTTCTTTAGTACATAGCACATATCCCGGTATGTTGTCATTAGTTACACTTTTGCACATTAAGAACATAATCTTGGACATGATGACCTCTCCTTTGGATATTCTTTCCAACGGACTAGGAAATCTTATTTTAAGGCCTCCGTAAGACTCCGTGAGCCTGAAATTCCCTCCAGGACGCCGAGCTGGTTGTACCATTAAAGCCCATTATTTAGAAAGCACTTTTACCGGTGTTTTATGTATTCTGGACCTTAGCAGCCATATGAACGACCATCTGTCTTCTGCTAGCGGCCATACACTAGACCGCTAACGGATACCTAACGGCCATCCGCAAGACCGCTAACGCTCCAGATGGTTTTACTGTAATCCATGTCGTTACTCTATGAAACGGTCCATATCTAGACCGCCAAGCGTGCTAAACGGCTCAATAATAGACCGTTTGGTTCCTGATTGTATCTAACCCAAGGTTTGACTTTCGGGGTTGGTTTTCTTGAGATCATGGGATTATCTGAACTCTGAATTTATGTTAATAAGTCAAAGTAAAGATATGAAATATAAAGAATGTACCGTTATGCTGCCAAATTTTCTTTATGGCATATCCTAGTTATTAATGCATTCTCTTGAAATATCTTGTTCTTAATTGAAGCATTCTATGCCTTGGTTACATTATCATGGAACTTTTGTTGAACTTGTACATCATTGGCCACATTATTGTTATAAACGTGGAATTAGCTTGATTTATACTTGAAGATGCAGTTCGAACACTGATTGTGTTCAAAGGCTCTATACTAGTCCCCTCGGTTGATTATCGGAAACGTACTGTAAACCATGAGGTATGATGCTACTGGCGTCGCATTACCCTGGGAGTACTTTCTCTATAAATAAGTGAAATATCCACTGGAGATCCACATGAATTCACGAAGTACATGCTACTAAGTGAAGAGTACTTTCTTGCTTGTTACATGACTTTCTAGTGCATAGCCTTCATGATTATGAAAAGTACATTCTTGTTACATTCTTGTTCATGAAAAGGCCAAATTGACATTCTTGTTATATACTTGATTAGTCATAGTCTCATATCTCAAGCTTGATTTTAACTTGTTACTTTGGCTTTATTCTCATGTTTCATCGTGTCGGCATGATTTATCTTGTTCTCTAGGGCTAAAATGCTAATCATTTAAATTACCTTCATGTTGATACGAAGATACCTACTGGGCAAGTGTGCTCATTACCCTACTTTCCAATCATTCTCAAGAAATTCTAGTGGGACGGATTCTGATTACTCAGTGATGGATCCGAGAGCGATTGAAGGATACGTGACTCGAGAGAAGCCTTAGTTACTAAATGTCTAGTCGAGTCATGATGTAATTTTTATTTTATTGAGTCTATTGGCAAGAGTCAAGATCTTATGTACTTTGGGAATTATTTTATGAAGGAATAAAATTAAAGGTTTTAGTGAATTATATTGTGGAATTACACTTATGTGATTGTCTTGCGCTCTAATTATATTGCTTGCTCGAGGCGTACTAGTCGACTGTTCACCTTCCCGATTGTTTCCGCTGCATAATCTCGGGACGTGACAGTTAAAGTGGTGTCAGAGCCCTAGGACTAGAATTCCTAGGGAAAAGTCATGTCATAGGTTAAGTCCAAGGTTTAAGGACCCACACCTATGAAACTAGGAAAGAAATTCCCAACCTATGAGAGGAATTGGGTAGAACCCCGAATGAGATAGTCATTAGAATTAATTCTAAGATCTACCCCACTCATTCCATTAGAATTAACAAATTCATTGCTCTTCTCAGGTACCTCACTCTCATAATGGCTCATCGCGTAGATTGGAACGGTATGCAAGAGACCATTGCGGGTCTTTACAAACTATGGCTCAAGCCGGCGCAGGGGCAAGAGCGGGAGACTTACATCGTAACTTCTGGAGCTTAAATCCTCCTCGATTTTCAAGTTCCCCCAATCCCGATGAAGCCGAAAATTGGATAGATGAGATGAACCGCATCTTTGAAGTTATGCAATATGCTGATCAAGAGAAGGTCCGTCTAGCCACATTCCAATTAAATAAAGATGCTCGTATATGGTGGAAGTTAGTTCCGACACCGCTAGCTGATGCACCTCATACTTGGGAGGGTTTCCTTACACTCTTCCGAGCTAGGTACTTCTCCAAACATGTTAAGGAGAGGAAGGCTATGGAATTCGCTTCGTTACGCCAAGGCATGATGACCGTAGCAGAGTATGAACTCCAATTTTCTAGGCTGGCGCCTTATGCTCCTCACTTGGTTAGCATTGAGTTGTTATAAGATAACCGATTTATGGATGGATTGAGGCCCAGATTTATTCAACAACTTGGGACTCAGAATATACGTACGTATGTGAGATGGTCCAACGGGCGCATCTATGCGAGAGGACCTTGGAAAAGGTCAAGAAATTAAAAGTCAAGGGAGAGGAGCCTAGCCGAAGGTCTGATCGACATGAAAACAAAAGAAAGTTTAGTATCACAGAACCCTACAAATCCCATGATAGCAAGAAGAGATCCCGGAATGGGAGTGGTAGTGGCTACCATAAGAATAAGAAGGTCAAGGAAGAAGACAACCAAGTCGCCACGGCTTGCACATTTTGCGAGAAGTTCGGTCATTCGGCAGAAGAATGCTGAAAGCATCGCGGCACTTGTCTACGAAGTGGTAGTCGGGAGCACCGTATGTCGGATTGCCCCCTTATGAAAGAACAATCCTCCGGTGGTGGACGTAAGCGACAGGCTCGTCTCAATGCTATTATGGAAGAGGAAGAAGCGCCCAAGAATGATGGGCTAATGGAAGGTACTATCCAAATCTATTCTCATCCTGCATTCGTACTATTCGATATTGGTGCTTCTCATTCCTTTATATCTTCTACTTTTGCAAAAACCTTACCTATTGCATCAATTCCTCTACCTTCAGACCTAGCAATCACTACACCTTTAGGTCCCAGAACCAAACTTACAACCTATTATCCCGATAGTGAAGTAGTGGTAGAAGGTCACAACCTACCAGCAAATCTCGTATGTCTTGACATGGAGGGCTACGATGCTATATTAGGTGTAGATTGACTTGTGGACCACGACGCCTATATAAATTGTCACAATCAGATTATCTCTTTTCGGAAACCTGGTCTTCCAAGATTTTCCTTCCTTAGTATCAAATATAGGAAGCACCTTGCCATTATTTCATCTCTGTAGGCTTGCAAATTAATTTCGCAAGGATGTGTAGCTTTTCTTGCTTCCGTAATCCTCACCAAATCCAAGGAGATCGTCTTAGCGGATATTCCTATTGTCAATGAATTTTCGGATGTATTTCCATCAGATTTACCCGGTTTACCAGCCGAAAGGGAAGTAAACTTCTTTATTGAACTCATCCCCAGAGCAGCACCCGTTTCAATAGCTCCCTACAAGATGTCCCCCACAGAACTCAAGGAATTGAAGAAACAACTTCAGGAGTTATTAGATAAGGGTTTCATTCGACCTAGCTCATCACCCTGGGGTGCGCCAGTTCTATTCGTCAACAAGAAGGATGGATCCCTCAGGCTATGTATCGACAACCGGCGACTGAACCAACTCGCAATTAAGAATAAATATCCGTTGCCGCGTATTGATGAGCTCTTAGATCAGATTTTAGTAGCGGAATATTTTTCCAAGATAGACCTCAGGTCAAGTTATCATCAGCTCAACATCAAAGATAAGGATATACACAAAACTACTTTTTGAAGCCGATATGGCCACTATGAATTCGTGGTAATGCCGTTTGGGTTAACCAATGCCCCGACAGCATTAATACAACTTATGAATAATGTCTTCAGGCCTTATCTGGACAAGTTTATAGTCGTCTTCATTGACAATATTCTTATTTACTCCAAAACAAAGGAGGATCATGAAGAGCACTTGAGAATAGCCCTGCAAACGCTAAGAGAGCACAAACTCTATGCGAAGCTTAGTAAGTGCGAGTTCTGGCTAAAGGAGGTCTCTTTCCTTGGCCATATTATTTCAAAGGAAGGTATCGTTGTCGATCATTCAAAAATAGAAGCAGTTAAGAACTGGAGCCGGCCAACGACCGTGTCTGAAGTCAGAAGTTTTCTAGATCTGGCTGGTTATTACAGGAGATTTATTAAAGATTTCTCAAAGATCGTTGTTCCTTTGACTAGACTTACAAGAAATGAGAATCCTTTTATATGGTCGAAAGGACTGCAAGGAGAGTTTTCAAACTCTTAAAGAACACATTACCACTGCACCAATACTAACATTACCCACTGAAGGTGGTGGATTTGAAGTCTATACGGATACATCTGGCATTGGGTTAGGGTGTGTCCTTATGCAAAATGGCAAGGTGATTTGCTATTCATCAAGGCAGTTAAATCATCACGAAGAAAATTACCCTGTACATGATCTGCAACTAGCTACGGTTATATTCGCATTGAAGATTTGGCGACATTACCTTTATGGGGAGAAGTTCATTATATTTTCAGATCATAAAAGTCTAAAATATCTTTTCACCCAGAAGGAGTTGAATATGCGACAACGCAGATGGTTGGAGTATCTCAAGGACTTCGACTTTACTATCCAATATCATCCAGGAAAAGCAAATGTTGTAGCTGACGCTCTTAGCAGAAAGCCAATGGTAACTCTAGCAAGCCTCCGGAAAGGTATAACTTGTCTTATTGAAGATTTTTCTCATTTAAATCTTGATATTGACAGAGAAGGAGAAGGAGGTATGATTACCAATATAAGGTCGCAACTTACATTGATCGAGGACCTAGTCCAATTGCAAGAAAATGACCCTACGTTGATGGAGATTAAGGGTAATATTGATCAGAGGCCAGAATTTTCTATCTCAAATGATGGAAGACTATTATTTAAGGGTCGGATTTGTGTGCCAAATCATGATGACACTAAGAAATTGATCATGGAAGAAGCTCACAAATAAAGGTATGCTATTCACCCTGGTGCTACCAAGATGTATCAAGATTTAAAAAGAAACTTTTGGTGGCCCAATATGAAAATAGAAATAACAAATTTTGTGTCCCGGTGTCTCACTTGTCAACATGTAAAAGCAGAACATTTAAAACCCGTTGGTAAATTACACCCCTTGAATATTCCCGAGTGAAAATGGGAAAGTATAGGGATGGATTACATCATGGGTTTACCCAAGACAAGAGGTGGACACGATGGTATATGGGTGATCATAGACCGATTGACTAAATCTGCACATTTTCTACCAATCAAAAGTTGATGGTCTGTGGATGTACTAGCAGCACTATACATGAAGGAGATTGTCAAACAACATAGTGTCCCTCTCACCATCATATCAGACCGAGATCATCGGTTCACATCACAATTCTGGAAGGGTCTACAACATTCATTAGGAACCCGACTAAATTTTAGCACTGTGTTTCATCCACAAACTGATGGTCAAACTGAAAGAACAAATCAAGTAGTGGAAGATATGCTCAGGGCATGTGCTATTGATTTTGGAGGAAGTTGGCATGATCACTTGCCTCTTGTGGAATTTTCATACAATAATAGTTACCAAGCAAGTATACAAATGGCACCATTCGAGGCTCTATATAGAAGAAGCTGTCGTTCCCCTATTTGTTGGAATGAAGTAGAAGAAAGGTAATTTTTTGGTCCCGACATCATTAGGGATACTACCGAGAAGATAAAGCTTATTCGGGAGAGACTCCAGATGGTACAAGATAGGCAAAAATCATATGCTAACAATCGAAGGCGCGACTTGGAGTTCCAAGTAGGAGACCATGTGTACCTTAAGATTTCTCCGGGATGAGGTATTCGAAGGTTTGGTATTAAAGGCAAGCTTACTCCAAGATTCATTAGCCCCTTTAAGATTCTCAAAAGGGTTGGTGAAGTCGCATATAGAATAGCTTTACCGCCTCAATTATCTGAAGTCCATGATGTATTTCATGTCTCAATGCTCAAGCAGTATGTACCTGATCCATTCCATGTCATCACTTATGAAAATCTGGAGATTAAAAAGGATCTGACATACGAGCAAAAGTCAGTCAAGATTATTGAACGAGAAGTGCGTCAACCTCGGAATAAAACTATTCCTATGGTCAAGATCCAATGGATGAAATCATGGCCACATGAAGCAACATAGAAAACTGAAGAAGCCATGCGTAAAAGATTCCCAGAGATATTTGAATGTAAGTATACTCTCCATAAATCTATATAGTGAATTTGGGGACAAATTCTTTTTAAGTGGGGGAGGGTGTAACGCCTGAGAATTTTCTAATGATTTTTTTAGATTTAAAAAAATAATTATATTAATTATTAAGTATTTCATGGGCTATTAATTAAATATAATGAATTAAATCTAGTTAATTAGGCCCTATACTAATCCAAGAGGATTAGGCCCATATAATAAGCCCAAATAGGCCCAAAGGATTGTTTTGGATCTTAGCCCATATTCTAGAACCTCAAAATAGGTATAATCACGGAATTTAAGGATAATTACTCCTTAGTGAGATTAGTGAATGGATAATAAATGGGATAATACCAAAAGAGTTTGAACTAGTTTCAAGTTCGACGCTCAATAGGGAAAAATGGTCTATCGCGAGACCGCCAGGCTCTGGTAAACGGTCTAGAGCTAGACCGCTAAGGCACTACAGTTCCGTGAGAGGAAGAAAACGTGAAAAGATTAGATTTTTACCATCCGAATTTCCTAGGATCAATTCTATCTACTAGTTAAATAAGTCTAGAAGGTTGGAAGATCGAATTGAAAGTCTAATTTAGACTCTAAGTTTGTTCTAATCCTCAAACCCTAGCTAACCCTATAAATAGATCCCAGATTTGACCTATGCGACCCTTACTTTTGGCTCGCGTGGAACTAAGGTAAGGAAGACGAATTAGAGGTATGTTTCTTCTAGGAATTTATTTATTATAGTTAGAACTAACTACCCACCGAATTTTGTTCTAGGGGATCAAGTATACAAGGAGTTAGAGGCTTCCAAAGTTGCTGATCCAACACCAATAATTCAGGAAATAGTGTGGCCGACCCAAGAAGATCAGGGAAATAGAAGCCCTAAACGAGGTATTTAGCAAAGGTGTCTTTAAAACTTTCTGTTATCCTTCATATCTTCTATCTACCCTCAAGGGTGTGAAGTTGCTGATTTAGTTTAGGACGAGTAGAGAACTAGGGTTGACTTTCAACCTTAAATTTGAAATTTAAAGCCCAAGACAGAGGTAGGTTATCTCATGTATGGCTCAAACTTGAAGTCAGGAATAAAAGCCCTCTAGTTTCATTCGATTTCATGCATTGTACCTTGAGAATTTGATGTTTTCATTAGGACTATGCATCTAGTATATCCTCGTGCATAAACTAGCCTTAATGAAGTAAAAGGACAATCTTATTGTTAATTACATGAACCTATGCATATTGTTGGCCTATCCTTATTCTATCATGCTATAGAAGTTTATATATGTTGATTTCCAGGTATGATATGTTGTAGTTTAGCATTTTGTTTTTTTTTTCATTTGCACTCTGATTAATACAAGAGGAAACGGTCTTCCTGTAGACCGCTAGGAAATCTAGCGATCATACGATAGACCGCTAGCCACCGTGAAACGGTCATCCATTAGACCATTTTTGACTACTGATTTCTGTAATATTATTAATCCGAAACATATTGCAGATTAGCCTTAATTATTATATGATAAGCCTAGTTAACTAGGTTTTATCCCTGGTTTTAATATTGGTTTCTTAGACTTGGTTATATTTATTGTTCATTATAATAGATTCCATGATTCTATGTACATTTGGTATTATTTTAACTTATGTTAATTTGTGACCAAAATTACATATATTCTTGTAATAAATACATGTTTCAAATGATAGAAGATTCATGATTTAACTTGATCACTGTTTTACATGATTATCTCTCTTCTAAGAGTCATTTTTTTAAGTACATGGCACATATCCCAGTATGTTGTCATTAGTTACACTTTTGCACATTAAGAACATAATCTTGGACATGATGACCTCTCCTTTGGATATTCCTTCCAATGGACTAGGAAATCTTATTTTAAGGCTTGAAGAGGGGTGATCTCGCACTACTCCTGAGCGGGGAAGAGGATAACCATGTAGCCTTGAAGTATGAACGGCAAGAAGGGAAACAGGTCAGGGGTGCCCAGGGATGGATCCCCGGGAAAAACCCTCCGATGCTTAAGTCAGCAAGTGTAGTAGAGCACAAATGCAAATGGAGGAGTTAGGAGGAAGATGGGAGTGCGAGATCCCTCTCCACCGAAAGGTGAGGTGGGTCCTGCTCAGGGTTTTTGGCTTACCTCTGCACAATAGGGCTCTTCCAGTTTAAATAATGGCTCGTTGAGTGCATGATCCCTATAAGCTGAGGAGATTGGGGGGGTTATGTCCTCCTTGTGGGCTCTTTATAGCATACGGACTCTTGGTTTTCCCTATCCCCTTGAGCTCCCAGCTTTTATGGGACGCGTAACGGCCGTACAGATAAGCTTCCATCAGTTGGCCCGAGCATATGGTGCTCGCCCAGGAGGTGCCTCCCGAGCGATAAGTGCACGGTTTAGGCAAGGAATATGGGGCTCCAAAGGAGCTCTCCCGATCAACTGATGCTCGGACTTCCTAACCCGAAGGCCGCCTAGGAAGTGCTTGTTCCGAGTGAGTTATTGGGCTTATATTGAGTGGGCCCAAGGGCTACCACTTCAAGGAGCTGGGCCTCGTTGGGTCGGGTCGGACCTCGTTTGGCCTCTCCGTACGGGCGGCTAGATTTCCCCTCTCTACTTGTCCCCCTCCTACTCCCGAGCCAAGATTAGGCTCGGTCGAGTAGCATTTTGGGCTGGACTTTTCGTGGCTCTAGTTGGGTGGAGATCTCTCTCTGGTAGGGGCTATATGATGTGGCTTGCCCTGAAAATATGCCTGTCATGATGAATAAAAGAAGTCCCCTCCTTGGGAGATCGGATCGCCGTGCCGCCTCCGGCTAGGGGTTATAGGCATTGCGCGTTGTTTGCGTCCCTTTATCTCTGGGGGTTTAGGGTTTTGCCTTCCTTTGCATTTATATAGGGTGGCTCAGGCGCCGTGTGAGTAGTTCGGAGGAGCGGGGAATCGCAGCGGCCTTTGCGGAGCAAGAAGATTTTTCCGTGGCGGAGATCCGTTAGCTTCTTTCCCCTCCGGAGTCCTCTGGCCTAGAGCTTTCCCCTTCTTCTTCCAGTTCCTCCATATGTTCAATGGCAGACCAAAATCTTGAGGCCAAGGGGTGGCAGAAAGAACAAACCCCAAGGGTTTTCTTGGTACAGTCGGAGCCTCTCCGCAGCTAGTTGGGGGACGTTGAGGTGAAACGACTGGAGAACCAATATGGGCTGCCTTGGCGATTCTAGTTTTTCGCGCCTGAGCCTAATGAGTCTAGCCTGGCCACTCATTTTGGCCTCTTCTGTTCCTTCCTCTTGGCCTACAAGTGTGGCTTTCGCCTCCCCCTCAATTCCTTTGTCGCCGAGTTGCTTCGGTTCTTCCGGCTGGCTCCCGTCCAGCTGGTCTCCAATTCTTATACCTTCATCTTCTCCTTCATTTTCCTTTGTGGCCAGTGTGGGGTGAGGACCTCGCTGGACCTCTTCCATTATTTTTTCAAGCTGAAGGATAATCTTCATGCGGGGAAGGGCTTCTTCTTCATCCAGGCAAAGCAGAACAGGAGTTGTGTGTCCCCTTCCATGAAGGACTCATCTCACAAGGGGTGGAAGACCTAATATTTCTGGGTGGGTGCTTCGGCGGTCGGTGTGGTCTGGAATTTCCCGATGGCACCCAACTTTCACCCGAACATCCCTCCGAAGCAAACAGAGGTCTCCCCGGAGGTGGAGAGAGATGCTGCCATCCTTCTACAGAGTCGCTGGTTGACTGCTGAGCTGGTGACCTCATCCAACATCGAGGAGTACCTTTCTCGAGCACTGCTGCCGACAGGTAAGGATCTCAGGGGCTTGTTCTCTTTCTTGTCGAGTAAGTGCCTTTCTTCTTTTAATTTGCTCTTCTTTGTTCAGACCAGAGGCGAGCGATTGAGGATGAGGCACCGCCAGTAGAGTTGGGGATCGTCGACGAGGATGTTACGCCTGCTCCAAGCAATCTCCAAGCTTCGGAGGGTTCCTCCCATGCCCGAGATAAGGGCAAGCGGGTTGCCCGGGATGACGCTTCCGAACGCCGGGGGGTCAAGCGCAAGGATCCCGTGGTGAAGTTGTTGAGGTCTTCGATGCTGGCTCAGTCTGTCGAGAGAAAATGGGCGAGGAAGACAGAGGTGGCCCGCCTGGCCGAAGAGGTTTCCCTGCCGGCTCTCCCCTCTATAGAGCAAGAAGGGGCCGACAATGAACAGGTCACGGCCGATGTCGGGATGCCGAGCGAAGCAGAGGGGGTGCCAGACGAAGGAGCCCGGTCTGAGCCAGTCGAGGCTGGAGGGTCGCAGGCTAAAGCGACTCAATCATAGCCGATCGAGGCCGGGGAGGTATGCGGCGGGGCCGCTCATCCTGAGCCAACCAGTGGGGCCACCGAGGCGGGATCGCTCGGGGGAGGTGCCCCGATCCCGGTCGCTCCAGAGAGGACTTCTCTTCCCTTAACCAGTACCTTCAGCGTCTGGGCCTCTCTGTACCGGAGGTGCCACTCTATAGCTTCAGGAGTCATACGAGAGAAACTCCAGAGGGGTCCCCCCTTCACGCTTTTCGAGCAACTTATGAAAGGTGGCCTGGTCTTGGTCCAGCTTGGAGCTGAGGCAGTGGGCGCGTATGCTCGGGTGGAGTCGGAGCGGGAGACTCTTTCATGGCCCCATGGTGCGCTTGATCGAAAGGTCGAGCGTTTGACCCTTGATCTCACGGAGCTTTGTTGGGAGGTGGCCCCGCTCCGGGCACAGGTGCAGTCGAGCCAGGCGGAGGCTCGGTTGTTGACGGAGCAGCTGGCCCAGGCCCGTCGTATGGTCGATCGGAAGAATGAGCTCCTGGATGCGGAACGTAGGATTCAGGTCAAGCGCGATGATCAATGGAAGGCCAAGCGAGAGGGGCTCGAAGGCTGAGTCCGGGGGGCCGAGGATGCGTAGACCGAGGCTGAGAGAAGGTTGTTTGAGTCAGAACAGAGGATAGCCGAGATTGAGAGGAAGGCAGAGCTGGCAAGGCTAGAAGCTCTCGAGCAATATAGATGCTCAGAGGCTTACCACGCTGCTCTTCTTCAGACTGCCTTCCGTTACTATGAGTCGGGCTTCCGTCGGGGCCTTCGGAAGGGCTTCTCCCAGGGCTTCGATCGGTCCATCATAGAGGCGGAGGCCCAAGCGTCCAGGCTCATTTTTCCTTCCGGGCAACGCTATGACACGGACTAGGGTTCGACCGACTCGTCCCATTATACATCAAGCGAAGAGGGGAGTCGGGAGTCCTCGACCTTGTCCGAGCGATCGCCAACTCTAGCAGCCTCGGGAGGGCACACAACCGAGACAGTTCCCACACAGGTGGGGTCAGTGCCTGGGTCGGCCGTCGCCGAGAGTACCGGGGGCAAATCATCTGGTGCTGAGGGGGCCTTGTCTACCGATCCTGGAGATGGGCCCGAGGCCTGATGTACATGCTCTTTCTTTCTTTCTCTTTCGTAGCCATGTAAGACCTTTTTGTTTTGTTTTGGAAAGTATAATTGCGGCAACATTAAGTGTTGAATTGACTGTTCCTTACCGCTTTTGGCGTGATTTGACTATCGTATCCATAGTCATTTTGGAAGGTGCCGATTTTCTCTACGGATATCGCGCGTGCCGATCTATCAAATAACTGATATGGCGCTGGCACCTTTCCGCTTTTCCATGTCGCCGTAAATGACTTGCCGCTTCGTGCGTCCCACTGGAGGGGGGTGTTGGGAAATGAGGTAACCACCTCAGGGAAGGCTCCTTTTGCGTGTTTTTAATGGGAGAGTCATTTAAGGCGATCAGCTCCCCCTTCGGCTTATAAAAGGTCTGAAGGGTGTCTCCTCCTTCTTCCATTGCTTAAGGCCATCCCTGACGGTTTCTCCTTCTTCCCTTTCCACGAAGCGTTGTGCTATCGATCTCGGCGGGGCATGGAGAGCACTTCAGAAGACGATGATGCAGACGACAGTAGGAGGGGAGCTCCTACTATTCCAGTTTGGAAGAGTGTTCGACAGCCGGGGGTCAGTTTGGGAGAGGGTTCGACATGCTGGAGCATGTCACCTTCCTGTCCCTGACCCGTCGACGCCATCCTAATCGGGAGGGGGAGCTCTTTAAGCTCCCTCCTTCCTTTCCGCTGTTGATCCCATTGCCTAGAGGGGAAGTTCTTCAGGCCTCCTCTTCATTTGTCTTGGGTCGACTTCTTCCCTCCTTTTTTTGTTGTCCTTCCAATCTCTCTAGTGTTGTGACCCCTCTATGTTGATGATGTTGACACTTGCTTTATTTCATTGGCAACACCATTATTTTGATTGATTGGCAACTGCTTTTGGATTTGATAAAATTGCTCTATCAGATTGACTATGTGTTCTTTGCATTTAATACACTGCTGTCTGCATTTCTCACTGTCATGGGTCGACACATCAGAGGATGGGTCGAGTCCTCCAGCAGACTTGTTTAGACTGAGTCTATACATTGGAAACTCTCATATCAATTGAGTCTATACATCGTCCATTTCAGATAAAGTCCACACACTACATTTCATTTGAACTCGTTAAGTGTGTACAGCGTCAACGCATCTCACTTGCTCATGTTACAGCGTCAACGCACTTCATTGGATGTGTGTACAGCGTCATCTCGCTAAGTGTGTACAACGTCAACGCACTTCATTAGATGTGTGTACAGCGTCAACGCATGAAGTCTGTACATCAGTCTTAATATTCTAAGTCTGTACAGCCGTTGGCTTTGAACCTCAGAGTCTGTACGTCCGAATTACCCTTGATCTGGTCAAGTGTATACACTCTTTCACTGTAGCTTTCACATATTCAAGTCTACACATCGTGAAAGTCTATACATTCATCACTTACCTTTCGCTCAAGGCAAAGTCTATACACTGGGGACTTTCCCTACGTTTCTTAGGCGAAGTCTGAACATTCGATTCTGAAGCCTGAAGTCTATACACTCCAGCCTATTCCTACGTTCAAGGCTTCAGCTACACATTAAGTCTGTACATTGGCTTCGCTTCATCAAGTCTGTACATTGACTCGCCAACTTCTTTGAAGTCTGTATATTGCTTCAGGAGCTTCAAATCTACACATCGCTTCACTCCATCAAGTCTGTACATCCACAGTGTTACTTGAAGTCTGCACACTGGTCTTCAAATCCAAAGTCTGCACATTGGTCTTCGAATTCAATATCTATACATTGGGCTTTTACATGAAGTCTATACATTATTGTTTGCAGTGTAAAGTCCATACATTGGTTGTTATTCTTCAATGTCTATACACTGCCTTTAGGATTTAAAGTCTATACAGTCGTTGCCTCCTTTGTTGATGTCAACACATTGGGCAAGTCTGTACGTTGCATTCGCCTTCACAAGTCTATACAACGAAGTATATACACTGCAATGTACATACTTAAATCTTATGACTTCATTCTTGTTGCTGAAGGGAACAGGGTCGACACTCGGAGCTTAAAGCGTCCACGCATCAGTTGACGAAGCCTTCACGATATCTTCCACTGCGTCAACGCCACAAGCAAGCAGCGTCGACGCAACAGTTAAAGAAGCAGAGACCTTCACAGGCTATTCCACTACGTCAACGCCACAATTGAGCAGCGTCGACGCAGCAGCTAAAGAGATGAACCTAATGGCTTACTGGAATGCCTCACTGCGTTAACGCCATTGATTGACAGCGTCGACGCAGCAAGTCAGTTTGCTGTCATTGAGCACGTGAACTGAGAACTCTATACATCAGACTGAAGAGGCTAATGAAGGGCATGTGATCCGAGAAGGACAAGGTATCCAGATGAGGACACGTGTACTGACACTCCATTGGATGCTGCCACGTGGTCCAAATTGCTGGGCGGGAAACGTGGAGAGCACACGCCTGCTGCTGTTGCTGCTATATAAACAAGCCTTCTTCCACAGAAGAAGAAGGATCGAAGGAGAAGAAGAGGAAGTCTATACACTCAGCAGCAGTGAGCCTTCGATCCACAGAGATAAAAGAGAGAAGAAGAAGATACAGAGAAGAAGAAGAAAAGAAATAGAGAAGAAGAAAACGAGAGTAGAAGAGATCGAGAGAGATGAGCTGAGAGAGAGCTGATTGAGAGTGAGCTTGTATCTCAGTCTCATGGTTCAAAACCAAAGCTGAGCTTTGCTCTTAGAGCTATATTGCTTTTGAGCTTTTCTATTTTCATTTTGATTCTGTCTTTCATTTTCGAATACTGTTTCTTCAAGCTGTGTGTCAGCGGTCTTGCAGTGGTAGTCTCCACTAGACGGGTTAAGCTGTATTTCCCCAGCGGTTGCAGAGGATCAGATCCTCTGGTCGGCAAGCTGTAGTGCCTAGCGAAGCTGTGTATCAGCAGATTGTTTGGCCAAGCTGTAAAGCCCAGCGGACGCAAGCTGTGCTACGCAGCAGGAAGCCATACTCGGTTGAGTGTGGGGTGGACGTAGGTCGTTGACCGAACCACCTAAAAATCGTGTGTGCATTGTGTTTGTGTTTTTGTTTGATCTGTGTGCGATGGGAATTCTTGCTCAGCTTATTTGGTTTCATCGCTCTTGCTCATGTCTAGCTTTTGATATATATAGATATGGTGAATGGCTTTCATGGGTCGACCCTTTGCTTAGCATTCTTCCTTTAGCTTAACTGATGTTTGCCTAAATTCCGCTTTAGAACTTACAGTAGTTTTAAATTAGGCAAGTTGATCTATTCACCCCCCTCTAGATCCACACTTAGTGGAGATAGACTGCGTCCATCTAACCTAACACTTGGTATCAGAGCCTAACTCTTCTACAGGGACTCATCGCCCGAAAAGAATAGGCAGAGATGGATGCTCGAGGGATGATTGCCAAAGGTCACTCAACAAAGAAGCCCCCATTCTTTGATGGATCAAACTATGCATACTGGAAGAACCGTATGCAAGTGTTCCTCAGGGCTAAGGATTATGAGATTTGGAAGATTATCAGCAAGGGACCTTATGAGCTGTCCCCGAATGAAGATGTATGGACCAAGGAGGAGATCAGAAGGTCCACGCTGAATTGGAGTGCTATTAATGCTATCCAGTGCGCTCTGCATCCTACAGAATTCTCCCATGTGTCTGCTTGCAAATCAGCAAAGGAGATGTGGGATGCGCTGGAAGTAATTCATGAAGGTACATCTCAAGTAAGAGAGCAGAAGGCCAATCTTCTTATATCTGAGTATGAAGCCTTCAAGATGAAGCAGAACGAGTCCATCAGCGAAATGTACGCTCGGCTGACTGTCATAACCAATGGCCTCAGAGGTTTTGGGAAACCTCAGACAGAGTATGATGTAGTGAGGAAAATTCTGCGCTCCCTGACTCCCATTTGGCACACCAAAGCAACAGTGATGGAGGAGTCAAGGGACTTGCGTAATACTAAAGCTGATGAGCTGATTGGCTCACTAATGGCATATGAGATAAACATGCCAAGGACAGATGAAGCCGAGAGGAAGAAGAAGCCAATAGTGCTGAAGGCTAGTTCCAGCAAATCAACAAAATCCAGCTCCAGCAACTCTTCATCATCAGAGGAGAGCCTAAATGAAGAAGAAGATGTGACTCGATCTGAGATAGCCATGATGACTAGAGAGTTCAGGCGATTTCTCAGAAAGGGAGCAGGAGGGTTCGGCCAGAAGAAATAAAGTGGTGGCCGAAAGGATAAAAGGTATAAATCTAAACCTGCAAAGAAAAATGAAGCTAATGTCTGTTATCAATGAAGGAAACCAGGGCATCTGAAAATTGACTGTCCAGACAATCATAAACATAAGGACAGGTCAAAGAAGAAAACCAAGAAGGGAAGAGCTATGATCACCACATGGAGTGATGAAGATGAAGGCTCTTTCAGCAGCAGCTCAGATAGTGAAGCCGAAATCTGAACAGCCCATTTGCCTTATGGCAACAAGCTCCGAAGATAGAGAGGAGGACACAGATGAGGTAATCACTAGATTTGAAAACTTCACAATTGCTGATTGGGTAGATGCTTATCATGACATAGCTGATAGAGCTGATGATATTAGAAAAGAGAATAGGCATCTTAGAAGAAAAATCAATTCCATGCAAAATGATAAAACTCTATCTGATAAAATTACATATTTGGAATCTAAAAATGATAAACTAAAACTCACATGCTCTGAAGTAGAGGACATCAAAATTGAGTTAAAGGTTTCTAGGGAAGAGAATCTAAGGCTTGAAAATGAAATTGATGAATGGAAGCTGAAGATTCAAAAATTTGAAAGTGAAGTAAAAATCATCTCTGAAAAATATGAAGCTGTCCTCAATGTCAACAATGAGCTGAAAAAGGCTATTGATGAACTTCAGAAAGACAATGAGGATAAAATGAAAACCATTGAGAAAATGACCCAAGGAACAGATAACTTAAATGCTTTGTTAGGGTCAAAGGTTAATTTCAGAAAAGAGGGCCTAGGATTTAATTCTAGTGTAACAAAATCATTCGGGATGAAAACAATTTCATTTGTTGCTCAAAAGGAAAAGGGACCTCTAATTAGCATGAACTCATCAAATTTAATGAACAAAACTGCTAATCTGAAAAAGACCAGTGTTGAGGAGAAGGGTAAACAAAAACTCAGTGAGCCTAGTAGAGCTAGCACATCTAAGCAGAATCCTAGGGCTCAGACTCAGGTTAGGGGTCAACCTACACAGTCCAGTAAATCCCAGGTCAAGGTAACCCAGTCTCCACCAACACCTCCACCTCTTAAGAAGACCCAATACAAACCTGTGTATAGGTCAGCAGGGTCCAAAGTACAGGGGAGACAGGGTGCTGCTAGGAGTCAACCCAATTATTCTTATCAACCCAGAGCTCAGACCCACTACAATGCACAGCCAACCTACTTCAATACGTCAAATTGGTCTAGAACTCAGGGCAGGTTTACAGGTCTTGCATACCAGGGTGCTCAAAATCAAAGACCTTACAATGGAAATTGGGTCAATGGGTATGGTTACTGGACATCTAGAAACCAATATTTCTATAGCCAGCCCAGGAACTACTATGACCAAAATTTTGTGAACACACCCTGGCTAAGGCACTGGCACAGAAATAACAATACTGTCAATAATCATGTTGCTGCCAATAAGAAAAAGAACAATAAAAAGAAAGGAACAACAACAGAAGAGAATCTGTAGGATCCACTAAACAAAGTTCATTTAAACAAATGTGGATTCCGATACATATGCTTTCCTGCTTTGCTTCTAGTTCATTTACATTGGAGCCCAATCAGTCTTGGGTTCCAAACTTCTCTACCTAATTGTGTATGCAGGTATGCCTGGCAGCCAAGAACAACTTGTGGTACATGGATAGCGGCTGCTCCAGGCATATGACAGGAGATAAGGCCAAATTTTGCATACTGACTGAGAAAGTAGAAGGCCTTGTCACCTTTGGAAGCAACACAAAGGGTAGGATTATCGGATCAGGTAAGGTAGGTAAGTATTCTACTTGCTGCATTGATGATGTTATGCTGGTTGAAGGGTTAGCCTATAATCTACTTAGCATCAGCCAGTTATGTGATAAAGGTTACAATGTTTTATTTAATTCTCAATGCTGCAAGGTTTTTGAACCTGATTCTGATATTGTCAAATTTTCTGAAAAAAGAATAAATAATACTTACATGATAATTTTAGATGAAATTCAACACACTAACCTTTGCCTTACTGCCAGTAGAGAAGACATAGCATTTTTATGGCATCGTAGGTTAGGTCATGCTAGCTACACTGTTTTGCACAAATTAAATAAGCATGGCATGGTTAGAGGACTTCCTGAAGTCTCATTCAAGAAAGAAAACAAAATCTGTGATGCATGCACTCAATCAAAGATAACTAGAAAGTCTTTTAAGTCTAGAACTAAAAATCTGTCTTCCAAACCCTATGGGCTGATACATATAGACCTTTTTGGGCCAACTAGATCTGTCAGCCTATCAGGGAGGAGGTATGGGTTTGTCATGGTAGATGACTTTTCTAGGTATACTTGGGTTTATTTCTTATCTAATAAGAGTGATGCTTTCTCAGAATTTCAGGAGTTCTATGTTAAAACAAATCAGAAAATTGAAAACATTTTGTCTGATCATGGAGGTGAGTTTGAAAACTCACAATTTGATGAATTCTGCAGGTGAAATGGAATCAACCACAGGTATTCCTCACCAAGGACACCTGAGCAGAATGGAGTTGTGGAGAGAAGGAACAGAACCCTAGTGGAAATGGGTCGTACACTCCTTGTCGAAGGTGATCTACCAAGGAAATTTTGGGCTGAAGCAGTGAACACTGCCTGTTATGTAATTAACAGAGCCATGGTAAGACCTTCTACCCAGCAAACACCATATGAGATATTAAAAGGTAAGAAACCTTCTATTGCTCACTTCAAGATTTTTGGTTGTAAATGTTTCATTCACATAAATAATAAAAAGGACCTTGATAAATTTGAACCTAAAGGAGAACCATGAATTTTTCTTGGCTATTCTGAAAACACCCGAGCATACAGAGTGTACAATCTGAACTCTAAAACTGTTGAAGAATCTCCACATATAGTTTTTGATGAATCCTTGGCAAATTCTAATGTTGGTCAATGCAGGAATGAAAATAATGGTGAAATTCTGAACGAAGGAGATCCTGCAGACAAATCCGAGGATGAAGAAGAACATAAAGAGCTTAATGAAGAGGAGCTTACAGTTCAGGGGGAGGTAAATCAAGTTCATGATAGTCCAATTGTAAATATTAGATATCTCAAGGATCATCCTGTAGATAATGTTATTGGAAATCTGCATGACCCCCCCAGGACTAGAGGTCACTTAAGAATTCAACATGAACTGAATGCTTATGCTTTTGTATCAAACACAGAACCCAAGTCCATTGACTGTGCTCTCCAAGATGTGCATTGGATTAATGCCATGCATGAGGAGCTCAATCAATTTGACAGGAATAAGGTGTGGTTTTTGGTTCCACCTCCTGATCATGAAACAGTCATAGGAACTAAATGGGTATTTAGAAACAAAACTGATGAAGCAGGGAATGTTACTAAAAATAAAGCCAGACTTGTAGCTCAGGGGTACAATCAGGAATTTGGAATAGACTTTAAAGTGTCTTTTGCCCCTGTAGCTAGGTTAGAAGTAATAAGAATTTTATTGGCTTATGCATGTTCCCTAGGAATAAACCTTCAGCAGATGGATGTGAAATCTGCTTTTCTAAATGGGGAAATTAATGAGAATGTCTATGTGAGACAGCCTCCTGGGTTTGAATGTTTAGATTTCCCTAATCATGTTTACAAGCTCAATAAAGCTCTCTATGGTTTAAAGCAAGCTCCTAGAGCTTGGTATGACAGGTTGAGCAAATTTCTCACCGACAAGAACTTCACAAGAGGTATAGTTGATCAAACATTGTTTACCAAGGTAAGCCATCCAGATATTCTTATCATTCAGATTTATGTGGATGACATTATGTTTGGGTCAACTAACCCCAAACTGTGTGAGGAATTCTCTCAAATAATGACTGATGAATTTGAAATGAGCTCAATGGGTGAGCTCAAACTATTCCTTGGACTGCAGGTTACACAAACAAAAGATGGCACCTTCATCTCTCAGTCCAAGTATGTAAAGAACTTATTGAAGAAGTACAAAATGGACAACCTCAAAGAAATAGCTACTGCAATGGGTACATCAACCAGTTTGGATGAAGATTCTAAAGGTAAACCTGTGGACCAAAGGCTATACAGAGGTATGATCGGATCTCTTCTCTATCTTACAGCATCTAGGCCTGATATACAATTTGCTGTGTGTTTATGCTCTAGATTTCAGGCCAGTCCTAAAGAAAATCACTTTAAAGCTGTGAAAAGAATTTTTAGGTATTTACTAGGCACCCAAGAACTAGGTCTCTGGTATCCTGCAAAGTGTGAGTTAGAGCTTCTAGCCTACACTGATGCAGACTATGCTAGGTGTCGAGTAGATAGAAAAAGCACTAGTGGCTACTATCAATTCCTTGGTGGCTATCTAGTGTCTTGGGCATCTAAGAAGCAACACACTGTAGCATTATCTACAGCTGAAGCTGAGTATGTTGCAGCATGTAATTGTGCAGCCCAAGTACTTTGGATTAAGCACCAACTGACTGATTATCAGATAAATCTGGGATGCATTCCACTTTTATGTGATAATACTAGTGCTATATGCCTTGCTAAAAATCCTGTTCACCATTCTAGGACTAAGCATATAGAGATAAAACATCATTTTCTTAGAGATGCTGTAAATAAAAAGAGATTGAAATGAATTTCATAGAAACTGAAAAACAAATTGCTGATATTTTTACTAAGCCTCTTGGGAATGAAAATTTTAAGTTTCTTAGAAGAGAACTTGGCTTATGTAAATTTCAGCATGATGAATGATTGTTTAATTGCTGTGAATAAAATCTTTGATGTGGACTTGTTTTTGATTGCTTGGATAAATCATGTGGATGTGAATGTGGATGTAGAACTGTCCTGCATTACATATATTCAGGGGGAGCTTGCCGAGTCTGTGCATGTCTTTGCATATCATTCATTCATGACCTATGCATAAGCTCTCTCTCAATTAATTCTTGCCATGTTGCATGCATATAGACAGGGGGAGTATTGCTAGAAATTCAGAGTGGTTTCAACTTTCTTGAAGTCATTCAACCTTTAACTCTGAATACTTGTCTCTGACATTATGGCAATCTGTTGGTCAGTTCTGATTTCTAAGCAGTAGAAAATGGACTTCTTCATTTATAAGAATTTGAATTGTTCAAAGACTGATGTAATGGTTTAAATCTTATAATGGTTGGAGTTTAAAGATTGCAATCAGTATATAAGTAAGTTGAAAATTGATAAAACTCTCAACCTCTTTCTTATTTCATGTCAGACAAAGCTAATCATATCTGAAATCTGAAAACTTATCTGAAATCATGTTAGATAGATTAAGTATGTGTATTGTTCTTAAACAAGTCATTCTAAAACATAAAAAGGACAGCTAAGAAAGATATTGAAAAATATTGAAAATCATTGAAAATATATATATTGGCAGAGCAATGACTGGTAAATCACTGAGAAACTGAGTGATCCATCAAAGAAGTGGACAACACTTATGTCATGAAGTGTATCGGCTATCTCTGTTTAAAATGTTCAAAACAGCAGGCTGGTTTCACTGAGTACCTGGGGGTAACTGGCATCTGACAAACGTGTACCCTCACACAAAAAGGTGTAACTCAGTTCTGTTGAATTTGATCATAGGCAGAATGGTCCATCTTGTTGAGTATCTAGGGGTATTGGCGTGTTATAAAAATATACCCTTACGCAGAAAGACTTATGGTACCTAAATGCTCAAAATGATCTAATATTGATAATGCTGCTCCTTCAAAAGAAAAGTTCATGAGTGTCAATTTGTTTAGTTTCAATACATGACTTGATTTCTCTCAATATTTTTTTTGAGACTATGAAAGTAAGATATTATGATACTGAATCTTTCATGCAAATATGATTCTGGTTTATGTTTTATCATGCACAGTGAACTTATCTATTGCTTGTAGTGGATGAACTCCAAAGTTTATCATTCTTAAACTAGAAATCTTTCTGATAGTAGTTTATAAATTCATATGACTGAAGACTCTATGCTTTAGAATACTTATTCATGAACCACCTATTCAGAATGCCAGTCAGTTCTTCTCTTGATTCCTCCATTGTATTTCATTTTTCCCTCCTCTTTGTTGATGGCAAAGGGGGAGAATATTGTCTAGGGGATGTCTAGGGGGAGAATACATATCTGTCTGAATTCTGAATTCAATTCTGAATTCATTCCAAGGGAGAGTTTGAGGCAGTGAGTTGCATGCATTCATAGCATCTGCATGTCAATCTGCATAACACATCATGTCTTTCATCAAACATATATCTATATGACAGGATGTTGCTATTCTACTTCATATGGGGTTGCCATCATCAAAAAGGGGGAGATTGTTATGACCCCTCTATGTTGATGATGTTGACACTTGCTTTATTTCATTGGCAACACCATTGTTTTGATTGATTGGCAACTACTTTTGGATTTGATGAAATTGCTCTATCAGATTGACTATGTGTTCTTTGCATTTAATACACTGCTGTCTGCATTTCTCACTGTCATGGGTCGACACATCAGAGGATGGGTCGACTCCTCCAGCAGACTTGTTTAGACTCAGTCTATACGCTGGAAACTCTCATATCAATTGAGTCTATACATCGTCCATTTCAGATAAAGTCCACACACTGCATTTCATTTGAACTCGTTAAGTGTGTACAGCGTCAACGCATCTCACTTGCTCATGTTACAGCGTCAACGCACTTCATTGGATGTGTGTACAGCATCAACTCGCTAAGTGTGTACAACGTCAACAGACTTCATTGGATGTGTGTACAGTGTCAACGCATGAAGTCTGTACATCAGTCTTAATATTCTAAGTCTGTACAGCCGTTGGCTTTGAACCTCAGAGTCTGTACATCCGAATTGCCCTTGATCTGGTCAACTGTATACACTCTTTCACTGTAGCTTTCACATATTCAAGTCTACACATCGTGAAAGTCTATACATTCATCACTTACCTTTCGCTCAAGGCAAAGTCTATACACTGGGGACTTTCCCTACGTTTCTTAGGCGAAGTCTGAACATTCGGTTCTGAAGCCTGAAGTCTATACACTCCAGCCTATTCCTACGTTCAAGGCTTCAGCTACACATTAAGTCTGTACATTGGCTTTGCTTCATCAAGTCTGTACATTGACTCGCCAACTTCTTTGAAGTCTGTATATTGCTTCAGGAGCTTCAAGTCTACACATCGCTTCGCTCCATCAAGTCTGTACATCCACAGTGTTACTTGATGTCTGCACACTGATCTTCAAATCCAAAGTCTGCACATTGGTCTTCGAATTCAATGTCTATACATTGGGCTTTTACATGAAGTCTATACATTATTGTTTGTAGTGTAAAGTCCATACATTGGTTGTTGTTCTTCAATGTCTATACACTACCTTTAGGATTTAAAGTCTATACAGCCGTTGCCTCCTTTGTTGATGTCAACACATTGGGCAAGTCTATACGTTGCATTCGCCTTCACAAGTCTATACAACGAAGTATATACACTGCAATGTACATACTTAAATCTTATGACTTCATTCTTGTTGCTGAAGGGAACACGGTCGACGCTGGGAGCTTAAAGCGTCCACGCATCAGTTGACGAAGCCTTCACGATATCTTCCACTGCGTCAACGCCACAAGCAAGTAGCGTCGACGCAGCAGTTAAAGAAGCAGAGACCTTCACAGGCTATTCCACTGCGTCAACGCCACAATTGAGCAGCGTCGACGTAGCAGCTAAAGAGACGAACCTAATGGCTTACTGGAATGCCTCACTGCGTTAACGCCATTGATTGACAGTGTCGACGCAGCAAGTCAGTTTGCTGTCATTGAGCACGTGAACTGAGAACTCTATACATCGGACTGAAGAGGCTAATGAAGGGCACATGATCCGAGGTACCTGGCTCGTGATCCGAGAAGGACAAGGTATCCAGATGAGGACACGTGTACTGACACTCCATTGGATGCTGCCACGTGGTCCAAATTGCTGGGCGGGAAACGTGGAGAGCACACGCCTGCTGCTGTTGCTGTTATATAAACAAGCCTTCTTCCACAGAAGAAGAAGGATCGAAGGAGAAGAAGAGGAAGTCTATACACTCAGCAGTAGTGAGCCTTCGATCCACAGAGATAAAAGAGAGAAGAAGAAGATACAGAGAAGAAGAAGAAAAGAAATATAGAAGAAGAAAACGAGAGAAGAAGAGATCGAGAGAGATGAGCTGAGAGAGAGCTGATTGAGAGTGAGATTGAGAGTGAGCTTGTATCTCAGTCTCATGGTTCAAAACCAAAGCTGAGCTTTGCTCTTAGAGCTATATTGCTTTTGAGCTTTTCTATTTTCATTTTGATTCTATCTTTCATTTCCGAATACTGTTTCTTCAAGCTGTGTGTCAGCGGTCTTGCAGTGGTAGTCTCCACTAGACGGGTTAAGCTGTATTTCCCCAGCGGTTGCAGAGGATCAGATCCTCTGGTCGGCAAGCTGTAGTGCCCAGCGAAGCTGTGTATCAGCAGATTGTTTGGCCAAGCTATAAAGCCCAGCGGACGCAAGCTGTGCTGTGCAGCAGGAAGCCATACTCGGTTGAGTGTGGGGTGGACGTAGGTCGTTGACCGAACCACCTAAAAATTGTGTGTGCAGTGTGTTTGTGTTTTTGTGTGATCTGTGTGCGATGAGAATTTCTTGCTTAGCTTATTTGATTGCATCGCTATGCTCATGTCTAGCTTTCTACCTTTTGCTTAGCATTCTTCCTTTAGCTTACTGATGTTTGCCTAAATTCGCTTTAGAACTTACAGTAGTTTTAAATTAGGCAAGTTGATCTATTCACCCCCCTCTAGATCCACAATCTGTGGAGATAGACTGCGTCCATCTAACCCAACACTTGGTATCAGAGCCTAACTCTTCTGTAGGGACTCATCGCCCGAAGAGAATAGGCAGAGATGGATGCTCAAGGGATGATTGCCGAAGGTCACTCAACAACGAAGCCCCCATTCTTTGTTGGATCAAACTACGCATACTGGAAGAACCGTATGCAAGTGTTCCTCAGGGCTAAGGATTATGAGATTTGGAAGATTGTCAGCAAGGGACCTTATGAGCTGTCCCCGAATGAAGATGTATGGACCAAGGAGGAGATCAGAAGGTCCACGCTGAATTGGAGTGCTATTAATGCTATCCAGTGCGCTCTGCATCCTACAGAATTCTCCCGTGTGTCTGCTTGCAAATCAGCTAAGGAGATGTGGGATGCGCTGGAAGTAATTCATGAAGGTACATCTCAAGTAAGAGAGCAGAAGGCCAATCTTCTTATATCTGAGTATGAAGCCTTCAAGATGAAGCAGAACGAGTCCATCAGCGAAATGTACGCTCGGCTGACTGTCATAACCAATGGCCTCAGAGGTTTTGGGAAACCTCAGATAGAGTATGATGTAGTGAGGAAAATTCTGCGCTCCCTGACTCCCATTTGGCACACCAAAGCAACAGTGATGGAGGAGTCAAGGGACTTGCGTAATACTAAAGCTGATGAGCTGATTGGCTCACTAATGGCATATGAGATAAACATGCCAAGGACAGATGAAGCCGAGAGGAAGAAGAAGCCGATAGCGCTGAAGGCTAGTTCCAGCAAATCAACAAAATCCAGCTCCAGCAGCTCTTCATCATCAGAGGAGAGCCTAAATGAAGAAGAAGATGTGACTCGATCTGAGATAGCCATGATGACTAGAGAGTTCAGGCGATTTCTCAGAAAGGGAGCAGGACGGTTCGGCCAGAAGAAATACAGTGGTGGCCGAAAGGATAAAAGGTATAAATCTAAACCTGCAAAGAAAAATGAAGCTAATGTCTGTTATCAATGAAGGAAACCAGGGCATCTGAAAATTGACTGTCCAGACAATCATAAACATAAGGATAGGTCAAAGAAGAAAACCAAGAAGGGAAGAGCTATGATCACCACATGGAGTGATGAAGATGAAGGCTCTTTCAGCAGCAGCTCAGATAGTGAAGCCGAAATCTGAACAGCCCATTTGCCTTATGGCAACAAGCTCCGAAGATAGAGAGGAGGACACAGATGAGGTAATCACTAGATTTGAAAACTTCACAATTGCTGATTGGGTAGATGCTTATCATGACATAGCTGATAGAGCTGATGATATTAGAAAAGAGAATAGGCATCTTAGAAGAAAAATCAATTCCATGCAAAATGATAAAACACTAACTGATAAAATTGCATGTTTGGAATCTGAGATTGATGAATTGAAACTCACATGCTCTGAAGAAGATGAAATCAAAAATGAGTTAAAAGCTTCTAAGGAAGAGAATCTAAGGCTTGAAAATGAAATTGATGAATGGAAGCTGAAGATTCAGAAATGTGAAAGTGAAGTCAAAATTATCTCTGAAAAATATGAAGCTGTCCTCAATGTCAACAATGAGCTGAAAAAGGCTATTGATGAACTTCAGAAAGACAATGAGGATAAAATGAAAACCATTGAGAAAATGACCCAAGGAACAGATAACTTAAATGCTTTGTTAGGGTCAAAGGTTAATTTCAGAAAAGAGGGCCTAGGATTTAATTCTAGTGCAACAAAAACATTCGGGATGAAAACAATTTCATTTGTTGCTCAAAAGGAAAAGGGACCTCTAATTAGCATGAACTCAACAAATTTAATGAACAAAACTGCTAATCTGAAAAAGCCCAGTGCTGAGGAGAAGGGCAAACAAAAGGTTAATGAGCCTAGTAGAGCTAGCACATCTAAGCAGAATCCTAGGGCTCAGACTCAGGTTAGGGGTCAACCTACACAGTCCAGTAAACCCCAGGTCAAGGTAACCCAGTCTCCACCAACACCTCCACCTCTTAAGAAGACCCAATACAAACCTGTGTATAGGTCAGCAGGGTCCAAAGTACAGGGGAGACAGAGTGCTGCTAGGAGTCAACCCAATTATTTTTATCAACCCAGAGCTCAGACCCACTACAATGCACAGCCAACCTACTTCAATAGTCAAATTGGTCTAGAACTCAGGGTAGGTTTACAGGTCTTGCATACCAGGGTGCTCAAAACAAAGACCTTACAGTGGAAATTGGGTCAATGGGTATGGTTACTGGACATCTAGAAATCAATATTTTCATAGCCAGCCCAGGAACTACTATGGCCAAAATTTTGTGACATACCCTGGCCAAGGCACTGGCACAGAAATAACAATACTGTCAATAATCATGCTGCTGCCAATAAGAAAAAGAACAATAAAAAGAAAAGGAACAACAACAGAAGAAAATCTGTAGGATCCACTGAACAAAATTCATTTAAACAAATGTGGATTCCGAAACATTTGCTTTCCTGCTTTGCTTCTAGTTCATTTACATTGGAGCCCAATCAGTCTTGGGTTCCAAACTTCTCTACCTAATTGTGTATGCAGGTATGCCTGGCAGCCAAGAACAACTTGTGGTACATGGATAGCGGCTGCTCCAGGCATATGACAGGAGATAAGGCCAAATTTTGCATACTGACTGAGAAAGTAGAAGGCCTTGTCACCTTTGGAAGCAACACAAAGGGTAGGATTATCGGATCAGGTAAGGTAGGTAAGTGTTCTACCTGCTGCATTGATGATGTTATGCTGGTTGAAGGGTTAGCCTATAATCTACTTAGCATCAGCCAGTTATGTGATAAAGGTTACAATGTTTTATTTAATTCTCAATGCTGCAAGGTTTTTGAACCTGATTCTGATATTGTCAAATTTTCTGGAAAAAGAATAAATAATACTTACATGATAAATTTAGATGAAATTCAACACACTAACCTTTGCCTTACTGCCAGTAGAGAAGACATAGCATTTTTATGGCATCGTAGGTTAGGTCATGCTAGCTACACTGTTTTGCACAAATTAAATAAGCATGGCATGGTTAGAGGACTTCCTGAAGTCTCATTCAAGAAAGAAAACAAAATCTGTGATGCATGCACTCAATCAAAGATAACTAGAAAGTCATTTAAGTCTAGAACTGAAAATCTGTCTTCCAAACCCTATGAGCTGATACATATGGACCTTTTTGGGCCAACTAGATCTGTCAGCCTATCAGGGAGGAGGTATGGGTTTGTCATGGTAGATGACTTTTCTAGGTATACTTGGGTTTATTTCTTATCTAATAAGAGTGATGCTTTCTCAGAATTTCAGGAGTTCTATGTTAAAACAAATCAGAAAATTGAAAACATTTTGTCTGATCATGGAGGTGAGTTTGAAAACTCACAATTTGATGAATTCTGCAGGTCAAATGGAATCAACCACAGGTATTCCTCACCAAGGACACCTGAGCAGAATGGAGTTGTGGAGAGAAGGAACAGAACCCTAGTGGAAATGGGTCGTACACTCCTTGTCGAAGGTGGTCTACCAAGGAAATTTTGGGCTGAAGCAGTGAACACTGCCTGTTATGTAATTAACAGAGCCATGGTAAGACCTTCTACCCAGCAAACACCATATGAGATATTAAAAGGTAAGAAACCTTCTATTGCTCACTTCAAGGTTTTTGGTTGTAAATGTTTCATTCACATAAATGATAAAAAGGACCTTGATAAATTTGAACCTAAAGGAGAACCAGGAATTTTTCTTGGCTATTCTGAAAACACCCGAGCATACAGAGTGTACAATCTGAACTCTAAAACTGTTGAAGAATCTCCACACATAGTTTTTGATGAATCCTTGGCAAATTCTAATGTTGGTCAATGCAGGAATGAAAACAATGGTGAAATTCTGAAGGAAGGAGATCCTGCAGACAAATCCGAGGATGAAGAAGAACATAAAGAGCTTAATGAAGAGGAGCCTACAGTTCAGGGGGAGGTAAATCAAGTTCATGATAGTCCAATTGCAAATATTAGATATCTCAAGGATCATCCTGTAGATAATGTTATTGGAAATCTGCATGACCCTCCTAGGACTAGAGGCCACTTAAGAATTCAACATGAACTGAATGCTTATGCTTTTGTATCAAACATAGAACCCAAGTCCATTGACTGTGCTCTCCAAGATGTGCATTGGATTAATGCCATGCATGAGGAGCTCAATCAGTTTGACAGGAATAAGGTGTGGCATTTGGTTCCACCTCCTGATCATGAAACAGTCATAGGGACTAAATGGGTATTTAGAAACAAAACTGATGAAGCGGGAATGTTATTAAAAATAAAGCCAGACTTGTAGCTCAGGGGTACAATCAGGAATTTGGAATAGACTTTGAAGAGTCTTTTGCCCCTGTAGCTAGGTTAGAAGCAATAAGAATTTTATTGGCTTATGCATGTTCCCTAGGAATAAATCTTCAGCAGATGGATGTGAAATCTGCTTTTCTAAATGGGGAAATTAATGAGGATGTCTATGTGAGACAGCCTCCTGGGTTTGAATGTTTAGATTTCCCTAATCATGTTTACAAGCTCAATAAAGCTCTCTATGGTTTAAAGCAAGCTCCTAGAGCTTGGTATGACAGGTTGAGCAAATTCCTCACCGACAAGAACTTCACAAGAGGTATAGTTGATCAAACATTGTTTACCAAGGTAAGCCATCCAGATATTCTTATCATTCAGATTTATGTGGATGACATTGTGTTTGGGTCAACTAACCCCAAATTGTGTGAGGAATTCTCTCAAATAATGACTGATGAATTTGAAATGAGCTCAATGGGTGAGCTCAAACTATTCTTGGACTGCAGGTTACACAAACAAAAGATGGCACCTTCATCTCTCAGTCCAAGTATGTAAAGAACTTATTGAAGAAGTACAAAATGGACATCCTCAAAAAAATAGCTACTCCAATGGGTACATCAACCAGTTTGGATGAAGATTCTAAAGGTAAACCTGTGGACCAAAGGCTATACAGAGGTATGATCGGATCTCTTCTCTATCTTACAGCATCTAGGCCTGACATACAATTTGCTGTGTGTTTATGCTCTAGATTTCAGGCCAGTCCTAAAGAAAATCACTTTAAAGATGTGAAAAGAATTTTTAGGTATTTACTAGGCACCCAAGAACTAAGTCTCTGGTATCCTGCTAAGTGTGAGTTAGAGCTTCTAGCCTACACTGATGCAGACTATGCTGGGTGTCGAGTAGATAGAAAAAGCACCAGTGGCTACTGTCAATTCCTTGGTGGCTGTCTAGTGTCTTGGGCATCTAAGAAGCAACACACTGTAGCATTATCCACAGCTGAAGCTGAGTATGTTGCAGCATGTAATTGTGCAGCCCAAGTACTTTGGATTAAGCACCAACTGGCTGATTATCAGATAAATCTGGGATGCATTCCACTTTTATGTGATAATACTAGTGCTATATGCCTTGCTAAAAATCCTGTTCACCATTCTAGGACTAAGCATATAGAGATAAAACATCATTTTCTTAGAGATGCTGTAAATAAAAAGGAGATTGAAATGAATTTCATAGAAACTGAAAAACAAATTGCTAATATTTTTACTAAGCCTCTTGGGAATGAAAAATTTAAGTTTCTTAGAAGAGAACTTGGCTTATGTAAATTTCAGCATGATGAATGATTGTTTAATTGCTGTGAATAAAATCTCTGATGTTGACTTGTTTTTGATTGCTTGGATAAATCATGTGGATGTGAATGTGGATGTAGAACTGTCCTGCATTGCATATATTCAGGGGGAGCTTGTCAAGTCTGTGCATGTCTTTGCATATCATTCATTCATGACCTATGCATAAGCTCTCTCTCAATTAATTCTTGCCATGTTGCATGCATATAGACAGGGGGAGTATTGCTAGAAATTCAGAGTGGTTTCAACTTTCTTGAAGTCATTCAACCTTTAACTCTGAATACTTGTCTCTGACATTATGGCAATATGTTGGTCAGTTCTGATTTCTAAGCAGTAGAAAATGGACTTCTTCGTTTATAAGAATTTGAATTTTTCAAAGACTGATGTAATGGTTTAAATCTTATAATGGTTGGAGTTTAAAGATTGCAATCAGTATATATGATGTGACACTAAATGCAGCAAGATAAAATGAGACCCTTGGACCTAATTCGCAAGAACACACAAGTAAGAGATCAAGCACAAAACGCCGAACACCGCGCGCACCCGATTCCCTAGGTGACTCGGTGATGCCGAGTAAGATAGTGGGTCTAGCCCCTAGCTGGTTAGAGGACCAGCACTTGCTAAGTCGTTCCTCCCAAAGGTTGAAGGCCCACAATCACGGGCGGCCGGGGTGCCTTGGGGCACTAGGACACTCACTCACTAACCACGGTGACCACACGGCAAAGGTGGATCCGGGATCGAGCTCTCCTCCTCACCGACCAGCGGACTAATGAAACGGATATGAAATGAACAGAAATGACGGAGCAAAGTTTTAGAGACTTACCTAGCCGGCTTGAGGAAGCCGACTTCGCTCGGAGACGAGGGCGAGCGGGGAAGTGTGTTCCCCGCACACTGCGCCGGTGTAGCTTCACGTCTGCGAGAATATCATTACAACACTACTCCTCACGCAGGAGGGGTGGCCTCGGGGTGGGGAATTAATAGCTTTACACCCAAACACTACCACCTCACAGGGTGGGGCTTTCAGCCAGCCAAGCGGGGAGGGGAGGATGGGCCGAAACGGGTAGAAGAGAACTAAGGAAGTTGATGCAGCCGGCTGGAATTCTGGACGGGAAGCCGCTGTTGCCGCCATCCCGAGCTAGTCCGAACTCCGATTTCGAAGATTCCACCTCATGGAGTTTCCTGACTTGATGCTGGTGATGTCTGAATTTTTTGGACGGCCTCTGGAGTCGGAGACTGGTGACACCGGCGACTGAACCGAGGCAGCAAATGTTGTCTCTGGCCGGACCTGTTCTGTAGTAGTAGGTTGCAGACACTGTGGTGAACTCTTCCGAACTCCGAATGGCACGAAACCAGCGGCGTTGTCTTCGTGGTTGAAGTAGCTAACAGCAGGAAGTGGTGGGGAGACGATCCCAGGTCGGTGGTGACCTTGGTCCTGGGAAGAGTGAACTCTGGTCGATGCAGCCTGAGAAAACTGACCTGGATAGTGCGAGGGAGAAAATTCGTAACTCTGTCCCACGGTGTCCAAATGGTGATCCGTTTCCTGACCCTGAAAGGGGACAGAGAGGAGCAGAACTTTGATGAAGAAACTCGAGCCTGGTTCAGCCTTGGTTGATCGTGGCACCCTGTTCTTGTCGGTTCTGGTGTTGGATGGAGTCCTCTCTGCGTGATTGTGGGAGAATCGCCCTAGCCAGCAGCTCCGATCTCAGAATGAGGTGAAACCACCTCGCCTTCGAAGCTGACGTGGAGCTCTTTCCAGGGATGTAGGATACGCCCTCAGCAGCACAAGGATGGATCTGTGGCCGTCGCTGCAACTGGAGGTTGATCTGCAGGTCGGCCTGCACACGAAGCTGAAACTAGGATGACAGGAAGAAGGCTTCTTGGGTGAGTGAAGGTGGGTGTGGTGCGGCCAAGTGGAGTTGTGGGGCTCTTGTGTGGTGTGTAGGGGGATGAGGAGGGGAGGAATGGTCAAAGTCTGCAGAGGGAGGGGGTGGTGGAGAGGGTGGATGCAGCAATGGGGAAGGAAGGTGGGGTTCGGCCTTAGCAAGAGGGGAGGAGGAATGGGGTGGCTAGGGGCGAACTTGGGAGGAGGGGGGGTGGTATGGTCGACCTAGGGAGATGAAGAGACTCCTTGGGGAGGGGAAAGGGCCCTTGGGAGGTGGAAGGTTGCTTGGGGAAGGGGGGGGAAGCCTTGGGAAGGGGAAAGGGTGCTTGGGGAGATGGAGTGATTAATGGTGTGAAGTAATGGGGTCTTGGGAGGTGAAGAGACTTGCCTAGGTGGCAAGTGATGTGGCAAGGGGTGAGGAGAGAGAGGAAATTTCGAACTATAGAGAGAGAATTAGAGTGAGAGAGAGAATTAGACTCAAGTGGATGCAAGCTTTCAATAATTCTTCATTAACCACAAGAGGAGGGGTTGGGGCCCTATTTATAGGGAAATCCCTTTTACAAATAGGTCCTCGACACTTCACACACTAACACAAAAGCCAAGGGGAAGGGGGGTGCGCCCATGGGCCTAGCCCAGAGGCAAGGGCCCATTAACAAGCACAAAGACTCATGTGACTCAACTAAGGACAATTAATTAAAAAAAACCTAGGTACAAGACTCAAATAAAAGACAAAAGTACATGATAATGATAGGGAAAAATCACACAGTGACCTAGGTAAAGATACTGAGATCCACTCCGGAATAGGGACGGCCTCCTAGCTGCTCCCGGGTGGGAGGGAAGTGCCAAGCCATAGGGAATCGCGAGTGATGTCCTCATCAATTTCCCCGGGCTGGAAAAAGCTCGACTCTGTCGAGTAGAGGCCCTCCCTGCTGTGGTACCGCTCCAACAGGTCAGGATCTAGCTGCTGGAGATCTTCCCTGCTTACCCAGGCGTCGTCCGAGGGTGGTCGTCCCTTCCACCGGACTAGATAGCGCTCATAAGCCTTGCTCCTTGTGTTGGTGACCTGTTCATCTAATATCCGCTCCACTTTATCACGCTGGTTCCTCAAGTCGGGTGGAGCTCTCTGTGGTGTGGGGGTACTCTCAAAGGATGGGTCTGGCCGGATATCCTCACTAGGTGTCACCGCGGGGCCCCTGTAGGGCACCAGGTCCGCCACATTGAATGTGGGGCTTACTCCATATTCTTCGGGAAGGTCCAATACATAAGCATTGGTGCCAAGTCGTCTCAGCACCTGGAAGGGGCCAGCCCCACGTGGTCTCAACTTTGAGGCATTCCCAGGGAACAACCTCTCCGTTCTCACCATCACAAAATCACCTATCTGGAACTCCTGGTGGCGACGGTGGGAATCAGCTGATCTTTTGTAGATCTCATTGCTCTTGTTGATGTTCTTGCGAATTTCCTCATGCAACTCTCTAAGGTGTTGGGCAAATGACTCAGCAGTGATAGACACCCTAGCGTGAGGGGGTAGGGGAATGAGATCAGTAGGCTTCCTAGGTTTGTAACCATGCACAGCTTCAAAGGGACTCATGCCTATGGACCTACTGGTGGAATTATTGTATGCAAACTCGGCTTGGGGCAGAATGAGATCCCAATTTCCAGGACGGTCCTTAACAAGACATCTAAGAAGATTCCCCAGACTCCGATTGACGACCTCCGTTTGGCCATCAGTTTGGGGGTGATAGGCTGTGGAAAATTTAAGCAAGGTCCCCATTAGGTGCCAAAGGGTTTTCCAGAAATAACTAGTGAATTTGACGTCCCTGTCAGAGATGATGGTCTTGGGTAGGCCATGGAGACGAACCACCTCATTAAAGAATAGACGGGCCACGTGGGAAGCATCAGAGGTTTTTGAACAGGGGATGAAATGGGCCATTTTTGAGAATCTGTCCACGACCACAAAGATGGAGTCATGCTTCCTCTGGGTTCGGGGTAGCCCTAACACGAAGTCCATACTTAGGTCCTGCCATGGCCGATCGGGAACGGGTAGAGGGGTGTATAGGCCAGTGTTTTGTTTGACTTGTTTGGCAGTCGCACATGTGCGGCATTGCCCCACAATCTTGGCCACATCCCTCTTGAGGCTGGGCCAATAGAACTGCCCCTCAACCAGGCCAATAGTCTTGTGTACCCCAAAATGTCCAGCTAGGCCCCCAGCATGTAACTCCCAAACCAATAAATCCCTTAGCGAAGTCCTAGGGATGCAAAGCCGATGCCCTTTGAAGAGGAACCCATCCTCTATGATAAAGCCATGGTGTTCTTGGGAGGAGTGGGTGGTTAGGTGGGTGTGAATGGGCCCAAATTCGGGACAAGTCGGGTATTCTTCCCTCATCCGATCGAAGCCTATGACTTCTACTCGGACGGTGGCCAATAGGGAGACCCTCCTGCTAAGAGCATCCGCAGCGCGGTTCTCACTCCCGGCCTTATGTTTGATCACAAATGTGTAGGCCTGGATGTACTCAACCCATCTAGCATGTCGAGCATTCAATTTCTGTTGAGAGTTGAGGTATTTTAGAGCCTCATGGTCGGAGAATATGACAAATTCTTTGGGTAGGAGGTAGTGCCTCCAATGGCGGAGGGATTGCACCACCGCATAGAATTCTTTGTCATAGGTTGTATATTTGAGCCTGGCATCACACAACTTCTCGCTAAAGTAAGCCACGGGATGTCCCTCTTGGCTGAGGATCCCACCAATTCCTACCCCAGAAGCATCACAAGTTACTTCAAAGACTTTGGAGAAGTCCGGGAGGCATAAAACCGGGGCTTGGGTCATTCTATCTTTGAGTTCCTGGAAGGCCTTAGTAGCTGACTTAGTCCACACAAAGGTTCCCTTTTTGAGGCAATCTGTGATTGGGGCTGTGATGGTGCTAAACCCACGGATGAACCTTCGGTAGAAAGTGGCTAAGCCATGGAAGCTCCGGACTTCATGGAGAGTGCGGGGCTCCGGCCAGTCAATGATGGCTTGGACCTTTTCGGGGTCCATAGATACACCTTTGGTGGAGACAACATACCCAAGGAAGGTAATGGAATCTGTCATGAAATGACATTTTCCTAGGTTGGCAAAGAGGCTTTCCTTCCTAAGGGTGGTGCAGACCTGCCTGATGTGGTTGAGGTGGGCTTCCTTGGACTGGCTGTAGATGAGGATGTCATCGAAATAGACTACAAGGAAAACCCCAATGTAGGGCCTGAGGGCCTCGGTCATGAGGCGCATAAATGTGCTTGGGGCATTGGAAAGCCCAAAAGGCATCACCAGCCATTCATAGAGTCCATCTTTGGTCTTAAAGGCTGTTTTCCATTCATCCCCGGGCCTTATCCTCACTTGGTGGTAGCCACTTTTGAGATCTATCTTGGAAAAAATGGTGGCTCCCGCAAGCATGTCAAGCATATCGTCAAGTCTAGGTATAGGGAACCTATATTTGACGGTGATCTTGTTGATGGCCCTACTATCGACACACATTCGCCATGTCCCATCTTTCTTTGGTGTGAGAAGAGCGGGGACGGCGCAGGGACTTTTGCTAAGCCTGAGAAAGCCTTTTCTAACAAGCTCTTCTACTTGCCTCCTTAACTCAGCATGTTCGGTGGGGTTGAGGCGATAGTGTGGTAGATTTGGAAGGGAGGCTCCCGGGACAAAATCTATGGCATGCTGAACATCCCTCATGGGAGGTAGTTGGCCCGGTAGTTCATCGAGAAACACATCCTTGAACTCTTCAAGGAGTGGGTATACTTCCACGGGATGGGGGTTGGAGGGTGTTGACTCTCCTAGACAAAGGACAACAGCGCACACGGGGGTTCCTTGGGCAACTTCCTCTTCTAACTCCTTTCTAGTGATGAGGTGGAGGCCTTTGATTGGCCCGGTGGGAACTTCGGGGATGGGGTTTTGGGAGGTTGATTGTGTGGGTGAAGGCGGGCCCTTGGAGCTTGGTGAGGGAATGGGAGGAATACTCTTAGTGGGTGGTTCCTTTCGGGGTGGGGATGGGTTGAGGCGGATGACCTTCCCCTCGTGCACAAAGGTGCATGTGTTCGTCTTCCCATAGATAGTAGCATCTACATCGTATATCCAAGGTCTCCCAAGTAGGATGCTTCCTACGGCCATAGGTATGATATCATACCAAATTTGCCCTTGGTAGGATGAGAAGGTGATAGGGATAAGACAACATGTGCTGACGGGGAGGGAGTGGTTGTTGATCCATGACACACGGTAGGGTTTGGGGTGGGGTGTCGGGGTAAGCCCAAGGAGTTTGACGGTGTCCGGGGACACGACATTTACACAACTCCCATTGTCTAAGATGATCTTCCTAACATGATTCCCAATTTTGATGAAAGTATGGAAGATGGAGGTCCTACGCCAATCCTCCTCTTGGGGTTGGGTAAGAGTGCATCTTATCACCCCAAGGTGGGCTGATTGGTGGTCATCTTCTACACCCTCTTCAATGAATTGCTCCTCGTACTCATCTTCCCACCCTTTGGCAGCCTCGTACTCCTCCACATTCTCATGAGTTTCTTGGGAGGTGGTGGGTACGCTCTCCATGACAAGATTGGACATCCCCTTGGAGGGGCATTGGGTGGCTATATGGCCATAACCATGACACCGGAAACACTTAATCGAACTATTCTCTGGGGCCTTCCCTTTGAAGAATTCCTCTCTTCGGGGATAGGGATTGGGTGGAGTGGTTTTGGTAGGAGGAGGGTTGGTTGACTGTGGGTAGGTCCGGGTGGGGGTACCCCCACTAGGAGTAGGGGTTTTCAACAAGGGTGGAAGGTTGGGTCGTGGACCCATGTTCCTAGGCTCAACCGGACGGGCAGGGGTGACCCTTGAATTCCTAAAGAACCTCTCCGTATCCCGAGCTATTTGATAAGCCATTTCAAGGGAATCCACATCCCTCATAATTAACTCCCTTTTGATGTATGGATGGAGACCATTCCTAAATCGTGATAGGGTGACGGCTAACTCCTCATGTACTCCACATTTTAGAAGATAGGAGTCAAACAATTCTATGTACTCTACCACGGATTTTCCCTCTTGGGTGAGGCATTGCCATTCATCTAAGAGTGTTTGGGTGTAGGAGTGGGGAAGGTATTTGAACCTTAATTGGGCTTTCATGCCTTCCCATGTTTGAATGGGTTCTTCCCTCCTAATTCTCTTCCTAGTTTCAACACTCATCCAATAGGTCTTGGCCAATTTAGTAAGGTGCATTTTGGCTAGCCTAACCTTCCTCTCTTCGGTCATTGGGTACCAATCGAAGTATTGGTCCATACCACTCTCCCATTCTAGGTACACATGTGGGTTATGTGACCCATCAAAGTTAGGAGCGTCAACTTTGATCATCCTAAGTAGGTAGTCATCCGGGTCATCCCTTGGTCGCCTCTCCAAAGCTCTATGTGGGCGGGGCCTCTCATTCTCGGGGTAATAGTCATTCTCTAAGTCCTCCCTTTCATGCTCAACCCGGAGTGGTGGGGCCCTTTGGGGAGTGTTCCTAGGGGGGGTCCTAGCTTCCTCAATCCTATCCAATCGAGTGACCACACCATTCATTCGCTCCGTGAGGGCTAGAATGGCAGCCTCTATCCGTTCTATAGCAGTTGGGGGAGTTCCCCTAGGGTCGTTTTGGTTGCCTTAGAAATTGGGATCCATGGGTGGATCGGAGGTAGTGGGATCGGGTCGGTATGGGGTGCCCCTACGGGTGGACATGCACAAGGTATTGATGAGGAAAATGCAATTGTCCTGGGACCTAGGCTTGTAGAGACAAGTCTAAAACTTGCTCTGATACCACTTGATGTGACACTAAATGCAGCAAGATGAAATGAGACCCTTGGACCTAATTCGCAAGAACACACAAGTAAGAGATCAAGCACAAAACGCCGAACACCGCGCGCACCCGATTCCCTAGGTGACTCGGTGATGCCGAGTAAGATAGTGGGTCTAGCCCCTAGCTGGTTATAGGACCAGCACTTGCTAAGTCGTCCCTCCCAAAGGTTGAAGGCCCACAATCACGGGCGGCCGGGGTGCCTTGGGGCACTAGGACACTCACTCACTAACCACGGTGACCACACGGCAAAGGTGGATCCGGGATCGAGCTCTCCTCCTCACCGACCAGCGGACTAATGAAACGGATATGAAATGAACAGAAATGACGGAGCAAAGTTTTAGAGGATTACCTAGCCGGCTTGAGGAAGCCGACTTCGCTCGGAGACGAGGGCGAGCGGGGAAGTGTGTTCCCCGCACACTGCGCCGGTGTAGCTTCACGTCTGCGAGAATATCATTACAACACTACTCCTCACGCAGGAGGGGTGGCCTCGGGGTGGGGAATTAATAGCTTTACACCCAAACACTACCACCTCACAGGGTGGGGCTTTCAGCCAGCCAAGCGGGGAGGGGAGGATGGGCCGAAACGGGTAGAAGAGAACTAAGGAAGTTGATGCAGCCGGCTGGAATTCTGGACGGGAAGCCGCTGTTGCCGCCGTCCCGAGCTAGTCCGAACTCCGATTTCGAAGATTCCACCTCCTGGAGTTTCCTGACTTGATGCTGGTGATGTCTGAATTTTTTGGATGGCCTCTGGAGTCGGAGACTGGCGACACTGGCGACTGAACCGAGGCAGCAAATGTGGTCTCTGGCCGGACCTGTTCTGTAGCAGTAGGTTGCAGACACTGTGGTGAACTCTCCCGAACTCCGAATGGCACGAAACCAGCGGCGTTGTCTTCGTGGTTGAAGTAGCTAACAGCAGGAAGTGGTGGGGAGACGATCCCAGGTCGGTGGTGACTTGGGTCCTGGGAAGAGTGAACTCTGGTCGATGCAGCCTGAGAAAACTGACCTGGATAGTGCGAGGGAGAAAATTCGTAACTCTGTCCCACGGTGTCCAAATGGTGATCCGTTTCCTGACCCTGAAAGGGGACAGAGAGGAGCAGAACTTTGATGAAGAAACCCGAGCCTGGTTCAGCCTTGGTTGATCGTGGCACCCTGTTCTTGTCGGTTCTGGTGTTGGATGGAGTCCTCTCTGCCCGATTGTGGGAGAATCGCCCTAGCCAGCAGCTCCAATCTCAGAATGAGGTGAAACCACCTCGCCTTCGAAGCTGACGTGGAGCTCTTTCCAGGGATGTAGGATACGCCCTCAGCAGCACAAGGATGGATCTGTGGCCGTCGCTGCAACTGGAGGTTGATCTGCAGGTCGGCCTGCACACGAAGCTGAAACTAGGATGACAGGAAGAAGGCTTCTTGGGTGAGTGAAGGTGGGTGTGGTGCGGCCAAGTGGAGTTGTGGGGCTCTTGTGTGGTGTGTAGGGGGATGAGGAGGGGAGGAATGGTCAAAGTCTGCAGAGGGAGGGGGTGGTGGAGAGGGTGGATGCAGCAATGGGGAAGGAAGGTGGGGTTCGGCCTTAGCAAGAGGGGAGGAGGAATGGGGTGGCTAGGGGCGAACTTGGGAGGAGGGGGGGTGGTATGGTCGACCTAGGGAGATGAAGAGACTCCTTGGGGAGGGGAAAGGGCCCTTGGGAGGTGGAAGGTTGCTTGGGGAAGGGGGGGGAAGCCTTGGGAAGGGGAAAGGGTGCTTGGGGAGATGGAGTGATTAATGGTGTGAAGTAATGGGGTCTTGGGAGGTGAAGAGACTTGCCTAGGTGGCAAGTGATGTGGCAAGGGGTGAGGAGAGAGAGGAAATTTTGAACTATAGAGAGAGAATTAGAGTGAGAGAGAGAATTAGACTCAAGTGGATGCAAGCTTTCAATAATTCTTCATTAACCACAAGAGGAGGGGTTGGGGCCCTATTTATAGGGAAATCCCTTTTACAAATAGGTCCTCGACACTTCACACACTAACACAAAAGCCAAGGGGAAGGGGGGTGCGCCCATGGGCCTAGCCCAGAGGCAAGGGCCCATTAACAAGCACAAAGACTCATGTGACTCAACTAAGGACAATTAATTAAAAAAAACCTAGGTACAAGACTCAAATAAAAGACAAAAGTACATGATAATGATAGGGAAAAATCACACAGTGACCTAGGTAAAGATACTGAGATCCACTCCGGAATAGGGACGGCCTCCTAGCTGCTCCCGGGTGGGAGGGAAGTGCCAAGCCATAGGGAATCGCGAGTGATGTCCTCATCAATATAAGTAAGTTGAAAATTGATAAAACTCTCAACCTCTTTCTTATTTCATGTCAGACAAAGCTAATCATATCTGAAATCTGAAAATTTATCTGAAATCATGTTAGATAGATTAAGTATGTGTATTGTTCTTAAACAAGTCATTCTAAAACATAAAAAGGACAGCTAAGAAAGATATTGAAAAACATTGAAAATCATTGAAAATATATATATTGGCAGAGCAATGACTGGTAAATCACTGAGAAACTGAGTGATCCATCAAAGAAGTGGACAACACTCATGTCATGAAGTGTATCGGCTATCTCTGTTTAAAATGTTCAAAACAGCAGGCTGGTTTCACTGAGTACCTGGGGGTAACTGACGTCTGACAAACGTGTACCCTCACACAAAAAGGTGTAACTCAGTTCTGTTGAATTTGATCATAGGCAGAATGGTCCATCTTGTTGAGTATCTAGGGGTATTGGCGTCTTATAAAAGTATACCCTTACGCAGAAAGACTTATGGTACCTAAATGCTCAAAATGATCTAATATTGATAATGCTGCTCCTTCAAAAGAAAAGTTCATGAGTGTCAATTTGTTTAGTTTCAATACATGACTTGATTTCTCTCAATATTTTTTTTGAGACTATGAAAGTAAGATATTATGATACTGAATCTTTCATGCAAATATGATTCTGGTTTATGTTTTATCATGCACAGTGAACTTATCTATTGCTTGTAGTGGATGAACTCCAAAGTTTATCATTCTTAAACTAGAAATCTTTCTGATAGCAGTTTATAAATTCATATGACTGAAGACTCTATGCTTTAGAATGCTTATTCATGAACCACCTATTCAGAATGCCAGTCAGTTCTTCTCTTGATTCCTCCATTGTATTTCATTTTTCCCTCCTCTTTGTTGATGGCAAAGGGGGAGAATATTGTCTAGGGGATGTCTAGGGGGAGAATAGATATCTATCTGAATTCTGAATTCAATTCTTAATTCATTCCAAGGGAGAGTTTGAGGCAGTGAGTTGCATGCATTCATAGCATCTGCATGTCAATCTGCATAACACATCATGTCTTTCATCAAACATATATCTATATGACAGGATGTTGCTATTCTACTTCATATGGGGTTGCCATCATCAAAAAGGGGGAGATTGTTGTGACCCCTCTATGTTGATGATGTTGACACTTGCTTTATTTCATTGGCAACACCATTGTTTTGATTGATTGGCAACTGCTTTTGGATTTGATGAAATTGCTCTATCAGATTGACTATGTGTTCTTTGCATTTAATACACTGCTGTCTGCATTTCTCACTGTCATGGGTCGACACATCAGAGGATGGGTCGACTCCTCCAGCAGACTTGTTTAGACTCAGTCTATACGCTGGAAACTCTCATATCAATTGAGTCTATACATCGCCCATTTCAGATAAAGTCCACACACTGCATTTCATTTGAACTCGTTAAGTGTGTACAGCGTCAACGCATCTCACTTGCTCATGTTACAGCGTCAACGCACTTCATTGGATGTGTGTACAACATCAACTCGCTAAGTGTGTACAACGTCAACGCACTTCATTAGATGTGTGTACAGCGTCAACGCATGAAGTCTGTACATCAGTCTTAATATTCTAAGTCTGTACAGCCGTTGGCTTTGAACCTCAGAGTCTGTACATCCGAATTGCCCTTGATCTGGTCAAGTGTATACACTCTTTCATTGTAGCTTTCACATATTCAAGTCTACACATCGTGAAAGTCTATACATTCATCACTTACCTTTCGCTCAAGGCAAAGTCTATACACTGGGGACTTTCCCTACGTTTCTTAGGCGAAGTCTGAACATTCGGTTCTGAAGCCTGAAGTCTATACACTCCAGCCTATTCCTACGTTCAAGGCTTCAGCTACACATTAAGTCTGTACATTGGCTTTGCTTCATCAAGTCTGTACATTGACTCGCCAACTTCTTTGAAGTCTGTATATTGCTTCAGGAGCTTCAAGTCTACACATCGTTTCGCTCCATCAAGTCTGTACATCCACAGTGTTACTTGAAGTCTGCACACTGGTCTTCAAATCCAAAGTCTGCACATTGGTCTTCGAATTCAATGTCTATACATTGGGCTTTTACATGAAGTCTATACATTATTGTTTGCAGTGCCAAGTCCATACATTGGTTGTTGTTCTTCAATGTCTATACACTACCTTTAGGATTTAAAGTCTATACAGCCGTTGCCTCCTTTGTTGATGTCAACACATTGGGCAAGTCTGTACGTTGCATTCGCCTTCACAAGTCTATACAACGAAGTATATACACTGCAATGTACATACTTAAATCTTATGACTTCATTCTTGTTGCTGAAGGGAACACGGTCGACGCTGGGAGCTTAAAGCGTCCACGCATCAGTTGACGAAGCCTTCAGGATATCTTCCACTGCGTGAACGCCACAAGCAAGCAGCGTCGACGCAGCAGTTAAAGAAGCAGAGACCTTCACAGGCTATTCCACTGCGTCAACACCACAATTGAGCAGCGTCGACGCAGTAGCTAAAAAGACGAACCTAATGGCTTACTGGAATGCCTTACTGCATTAACGCCATTGATTGACAACGTCGATGCAGCAAGTCAATTTGCTGTCATTGAGCACGTGAACTGAGAACTCTATACATCAGACTGAAGAGGCTAATGAAGGGCACGTGATCCGAGGTATCTGGCTCGTGATCCGAGAAGGACAAGGTATCCAGATGAGGACACGTGTACTGACACTCCATTGGATGCTGCCACGTGGTCCAAATTGCTGGGCGGGAAACGTGGAGAGCACACGCCTGCTGCTGTTGCTGCTATATAAACAAGCCTTCTTCCACAGAAGAAGAAGGATCGAAGGAGAAGAAGAGGAAGTCTATACACTCAGCAGCAGTGAGCCTTCGATCCACAGAGAGAAAAGAGAGAAGAAGAAGATACAGAGAAGAAGAAGAAAAGAAATTGAGAAGAAGAAAACGAGAGAAGAAGAGATCGAGAGAGATGAGCTGAGAGAGAGCTGATTGAGAGTGAGATTGAGAGTGAGCTTGTATCTCAGTCTCGTGGTTCAAAACCAGAGCTGAGCTTTGCTCTTAGAGCTATATTACTTTTCAGCTTTTGTGTTTTCGTTTTGATTCTGTCTTTCATTTCCGAATACTATTTCTTCAAGCTGTGTGTCAGCGGTCTTGCAGTGGTAGTCTCCACTGGACGGGTTAAGCTGTATTTCCCCAGCGGTTGCAGAGGATCAGATCCTCTGGTCAGCAAGCTGTAGTGCCCAGCGAAGCTGTGTATCAGCAGATTGTTTGGCCAAGCTGTAAAGCCCAGCGGATGCAAGCTGTGCTGCGCAGCAGGAATCCATACTCGGTTGAGTGTGGGGTGGACGTAGGTCGTTGACCGAACCACCTAAAAATCGTGTGTGCATTGTGTTTGTATTTTTGTTTGATCTGTGTGCGATGGGAATTCTTGCTTAGCTTATTTGGTTTCATCGCTCTTGCTCATGTCTAGCTTTCGATATAAATAGACATGGTGAATGGCTTTCATGGGTCGACCCTTTGCTTAGCATTCTTCCTTTAGCTTAACTGATGTTTGCCTAAATTCTGCTTTAGAACTTACAGTAGTTTTAAATTAGGCAAGTTGATCTATTCACCCCCCTCTAGATCCACACTTAGTGGAGATAGACTGCGTCCATCTAACCCAACATCTGGCACCTTTCCTCCGAGCTTCTCAAACCAACGGAGCCGACTATTCTTTATCCGAGCAAGTTTCTACACTAGGCAGAGTCAATGGCTGGACGCAGGAGTGCTTACCGAGTTGGCCGAGCAATCTGCTCGCGCCATAGTACCAGTGGGTGTAACTTTTTGTTGTTTGGCATGTAATGCATCGGTTGTATTTGTATGAGAATCATAAATGGAAGGAAAAGCTTTGCCATTTGTTGCTTACATGCTATTGAAAAAGCTCAAAAATAGAACTTTCGCAACGTTGTCGCGTTCCACATCCGAGGGATATGTGTTCCTTACATGGTAGACAATCGATATGCTCCTTTCCCAAGCGTCTCGACCACTCGGTAGGGACCTTCCCAGTTAGGGGCAAGCTTCCCCGTCGCTTCCAGTGGTCGAGAGGCTTCGGCCTTTCTCAGGATGAAGTCCCCTGGCTGGAACTGTCTGTTTCGAACTCTGGAGTTATAGTATCGAGTGACGCGCCATTGATATTCCATTGCTCGGATACCTGCAATCTCTCGGATCTCATCCACTAGGTCGAGGTTTTCCATCAATTTCTGCTCGTTCACCTCGGGTTTGAAGTGGATGACTCGGAGAGAGGGATTGCCGACCTCCAATGGAATCACAGCTTCTGTGCCATACACCAGCTGGAAGGGTGTTTCGCCGGTAGGCATTCTCGGAGTAGTTCGGTGCGACCATAGTATGCTCGGTAATTCCTCGAGCCAGCTTCCCTTGGCCTTGCCAAGCCTGGTTTTGCTGCCTTTTAAAATAGTTTTGTTGGCATTTTTGACTAGTCCATTAGCCTGAGGGTGGGCTACCGAAGTGAAATGATTGCGAATGTTTAGGTCGGTGCATCTGTCTCTGAAGTAATGAGAATCAAACTACTGACCATTATCGCTCACGATCACTCAAGGGACACCGTAACGACAAATGATCGACTTCCAAACGAAACTCCATACGACTGATTCGGTGATCCTGGTGGTGGCCCCGGCCTCGATCCACTTGGTGAAGTAGTCGATGGTGATGATGATGAACTTCTTCTAAGCCTGAGCTGTAGGAAATGGCCCCAAGATGTCGATCCCCCACCGAGCGAAGGGGTATGGCTCGGCATGGGTGACGAGCTCCGTTGCAGGTTGGTGGATCAAATGGTCGAAGCGCTGACATCAGTCACACTTCTGTATGTAGGCCGTGCAGTCGTGCTGGAGAGTGGGCCACCAATAACCTTGCCGTAGCAAGATCCTAGCGAGCGATCTTCCTCCTTGGTGTGTGCCGCAGATGCCTTCGTGTACTTCCTGAACCGCTCGGCCGGCTTCGTCGGTGCTGATGCACTTGAGAAGGGGACCGGAGAAAGATTTGCGATACAAGTCATCATCCAGCATGACGAAACGTCGAGCATGGTACTTGAGTTTTCGAGCCTCCCGAGGGTCGGGGGGCTCTTGAGAATCTCGACGCCAGGATATGTAGGGGGTCCGCCAGTCGCTCGGGGGTGCCGGGTCAACAATCATAAGCTCAGATTCGATGCTCGGTTGCTCGAGCTCTTCGAGGAAGACCGATCGTATACCTTCAGGGTCGAGGGAGGAGGCCAGGCGAGAGAGGGCGTCCGCTAGGGAGTTTTCCTCTCGGGCTATCCGGACTACCTCAAAGCTCTCGAAGAGTTGGGCCATCCTCTTGACCACCTGGAGGTACTTGATCATTTGTCCTTACCGAGCTTCGTTATCACCGTTGACCAGGCTAGCGACCAATTGGGAGTCGGTGTGGATCCTGACTCGCTCGACCCCTAGTCGTCGAGCCATCCTGGCCCCTGAGATAATGGCTTCGTGCTCAGAGGCGTTGTTGGACGCTTGGAAATTGAACTTCAAGGCATACCGCAGCTCCGCTCCTTCGGGGGACTTGAGAAGGACACTGGCGCCACATCCAGCTGAGTTGGAGGACCCGTCGATGAACAGGTCCCAAGTGGGGCCGGGCGCAGGTGGAAGTGCTTCTTCAATTGGGACCGTGCTTTCGGCGATGAAGTCCGCGAGGGCCTATCCTTTGATGGCCGAGTAGGGGTGATATGAGATATCGTAGGCCCCGAGTATGATGGCCCATTTGACGAGGCGTCCCGAGGCTTCAGGGTGAAAGAGAATCTTCTTCAGGGGTTCGTCGGTCAATACGATGATGGAGTGCCCTTCAAAGTAGGGTCGGAGGCGCTTGGCCGAGGTAACCAATGCTAGCACAAGTTTCTCGGTTGCGGGGTACCTTCTTTCAGCCTCATTAAGCACCTTGCTGGTATAGTAGACCGATCTCTCGACCCCCGCGTCATTCCTGACCAGGACCAAGCTTACTGTGGAATGGGTCCCCGAGAGGTAGAGGTGTAGAGCTTCACCCTGGACCGGCTTGGACAGCACTAGGGACGAGGCCAAGAATTCCTTGAGTTCGGTGAACGCCTTCTTGCATTCCTCATCCCAGGCGAACGTAGCAGATGCCATTTTGGGTCCCCTCAACAATTTGAAGAAAGGTAGGCATCGTTCGGCCGCCCGGGACAGGAAGCGGTTGAGCGTAGCAATGCGCCCCGTAAGGCGTTGGACGTCCTTGATGTAGGTGGGTGGCCGCATGTTCAGGATGGCCTGAACCTTGTCGGGGTTAGCTTCGATCCCACGCTGAGTTACCAGGAAGCCTAGGAACTTTCCAGATCTAACTCTGAAGGCGCATTAAGCAGGATTGAGCTTCATGTTGCACCTTAGGAGGGTGTCAAAGGTCTCGGCTAAGTCGGCAAGGTGGTTTTCGGCCTTTGGTGTTTTGACTTGCATATCATCAATGTAGGCCTCGACGTTCCGACCGAGCTGTCCTTCGAAGATGTGGTTGATCAGTCTCTAATATGTTGCTCCAGCGTTCTTCAACCCGAACGGCATTCGGGTGTAGTAGTGTACGCCGAAGTCGATAATGAAGGCCGTCTTCTCGATGTCCTCTATATCCATCCTGATCTGATGGTAACCAGAGTAGGCGTCTAGGAAGCTGAGCAGCTTGTTGCCAGAGGTTGAGTAGACCAGTTGATCGATGCTTGGTAGTGGGTAGCAATCCTTCGGGGTAGCCTTGTTGAGGTCAGTGAAGTCTACGCACATTCGCCACTTTCCCGAAGCTTTCGGTACCAGGACAACATTGGTGAGCCACGTAGGGTACAGGACCAGACGAAAGAGGCTAGTCTTTTGCCCCTTGGTGACTTGCTCCTTGATGACCGTTTGCTTCTCCAGGGCATGCTTTCTCCTGCGTTGTTGGACGAGCTTCACCGTTGGGTCGAGGTTGAGTTTGTGCATCACCACGTCTCCCGGGATCCCGAGAAGGTGCTCGTCCGACCATGCAAAGACTCGGATGTACTGGGCAAGGAGATCCTCATATTTTTCTTGTTCCTCAAGTGGTAGATCCGCTCCGATCTTTACTCCTAGAGTCGAGTCACCGTTGAGAAAGACCGTTAGCAACTCGCCGCCAGGCCCAGATGTTGCTGGTCCCTTGTCGGCTCCCTTTACTCCTTTGTTTTTCCCTTCCGACCTAGTGGCTTCAACCGAGATTATATAGCACCGTGTAGCCAATGCCTGATTGCCCCGGACCTCCCCCACACCATACTTCGTAGGGAACTTCATTTTTTGGTGAAAGGTAGAGGGCGCCGCTTTCATTCGGCTGAGGATACCTCGGCTGAAGATGGCGTTATATGCCGTCATCCCATTAATCACGATGAAGTCCACCATAACCGTAGCGATTTTAGGTGGGGTGCCGATAGTAACTGGCAGACTCAGGGCTACCTCGAGATAAGTTGCCTGGCCGCTGAATCCACACAGGGGGGTTCGGATCGGGCGGAGTTTAGATGGATTCGCTCCCATCTTGTGGAAACATTCATAGGATAATACATCAAGGGCACTGCCATTGTCAACTAAGATCCTGTCTACGTTACAATGGTTTATCGTGACCGATACAACGAGAGCGTCGTCATGCGGGGTGGTTAACCCTTCAGCTCCTGGTCAGAGAATACCAGGGCATGCGGTTCGCTCGCCTGCGGGGCCTTAGGGAGCTCAACAGAGGCTCGGCTCGCCCGCTCGGCGTGACACTTTCTTCCTTGGCTGCTGTCTCCTCCTGATGCCACGCCGCCCGCGATGACGTTGAAGTGGACTCTGCGGGGGGCATTGTCGATTTCTTCGGGGGTTCCTCGGTCTTCCTTCTGCCTAGACACATACCGAGATAGGTGTCCCTGGCGGACAAGGTGCTCGATCTCATCTTGGAGCTGATGGCAATCGCTGGTGTGATGCCCGTGATCGCTGTGGAATAGGCAATGCTTGTGGTGATTGCGGTGCTTGGCCTTCATAGGCTCGAGCTGGTGGAGGAGACCCTAGCCTTTTATGTCTTCGTAGATTTCGTAGACGGGAGCAGTAAGGGGAGTATACCGCTCGTACTTTCAGGACGGCTCCTTGAGATCTCCATCTTGGTTCCGCCTCTTTCCTTGTCCCATCCCTTACTCGGACGGTCACTTCCCGAGCCTGTCGTGCCTCGACAGGCACTGAGGACTTCTTCGCACTCTGCATGGCGCAGGGCCAAGGTCACTAGCTCAGAGAGGGAGGCGGGAGGATGAAGCACCAGCTCGTGCCGTAGGTTTTCATCGCGGGTACCCCCAGTTAATGCGATGATGGCCGAGGCAACATCCAGGCGGGGTATGCGTAGGGCTTCTGATTTAAATCGATTGATATAAGCCCACAACTTCTCCCCCTATTCCTACTTGAGTGCCAGTAATCCCGCCACCGATCGGGGTGGACCGCTGCCGGCGAAGCTTTCATTGAACACTCGCCCGAATTGCTTGAAGCGGTGGATGCTGTCGGGGGTGAGGGCCCTGAACCAGGCCTGAGCGCCCTGAACCAGAGTGGTCACGAACGCTCAGCACTTGATTACATTGGATGCCCCATGCAGGGTCATTAGGGCGTCAAAGCTGTCGTAGTGATCGGCCGGGTCTCCCTGCCCGTCGTACAAGTTGAAGGCTGGAAGTGAGATCCTAGGGGAAATCTCAGCATTCAAGATATGGTCAAAAATGGGGATCGCTCCTCGTCCTCCACGAGAGAGGTCTTCTGTAAGGAGCGGAGGGCACGCCCTTGCTCCGTGAAACACCTCTCAAAGTCTCGCAGCCGGAGGGACCGCTCCGGTTGTCGTTGGCCCGAGGGACTAGGGGCGCACTTGTATGCTGTCCCGGCGCTCCTCAGGGGCCTCGGTCTCTTGGAACGGTCAGCGCGCTCCGGACTTCTCCCTCCTAGGGGTGGAGGAGGCTTCCTACTCTGGGGGAGGGGCATGCGATGGTCCTCTTGACATTTTGCGGATGAGCCACCACCCCTAGGGGGTAAAACGGCCTCCAGCGGTTTGCTGGGAGGCATCTCCACGAGGGGGGCTCTACCGGGGGAGATGCGACTTCTCCTCCCTGGCCGCTTGGGCCCTCATGAGATCCACGAGGACATCCAGTTTTGCATTGAGGGTTTGGAGGGCATCGGTACTCCCACTGGGAAGCTGTGTCCCCGCCACCGACGGAGGTATCTCGTTGGTGTGGTTGCCTGACGGGGAATTCTCCATGGGGAGGGAAGGTGATCCTTCTTCTGTCACCAGGGCCTTTCCCATGTCACCGGCAGTCCTCCTGCCAGAATTCCTTTGCATCATGATGGCTCTTTATTTGTTTCCCACAGACGGCGCTAGATGAATAGGGGTGATCTCGCACTACTCCTGAGCAGGGAAGAGGATAACCACGTAGCCTTGAAGTATGAATTGCAAGAAGGGAAACAGGTCAGGGGTGCCCAGGGATGGATCCCCGGGAAAAATCCTCCGATGCTTAAGTCAGCAAGTGTAGTAGAGCACAAGTGCAAAGGGAGGAGTTAGGAGGAAGATGGGAGCGCGAGATCCCTCTCCACCGAAAGGTGAAGTGGCTCCTTCTCAGGGTTTTTGGCTTACCTCTGCATAATAGGGCTCTTCCGGTTTAAATAATGGCTCGTTGAGTGCATGATCCCTGTAAGCCGAGGAGATTCGGGGGGGGGGGGGGTTACATCCTCCTTGCGGGCTCTTTATAGCATACGGACTCTTGGTTTCCCCTATCCCCTTGAGCTCCCAGCTTTTAAGGGACGCGTAACGGCCGTACAGTTAAGCTTCCATCAGTTGGCCCGAGCATATGGTGCTCGCCCAGGAGGTGCCACCCGAGCAATAAGTGCATGGTTTGGGCAAGGAATATGGGGCTCCGAAGGAGCTCTCCCTATCAACTGATGCTCAGACTTCCTAACCCGAAGGCCGCCTAGGAAGCGCTTGTTTCGAGTGAGTTATTGGGCTTTAATTGAGTGGGCCCAAGGGCTACCACTTCAAGGAGCTGGGCCTCGTTGGGTCGGGTTGGACCTCGTTTGGCCTCTCCGTACGGGTGGGTAGATTTCCCCTCTCCAAGGCTGTTGAGTATATTCAGGTGATTTTGATGATAACAAAGCCCAAGACGTACGTTCTATCACGTGCTATCTATTAACAATCAAGTTCGACTTTCATACGCATTCAAAGCCCAAGTTCATCATGCACTATATTCAAACGCTTAATCATTTCCAAATGCATAAATCCATTTTAGTTTCTAAACTGACTAGGCTAAGCACAATCCACTCACCTTGATTGGAACAAGGTAGCCATAAACTGATTCGTTCATGTATTATGTTGCATTGGCTAACTTCTTTATTTTTTGCAGGAATTCCAACCAGCGGTCGACCACCAGCCAGGGCCGGTCGACCGGTTTTCCCAGTAACAAAAAGTCCTATTCCTGTAAAATTACGGTCGACTGCCCCATATATCGGTCGACCGCCAATCTCGAAAGCCTTCATTTTTGACTTTGTCTTCTCAACGTGTGAAGCCTTATTCATTAGGTTTGTTTAATCCAAAAGTCACCAGACTTACCATGATTTGCGGATCTAGTTCATGGCTTGTCTCTTGACCATTCAAGAGTTATAAAAACATCTCTTTGGGGCTTGTAACCCTAATCAATCCAAGGAGGCTAAAGGAGGCTATCAAGAGGAGATTCAAGTGCTGGTACTGTAGCCGTGAATAGTGCTCCGGGAAGGAAGTTTTTCATCCATCCTCAAGCGATTCAAGCCACAACAGGAGCAGATCAATCCCAAGCCAAGTGGAGATCAAGTTGCATCCAAAACCTTCTTCATCAACTAAGGGGAAGCTTGAATATGAAGTTTTCTTTTTGTGTCTTTCATTCGATTTCTATTTCAGTTTCAAGTGTGTGTTCTTGTAATATTTAAATACTTGTGTGTGTGTGGATCTACACAGATCCGTGTGTGTGTGTGTGTGTGTGTTTATTTGTTCACATTTCTTTGTGATTCGGTGCTTGTGCACCTTCATGGGAGTTCTGAACTCACACGAGTGTGTGTGTGTGCTTTGATCTTGTAACCTTCTACAAGATAGTGTGTGAATTGTAATGCCCCGGACTTTTTGGATATTTTTTGGATCATTTTAGTGGGTCTCGGAGTGTATTTTATGTTTTACACGTGTTTTTCCCTGATGTGCCTTCAGAACTCTGTGCCGGGCAAACTGTGGCGTTCTCCAACTCCGGGACTGTACCGGTGCGTTGTGCTCCTTCCGTGGATCACGGAGGTAATTTTTCATAATTTTATGAATTTTTGCAATTTTTTGGCTTTTCTATATATTAACCCTTTTTCCTCTCTCCCTCCCCATTCTCTCTTTCTCACTCTCTCTCATCTCTTTCTCTCCCCCTCTCCCCGGGCGGCCGACGATGGCAGAGGAGGGCGAGGCGGCGATGGCGGGAGGCGAGGAATGAGGAATGGGTCGAGGATCGAGGGCCGGTGGCGCGTGGAAGCTCGGCCACGGGTTCGTGGAACGGCCAGGGTTTCGTGGCGATTTCTTTGCGGATCGGTGACCTCGGGGCGTGAAATCTTTGGTGGAGGTAGGGAGATAGACCCTCAGCTCGTGCACTTCCTTTCCCATGAGTTTTGTAGGCCGTGGCGAGCCGAGCGTGGGATTATTGCCGTTTTGGGGAAAAACCATGATTTTGGGGAGTGAGCCGGATCTCCCATTTTTTTGGTGTTTTTGGCCAATCCAGGGGTTTAGATGCATGCTAGGGGCTTGGGGATGGATTCCCCTTTGTTTCCCCATCATCCGGGGGTGATTGGGGCATGGAACGGGATTTTGGGATTCTTCCCGCCGGTCCCGTTCTCGGGAGGGTGTAGCGGTCCTTCCAGAGACCGCCACACCCCTGGCGGCCTAAGGTAGGTGCGCCACGAGTTACTGTTTTGTTGGTAGGGCTGACGTCGGCTGGCGGCCGCACGATAAACCACCAACCGGGGTGGTGGCCGAACCTTCGACTGTTTCCTTTATTTTTGACCATTGCGCCTTGGGGCGCGTGTTTTGACCGTTGGGGGTCACGTTCCTTCTAGCGGTCATAGTACCCGGGCGCCAAAGGGAGTGTAGCGGCCCAAGGTTGGACCATTTTCTGGGTGGGCGGCCTTTCTATAGACCGCCAAGCCCAAAGTGACTCGCCTTGTAGCGGCCTAAGGTTGGGCCGCTAGAGTCGTGTGGTGGCCCAAGAGAGGACCGCCAGGCGATTCTCGTGCTTGCAATGTCGGGTTCGCATTGTGTTGGTCTCCGGTCGACCCAGTTGTGACCCAGTGGTTGACCATCGGCCTCTTGAGTGTCCCGAACACCCCTTGGGTTCTGTGACCTTGTTTCTGGGGTGTCTGGACGTGCCGAGTTACTTCGATTAGTGTGCCCATAGGTGTGGTGGGTCCAGGTGACCCCATGTGTTCCAAACTTTCGTGTTACGCTCAATCGAGTCACCGTGTATCAGTGTGAGTGCGGTGGGGTTTCCCCCGCATGTCGTAGGTTTCTGCAGAAGATGATTCCCAATTGGGCCATGCATTTGGCCTTGGACTACGAGTCCAGTCATTTAGCCTGGGGCTGGAGGTTTCCCGCTTTTCCCTGGGATGGGGAATCGATGTGGCGGCTTGTGAGCTGCCTTGGGAATCATGCTTCGATGCTTTTCGCGTGGGTCGTGTGTGTGGCCTGTGAGTCTAATTACCCAGCCTGGGGCTAGAGGGTTTCTTAGTTCCCTTTTAAAGAGAATGGTCTCGGCGGCTCGTGAGCTACCTTGGTATTCGTGCTACTGTGGTTTTAGGCCTAGGGATTAGGCTAGATTAACGGCATTGTGTCGTTGCGTACAACGGTCTTGATCCCGAGTCTTGTGACTCAAGGACCGTTGGATTTAGTGAGTCTAGAGGACCGTCCAGACTCCAGTGGCTCATCGCCACTTGGTCCTTGTCGACTTTCGCGCAGGGTGCATGTGTGGTTCTCGGAGTTTCTCTTTGGAGAGTGGTCACACCAGTGACTCCCCACTAGTGGTAGCCTTCCGACACGCGAGTGGTCCCACCAGGGAGTGGTGGCGAGGCTACCCCAGAGAGAGACAGTTTTAGACTGGTTTCCGTCGAGCCCCATGTCTACCAGCCATAGTCCGATTGAGGGGAAAACCATTCAGAGGGCCAGACAAGAGACACACGGTCTGTGTGTGCACACGTGGTTGGGGGCGGTTGGACCCGCGCTGACGAGCGCGACCGCAGCTAGTCACTTGTACGGTGTCTCAATTCCTGCTGGGCCAGAGGGAGACACCTGAGGCGCGGTCTAAGCCGTCAATGAACGCATCTGGCCTTGCTTCTGGTGGGCAGGTACTCCTGTCACGTGGAACGTGACTCTCCTATTTTTTGGTTTCATTTTTCGTCTGTGAGACGTGGTTCCCCTGACAGTTTCAAGAAGTGTTCCTGAGGTAGAGGTCTATGGGTTTTCCAGTGAGCGTCACCAAGGGTTTACCCTAGACGGCGTTAGGTTCACGACTGCGAGGTCGTGGTGGTCACTTTTGGCGGCGTAGCCAGAGGTTCTCCCGTTAGTTCTGTAGTTTCCTGACCGTGAGTTCGGGGCGTACTTTTCCGGTACAGTAAGGAGTAGCTGTTGTGCCGAGTTTTGACCGGCCACCGATTCGCTGTTCTTGCAGTAGTTGTAGTTGCTTTCCTTTCCGCTACCGCTGTTGTTCTCGGTTGGGGTTCCGCGGGATCCATACTGAGCCAGTGATAGGAGACTCACCCCTACTTTTCAGGTGCGGCGGTTCTTCCTCGAGATTCGAGGGTGCTGTTCGGAGGTTCTTAGGTGCCAGCTCGCCATGCCGAGTGTCCACTTGGCATGTGGTATGTTTTACTGCTTTAGACTGTACTTTCTGTTGGACTAGACTCTGTTCTAGTAGTTTTTTATTTATTTCTATTAATTATTTAATTTTCCTGCCTTATTTCCTATTTCTTTGTACCTCCACACTCCTTTTAGCCCTTCCGAGCCCTCCGGTTCATGGGCGGCGGGCCAGGATTCGAATGGTATCGAGTTCTTCCTGGTATCCGGATCTTGGGTCGTTACATGAATCCTGACAGTCCGTGAGGGTGGACGTAGGTTGCAGTTGTTGCATCTGAACCACCTAAAAATCGTGGTCTTCTGTGTGGTTTGCTCCTTATCCTCTACCTCCAATTCTACTCTAGCACATTTGCATATTGCATCATCTGTTTTCTTTGTTAGATTTAGCTTGATTAACCATTATACGGGAGATCTCTGGTATATCAAAAGGTGATTTCTGATTGACAATGTTAGTCCTGTCGGGAGAAAAATACCTTGTGTGAGAGAATCTTCGGATTCCCGAACTCCGCCCCGTACCAAAGAACTATTGTAGGGGTTGATTTAGCTAGATTCTTTTCTGTAATCCATCAGATCTATACATGGTTGTTGCTTGCTCTTAATACGTGTTTAAATCAGTTAAAAGTTTTTTAAAATCTGTCATCCCCCAATTCACCCCCTCTCTTGAGTGTCATTGATCGCGAGACTTCAATTGGTATCAGAGCTAAGACTCTATTTCTTTCAGATCTAATGATCTAGAGTAAGATCCAGATCAATGGCAAACAATGGTATGATGCTTGAGGGCCACTCCATTCATCATCCTCCAAACTTCGATGGCTCAAATTACTCATATTGGGAAAATAGAATGCATATTTTTTTGAGAGCCTAGGAGTATGAGATATGGAGAGTTGTGGACAAGGGTCCTTACAAACTCTCTGACGATGAAGAGAAATGGACACCCGAAGAAATTAAGAAATGCACCGTCAACTTTAATGCTATGAATATTATGCAATGTGCCATACATCCTAATGAATTCTCTCGTGTATCCATGTGCAATTCAGCAAAGGAAAAGTGGGACAAATTGCGGCTCATTTATGAGGGAACCTCCGAGGTCAAGAAGACCAAGGCAAATCTCCTCGTAAGAGATTATGAGCTGTTCAAAATGAAGCCTGAAGAAACAATTTCATAGATGTTTGCAAGATTAACTGAGATCACAAATGGTCTTAAAAGTCTTGGAAAAGAGTACACAAACTCCGATCTTATAAGGAAGGTTCTGAGATCACTTCCATCAGCGTGGCACACAAAAGCCACAGTGATTGAGGATTCGAAGAACCTGTCCACACTCTCGTTGGACGAGCACATAGGGTCACTCATGACCTATGAGATAAATATGAAGAGAACAGCCGAGGAAGATACAAATTAAGCGGTTGGATTGAAAGCTGATCAATCTGATGAAGACTTTCAAGAAGAAGAATCCAGCAAGGGAAGCAATGAAGAAGACGACTTGGCCATGATAACTCACCAAGTGAGGAGATTTTTGAGAAATAAGAGGAATTTCCAAGGCAACATCAAAAAGAGGCAAAGGAAGCCCATTCAAACCAAGGGCGAGTCAAGCAACCCCAACAATGTCATTTGCTATGAATGCAAGAAGCTCGGACACCTGAGAGGAGAGCATCCAGATCTGAAGAAGAAGTTCAAGAAGGAGAAATTCAGAAAGCCAAAAGCAATGGTCGCTACTTGGAGCGACGAAGAAGAAGAGATGTCTGAAGAAGAGTTCGGAGAGCTCATGGAGAGCCTGTGCCTCATGGCACATGGAGATGATTCGACGGAGGTAAATTCTTACCCTGATTTTATTTCCAATGAACAATGTGAGTCAGAATATGAAAAATTGTATACAAAATATAAGAAAATCAGATCTGAAAATGAAACTCTCAAAAATAAAATTGATGATTTGTCACATGAAGATATTTTTGTTAAGTTTGAAAAGGTGGAACAAGAATGGTTTGAGCTAACCGAAGAAAAAGAAACTTTGCTTCAAACGATTTCAGATCTTGAAAAAGCCAAAGAGGAAGTATCATGTAAAATGTCTCAAATTGAAAAAGTCTGATGCGGTACGGACACACGACCTAGGACTCTAGCTCGCGATCATCCCTATGCGAGGGAAACACTGGACCGTGCGCGGTTGAGAAATCGGCAGTGAGTCTCGGGTATCAGCTTTTCCGCGTTAAGTCAGATCGAGTCACGGGACGGTACACTCACTCACTCTCGCAGCGATGATAACAATATATATCGAGCTAGGAACCTACACTCGCAGCGGCATTCAAAGATATACGAGATAAGCAAATGCGATAAAGAGTGGGGGCGAGTTTACCTCCATGCTACGGGCGTGAGGAAGACGATCCCGGCCAGTTACGGTAACTCCCGGTAACAATAGTAAAAAGTTATTTACAACCGTGAATTTTATTGCCCACTCCACGTAGGGAGGTAAAGGGCTACAAGTGGGGCCCGGGACGACCGACCCTGGGTTGACGGGCAGCAATCTGGAGGTGCGTTTGGGGTGAACTCGGTCTGCTGGTCCGACTCGGTCCTGCGCCGACTCGGTACTGCGCCAACTCAGTTCTGACTCGCTGGACAGTAAGGCACGGATTCCAAAGGAACGTCCCCTCCTGAGGTATTCTGAAGGCACCGCTTGGCTGGGACGATGGCGGGATGTCCCTGATCGACTCCCTGAAGTGGCGGTTCCAGAAGTTGACTTTTGGTATTTTTGCACGAATTATTCCCGGACTGATTTTTCTAATTTGCACAAGGAACAAAATTGCACGCCTCGGCGGCAAGAATTATGGTGCTCAGATCCGAAGGCCGATCGAGGCGTGGCTGGTACCGTTGGAAAGAGCATTCACAGAACTACAATATATATGTTTCACAGCTCTATCCACTGAACGGATTGAAGATGAGAATGACTGTAACACTATTTTGTTTTCTGACCTGGACGTACAGACACATAGGGCAAATTGTATTTTTCCTGAGACTGACCTTTGACTGAGGGGTGAATGATTTTTCCAGGGACAACAAAAATTATGGGAGGTAGGGGGGAACGTGAGGAACACTGAGGAAGTTTTGTGATTTTCTGAAATTTTCTAAGGGGGTGGGAAAATTACAACAACGTGACTCTATCCCGTGGATCTATAGAATGGCAGATTATAGAGGAGAGAACAATAAATGTGGGAAAAATACCAAATGGTGTCCAAATGACACAAAATTTGAACTGGAGGTTAGGAGAGATGGACATAACAAACCCTCAAAATTAGGGCTCGACCTGACAACAAGAGAAATAACTAAAATTTCAAGATTGGGGTTCTGTCCTGATGGAGATAGAACTCCGGCGAAGCGGCGGAGGCGGCGCGTTGGCGGCACGAACGGAAGGCGGTGGCCGGAAGTCGCATCCGACGGAGGTGGAGTTCTTGGAGTCACACCAAGAGGAGGGCTTCACACCCTAGAATGGTAGAAATCCATCTGCAAGAGGGGAGGAGAGACACAAGGGGTGCCCTTGGGCTTGCTCTTGGCAAAAATACTTAATTCTTTATTAAATTCTCTAATGACACTATACATAGGCTTATATAGAGAATGGCAACGGGTGGGGGGCTGAGAATTTCATGGGAGAGAGGGGATTTTCTTCCCTATGTGGTCAAATGACCAAATTAAATAAAAAATACAACACAGGATAAACTATATTATAAGGGGGAAGCATCTTGGACTTTAAGGGTTGGAATATTGGACTTTTTAATCCAATTGTCCCCTTGAATGGTCAAGCCATCTAGAAGCCCACCTTGGACCTTTGACTGGCCCCACATGGGTCCTAAGGCTTAGGTGGACTAATAGGAAAGGAGATGGGGGCCCTCTTGCTGGACCTACTGACAATTTGCAGAAAAACTCAAACAATCCTAGGGAATGACACATTGGCTTATAAAGCCTTACATTGCACATATACTTTCCCAAGGATATAAAAATAAACTAAAGGACACAAATGTAAAAATAAAAAGTCAGTGCTCGACGTCGATTCTCATCAAAGTCTATGAAAAGCTCAAGAATGAAAAAGAAATTCTGACCTCATCCATTTCATAAATTGAAAATAAAAATGTGGGTTTGAATAAGGAGGTGACTGACTTGCAGTTCACTTTCTCCGGGTTTGTCAAGGGCAAACAAAATCTAGATAACTTGTTGGGAGTTAGAGTCAATTTCAAAAGGAAGGATTAGGATATACTCCCCAAAATAAAAAACCCTTTGAACATAAGATCACTACATCCTATGTTCATGAAAAAGAAAACAACCATGCTTCATGTTCCAACTCTAAGTCAAAACATGTCCAACCCAAACCACAACAATTCCAAAGAAAGTTTGCACCTGTTAATTGCTATCATTGTGGTAGATTTGGTCATGTTGTTACAAATTGCTGGTTCAAACAAAGTCTACCAAGAAATCATGCTTTCTGGACCAAGAAATGATATGCACAGAATTGGACTAACTCCTACGGACCCAAACTAGCTTTGGTACCAAAATCAATTACATGAGAATGTTGTTTCTTGCAGATATGTCTTGAAGCCAAGGGGAGCAAATGGTACTTGGATAGCAGCTGTTCAAGGCATATGGCATGGGACAAGAAGGTGTTCTCTACACTGTAAGATAAGGATGGAGGTTCAGTTGCATTTGGAGGCAAGGACAAATGTAAAATCATTTGAATCGGCAATATAGGTAAGAATTCTGAAATTCTTAGCGAAAATATGCTTTTGGTGAAAGGCTTAAATCACAATCTCTTGAGCATAAGCCAGTTGTGTGACAACGGTTTTAAAATTATTTTTGATGAAACCCACTGCCTTGTCATAAATAAAACCTCTAATGAAATCAGATTCATCGGCAAGAGAAGCAACAATGTCTATACTATTGATCTAGATGATGTTTCTAGTGATGATGTGTGCTTGGTAGCAAACAATCTTGATAATGCATGGCTATGGCACCGAAGACTAGGTCATGCTAGTTTTGGAGTAATCTCTAAGTTGTCTAAACATGACTTAGTAAATGGTTTGCCAAAATTAAAATTTGAAAGTGATAAAATATGTGAGGCTTGCACAAAAGGCAAGCAAACACGCATATCTTTCAAAAACAAGAACATTGTTTCTACCTCTCGGCCTCTTGAATTGTTGCATTTTGATTTATTTGGCCCTACTAGGACATCCAGCCTAGGAGGTAAATCTTTTGGATTTGTTATTGTTGATGATTACTCCAGATTTACATGGATGTTATTTCTATCCAATAAAAATGGTGCATTGATGGAGTTTCAAGTGTTTTGCAGGAAAATCCAAAATGATAGAGGCTACCTTATCACTACCATCCAAAGTGATCATGGTGGTGAATTTGAAAATCATGAGTTCATCAATTTCTGTGAAGAGCACGGGTATACACACAACTTCTCATCACCAAGGACGCCCCAACAAAATGGAGTGGTGGAGAGGAAAAATAGAACATTGATAGATATTGCACGAACAATGTTAAGCGAAAATTCTCTACCAAAATACTTTTGGGTTGAGGCAGTAAGTACAGCGTGTTACATCATCAACAGGACAATGGTAAGGCTCATTTTGAAGAAAACTCCTTATGAGCTCTACAAGGGTAAGAAACCAAATATTTCCCATCTTAAACCCTTTAGATGTCCATGTTTCATCATGAACAATGGTAAGTCCAATCTATGTAAGTTTGATGAGAAAAGTGACAAGGGAACTTTCCTAGGCTATGCACTTAACTCTAGAGCTTATCGAGTGTTTAATAAACGGACTTTGGTTGTTGAAGAAAGTCCTCATGTGATTTTTGATGAATCTGAACTAAAACTGACTACTCAAATTATGGATGCAGGAGAAGCCCCCAAAGATTCAACTAATGCTGGAACATCTAAAGCTAAGGATGAACCAAAGGAAGGAATACCCAGCAAGAGTCAAGAAGATGAAGATCCTTCAATTGAAACGCTGCAAGAGCGGCAAGTGCAACACCCCGACTTGCCAAGCAGCTCAAACTTCTTGAAAGATCACCCACCTGAAAACATCATCGGTAATCCTCAAGATGGGGTAAGAACGAGATCATCACTAAGGCAAGTAGAAGAAGAGGATTTGATAGCCTTAATCTCACAGGAAGAGCCTAAGGATATTCATGAAGCTCTTCAAAATGAATCATGGATCCAGGCTATGCATGAAGAGTTGCACCAGTTCGAAAGAAATCAGGTGTGGACTCTTGTGCCGCGGCCTAAGAATCAATCCATAGTTGGAACCCAATGGGTTTTCAGAAATAAATTGAATGATATGGGATTTGTTGTTAGGAACAAGGCCCGGCTTGTAGTCAAAGGCTATAGCCAGGAGATGGGTATTGATTTTGATGAGTCATTTGCACCGGTTGCTCGTCTAGAAGCAGTCTGAATTTTATTATCTTATACTTGCTCATCTAACTTCAAATTGTTTCAAATGGATGTCAAATATGTGTTTCTAAATGGGTATATCAAAGAGGATGTCTTTGTAGAACAACTTCCTGGTTTTGAAGACCCCAAACATCCACAACATGTATACAAGCTCCAGAAGGCCTTGTACGGACTGAAGCAAGCACCAAGGGCATGGTATGAATGGCTCACATCATTTCTGATTGAAAATGGTTTCAAGAGATGTAAGGTTGATCAAACACTTTTCACAAAGAAATTAGGTAAAGATATATTAGTAGTTCAAGTGTATGTGGATGACATAATTTTTGGAGCTACTAATAATGCGTTATGTGATGAATTTGCAGAAATTATGCAAGGAGAATTTGAGATGAGCTTAATGGGTGAACTAACATTCTTTCTTGGACTGCAGGTGAAGCAAACATCTAAAGGTATTTTCATAAGTCAAGCCAAGTATACAATGGAGGTTTTGAAAAAATATAGGATGGCTGAAGCAAGACCTTTTGTCAACTCCAATGGCCACAACCTCGAAGTTAGACAAAGATGAAAATGGTAAAACAGTAGATCCTATACTGTTTCGAGGTATGATCGGATCAATACCGTATCTTACAGCATGTCGCCCTGACATTCAATTCAGTGTATATCTTTGTGCCCGTTTTCAGTCATGCCCTAAAGAATCTCATTTATCGGTTGTTAAACATATTTTTAGATACTTACTTGGCACAATAGACTTTGGCTTGTGGTTTCCCATCGGTAGTTCTTTTGATTTGATTGCATACACCGATGTGGATTATGCCGGATGCATTGTAGATCATAAAAGTACAAGTGGGTACTGAAGGGGCGTGATCTCGCGCTTGTCCTGAGCTGGGAGGATGATCACCGAATAGTGAACTGTAGAGAAAGGGAAACGGATCAGGGGGCCCAGGGATGGTTCCCTGGGGAAAACCCTCCGATGCCTAAGTTAGTAGAGCAATGGTGGAAGATAGGGAGGGAGGTAGAAAGAGGTGCACGAGATCTCCCAACACCAAGGTGGTGAAGTGGTTCCTACTAAGGGGATTTTAGGCATGTACTGCCCTTTTTTTTTCACTGGAGGGAGTCCCTGGTTTATATAGTATGCTCACCTTATGAGTCCCGTAAGCTGAGGAGTTTCAGGCGGGAGTTATGTCCTCATCGTGGGATCTTTACGTCCTTATCGTGGGTCTTCATAGCCTTGAGGGATCATGGGTCTCTTATCCTCATAAACTCTTACTCATAAAGGGCTCTCAATGGCAGCGTGGATAAGCAATCGTCAGTCGGTCCGAGCATAAAAGGTGCCAACCCTGTCCGGGTGATAGGCATAGCTCGGATGAGGTCAGGTCGGAGTGGGCGCAGAGCACTTGCCTCTATCCTAATGATGGGATAACTCGGGCATGGGTCTTCCTCCGTGCTGACCAACACCCGGGCCTTCCGAGCCTAAGGGCCGCCGAGGAAGGATGAGATCCCGAGTAATCTTATTGGGCTTTTTAGCCTAAGTGGGCCCTATGGGGTTGTCACTTGGATGAGCTGAGCCTCATTTGGTCCTGATGGACCTAGTTTGGCTGCTCTTAGATGGGCTACAGAAATCCCCCTCTCCACTTGTCCCCCTCCTACTCCCGAGCTTTAGTAAGCTCAGAAGAGTAGCTGTTTGGGGTTTTGGACCAGCGTGGCTCAGGAGGGTGGAGATCTGGCGGTGTTAGGAAGCCACGTGTCGTGGTCACCTGGGCCCGTGATAATGATGATCCTGACGGATTTGAACTAAAGGGGCCCCCTTTTCTCGGTGGTCAGAACGACGCGCTGCCCCCCGCGTGGGGATATAGGCATTGGGCGCTTGCTGTCATTACAGACTCCCTCCGTGTTTAGGGCTTTGGCTCTCCTCCGATCTTGCTTTTGGGGCTCTTCGATGCGTCGTGAGGATGCGACGGAAGAGCAGAGGCTTGCAGCGACGTTCGAGGAGTTGGCAGAGATAACCGCGGAGGTAGTCTGGCGGCTTCCTTCTCCCCCGGAATCATTGGAGTCTCGAGATCGCCTTTCCTCAAACTCTTGTCCGGTTTCCATGGCGGACCAGCGCTCGGATGCTGAGGAGTGGGAGGACGAGCTGGTGGTGAAGGCGTCGGTTCTAAACTGCAGTGAACTGGGGGAGGCGGATGTGAGAAGGCTGGAGCACCAGTATCACCTTCCCCACAAGTTCCGCTTTGTCGCAGCTTCCCCATACGAGACGAGGCTGGACTCTCGTACAGGCCACATCTGTACTTTTCTTCTGTTGTGGAAGGGTGGATTCCGCCTTCCTTTCAAACCTTTCGTTCTTCAGCTTCTCAATTTTTTTCTGTTGGCTCCCATTCAGTTGGTAGCCAATTCTTATCTCCTTCTTTCCGCCTTCCGCATTCTCTGTCGCCAGTGTGGAGTTCCTCCTTCTTTGGACCTCTTTCACTTTTTATTTGAGTTGAAAGCACATCTTTCGGCCGGGAAGGGCTTCTATTTCATCCAGGCGAGGTGGAATAGGAGCTGTATCTCCTTGGCGGCGAAGTATTCTTCGCATAAGGGGTGGAAGACTCAATTCTTCTGGGTGGGGATTTGTTCAGTGGAGGAAACCTGGAGGTGTCCAGTAATCCCCAATTTCCACCCGAAAATCCCTCCCAGGCAGGACGAGTTCCCTCCACATGTGGAGAAATATGCGGCCATCTTGCTGAAGCACTGCCAATCCACCGAAGAGCTGGTTACTCCAGAGATTATCGAGCGGTGTCTTCTTACGCGGCTGCATCCGTCGGGCTCAAGCGCCACAAACTAGGTTCTCCTTTGGATGTGGGGGTCATTTTTCTTTTCCTGAACATGTCTTCCTCTTTGCGCAGACACCAGGCGGGAGGCTTTGGAAGAGGCCGCAGAGGTGATCGAGCTTGGCGATGACTCGGCTGCTGATGAATCGGCTGCTCCCACGGGTCGCTCCCGAACCAGAGATAAGGGCAAGGGGGCGGCCTAGGGTGAATCCTCCGGGCCACGGGGGTCCAAGCGTGAGGACCCCGTGGAAGGCATGATCCAGGCCGCCGCGAAGGCTAGGAAGTGGGCCAAGAAGGCCGGGGTCATACCCGCAGTCGGAGGTGACCTTGCCGCGGCTCGCCCCTCCGCCGAGCATGATGGGGCCGACCCTACCGGGCGAGCTCTCCCACCCGCCGAGCCAGAGGGGGTCGAGGAGGTTGGGGATACTCCTGCGGGTGGCGACGAAGTGGGCTCGGCCCTTCCTTCGGTCGGAGCTGAGGGGGCCGGGGCTGCTCCTGTGACTGGCAACGGTGCTAGCCCGGCTCTCCCCTCGGTAGAAGCAGAGGGGGCCGTGGCCGAAGCGGGGGATGCTGCGACCGTGGCCGAGGCTGGCGCTTCAGGTGGTGGTGCAGGTGCCTAGACGGTCCAGGTTGAGGGGCCGCAAGAAAATCCGGCCGAGGCGCGAGAGGCGACTGAGGCTGGGGCTCGGTCCGAGTCGCTCGGAGGGGCACCAGGCGATGGGAGGTTCTCTGTTCCGACGGCCTTGGAGAGGCTTGGTATCTCGGGTCCTCTGCACCAGGTATGCCGTGGTATAGCCGCGAAGGTGAGGGGGGGAGGTAGGTAGTACTCTCCATCCATGGCCCTTGCTGGGGTTATGGAGGGCGGCCTGGTCCTGGCCCAGATGGGGGCTGCTCTGGCAGAAGTGTACGCTCGGTCGGAGTGGGAGCGAGCGAACCTGGACTGGACCCTGGGTCGGTCTGACAGGAGGTTGGCTCGGCTTGCCGAGGAGCGTGATGGGCTTCGGCGAGAGCTTTCCTCAGTCAGGGAGCTGGTGCGGTCGAGCCAGGTGGAGACCCGGGCGCTAGCCGAGCAACTAGCCAAGGGCCGTGAATCGCTCGAGAGGAAGAACATGCTTCTTGAAGAGAAGCGCCTTACACGCGTTGAGCTGGATGGCTGGTGGGAGACCGAACGTGCAGAGCTGGTAGACCGAGCGGAGGTGGCCGAGCGCCTTTGGCGGGAGGCCGAGGCTGATCGGGCCGAGGCGGAGAAGCAGGCGGCGGAGGCTGAGCGGAAGTCAACCGAGGCGGAGCGGGAGAAGGCCGAGCTCGCTGGTAGGGTGGGATCGGCCGGGGCGGAGGCTCTCGAGCAGTACAAAAGCTCAGAGGCCTTCTGGGTCGACCTTAAGGAGGCTTCCCTCCCCTACTACGAGTTAGGACTTCACTGGGGCATCTGAAAGGGGTTCAAGCAAGGCTACGACCGGGCCGTCTCTTACGCGGAGGAGCAGGCGTCCGGAGTAGTTGACTTCCCGTCCGGGCAACATTATGACACGGACTTGTCATCCTCCAGTTCCTCTGCTTCGGCACAGGATGAAGAGGATCACGGGGGCTCATCGTTCGAGGGGTCGCCAACTCCAGATGCCTCGGGAGGGCACGCAACCGAGGCAGTTCCCACGCCAGTGGGGTCAGTGCCAGGGTCGACCGTCGTCGAAGATGCCAGGGGCAGACCGTTTGAGCCCTCTACTTCCGGGCTTCAAGGTGGGCCGGAGGCTTGATGTATCTGTTTTGCTTCCTCTTTTTGTATGTCTTTTTCCTTTTTGAAGAAGAAAAATGTCCTCTTTTGTGTAAAAAAGGATAAGGCAACAGCGTTATGATGGAGACTTATCTGTTCCGTATCACCATTTTCGTATTTTGTTCAGCGTATCTGCAGTGGTTGGAAAGAGTCGATACTTTCTACATGGATCTCGCCTGATGGTTGGGTGAGCGTCTGACAGGGTGTCTTTCCGTTTTCTCATGCTTTGAATGCCTGGCCGCTTCGTATATCCCGCTGGGGCGGAAAATAAGAAATTTGAGGTGACCGTTCAAAGGGAGAGATCCCTTTGGCGTGTTTTCGAGGAGAGAATCATTTAAGGCAAATAGCTTCCCTTCGCCTATAAAATGTCTGAAGGGCGTCCCCTCTCCACCGCTTAGGGGTTTCCCTGACAGTCTTTCCTCATTCTTTCTTCACGTAGCGGTGTGCCATAGTATTTGGAGCATGGAAGACGCTCCGGAAGATGAGGCTGCCGACGACGGGGGGCAGAGAGTTCTTGCTGCTTCGGATTTAAAGAGGGTTCGACGGCTGGCGGACAGACTTAAAGAGGGTTCGACGTGTGGAGGCACGTCATCTTCTCTTTATCAGTTCTAGCGGCGCTTGCAGGGGGGCTAGATGGTGGACAGATGGGGGCATCAGACATCCCTGCCGCTCGTCCCTTCCTGCTCACTTCACGGAGGGGAGGAGGAAGCCAACTAAGCTCCCTCCCTTCCGAGCTTTCCCCTGCCTCCTCATCCAGCTCTGCTGGTTTCTTTCTCCCCCCCGCAGCCTCTTTTTCTCTCTTCTGCTCTACTCCTCCTTTCTTTCACTCTTCGGAGGGTGCCTACACTCTCTTTCTTCTAAAGAGTTGGCAGGTTGGCGGGGAGGATGCTTTCATATGCGTTCCCTCTCCCCCTTCTCTTCCAAGTTCAACTTGGAAGGTGGCCTTCTCCTTCCTAATCCCTCTGTCACCTTTGTCCCGAACTACCCGAGCCAACGGGGTCGACTATCCTTTATCCGAGCCAGTTTCTACACGAGGCAGAGTCAGTGGCTGGACGCAGGAAGGTCATCCGAGTCAGCCGAGCGGTGGGCTCATACGACGACGCCAGATGTTTTTTTTTGCTTTTTTGACATGTATTTTCTTGGCTTCGGCCTTCCTGATGTACAAGCGGGTTGTTTGAATAAAAGAAAGGAGCCTTTTGTTTTATCTCATGTTGTTTGCACAATGCTCAGTATTCAGAAGTAGAACTTGCGTAATGTAGTTGCGTTCCAGGTCCGAGGGATGAGCTCTCCTTCCATCGTGGATAGACAGTATGCTCCTTTTCCGAGCGTCTCGACCACTCGGTAGGGGCCTTCCCAATTAGGGGATAACTTGCCCGCCGCCTCAAGTGGTCAAGAGGCTTCGGCTTTCTTGAGGACGAAGTCTCCCGGTTGAAAGTGTCTATCTCGGACTTTGGCATTGTAGTATCGAGTGAGGCGACATCGGTATTCTATTGCTCTGATGCTGGCAATCTCTCGGACTCCATCTGCTAGGTCGAGGTTTTCGAGCAGTTTCTGGTCGTTTGCCTCGGATGAGAAGCAAATGACTCAGAGGGAGGGGTTGCCAATCTCCAACGGGATCACGGCCTCGGTACCGTATACCAGCTGAAAGGGGCTCTCACCGGTTGCCGTTCTGGGAGTTGTTCTGTGTGACCAAAGTACGTTCGGCAATTCCTCAAGCTAGCTGCCCTTGGCTTTGCCGAGCCTAGTCTTGATGCCTTTTAAGATAGTCTTATTGGCATTTTAGACCAGCCCGTTAGCCTGAGGGTGGGTGACCGAGGTGAAGTGATTGCGAATGCCAAGGTCGGCACATCTGTCTCGAAAATAATGATAATCAAATTGGCGGCCATTATCGCTTACTATCACCCGGGGGATGCCGTAACGACAGATGATCGACTTCCAGACGAAATTCCAGACGACTGTCTCGATGATCCTTGCTGTGGCTTCGGCCTCGATCCACTTAGTGAAGTAATCGATGACGATGATAGTGAACTTCTTCTGGGCCTGGGCTGTGCGGAATGGCCCGAGGATGTCGATTCCCCAGCGAGCGAAAGGATAAGGCTCGGCTAGCGTGACGAGCTCCGTTGCTGGCTGATGGACCAAGTGGTCAAATTACTGGTAGTGGTCACAGTGTTGTGTGTAAGTCGAGCAGTCACGCTGCAGGGTGGGCCACCAATAACCTTGTCGTAGCAAGATCCTGGCGAGCGACCTTCCCCCTAAATGCGCTCCGCATAGACCTTCGTGAACTTCTTCGATCGCTCGATTGGCTTTGTCAGTGCTGAGGCACTTCAAGAGAGGGCCAGAGAAGGATCTCCGGTAGAGAGCGCCATCCAGAGTGATGAATCGCCAAGCTTGGTACTTCAATCTTCGGGCTTCCTGAGGGTCGGGAGGCTCCTGAGAGTCTTGAAGCCACGACATATAGGGGGTACGCCAGTCACTTGGGGAGGCCGAGTCAACAGCTAGGAGCTCTGAATCAATGCTCGGCTGCTCTAGCTCTTCGAGATGGACCGATCGAGTACCCTCGGGGTCAAGAGAGGAGGCCAGTCGAGAGAGGGCGTCCGCTCCGGGAGTTTTCCTCTCGAGCTATTCGGACTACCTTAAAACTCTCGAACTGTTGCGCCACGGTATTGACCAGCTGGAGATATTTGATCATCGGTGCTTCTCGAGCTTCATAACCACCGTTGACCTGGCTAGCGACCAGTTGGGAGTCAGTGTGAATCCTGACTCGTTCAGCCCCTAACCGCCGGGCCATGCGGGCTCCCGATATGAGGGCCTCATACTCGGAAGCGTTGTTAGATGCTTGGAAGTAGAACTTCAAGGCGTACTGTAGCTCTGCCCCTTCGGGGGACTTCAGGAGAATCCCGGTGCCGCTTCCGGCTGAGTTGGAAGATCCGTGGACGAACAGTTCCCAGGTCGGCCTGGGCGCGGACGGAGATCTTTCTTTAGTCCGGACGTTGCTCTCGGTGATGAAGCCAGCGAGCGCCTGGCCTTTAATAGCCGAGTGAGGCCGATACGATATATCATAGGCCCCGAGCATGATGGCCCAGTTGACGAGGCATCCCGAGGCTTCAGGGTGAGTGAGGATCCTCCTCAATGGTTCGCCGGTCAGCACGGTGATGGAGTGCCCTTGGAAATAGGGTCGGAGGCGCTTGGCCAAGGTAACCAACGCTAGCACGAGTCTCTCGGTTGCGGGGTACCTTCTTTCGGCCTCGTTGAGCACCTTGCTGGTGTAGTAGACCGGTCTCTCGAGTCCCGAGTCATTTCTGACTAGGACCGAGCTAATTGTAGATGGAGTCGCCGAGAGATAGAGATGTAAGGTTTCACCTGATACGGGCTTGGAAAGCACCGGTGGTGAAGCCAGGAACTCCTTAAGCTTGGTGAACACTCTTTGGCATTCCTCGTCCCATGCGAATGTAGCAGATGCCATTTTGCGCCCCCTCAACAGTTTGAAGAAGGGCAGGCATCATTCAACCGCGTCGGACAGGAATCTGCTGAGTGCGGCAATGCGCTCGGTAAGGCGTTGAACATCTTTGATGCAGGTGGGTGGGCGCATGTCCAGGATGGCCTGGACCTTGTCGGGGTTGGCCTCGATTCCACGTTGGGTGACTAAGAAGCCCAAGAACTTCTCGGGCCTTACTCCGAAGGCGCACTTGGCAGGATTGAGCTTCATGTTGTACTTCAGGAGGGTGTCGAAGGTTTCCGCTAGGTCGGCGAAGTGGTCCTCGGCCTTGGGGGTCTTCACGATCATGTCATCAATATAGGCCTCGACGTTCCGACCGAGCTGTCCCTTGAACATATGATTGACCAGCCTCTGGTATGTGGCTCCAGCGTTCTTCAACCCGAAAGGCATCCGGGTGTAGCAGTGTACGCCGAAGTCGGTGATAAAGGCGGTCTTCTCGATGTCTTCGGGATTCATTCTGATCTGATGGTAACCGGAATAGGCATCCAGGAAGCTGAGTATCTCGTTGCCCGAGGTTGAGTCAACCAGTTGGTCGATGCTCGGTAATGGATAGCAATCCTTTGGAGTAGCCTTGTTCAAGTCGGTGAAGTCCACGCACATTCGCCACTTTCCCGAAGCTTTTGGCACCAGAACGACGTTAGCCAGCCACGTCGGGTACAGGACCGGTCTAAAAAGACCAGTCTTTTGCCCCTTGGTGACTTGCTCCCTAATAATCACCTACTTCTCTGGCGCGTGCTTCCTTTTACGTTGTTGTACGGGCTTCATGGTTGGGTCGCGGTTGAGCTTATGCATCACCGTTTCCTCCTGTATCCCAGGGAGTTGATCATCAAACCATGCGAAAACCCGGATGTACGCAGAAAGAAACTCTTTGTATTGCTGTTGGGCTCTAGATGTCAGGTCGGCTCCGATCTTTACTTATAGGGTTGGGTAATCGTTTAGGAAAACCGCTAGCAATTCGCCTCCAGGCTCGGCGGTTGCGGATTTTTCCTCGACTTCCCGGGGGCCCTTGTTCTTCCCGTCTGGCCTTGTGGCTTCAACCGAGATATTGTAGCACCTTCTGGCCATGGCCTGGTTGCCTCGGACTTCCCCAAACCCATTTTTGGTGGGGAACTTCATCTTTTGGTGATAGGTAGAAGGCACCGCTTTCGTTCGGCTGAGGATTCCTCGGCCGAAGATTGCGTTGTATGCTATCATACCTTTGATCACTATGAAGTCCACCATGACCGTAACGGTTTTGGGTGGGGTGCCGAGAGTAACCGGCAGGCTTAGGGCTCCCTCGGGATAAGTGGCCTGGCCATTGAACCCGCACAAGGGGGTTCGGATCGGGCGGAGTTTAGACGGATCCTCCCCCATCTTAAGGAAACATTCATTGGATAATACATCAGGGGCACTTCCATTGTCAACTAGAATCATGTCTACGTTACAATGGTTTATTGTGGCCGATATGACTAGGGCGTCGTCATGCGGGGTGCTTAGCCCTTCCAGGTCTTGGTCAGAGAAGACTATGACATGAGGCACACTCGGCGGGGCCCTGGGAGGCTCGATGGCTCGGCTCGCCTGCTCAGCATGACGCTTCCTTCCTCAGCCGCTGTCTCCTCCTGATGCAGCTCCTCCGGTGATGACGTTGATGTGGACCACTCGGGGGGCGTTGTCGATCTCCTCTAGGGCGCCTCGGTCTTCCTTGTGCCCGGCCACGAACCGGGATAGGTGCCCCTGACGAACGAGACGCTCGATCTCGTCCTGGAGCTGATGGCGGTCGCCGGTGTGATGTCCGTGGTCGCTATGGAACAGGCAATGCTTGCTGCGACTGCGGTTCTTCGACCTCATTGGCTCGGGTTGGCGGAGGAGGACCGAGCCTTTGATGTCTTCGTAGATCTCGTAAACCGGAGTGGTCAAGGGGGTGTACTGCTCGTACTTCCATGACGGTTCCTTGCGTTCCTCGTCTTGGTTCCGCCTTTTCCCCGGACACGAGTTTGGCTCGGGTGCCCACTTCTTGTCCCCCTCCCGACCCGAGCCGGTTGCATCTCGGCATGCGCTGAGCACTTCTTTGCACTCGGCATGGTGTAATGCCAGAGTCACTAGCGTAGCAAGGGTCGAGGGAGGGTGGAGGACAAGCTCGAGGCGGAGGTTCTCGTCGCGGGTGCCCCCGGTCTGTGCGGTTATGGCCGAGGCGACGTTCAGGCGGGGGATCCTCAGGGCTTCCGATTTGAATCGGGTAATGTAAGCCCGAAGTTTCTCCCCTTGCGCCTGTTTGAGGGCCAAAAGCCCCGCTACCGACCTTGGGGGACCGCTGCCGGTGAAACTCTCCTTGAATACTCGCCCGAATTGCTTGAAGTCTCGGATGGATCCGGGGGCGAGGGCCCGGAACCATGCTTGGGTACCTTGGACCAAGGTGGTCACAAAGGCTTGGCATTTGATGGCGTCGGACGCTCCATGAAGGGTCATCAGGGCATCGAAGCTGTCGAAGTGATCGACCGGGTCACCCTGGACGTCATAGAGCTTGAAGGTCGGGATGGAGGTTCTAGGAGATACCTCTGCCTTCAAGATATAGTTGGAGAATGGGGATTTCTCCTCGTCCTCCGTGGAGGAGTCTTTCTGCAGGGTGCGTAGGGCGCGCTCCTGCTCTGTGAAATGCCTCTCGAATTCTCGCAGTCGAAGGGATAGCTCCGGCTGCCGCTGCACCGTCGGGCTGGGGGACTGTATTGGCGTTCCCCAGGGACTTCGGTCTCTGGGTTCAGACGACGTGCCCCAGGTCTTCCCTTCTTCGGCGTGGACGAGGCTTCTTGCTCCGGAGGGGGGGCTTGTGAAGGTCATCCTGACCTGTTACGGATGATCTGCCGGCCCCGGAGGGTGAAGTGGCCTCCGACGGTGTGCTGGGACCCGTTCTCACGGGGAGGGCTCTCTAGAGGGGCACGTGACCTTCCATCCCTGGCCGCCTAGGTCCTCATGAGTTCCACGGGGACGTCCAGTTTCGCGTTGAGGGCTTGGAAGGCGTCAGCGCCGCCGTTAAGCGGCAGCGCTGCCGCCGCGGGGGGAGGGGGCGGTCCGTCGGCGGGAGTGCTGGCACCGGAGGGGGGGTTTCGGGAGGCTTGAGAGGGGCCTTCCCCCACCGCCACCATGGCCTTTCCCCTGTCACCGGCAGACCTCCTCCCTGAACTTCTTCGCACCATACTGGCTCTTTGGTCGTTTCCCACAGACGGCGCCAGATGAAGGGGCGTGATCTCGCGCTTGTCCTGAGCTGGGAGGATGATCACCGAAGAGTGAACTGCAGAGAAAGGGAAACGGATCAGGGGGCCTAGGGATGGTTCCCTGGGGAAAACACTCCAATGCCTAAGTTAGTAGAGCAATGGTGGAAGATAGGGAGGGAGGTAGAAAGAGGTGCATGAGATCCCCCAACACCAAGGTGGTGAAGTGGTTCCTTCTTAAGGGATTTTAGGCATGTACTGCCCTTTTTTTTCACTGGAGGGAGTCCCTGGTTTATATAGTGTGCTCACCTTATGAGTCCCGTAAGCTGAGGAGTTTCAGGCGGGAGTTACGTCCTCATCGTGGGATCTTTACGTCCTCATCGTGGGATCTTCATAGCCTTGAGAGATGATGGGTCTCTTATCCTCATAAACTCCTGCTCATAAAGGGCTCTCAATGGCAGCGTGGATAAGCAATCGTCAGTCGGTCCGAGCATAAAAGGTGCCAACCTGTCCGGGCGATAGGCATAGCTCGGATGAGGTCAGGTCGGAGTGGGCGCAGAGTGCTTGTCTCTATCCCGGTGAAGGGATAACTCGGACATGGGTCTTCCTCTGTGCTGACCGACGCTCGAGCATTCCGAGCCTAAGGGCCGCCGAGGAAGGATGATATCCCGAGTAATCTTATTGGGCTTTTTAGCCTAAGTGTGCCCTATGGGGCTGTCACTTGGATGAGCTGAGCCTCGTTTGGTCCTGATGGACCTAGTTTGGCTGCTCTTAGATGGGCTACAGAAATCCCTCTCTCCAGGTACTGTCAGTTTCTTGGTGGGTGCTTAGTCTCATGGGCCTCCAAGAAACAACATTCAGTAGCTCTCTCAACGGCCGAAGCTAAATATGTAGCCGCCGGAAGTTGTGGAGCCCAAGCACTTTGGGTCAAAAATCAATTACTTGATTTAGATATTGAAATGAAATGTGTGCCAGTCTTGTGTGATAATACTAGTGCAATCAGTTTGTCAAAAACCCATGTTCAACATTCTAGGACCAAGCATATTGATATTCGTCATCACTTTCTGAGAGATCATGTAGGAAAGGGGGTCTTTCAATTGAATTTCATTGACACACACAATCAACTAGCTGACATCTTCACAAAACCCCTAAACCAGGATCAATTTAACAAGATAAGAAGAGAACTTGGGATGTGCAAGGGTGAGAGCATACATGCATAGGTTTGCACTAAGGATAAGAGTTGCATTTGTTAAAACTCATATGCATCAAGGGTAGGAAAACATGCATATTGTCTCTATTTACTTTTAATACCTTGTGTGTGTTCACATACACCCCTGCATGCTTGAACGTATTTATACATATAGCCCTCCTTGAAAAATATTTCTAAGGCCGGATATTCCATGGTTAAATAATTATGGACTCAGTGATGTCGGATCTAAGGAAACTTCTGAGGGGGAGTTAGAAACTTTCCTCAAATATCCATATCTCCATCTCTCCCCTTCTCTCCACTTTATGACGTTGGCTCAAATCTGAAGGTCGGATGATAGTCCCCCCCATATACAAAAAAAAATGATAAAACAGAAAAATTGTATAAAAAATGGAACAAAAAATACAAAAATAGGGGTTTTTGGGGCTAGCGGTCGACCGTCGCCCCCGCACCGGTCGACCGGTGGCGGCGAACCGGCCCGATCGGGTCTCAACCGAGCCATCTTATATGGGGTTCCAACACCCCATTCCCTCATTCTATCACCTCCACACTCTCTCATACCACATTTCCTAACCCTAGAACCTCAAAACTCCATCTCCCAAGCCCTTAAACCTCATCATTCCTCCACCCGCACAAGATCCAGCGTGTTCGTCACGATTTCGGGATGAACTCCATTCGGCCGTTAGTGCGTTCGTGGAGTTTCCTCTTAGGTTCCAGTTTGTGGAGAAGGCTTTTGCAAGCCCCTGGAGTGTCCGTTGATCTTTCTTCATCCCCCGGGACGAGGGTCATATCTTCAAGGGTTTTTCGCCAAGTTTCTAGTTAGGGATGCCGCCTAGATGAAGCTCTAGGCGTTCTGCCCAAGGGGAAGGGAGTGGCCAGAGATGCGAGGCACCGGCTCCTCCACCACAGTCGGTGCCTGCACCGCGTCGAGCACCTAGGTTGCCTCCTCGTCCCATCATCGACCCTCGACTGGTCGACTTCAATGAGGTGAATGAATTTTTGCCCGACCTATGTACTGTCTTTGAGATTCATCTAGGATGGACTGATTTCATCACTAGATATACCCGCTATTACCCCAGTCTAGTGCAACAATTTTATGGGAATTTGATTGCAAAGAATGAGGTGCTATTTTCTGTTGTTCGAGGGGTTGAGATTCGCATTACTCCCGATCAGTTTGAGAGATGCTTAGGAGTTGCGGCTTGAGGAGCCGACTTGGTTTATGGTCATGGGGAGGTTGAGGACACATTTCTTCCTATGACCAGTTGTGAGTACGTGCGTGGTGTCAGCAATTTAATTGAATTAAATGCGAATCATTTTCCACCACTGTAGCGTGTATTGCACCATATATTTACCGCTCTCATTTATCCAAAGAGTGGCATCATAAATGAAGTGACAGAGGTTCATAAATTCCTATTTTACAATGTGATGAATAGTATACAAATCAACATGGGTCGCCTCATGACGACTCTCATTGGAGCTTGCCGAACAAATCTGTGGCGATCCTTGCCGTATGCCTCACAGTTGACCGGGATATTCATTCATGCTGGGATCAATTTAGCAGAAGAGCTGTTTATTTATGTTCGCCAAGATGATATCTATAACAAGCATAAGATCTTCATGGATATGGGATATTACTATGGTCCCGATGGTGAGTTATGCCGAGATGTGCCTACTTATGGAGAAGAAACTGATAGTGAGGAAGGGCAGAAACAAGACTAGTAGCAGGATCAAGGGGATGTCCCCCCTCCAATTTAGGCCGAGGAGCAGCCTCTTCCACCCTCACCTCATCATATGGATCTCGAGATGCCTCCTCCACCACAGTTTCATCATGGAGAGTCCTCCACTCAGGGGGCCACACAACATTCTTGGGTAGATTATGAGACTTTTGACGGGCTGTTTACTAGGCTCGAGACACGTGTGGATACTTTTAGGGATCAACTTTCTACTCTCGGGGATCGCGTTGACACTATGGGCAATGTGATTGACACCATATCAGGTCGCATAGATTCCTTCTCCACTACTCTGGATTCCCTCTCCACTCAAATGGCCACACTCTCCACTCATATGACTAGCCTCACCGACAGTGTTGCTGATTCCAGCTAGGCCTTCCACATCATGAACATGACACTTCTTGGCATGGCATGCCGTGATGAGGCTCGTGACCTCGCCATCGCCCATATTCGGGATAGTCTTCACACTCAAGTTCATTCTCTTGAAGACATCCACCGTCACCTTGGTTACAAGTCCCCTCCTCTAGAGGATCAGCCTCCTACAGATGCACCATGAGGATTTTTCCTTTTTCTCCTTGTAGATTGCTGAACTTTGGTCTTGTGTCACTTGGGCCCCCCTTCGTCTATCCTACCCCCTTTTGACGATGCCCAAGGGGGAGAAGTAGTAGTACATGCTCTATATATTTATGTATGTCAGTGTGTGGTTGTGTGTTTGCATGTTTGATCATGTGCGGATCATGAGTCTATTCTATTTTTATGCATTTGTTTAGTCTCTTGAGTCTAGAGTCGTGCATTCACTCTCGCATTAATGTACCTTATAATGAAATGATCAATTGAATGCAACTGGTGTTTGATCTCAAATGGTTGGCTCTTGTATCTCAGTTATTTTCTAATCGGCAAATACAGTGTTGAATGATTTGCATTCGCTGGCTTAATGGGATGTGAGTGAAATGCCTTAATTTCGAACTTTGATCTCAATTTTCAAACATTGCTTAAAGGCACGTTCATGTATTTCAATATCCACTCAGTTTTGTCATCATCAAAAAGGGGAGATTGTTGAGTATATTCAGGTGATTTTGATGATAACAAAACTCAGGACGTACGTTCTATCACGTGCTATCTATTAACAATCAAGTTCGACTTTCATACGCATTCAAAGCCTAAGTTCATCAGGCACTATGTTCAAATGCTTAATCCTTTCCAAATGCTTAAATCCATTTTGGTTTCTAAACGGACCAGGCTAAGCACAACCCACTCACCTTGATTGGAACAAGGTATCCATAAACTGATTCGTTCATGTATTATGTTGCATTGGCTAACTTCTTTATTTTTTGCAGGAATTCCATCCAGCGGTCGACCGCCAGCCAGGGCCGGTCGATCGGTTTTCCGAGCAACGAAAAGTCCTATTCCTGTAAAATTACGGTCGACCGCCCCATATACCGGTCGACCGCTAGTCTCGAAAGCCTTCATTTCTGACTTTGTGTTCTCAACATGGGAATCCCTATTCATTGGGTTTGTTTAATCCAAAAGTCACCAGACTTACCATGATTTGTGGATCTTGTTCTTGGCTTGTCTCTTGACCATTCAAGAGTTATAAAAATATCTCTTTGGGACTTGTAACCCTAATCAATCCAAGGAGGCTAAAGGAGGCTATCAAGGGGATATTCAAGTGCTGGTACTGTAGCCGTGAACAGTGCTCCGGGAAGGAAGTTCTTCATCCATCCTCAAGTGATTCAAGCGACAACTGGAGTAGATCAATCCCAAGCCAAGTGGAGATCAAGCTGCATCCAAAACCTTCTTCATCAACTAAGGGGGAGCTTGAATCTGAAGTTTTCTTTTTGTGTCTTTCATTTGATTTCTATTTCAGATATAAGTGTGTGTTCTTGTAATATTTGAATACTTGTGTGTGTGTGGATCTACACAGATCCGTGTGCGTGCATGTGTGTGTGTGTGTGTGTGTGTGTGTGTGTGTGTGTGTGTGTGTGTGTGTGTGTGTGTGTGTGTGTGTGTGTGTGTGTGTGTGTGTGTGTTTATTTCTTCACATTTCTTTGTGATTCGGTGCTTGTGCACCTTCGTGGGAGTTCTGAACTCACACGAGTGTGTGTGTGTGCTTTGATCTTATAATCTTCTACAAGATAGTGTGTTAATCCTCACAATCCGTGAGGGGTGGACATAGGTTACAGTTGTTGCATCCGAACCAACTAAAAATCGTGGTCTTCTGTGTGATTTGCTCCTTATCCTTTACCTCCAATTCTACTCTAGCACATTTGCATATTGCATCATCTGTTTTCTTTGTTAGATTTAGCTTGATTAACCATTCTATGGGAGATCTTTGGTATATCAAAAGGTGATTTCTGATTGACAAGGTTAGTCCTATCGGGAGGAAAATACCTTGTGTGAGAGAATCTTCAGATTCTCGAACTCCGCCCCGTACCAAAGAACTGCTGTAGGGGTTGATTTAGCTAGATTCTTTTCTGTAATCCATTGGATCTATATGTGGTTGTTGCTTGCTCTTAATACATGTTTAAATCAGTTAAAAGTTTTTTAAAATCTGTCATCACCCAATTCACCCCCCCCTCTTGGGTGTCATTGATCGCGGGACTTCATAGGCCTCCGTAAGACTCCGTGAGCCTGGGATTCCCTCCAGGATGTGGAGCTGGTTGTACCATTAAAGCCCATTCTTTAGAAAGCACTTTTATCGGTGTTTTATGTAGTCTGCACCTTAGCGGCCATATGAACGACCGTCTGACTTCTGCTAGCGGCCATACACTAGACCGCTAACGGATACCTAACGGCCATCCGCTAGACCGCTAACGCTCCAGATGGTTTTACTGCAATCCATGTCGTTACTCTATGAAACGGTCCATATCTAGACCGCCAAGCGTGCTAAACGGCCCAATAATAGACCGTTTGGTTCCTGATTGTATCTAACCCAAGGTTTGACTTTCGGGGTTGGTTTTCTTGAGATCATGGGATTATCTGGACTCTGAATTTATGTTAATAAGTCAAAGTAAAGATATGAAATATAAAGAATGTACTATTATGCTGCCAAATTTTCTTTATGGCATAACCTAGTTATTAATGCATTCTCTTGAAATCTCTTATTCTTAATTGAAGCATTCTATACCTTGGTTACGTTATCATGGAACGTTTGTTGAACTTGTACATTATTGGCCATATTATTGTTATAAACGTGAAGTAGCTCGATTTATACTTGAAGATGCAGTTCAAGCACTGCTTGTGTTCAAGGGCTCTATGCTAGTCCCCTCGACTGATTGTCGGAAACGTACTATAAACCATGGGGTATGATGCTACTGGCGTCACATTGCACTAGGAGTACTTTCTCTATAAATAAGTGAAATATCCATGGGAGATCCACATGAATTCGTGAAGTACTTGTTACTAAGTGAAGAGTACTTTCTTGCTTGTTACATGACTTTCTAGTGCATAGCCTTCATGGTTATGAAAAGTACATTCTTGTTCATGAAAAGGCCAAATCGACATTCTTGTTATATACTTGATTAGTCATAGTCTCATATCTCAAGCTTGATTCTAACTTGTTACTTTGGCTTTATTCGCATGTTTCATCGTGTCGGCATGATTTATCTTGTTCTCTAGAGCTAAAATGCTAATCATTTAAATTGCCTTCATGTTGATACGAAGATACCAACTGGGCAAGTGTGCTCATTACCCTACTTTCCAATCTTTTTCAGGAAATTCTAGTGGGATGGATTCCGATTACTCCAGTGATGGATCCGAGAGCGATTGAAGGATACGTGACTCGAGAGAAGCCTTAGTTACTAAATGTCTAGTCGAGTCATGATGTAATTTTTATTTTATTTAGTCTAGTGGCAAGAGTCAAGATCTTATGTACTTTGGGAATTATTTTATGAAGGAATAAAATTAAAGGTTTTATAGAATTACTCTTATGTGATTGTCTTGCGCTCTGATTATATTGCTTGCTCGAGACGTACTAGCCAACTATTCACCTTCCCGATTGTTTCCGCTGCATAATCTCGGGACGTGATAGCTTTCCACAGCTTTTGGGCTTTCAGATCATCAAACATCATTAAAGAATAATTATTCATAGAGTGCCCAATCTGCCCGCAGTAATGACATGAACTAACAGATTTTGTATACTTTTTGTGCACAAAAGGATTAGCATTGAATTTATAGTTATAATTAAACATGTGTTTTCTCTGAAACACTTTCTTTTCTTTAACATGCCAACAGTCCTTGACTGTATGGCCATCCTTTCCACAATTTTAACACACAATATGCCAACATTCAGCAGCAATGTGGCCAGACTTTCCGTAATGAAAATAATGAATTTTCTTGTTCTTAACGGTAGAGAGTTTTCTAACATGCAAATTCTTAACAAACTTCCTACCAACATTTAAATCATCCTTTCTTATTAAAAAGCACTCATGCATCAAATGACCATACTTATTACAGTAATGACATGACACATTCATTTTCTTTGAAGCATGGTTTTTGACATTTGATTTCTCAGCATGCATGTTGTTTTTGCCTTTTTGGTTTTTCAAGTTTTTAGGATGATTCTGAATCTTTTGAACAGCAGGTTGTTTGTGAGGTGAGGTCGAGCTACTAATCTGTTTAGAATTGTTAACATGATTATAGCCTAACCCCTCTTTCTGGAAATTAACCTTTGTTCTTAGCAGTCTGTCCAAATTTTCTTTGCCAGTTACGAATTTTGACAATGAAATTTTCAAATCTTTAATTTCATTTTCTAAAGTTGTAATGTGTAACTTAGCACTTGCAAGTTCTTCCGAATCATCATTCAGAGTGGATTTTCCTTTCTCAAATATCATCAACTTTTCTGACATGGCTGAATTTAAGTGTTTTAACTTTTCAATTTCTTTTGTTAGTTTTTCATTTTGAATTAGCTCATCAACTAAACTCTGATCATTGTTGGACATTTTGAGATTACTTTCAAACTCAGAAATTTTGGCTAATAATTCCTTGTTTTCAATTCTTAACGAGCCAATTATTTCCTTAAGCCTTTCTGTGTCTAGATCATGAGCCCTAACTAAGTCTTCTACTTGAGAGCAATTTTCACATGAAGAATTATCATCATACTGTTCAGCTTTCTTTTTCAATTTCTTATTCTTTTTTCTTAATTGTTCAGGTGACTCAAATAGCACAGTATATGCATGCTCCCAATCATCTATGGTAAAATTTTTAAAAATAGAGCTCACCTCTTCATCCTCCTTTTGATCACTGTGGTGATCACTTTCATCTTCAATGGCCATAAGGCCGTAGGTCTCTATTTCCTCTTCATCACTCGGAACACTTTCTTCCTCATCACTCCAAGTAGACACCATGGCCTCGGTTTGCTTTTTCTTGCCCTTGGCATCCTTCTTTACCAGCTCCGGGCATTCATCTCTGACATGTCCTGATTTCTTGCAATGATAACAGACAATCTTGTCAGATTTCTTATGTTGGTCAGATTTAGAATAATGGCCTCTATATGCTTGGTAAGGTTTGTTCTTCTTGACATACTTACCTCTCATTCTTAAAAACCTTCTGAAGTTTCTGGTGAGGAATGCCTGTTCAGAGGCCGACAGTTCATTAAAATCCTCACTACCACTGCTCTCACTACTACAACCAGACCCCTTGAGGGCTAGCATCTTGGATTTCTTCTACTCATCTTTCGATTTCCTAAGGTTCATCTCGTAGGTCATCAGAGACCCAATTAACTCATCCACCTACATGGTGGTTAGGTCCTTAGACTCTTCTATTACAGTGGCCTTTGTGTGCCACGTAGGAGATAGAGACCTGAGGATTTTCCTAATAATCTCACTATCAGAATAATCCCTGCCTAGTGCTTTAAGATTGTTATTGAGCTGAGAAAGCCTAGAGAACATTTCCTTTATGGACTCATCAGACTCCATTTTAAATACTACATACTCGGAGACCAACATATTTATTTTTGTTACTATTACCTGGGACGTTCCTTCATATATCAGCTCTAGCTTGTCCCACATCTCTTTGGTTGACCTGCAAGCAGAGATCCTAGAATACTCCTCTGGATGAACTGCACACTGCATGATGTTCATTGTGATAGAAATGTATGCCCTACAAGCCAATCGCATGAGATGTGATGACATCATTTCTTGTAATATCTTATTCATATTTATATTAATGACATTTATTCATTGCATTTAATATGTGTTAATGATTCGAATGTGATGAAGTCCCTGAACCTGTGCGATGACGACTGGATCATAATGAGATTATGATAGGGAGATCAGTCATCCAGATGCACATGTTCCTAATGTTCCCAGTCATAGGATCTTCGAGAAGGGACATTGAAGATCCGGATAGATTGGCACACATGATATTTACTCATATGATAGGTGTGATTGTTCTCATAGTCATCAGTGTGGTGACACTGAAGTACGTGTGTGGGTGCTCATTAGTGGAATGAGTTCACTGAACCAACCCGATCTAGAATCCCTGAATGGTAATCATACTGACTATCAATCATGGTATTCTATGTCACAGTAGCACAATTGGATCTTAGACCTAAGTTACTAAAGATGTCTTGCATAAGGGAAGCTGAGTATTTGATTACTAACTTATAGACTTCTGTAAAGTGGTCTTGTACAGTTAGTTATTCGGACTCAGTGGAACTCGTGCGAAGGCAATTAGTTTGACAACATGGAATCATTCACTCTCAGTATGATATATGAGAGAGAATGCCCTACAGATCTGTACTCAGGAAATCCCTTGGCCCGGGTACGGGAGTTCATTATGAAAAAGGAGTTTTTCTAATGAACCTGTTTGGAGTACAAGATTTAGTTGTGCCGGGACTCAATAGGGTTTGACAGTTTGACCGTACCCTAGTCCTGGTGGGGCATTGGATGAATAAGGATCTATAGCTATGTGGAATATGTAGACGGAAAGGTTCCTGAGTGTGTTGCTTATCCCCAATGTCATTTGGGATCACGAAGCGTTGCTTGGTACTTTTCGTGATCGGAAAGCCCGCTAATTTTATTAAGAGTTAATGGATAGAATTAATTAAGTTAAGAAGGAGTTCTTTACTTAATGGGCTGGAAAACCAAACAGACTATTGGGCCTAGAGGGTCACACACAATAGAGTATTGGACAGACCGGGATAGGTGGACTTTGTAGAATATTATTGGGTTTTTGTGAAAAATGCCAAAGGTCTATAAATATACGCTGTTGGGAGAAACCCTGGCCAAGCTACAAGGTTGAGCCCTGGCCGCCCTCTCTCCTCTCTCTCTCTCTAAGGTGCGCCCCCTCCTCTCTCTCCTTCCTCCTGTGGTGGATGGTTGTGTTGAGATCGGGTCGGAGCGTGGTGATCGCGGAGGAGATCCCGTCTGCTTCCACTGCTCGTGTGGCTACGTCTAGAGGCCAGACGCTTGAATGGCTCGCGACTCCGAGATCTTCCACCCATTCGTCTTCGAGGTTTTGGTAGATTCTCAACCCCGCAAAAGTAAAGAATCATTATTCACATCGCGGGATTAACTGACATAGTTCGATTTTTAAAAACTGGCAACGATATGCATCTAAGGTTTCGATGATTTCCGCTGCCCATTCTGGTCAGAACCTTCTAGTGGTATAAGAGCCAGGTTGCCGATTTGATCAAAATCGACATTATTTTATTATTTTTTGTCGTTCTCGTTCATGCATGGGGGTCAATGTTCATCGTTCGATTGGGTCGCTCATGAGATGAGAATCGACCGATTGATGCCAAGGAAATGTTCCCGAGATCAAGAGGAGCAAAACGCATATTTGTATGCGATGTTTGACCCACCGGCGAGGCCGTATCCGCCACCACAACCTTGTCGAGCTCGCCGTTTACACGTAGATGGACATCCAATATAGGCCATCGAATGTTGATTGTTGGCGCCCATGGGGGCTGGCAGGGCTGGAGATGGTCCTCCGCTGCAATTTGCGGCCGTCTAGCGTCATCCGGCGGATTGGGAGGCCGGAGGAGTCGGCACGGCGGCGGTCTCTGCGGACTGGGCAAACTCACCCGTGATCGTCGTGTGCTCCCCCTCCGGCTGCGGCGACGGCGGTGAAGGCCGGCGGCCCTTCCGGCAGGACCCCTGGGGTCATCCGTGGTGATCGGGGGTGGCGGACGGGCTCCCTGCGGAACGCACCGGGGGCTAGGGTTTTACCCCAACCCCCTCCCCTTCGCGTCCGGGCGGGGGAGACGACTCCCCCGCGGGTCTCCCACTGGTGGATCCGGCCTGGGCTGGATCTGCACCCGATAAGGCCCCCCCTTATTTTTTTTTGAATTTTTAAGCGTTTTAAATCGTTTAAAATGCATATAAATTCAGAAAAATTGCAAGAAAATTATAAAAAATATTTTAATAAGTTCTAAAATTGTTTTGATAACTTATTAATTTATTTTTCATTATTTAGCCCCTGGTTAATTAGTTAATGGGAATATTAAAATGGTTTTAAGTGTTTCCCATTATCTAATTAATTAATGATAATTACTATAAGAATGAGATTCTTATGAGGTTAATTAACTTGAAATTATTATTGAGCCCATGTAGTGAATGTGAATGACGGAGGTCTAAAGTTGTTTAGACTTATTTGTTTTAAGTAAATTGTTTAGTTGAATGTTATTATGCGCGATTTCAAAATTAATTATTATATTTTGAAATTATCATTATATCTCGCTGTAATTATATGATAATTAATGTTTGATGCATGTGATGTGTCTTGTGTGTGGATGGATGATCATGGACTTAGAAATCATGTGATGATGCTCTTTATGGTGAATGGTTATGTGTGATGTGATTATTAGGGCCTGCGTGCCTCCTTCTCTCTCTCTTAATTAATTCGGGTTGTACATTCTATCTCCCTCCTATGTTGTACTCCCCTTGACTAGTTCAAGGTTTCTTATTATTATCTGATGTATATTTGTGGGCCTACGTGCCCAATTACAATTTTACTTGTAATAATGAGAAGCGGATGGAGACTAAGAAGGAAACCAGCTACGAGGACCTCGGGAGATTCTTCGCATCTAGTGGGAGCATTGGATACTCCATGTTTTCCTATTCGCCATGATTGTGTGCATTACCAACTGGCTCTGGTAATGTTTGTTAGGAGCTTAAGGTCCATGATCATCCATTGGTATTAATGCATATATATGATATATGAGGTTGTGCTACTAAATACATATATGTATATTTAGGATATATACGATACTCCAAATTCTTATATGTATGTAGCACGTATATTGATGAGACCAAAATTTAATCAAAACCTCTCGATCTCATATTAGGCTGCAAACGTGAGGCATTAAGAATGACCCACGTAGCCTTCCGTTGTTAGAGTCTAAGTGAGCTGCTCTTAGATTGTGTGGGTTTGTTGTGCTATCACAAGGCCCTCACAGCAAGGGGGCAGAGACTTATGCTAAGGCTTAGGCTGAACTTTGGGATGGGCGCCGGCATGGCCTTGTCGTGCTGCCACAAGGGTCATGTCTTGAACCCACTCTCATAACGTAACAACGGGTCTAACCTAACCAGATCATGTGATTTGTTGTGCTGCCACAAGGTCACAAAGGTCTGGAGGCTGAATACACCAGAAGTTGCAAGGAGTTGCAATTGGCAAGAGTTGCCTACTCATTAAGTATGGGGTGGTTTGTTGTGCTGCCACAAGGAAACTACCATAATGTTAATGGAATTCTGGTCCCACTAGGATACAACTGGAGTAACCCGTCTTTACATAATGAGGGTTGTGTAAATTCGTCGAAAATTAGTGGGAGTTATAAAATAGGATTAAAGACCATATCTTAATTTTTAATTCATGAATCTCTGCATGTTATCTTATTGCAAATCTTCTCTTGTAGACTTCTATGGCGAACCACCTGTTACGCGGCATACTTGATGCCAACAGGCTTACTGGTCCAAACTATAGTGACTGGCTCAGGAACTTGAGAATTGTTCTCACTGCTGAGAAGATAGCCTATGTTCTTGATCGACCTGTACCTCCTCTTCCTGCCGATGATGCTGAAGAGGGAGAGATCATTGCTTACGAGAAGCATAAGGATGGTGCCACACTTACCCAATGCTATATGCTTGCCTCCATGACTAATGAGTTGCAAAGGTAGTATGAAAAGATGGATGCCAAATCCTTTCACCTTGAGGAGCTCTTTGGAGCTCAAAGTTGAACAGAAAGATATGAGATATCTAAAAGTCTGTTCGAGACAAGAATGTCTGAGGGAACATCTGTGCAGACACATGTTCTCAAGATGATTGAGTGGATCAAAATATTGGCAGAATTGGGTTGCGACATGAATAAGGATCTTTGTGTTGATCTAATTCTGCAACCTCTCCCTAGTTCTTTTTCCCAGTCATTGTCAATTTCAACATGAACAAAATAGAATGCTCTCTGGCAGAACTTCTAAACATGTTGAAGACTGCTGAGAGCACTATGAATAATGGGAAAGTTCCTGTGATGCTTGTTGGTAAGACCAACAAGAAGAGGAAATTTCAGCAAACCTTTAAGAAAGGCAAGGGAAAGAAGAAGGGTAAATAAGTTAAGGCTGCCAAGAAAGATGAGGCTAATAAGGACAAGGGCCAATGCTTCCATTGCCATAAGGATGGCCATTGGAAAAGGAACTGCAAGTTATACCTTGCAGAGAAAGCAAAGTAGAAGCTTGGAGAAGCTCCAGGTATGTTCATGATTGACCTAAACTTGTCATATAGATCCACATCATGGGTATTAGATATTAGATGTGCATCTCATATCTGCAATGATTTACAGGTTCTGACAAGCAGTAGGCGGCTGAACAGAGGAGAGGTTAATCTTCGACTGGGGAATGGAGCAAGAGTTGCTGCACTTGCAGTCGGGAATGCAAACCTCAAGCTTTCTTCATGAGCTACTTTAGTTTTGACAGACTGTTATTATGTTCCTTTAATAATTAAGAACATTATTTCCATTTCATGCTTGAATAAATATGAATTTGTTGTAAGCTTTAGGAATAAAACATGTTCTTTATTATTAAATGGTGAATTATTTGCCACTGGGAGCATAATTAATGGTTTGTTTCTACTAGATGTGGATACTCCTATTATGTGTGTGGATGGATTTCTTAAGAGGAAGAGAGATGATGTAAATCAAGCATACCTTTGGCATTGTAAGCTTGGTCATATTAGTGAGGAAAGATTGAAAAGGTTGTACAAAGATGGATATGTTGATCCATTTGATTATGAATCATTTGCAACCTGTGAATCTTACCTCATGGGAAAAATGACCAACTCTCCATTTACTGGACATGGAGAGAGAGCTGGTGAGTTATTAGAACTCATACATTCTGATGTATGTGGACCTATGTCCACCCAAGCCAAAGGGGGTTACTTATACTTCATTACTTTCACTGATGATTTCTCTAGGTTTGGATATGCATACTTAATGAAGTACAAGTCCGAAGAGTTTGAGAAATTTGTAGAGTTCAAGAATGAAGTAGAGAAACAAATTGAAAAGAGTATTAAAACTCTTCGATCTTATCGGGGAGGGGAATACTTGAGTACAGAATTCAAACAATACTTAAAGAATAATGGTATATTATCCCAGTGGACTCCTCTTTACACACCTCAGCTGAATGGTGTGGCTGAAAGAAGGAATCGTACCTTATTAGATATGGTACGATCCGGGATGCTTGTCGCTCTGGGGCTATGCCCTGGACACTACTGCTCACTTGTTAAACAAAGTTCCTTCCAAGTCAGTGTCTTCCACTCCATATGAGATATGGAAAGGAAAGAAACCAAACCTTAAGTATGTTAAGGTCTGGGGTTGTCCTGCACATGTTAGGAAAGACAATCCTGATAAACTGGCATCCAAGACTGAAAGATGCAGGTTTGTGGGATATCCTAAGGAAACTTATGAATATTATTTCTATCAGCCTAGCGATCAAAGAGTGTTTGTAGCTAAGCGAGCTGTGTTCCTAGAGGATGAGTATATCCTTGAAGGAAACAGTGGGAGTATGATAGAACTAGAAGAAGTTCTAGAACCACAAACTAGAGCTACATCGTCTCAGGAACCAGTTCAGGATGGCACACAAACAGATGTGTAGGTCTGGCCGTGTAGGCCTGGCTGTCAAAGCACTTCTCCATGAAGGATTTGGGTGAGGCATCCTATGTATTGGGGATCAGGATCTATAGAGGTAGATCAAGTAGGATGCTAGGCTTGTCCCAATCTATGTAGATAGATTCCATTGTCAAAAGGTTTGGCATGGAAAACTCCAAGAGAGGTCTCATACCGATGAGGCATGGAGTTTACCTCTCTAAGGAAATGTCCCCTAAAACTCCTGAAGAGAGGGGGTGCATGAGTAGGGTACCTTATGCTTCTGCCATAGGGTCCATCATGTATGCCATGTTATGTACAAGGCGAGACGTTGCATATGCTCTAAGTGTTACGAGTAGGTTTCAGGCGGATCCAGGTGAGCAACACTAGATAGCTGTGAAATGTATCCTTAAGTACTTGCGAAGAACTAATGATATGTTTCTGGTTTATGGAGGAGAGGACTTGAAACTTCGAGGTTACACTGACTCAAGTTTTCAGTCTGATAAAGATGACAGCAAGTCAACTTCGGGGAATGTGTTTACCCTGAATGGTGGGGAAGTGAGTTGGAAAAGTTCTAAACAAGAAACCACTCATGATTCTACGACCGAAGTTGAGTACATTGCTACTGCTGAGGCGGCCAGAGAAGCTGTTTAGATGAAGAAGTTCATCGAAGAGCTTGGAGTTGTACCGAGCATCTCTGATCCGGTCCCCTTATTATGTGATAATAATGGGGCGATTACGCAAGTAAAATAGCCGAGGTCTCAACAGAAATTGAAGCATATTCTGCGGCAGTACCACTTGATCAGAGAGATTATAGCTAGAGGAGATGTTGTAATTGATAGAGTGTCTTCCAGTGATAACATTGCAGATCCACTAACTAAACCGTTGACTCAAAGCGTGTTTGAGCGTCACCTAGGGCTGATGGGGATCAAGCATGTGGGTGATTGGCTTTAGTGCAAGTGGGAGATTGATAGAAATGTATGCCCTACAAGCCAATCGCATGAGATGTGATGACGTCATTTCTTGTAATATCTTATTCATATTTATATTAATGGCATTTATTCATTGCATTTAATATGTGTTAATGATTCGAATGTGATGAAGTCCCTAAATTTGTGCGATGATGACTAGATCATAATGAGATTATGATAATGAGATCAGCCATCCGGATGCACATGTTCCTAATGTTCCCAGTCATAGGATCTTCGAGAAGGGACATTGAATATCCGGATAAATTGGCACACATGATACTTACTCATATGGTGGGTGTGATTGTTCTCATAGTCATCAGTGTGGTGACACTAAGTACGTGTGTGGGTGCTCATTAGTGGAATGAGTTCACTGAACTGACCCGATCTAGAATCCCTGAATGGTAATCATACTGACTGTCAATCAGGGTATTCTATGTCACAGTAGCACAGTTGGATCTTAGACCTGAGTCACTAAAGATGTCTTGCATAAGGGATGCTGAGTATTTGATTACTAACTTATAGACTTCTGTAAAGTGGTCTTGTACAGGTAGTTATTCGGACTCAGTGGAAGTCGTGCGAAGGCAATTAGTTTGACAACATGGAATCATTCACTCTCAGTATGATATATGAGAGAGAATGCCCTACGGATCTATACTCAGGAAATCCCCTGGCCAGGGTACGGGAGTTCATTGTGAAAAAGAAGTTTTTCTAATGAACTTATTTGGAGTACAAGATTAACTCGAGCCGGGACTCAATAGGGTTTGACAGTTTGACCGTACCCTAGTCCTGGTGAGGCATTAGATGAATGATGATCTATAGCTGTGTGGAATTTGTAGACGGAAAGGTTCCTTAGTGGGTTGCTTATCCCCAATGTCATTTTGTTGTGTCCCTGTGATTTTGATGATAACAAACACTATAAGTCATTTGAATGCATACAAGTCTGTTTGTGGTGCAGATGAATGGTTCATTGAAAATCTTATCTGAATTATTGCTACATTTTAGATATGGCTGTGTGTAGTGGTCATTGGTGCATTTCATAATTGTTCATGCATTTCATAAATTGCATTTTATCTGGATTGTTTGATGTTAGTCTGTACAAATGGGTGTTGCTGTCATACCCTTTCAGCATAGTCTATACATCATTCATCAGTCATCAATTCTGCACATTCAAGTTTACATGTCCATACACTACACTGTAGATGCTCATAAAGTCTATACATCGCATGGCACAGCATGCGTCCAAGTCTGAATATTGCATTCGCCAAGTCTGTACGTCCCATGCTCAAAGCTAAGTCTGTACATTGGGATTTGAACACACAAAGTCTGAACAGCTTACATTGTCCTGTAGCTTGCATCGTTTCACAAGTCTATACAATAGTTAGCATTCCATCTTATTCATGAAGTCCATACATTCACTGAAGCTTGCTTAGCTGAAGTGTGTACATTGCATTGCATGACTTGAAGTCTATACATCGCATGTGTGCTTCATGCTAAGTCTATATAGACTTCAGTGCATTCTCTTTGTGTCTCACATATCAAAGTCTGTACAGTCTGCATCGCATGCACTTTAAATATGTCAAGTCTGTACAATGGTTTTGGCATATGCATTCATTAAGTCTATACGCTGGAAGATGAAGTCTATACATCGTCTCACATTGCATCCAGCAAGTCTGTACAGTGAACGTTTCATTGGTGAAGTCTGTACACTCACCAGTTGAACATCAAAGTCCATACATTGCATAATGTTCGTCAAGTCCATACATTGCACTGTAGATGCATCGAAGAGAAGTATGCACATTGGGCTGTTCATATGAAGTCTGTACGTTGGAAGTGTGTACAGTGTTCAGTTTCCTTCTCATAAAGTCCATACATCGATTGTCTTGCTTTAGCTTAAGTCTGTACAATGTCAGCGTCTCGTTGACCGTCTTCTTCTATCTTCGTGTTGATTTTACTTCGTGCATTCTTCTCTAAATTCAAGCTTTAAGTGTCTCAAGTCGAGTCTGACTGTGTTGTCTCCATGTCGTCCGTAGTTCGAGTCGTTTCTTTGTTATTTCTATCTTCGTGTTGCTTTTCCTAGACCTCGTGTCTTTCTTGTTTTGTAACAACACTTCGTGTCAGTTTCTGTTTTCATATTCAAGTTGTTGTCAGCCCGTGTCGTCCTCGTCGTCGAGTCATTCGTACGTTCGAGCAACTTAGTACTCGAGTTGTCTTCGTGTGCATTCAAGTCTTTTTAGTAAAGTGATGTTTCACCTCGTGCCGTTCTCTTTGCTGTTTGTTATGTCGTGTTGCTGTTGTATTCGTGTCTTCGTGTTATTCTTGTGTTTATGTCCGCGTGTTGTTTCTTTCTATATTCGTCCAGATTTTCTCTGATCGCGTGTTTTACTACCGTTTTACCTCGTGTCGTTCTCTTTTACCTCGTGCTGTTCTCATCTGACTTCGTGTAGTTATCCTTGTAGTGTTAGCTTTGATACTGTATGTACCTCGTGTCGTTCTCTTTTTATCTCGTGCTGTAGTCATCTTATGTACCCCATGTCGTTGTCAGTAGAGTGCACCTTTTGCTATTCTAATGTCTATACATTCATTTCTATGTTCAAGTCTACACACTTGTTATCACATTTCAAGTCAATACACTCATTGGCTAAGTCTTCAAAGACTATACATTTTATCCTTCTGATTAATCTCCTATGACTGTGTGACAGGTACTGTTCGTGGAACCTATGAAGAGTGGGGCACGTGATACGAGGCTGGCATCTGGCACGTGATCCGAGATGCAGAGGAGCCTCCACGTGGACTGAAGCATTTGGGCGGGAATCGTGGAGAGCACACGCTGCCCTAGTCTGCTGCTGCTATAAATATGTGTCTTCTTCCTCTGAAGAGGCAGAGCAAGAGTAGAGAGAGTGACTGAAGTAGAAGCAGCCAGAGCTAAGAGAAGACGTGCAGTAGAGAAAGAAGAGATAGAGAAGGCTGAGAGCTAGATCGAGAGAGCAGAAGAAGAAAAAGAAAGAGAGATAGTGAGATACAGAGAGTGAGAAGAAGGAGAAGGCAAGAGCAGTGAGAAGAAGAAGAAGAAAAGAGAGTTTGTGCTGGGAGAAAGAGAGAAGCAGTAGAAGAAGTTCCTGCTGGACCGTGGATCAAATCCAGGCCAGCCAGCTCCTGCGAGTGCCACATTTGATTTTACCATTTTAGCTTTCTGTTGCTGGGTTTTGTTTTTCCTTTGAACTATTCATTTGTTGTTCCTCCGATTGCCCTGCTGGGGATCGGGTTCCTCCTGTGGACTCAGGAGAAGGGAGATCTTGTGTCTTCGGTTTGCAAGTAGCTGGGTGCTACTTGTGGTTGGTTCCCTCCGGTGTGGAGGAAGAGAGACTTGCATCTCTGGTTGCCTTTGACAGGGTGTCATCGGTTGTTTCCCTCCGGGTTGGAGGAAGGGAGATTTATCTCCGGTTGTGCTTCCCTCTGGGGTTCAGAGGAAGAGAGACTTTGGCCTCTAGGTTCCCCTTCGGTTTGGAGGAAGGGAGGCTTGTTCCTCCGGTTCTGGGCTTGTGGGTAGCAAGTCCAGGGGTTCCCTCCTTGTCTGGAGGAAGAGAGACTGTGTGTCTCTGGTTTCCAAGTGGCTGGAAGTCACTTGGGGTGTCCCTCCGGTTGGGAGGAAGAGGGGAGGTTGTTCCCCTGGTCAAGCTGTTTGACAGCCTTGTTGCAGACTGAGTCTGCTGTGCTAGTGTTACTAGTGGAAGCCTCACTCTGGTTTGGAGTGAGGGGTGGACGAAGGTCTGTTGACCGAACCACCTAAAAACCCTGGTGTCCCTTGTGGTTTGTTCTTCTTATTCGTTCACTTAATTGCTGCGCATTAGATGCTTGCTTAGGATCGTTTGAGGGCTTCTTGAGTTGCTGTCTTGCTTTGATCCTTCCAAGGTTCATCAGGCCATTTCTGCAACAGTTTTAATTCCGCATTACTGAGTATTAGAGTTTTAATTAGGCTATCTCTGTAGAGGGATACATTCACCCCCCTCTGTATCCGGGCCTTGCACCCTAACAATTGGTATCAGAGCAGTTCTCTGATTGATCAGATCCAACGATCTGCAGAGGATCCTATTGTCCCTTGGTGCATTTCTGATTTTACTCTTTACTGCATTAATCTGTTTGCCGATTTACTCAATGGGTTCTCCACCGAGTTTCAATGGCTCTAATTTCAACTCATGGGTTACCAGTCTCCATAACTATGTGAAATTGATGAATCCGGATCTGTGGAAGTTAATCTCACATGGTCCTCACAGACTGCCAAAGGAAAAGTCTAAATGGACTAAAAGTCACAGATCGAGAAATGAAGAGAATCAGAAAGTTTTGAAATTAATGAAAGAAGCCACTGACAAGGTTCTACATTCTTGTTTTTATGACTGTAGGTCCGCTAAAGACATTCTGGATCAGCTGAAGATAGCTCAGAGGATGAATGAGGACAGCTGCCTGATGGCTGACAAGAGCAACCATGGCAGTGAACAAGATGAATTTGAAGATGCTGTGGAGGTAAACCCTTTCAAGAATTTCACCTTAGATGACTGGGAAGATGCCTATGCTAATCTGTTACACTCCCATGAAAAACTGAGGAAGAAAAATAAAAGTCTGATAAAGAAGATAACAAATCTAGGGGATCCCATTTCTGGGACTGAAAATCTTGAAAATCCTGAAATTCTGAAAACTGAAAATGAGATACTCAGAAGACAAGTGTCGAAATTAGATGGAATTCAATTAGAACTTGATCATGTTAAATCTGAAAACACTAAACTCAGAAATCAATGTCAAGAATCTGAACAAAAACTAATCAGTCTTGAGAATGAAAACAAAGTGATCAATGAAGAGTTCGAGGCTGTTAGTGTTGCGAACTTAAAATCTCAGGAAAACTTTGAAAACTGTAAATCAGAATATCCAAGTTTCCTAACTGATGTTTTGTTTGATGATGATAAACTTGAGCAGGAGAACACTAGTCTAAAGGAGGAAATTGAGAAACTAAAACAGTTGAACTCCACCATGTCAGAGAGATTGCTGACATTTGAAAAGGGAAAATCTATTGATGAAAATCAAAATGAGCTCAAATTGAAACAAGAGATTGAAACTCTTAAAAATTTGAATGATGTGATGCATCAACAGATTCTGGTCTGTGAAGAAGATATAGTCAACTATGAACATCAGATTTCTTCTCTTCAATCTGAAATAAATGATCTGAACAATTCTCTGTCAAAATTTGTAAATGGGCAGAAAAATCTAGACAAGCTACTAGGTGTAAAAATCAACACTAGGAAGGAAGGGCTGGGCTACAACAATGCTAATAAGAAAGAGTTTCAGAGCAAGTTGATGATATCTTTTGTAAAAGCTTCAAATGTAGCCACCACTTCAAAAGATAAACAGCCCATTGTTCAGAAAACTGAAGAACAGAACAAAAATCAGAAAAAGAGTGGAAAACAGAAAATAAATAAAAAGGTTTCATTAGGGCATGTTAATCAAAGTTCACACACACATTCACATGCATCTAAAAAGAAAATGCCATGCCATTATTGTCATAAATTTGGTCATCTGATGCATGAATGTAAATTGATGGAGAAGGATGATATGACTGCTAGGAATCTTCATGATAGAAATCCTTCATTTCAGAAAAAGAAAATTGAATGTTTTCACTGTGGTAAATTAGGACACACAATTGCACAATGCTGGTTTGCAAATGATAAGAAAACATCTCATTCATATCATGGTAAATCTCCTGCAAGCCAACATGGTCCTAATAAGAACAAATTTGTTTTTAAAGATAAGCTCATTACATGCCATGAGTGTGGAAAGACTGGCCACAGGGCCATTGAATCCTGGCTGAGGGCTGGTGGAAGAAATCCTAGTTCATGCTTTCACTGTGGCAAGATGGGCCACATTGCCGCCCAATGTTGGCATGCTCAGGGAAGGAAGTTTAACAATAAATCTGGTAAATTCCCTGTCAATAGAAATATTTCTGATAGAAATGAATTTGTGTTTGAAAAGAAAACACTTACATGTTTTGAATGTGGGAAGCCAGGCCATAGAGCTGCTGACTATTGGCTGGCTTATGTTGGTAAACAGAATCTTAATTCTGTTAATAGAAAATTTCATGCATATGCACATAGAACTCATACTAATCAGAATGTGCATAAATCAAATCTGAAATCTGCTGCCTCTTGCTATTATTGTGGTATATTAGGTCATTCAATGAATAATTGCCATCTGATGAGATCTGATGACCTACACACTAAGAGGTTGTTTAGAACACCTGCCAAAGGTGTCACTATTAACCATGCAGGGCCCAAGACAGTTTGGGTACCTGCCCAAGCAACATAGTGAGCTAACTTGAAGGTGTGCCTTGGAAGCTGAGGTAATAATAAAAAAAAAAAGAGGGGAAGGGGAAAATAAACCAAGGCACCCGAGTTGATAAAACCCCATTCAAGTAAATTCTTCACATCTGTTCAAATAAAATTTATGGTTGATCTGATAAGTCATAATTTCATGCATACATGCTGTTTGTTTGGTTTGACTCCTGCAATGAGCTTTGTAGGCTTTCTTGCTTGTACTGTGAGCTGTGTGCATATATGTTAATTGCATATCATGCACTTTGTAAGGGGGAGTTTGATTGATGCTTGCATAATCATGATAATCTCATTTGCTGAATGCATACATGTAATTAGTTGCAATTGCATCTCCTTACATACAAAAAAAAAATTTTGATTCATTGCATCTAGATAGGGGGAGCATTCCTGATTCATCTCTTTACCTCTTGAACTCCTTCTGTCTAGCAATCTGATCCATTCTTGGCAAATGTATGGTTCACTTGAATTCTCTGTTGTCTACACTGATGTAGCTCCATTGATTTTGTCTACTATGAATTCAATTGATAACTTGTTACTATCATACACATTTCTTCATATCTTGTCAAGACTGTCCCAAGCTAATCTGACTGAATTCTGGTCTTTAAGGCTTGCATCTGAATTGCTCAATTCTCTCAACTATTGGTATCTGAATTGCTCTCTGCTAATTTCTCTTGACTATGTCATTAATTCAGCCGAATGAGGAAAGATTTAATCAGTGCACCCTAGGCATAAATCAGACATTTTGAAAAGAAGAATCTTCTATTATACTAGCTTAAGAATGTTTTGATAAATCAAATTGATTTAAGCCTAATGTATTTTCTAAGTTTTGATGTAAAAGACTTGAAAAATATCTGAATCATCATGCTTAATAAGTCTTAACCAATTGCCTCATGAATTTCATGCAAAACCTTCTAAAATCTGAAATTTTAAAAGACATGGCTTTCTTTGGTTAAGATACAGGTAGAAAGTATTGTTCTTAATCATTTCAAGTGTACTGAGCTTTGTTTGAAGAATCTGAAAATAGTTAAACTTTAAAGCTAGAGCAATGACTGTGGTCACATAGAAACTGGGTTTTCTATCAATGAAATAGAGTAAGCCCATGTCATGAAGTACCATAGTTACCTCTTTTCAATATGTTTGAAAGTCTGGCAGAGCAATGGCATGGATGTGCTGAGTAACTGGGGATTCTGGCCTCTGATCAAGGTGTCTCCTCATATAAAAAGATACTCCACTGCTAACTCTATTATCTTTAAGAGGCAATACGGTTGTCACATTGAGTAACTGGATCACTTCACCTAAAACGTGTTGTGTCTCATGTAAAAAGGTGTTGACTGAACCAAACTTGCTCAGGAAAAATAAGTGCTGCTCAACTGGTGTCAGAAAATTTTGAAAATCTAAAGACAAGCTCAGTCTCATTTATTTCTGTTTAATCTCAATATGATCTTGTGTATTTTCCATAGGAGTCACTGAATTTAAATGAGTAAGATGGAAGGAGGTTAAACAAGAATATCAAATGAGTTGTTAGTTCACCTTTATTAATAGGTGATTCAGATATGAGTATTGAATTTCCTTGATAAACTTTGAATACATCTCTCTTAAATCATGATGATCAGCTTAAACTCATTCATAATCTATTATAATTGAAGAATCTAAAATTCGTTTACAAAGATTTATGAATTTGGTGTGCTAATGAAAATCTGTCCTTCTCATTTATTCACTATGAATACAGTTTGTGTCTCGCTGATAGATGCTCATCACTTCACTATATCAATTGGCTTCACTCCATCATCTAATCAGGGAGAGCTTTCCTGTCTTGCTGGGTGTCTTTCTTAAAGGGGGAAATCTAGTCAGCATTCTTGAGTGTCCCTGTGTTTTTGTTGATATTCTCCCTTCATCTCAATTGGTTTCAACCTTCAAAACGTTTCTGATCATATTGCCCTCTATCAATGTGTTTTGATTGACATTGGTTCTCTCTTATGTAACGCATAACTCTCAGAATTTTCTTTGGATAACCAGAGTTCATTCTTGTAGATTTCTATTGCATCATGGATCATAAGGGTAGAATTCTATGGTCTGTTTGAGAGACTATATGCATAAGGGGACAATGTGCTAAATTATCTGATCATGTTGTTTGTCTGCATTAGCTCTATAACTTCTGCCATGTCAAAGGGGGAGTATTGTTGCATATGCATGACTGCATAAGTTGTTTGACTAAGGGGGAGAACTGTTTTAATTGCTTCTGATATTGTGTTGCCATCTTCTGCTGAACTATCTTGAGTGTCTAATATGACATCACTAGGTTATCAAAGTATTGTTTTTCTTTTTGATGAAGTCAAAGGGGGAGAATACTTTGATGAGTCTAGTCTGAATACTCCTAGTCTGAATACTCCACTCATTTCATTCATAAGACTCATAGTATTGCCATCATCAAAAAGGGGGAGATTGTTGTGTCCCTGTGATTTTGATGATAGCAAACACTATAAGTCATTTGAATGCATACAAGTCTGTTTGTGGTGCAGATGAATGGTTCATTGAAAATCTTATCTGAATTATTGCTGCATTTTAGATATGGCTGTGTGTAGTGGTCATTGGTGCATTTCATAATTGTTCATGCATTTCATAAATTGCATTTTATCTGGATTGTTTGATGTTAGTCTGTACAAATGGGTGTTGCTGTCATACCCTTTCAGCATAGTCTATACATCATTCATCAGTCATCAATTCTGCACATTCAAGTTTACATGTCCATACACTACACTGTAGATGCTCATAAAGTCTATACATCGCATGGCACAGCATGCGTCCAAGTCTGAATATTGCATTCGCCAAGTCTGTACGTCCCATGCTCAAAGCTAAGTCTGTACATTGGGATTTGAACACACAAAGTCTGAACAGCTTGCATTGTCCTGTAGCTTGCATCGTTTCACAAGTCTATACAACAGTTAGCATTGCATCTTATTCATGAAGTCCATACATTCACTGAAGCTTGCTTAGCTGAAGTGTGTACATTGCATTGCATGACTTGAAGTCTGTACATCGCATGTGTGCTTCATGTTAAGTCTATACAGACTTCAGTGCATTCTCTTTGTGTCTCACATATCAAAGTCTGTACAGTCTGCATCGCATGCACTTTAAATATGTCAAGTCTGTACAATGGTTTTGGCATATGCATTCATTAAGTCTATACGCTGGAAGATGAAGTCTATACAGCGTCTCACGTTGCATCCAGCAAGTCTGTACAGTGAGCGTTTCATTGGTGAAGTCTGTACACTCACCAATTGAACATCAAAGTCCATACATTGCATAATGTTCGTCAAGTCCATACATTGCACTGTAGATGCATCGAAGGGAAGTATGCACATTGGGCTATTCATATGAAGTCTGTACGTTGGAAGTGTGTACAGTGTTCAGTTTCCTTCTCATAAAGTCCATACATCGACTGTCTTGCTTTAGCTTAAGTCTGTACAGAGTCAGCGTCTCGTTGACCGTCTTCTTCTGTCTTCGTGTTGATTTTACTTCGTGCATTCTTCTCTAAATTCAAGCTTTAAGTGTCTCAAGTCGAGTCTGACTGTGTTGTCTCCATGTCATCCGTAGTTCGAGTCGTTTCTTTGTTATTTCTATCTTCGTGTTGCTTTTCCTAGACCTCGTGTCTTTCTTATTTTATAACCACACTTCGTGTCGGTTTTTGTTTTCATCTTCAAGTTGTTGTCAGCCCGTGTTGTCCTCGTCTTCGAGTCGTTCGTACGTTCGAGCAACTTAGTACTCGAGTTGTCTTCGTGTGCATTCAAGTCTTTTTAGTAAAGTGTCGTTTCACCTCGTGTCGTTCTCTTTGCTGTTTGTTATGTCGTGTTGCGTTTGTATTCGTGTCTTCGTGTTATTCTTGTGTTTATGTCCGCGTGTTGTTTCGTTCTATCTTCATCCAGATTTTCTCTGATCGCGTGTTTTACTACCGTTTTACCTCGTGTCGTTTTCTTTTACCTCGTGCTGTTCTCATCTGACTTCGTGTAGTTATCCTTGTAGTGTTAGCTTTGATACTGTATGTACCTCGTGTCGTTCTCTGTTTATCTCGTGCTGTAGTCATCTTATGTACCCCGTGTCGTTTTCAGTAGAGTGCACCTTTTGCTATTCTAATGTCTATACATTCATTTCTAAGTTCAAGTCTACACACTTGTTATCACATTTCAAGTCAATACACTCATTGGCTAAGTCTTCAAAGACTATACATTTTATCCTTCTGATTAATCTCCTATGACTGTGTGACAGGTACTATTCGTGGAACCTATGAAGAGTGGGGCACGTGATACGAGGTTGGCATCTGGCACGTGATCCGAGATGCAGAGGAGCCTCCACGTGGACTGAAGCATTTGGGCGGGAATCGTGGAGAGCACACGCTGCCCTAATCTACTGCTGCTATAAATATGTGTCTTCTTCCTCTGAAGAGGCAGAGCAAGAGTAGAGAGAGTGACTGAAGTAGAAGCAGCCAGAGCTAAGAGAAGACGTGCAGTAGAGAAAGAAGAGATAGAGAAGGCTGAGAGCTAGATCGAGAGAGCAGAAGAAGAAAAAGAAAGAGAGACAGTGAGATATAGAGAGTGAGAAGAAGGAGAAGGCAAGAGCAGTGAGAAGAAGAAGAAGAAGAAAAGAGAGTTCGTGCTGGGAGAAAGAGAGAAGCAGTAGAAGAAGTTCCTGCTGGACCGTGGATCAAATCCAGGCCAGCCAGCACCTGCGAGAGCCACATTTGATTTTACCTTTTCAGCTTTCTGTTGCTGGGTTTTGTTTTTCCTTTGAACTATTCATTTGTTGTTCCTCCGATTGCCCTGTTGGGGATCGGGTTCCTCCTGTGGACTCAGGAGAAGGGAGATCTTGTGTCTTCGGTTTGCAAGTAGCTGGGTGCTACTTGTGGTTGGTTCCCTCCGGTGTGGTGGAAGAGAGACTTGCGTCTCTAGTTGCCTTTGACAGGATGTCATCGGTTGTTTCCCTCCGGGTTGGAGGAAGGGAGATTTATCTCCGGTTGTGCTTCCCTCTGGGGTTCAGAGGAAGAGAGACTTGGGTCTCTAGGTTCCCCTCCGGTTTGGAGGAAGGGAGGCTTGTTCCTCCGGTTCTGGGCTTCTGGGTAGCAAGTCCAGGGGTTCCCTCCGTGTCTGGAGGAAGAGAGACCATGTGTCTCTGGTTTCCAAGTGGCTGGAAGTCACTTGGGGTGTCCCTCCGGTTGGGAGGAAGAGGGGAGGTTGTTCCCCTGGTCAAGCTGTTTGGCAGCCTTGTTGCAGACTGAGTCTGCTGTGCTAGTGTTACTAGTGGAAGCCTCACTCTGGTTTGGAGTGAGGGGTGGACGTAGGTCTGTTGACCGAACCACCTAAAAACCCTGGTGTCCCTTGTGGTTTGTTCTTCTTATTCGTTCACTTAATTGCTGCGCATTAGATGCTTGCTTAGGATCGTTTGAGGGCTTCTTGAGTTGCTGGCTTGCTTTGATCCTTCCAAGGTTCATCAGGCCATTTCTGCAACAGTTTTAATTCCGCATTACTGAGTATTAGAGTTTTAATTAGGCTATCTCTGTAGAGGGATACATTCACCCCCCTCTGTATCCGGGCCTTACACCCTAACACATTTGGGATCACGAAGCGTTGCTTGGTGCTTTTCGTGATCGGAAAGCCCGCTAATTCTATTAAGAGTTAATGGATAGAATTAATTAAGTTAAGAAGGAGTTCTTTACTTAATGGGCTGAAAAACCAAACAGACTATTGGGCCTAGAGGGTCACACAGAATAGAGTATTGGACAGACCGAGATAGGTGGTGTCACGCCCCAACGCGGAATATAGGGACCGACAGTAGAAAGAGTTAAGATTAATATGTTGATTTACAGGCATGCTATGACCTGCGCTAGAGAATCGAACATTCACCACAAAACCAGAGGATACTACTAATCTAATAATTACTAATTCATCAAAAATCAAGTTTTTACATCAATACCGATCTAAAGAACTTTAATGAAGCCTCTAATACGACATTCAACCTAGTCAAATTTACATCCTCCAACTTTATTACAACGTTACTAACAACATTCTAAACCACAATTTGATTGAAGACTCTACGAACGACTCTACAAAGTCTTCTAACTGGTTCGCTCCAGGCTTCACTCTGTTCCATCCCATCAGTTTGCGAGTCCTCTCCTGAGCTACCTGGAAGAGGGGAAACAACTGGGTGAGCGAACGCTCAGTAGGTAATAACATGCAAGTTTAAGTAATTAACCAATTAACTGCATTTATATGTGCGAAAAAAAAAGGAACGAAATGAAATGACGATATGACAAAGTTACATACAAAGAAGGCGAGATCATGATATAACTGGAAATTGGCCAACAAGCAAGAATTAACCAAGTCAAGAAAGATTCAAGTAAAAGATTATGTCGTAGACATCACGCTAGTCATGCACTCGGTGCAATGCCTCACCATGTCATTCAAACTCCCCGGGGCACAGGTACTTTTCGGGCGCTCCTCCCAGGACCAGACCAGGCCCTTATGATGCGTTGGCATTGATTTAATGGATCCAAGATCCCAAGTTATGTCTAGACATTAATCAAGTTAAATGGCCAATAATATCAAGGTATAACTTACCTCGGAGAACCCCCAAGGATATGTTGAAGAGATACTTTACCCAGAAAGCTCAAATAATCAAGAACCAGCAGGTCCTTAGATTCAATATCAAAAACATGAAAATCAAATTCTGGATGATACGCGGTCTAAACTGGGCCGCTCAAGATATGCATGGTCTCATCTGGGCCGTACTAGAAAGAACTGGGCTGAGGATTAGCCTCAACGAAGTCAAGGATAAACGGACCATTCTGGGCCGCTCTTAGAAGAACGGTCAGAAATGGGCCTTTCAACTATCAAGGACGGTCAATAATGGGCCGCACATGGCCAGAAGGACTTGAAGCCTAAGAACAAGATGAACAGGCCTTATAGGGCCGCTCGAGGGATGAACGGTCCAATAAGATCCGCTCGAGTACATGAACGGGCCTAATCTGTCCGTTCAACAGGGCTTAGCTTACTAAACTAGAAATCTACCCAAATGGGCTTCGGGCTGCCATAAGTGGCGCAGAACTGAACCTGGGTCTAGCCCACTATCCACTGGTCAGCCTAGGGCTTATGGGGTCGATCAAATATGATTTGGTCAAAGATGGAACAAGGTTAATCGACCAACAGGAAATGGCATTTAGCCAGGGATGCACGGTCTCTAATGGGCCACCCACTGAGGTAAACGGTCTGATTCCGGCCGTTCAAGGCTCAGTTGTTCCAAATCGAGCCGTGGCTCACAACACAGCAATCCAAGCAGTTCGATCACGTGACAGGTTCAAGTCTTGGTGGTGCAACCTGCCTGGCGTCCTAGTGGGAATCCCAGGCTCGCGGGGGCTTACGGAGGTCCAATAATGAAGGTCCTAGTCCGACAGAAGGAATATCCGGTGGAGAGTCCCAACCATTACAAGGAAATAAGACTAATAAAACATCGGAAACCAGTATAGCGGTCAGTCAATCCTACCAGAGTAGAATGACTGTCAAACAATCCTAGTAACATGGTTCATGCATTCATATTTGAAATTAACTTAGTTGAAAGAACAAACCAAGGTCATGATGGAAAGATAACCAGCAATTTATAAAATCTCATCTTCCATATGTTCCATTTATATGTTGGTTGCTAGCCTACCATGAAGATTAAATAACTAGAGATAAAACAAGCTAAGCTCGACCTCAACACAATTCTGTGGGGAAGGACGGTTCGGCCAGAACCTTCCAAGTGCCTCTGCGGTCTCTCCACAGGCCATTCATGCTCTGCAGGCAGGGGCCCAACAGGAGATGAGTGGTCTATAGATGGCCGCATGGCTCGTTGATCGATTCTGGCATAGCAGCTTGTCTCAAAAAAATGTAATAACGCAAATAACACAGGTGGTCACAGTCTGGCCGTTCATATAGACGTGCGATCTATCGAATGGCTGCTCATATCAGAACAGTTCGATGCCCCTTCGCCCTGCCCGTCTCCGGCGGGGTTGGCTAGGGTTGGGAACAATAGCTAAATACACACTATATAGAGCACGAAAATTGGGGCTTTTATGATCAATGGAACAAGCACAAAATTTTATACAGGATAGCATGATCAATTAAATGTTTAGTGCCTGAAATCCCTACTTAAATCATGGTGGAACATAGCTAACCCTAGATATGACATGCTTCCACTAAAACTTGAAATTATCGCAGGATACTACATGAAAATTAGGGCTTTTTAGATCAATGGCAATAGGACAGGACGATGCTCCTATCCATATATCATACTTAGGGTTTGGCTTGCTATCACCTACCTAAATTGAAAGATGAAGGAGGAAGAGGGATGCCGATCGCACTAGGAACACTGCCGGTGATCGCCGTGATTCTCCCACGATCGAGCTCCTCTCCAGCCGCCACAGCTTCTAAACTCTTCTAGGGTGGCAGATGATCATTTTTATAGGTTCTATAGGGTCTGGAGAGTTCTAATCGCAGAGATAGAGTCCACACAACTTAGCCATGCGCTAAACGTTCCGGATAGGGTTGTAGCCACCTTGCGCCGCCAAATACACCTCCTAGGGTTAGGGTTTTAGGGGATAATAAGGGGGGAAATGATCTCTTAATCCTAACCTTTCATTTGCATCCGGTTTCAACTTAAATGGTTTAGTATTGGGCTCTAATTTCGTGTTTTGAGGTCCGGTTGAGCTAAGTGTTGATTTGGGCCTTAATCTGCTAATTTGGCTTATTTAAGAGTTTTATTTGGGCTAGTCATAGAAGATAATTTTACTCAACGTTCTATCCACTACAAGATTATAATTTTTCTCGATTTTTATAAAATGGTTGAAATTTTACTTATCCTTTTTCTTAAGGAATTTCTTATTAATTGCTCAAGATTTTTATTCATTAATATACCGGGGTGCTACACCCTCCCCCACTTTAAAGAATTTGGTCCTCCAAATTCACTGCACTTAATAAAAATGGGGAGTGAGATAGCTCACCTAGAATAAGTAGGATATTGCTTCCGCATGGTATCTTCTGACTCCCAAGTAACTTTTTCAGTTCCACGCCGACTCCACTGAACTTTAACCATACGTATGGAACGATTCCTGAGTTGCTGCTATTTATGATCCAGAATCTTGATATATTTTTCTTCATAAGTCAAATCTTCCTTCAATACTAGATCCACATGCTGAATGATGTGAGTGGGGTCTTACACATATTTTCGCAGCATTGACACATGAAAGACATTGTGTACTCCTGATAACTGAGGTGGTAGTGCTATACGGTAAGTAACCTCCCCCACTCTTTCCAGAATCTCGAATGGACCAACATATCTTGGACTCAGCTTACCTTGAATGCCAAACCTTCGGATTCCTCTCATGGGAGAAACCTTCAAAAACACATGCTCACCGACTTGAAATTCTAAGGCTCTCCTTCTGTTGTCGGCATAGCTCTTCTGTCTTGATTATGCTACTTGCAACCGGTATCTGATAATACGGATATTCTTGGATGATTCAGAAATGAGATCTTGTCCGAGCCATTGCTTCTCACCTACTTCGTCCCAACATAATGGAGATCGACAGCTTCTTCCACACAAAGCTTCAAATGGAGCCATCTGAATGCTGGACTGGTAAATATTGTTGTAGGTGAATTCAATCAAAGCCAAGTGATCACTCCAACAACCTCCGAAATCAATTATGCAGGCTCTAAGCATATCTTCCACTATCTGGTTGGTTCTTTCAGTGTGTCTATCTATTTGGGGATGAAAAGTCGTGCTGAAATTCAGACGGGTACCCAGAGATTCTTGTAATCCTTTCCAATAATGCGAAGTGAACCTGGGGTCTCTATCAGACACAATGCTGACTGGTATTCCATGAAGTCTTACAATTTCCTTCATATACAGAGCTGCCAAGACGTCAACTGTCCATTTAGACTTAGTGGGCAAGAAATGGGCAGACTTAGTCAATCTATCAACAATCACCCATATTGCGTCAAATCCACCACGAGTCCTAGGTAGACCCATGATAAAATTCATACCAATGCTCTCCCACTTCCGTTGAGGTATATCAAGGGGTTTTAATTTTCCTACAGGTTTGAAATGCTCAGCCTTGACTTGCTGACACACCAAGCATCTACTCACAAATTCTATAATTTTCCTTTTCATATTCGGCCACCAAAAGGATCTTTTCCAGTCCTTAAATATCTTAGTACCTCCAGGATGAATAGTGTATCTGGAACTATGAGCTTCTTCTAAAATCTTGTTCTTTATTTCAGCTACATCAGGTACACAGGTCCTTCCCTTAAACAATAATATGCCATCATCAGCTACCATGAAATCAAGTCTGTTACTCAAACTCTCCTTGATCTCTACCAACTCTGGGTCATTGTCTTGCAAGGACTTGATTTCTATCAAGAATTCTGGTTTAAGTTGAATCTGAGCAATCGTAACCCGGTCCTTGTCAACATTGAGATCTAAACTAGCTAACTGCTCCAACAGTCTCCATTCTTGCAACATGAGATGCGACAACTTAGCTATTGGCGTGCGACTTAAGGCATCAGCCACCACATTCCCCTTTCCAGGATGATACTCTATGGAGAAGTCAAAGTCTTTCAAATACTCAAGCCATCTCCTCTGCCTCATATTATGTTCCTTTTTGAGAGAACATATACTTCAAGCTCTTATGATCTGAAAACACCGTGAATGTCTCTCCATACAAATAGTGCCTCTAAATCTTCAAGGCAAAAACTACCGCTGCAAGTTCCAAATCATGAACAGGATAGTTTTCTTCATGCTTTCTTAAGTGCCTAGAGGAATAAGCTATTACCTTCCCGTGCTGCATAAGCACACAACCTAGGCCAATACTTGAAGCATCTGTGTATACCACAAAACCTCCTTCTCCGGATGGTAAGGCCAAATCAGGGGCAGTAGTTAAACACTCCTTCAAGGTCTGAAAGCTTCGCTCGTAATCATTTGACCAATCAAATTTGTTCTCCTTGCGGGTTAATCTTGTTAAGGGCACCGCAATCTTGGAGAAATCCTTAATAAACCTTCGGTAATAACCTGCTAGGCCTAGGAAACTTCTAACTTCAGTTACATTAGTAGGCCTATCCCAATTCTTCACTACCTCTACCTTCGAAGGGTCAACAGAAATACCTTCTTTCGAAATAATATGCCCTAGAAAGGACACCTTTTGCAGCCATAATTCACACTTACTAAACTTGGCGTATAGTTGATGATTTCTCAATATTTGCAATGCCATCCTCAGATGTTCAACATGCTCCTTCTCACTCTTAGAATATATCAAAATGTCATCAATAAACACCACGACCCATTGATCAAGGAAGGGCCGGAAAACGCTGTTCATCAACTGCATGAAAGCTGCAGGTGCATTGGTTAGTCCAAAAGGCATTACTACAAATTCAAAATGTCCATACCTGCTACAGAAAGCTGTTTTATAAATATCCTCATCCTTGATCCGCAACTAATGGTATGTTGATCGAAGATCAATCTTAGAAAAATACTGAGCTCCTGCTATCTGATCAAACAGCTCGTCAATCCTCGGTAATGGGTACTTGTTCTTGATAGTAAGCTAGTTCAATTGCCGATAATCGATACATAATATCATCGAGCCATCCTTCTTCCGGACAAACAACACAGGAGCTCCCGAAGGGGATGTACTCAGACGAATGAACCCTTTCTCAAGTAATTCCATCAATTGTTGCTTCAATTCCCTCAGCTCCACAAGGGACATACGATACGGAGCTTTAGAAATAGGGGTCACGCTAGAAATTAAATCAATAGAAAAGATAACCTCTCTCTCAGCGGAAGTCTTGGCAATTCCTCAGGAAAGACATTTGGAAAATCTCGAACGACAGGAATATCCTTAATCTCAATCTTCCTCTTAGGGGTCACATAAACAAAGGCTAGAAAAGCATGACATCCTCTCCTCATCAACTTATCAGCTTGAAGGGCCGAAATAAGTGGCACAGACTTATGGTGCCTAACCCTTATAAAAGAAAGTCCAGGGTGTCTAGAAAAAGACACAGAACTAGAACTGTAATGAACATTGGCCTCATACTTAGCCAACCAATCCGCTCCTAAAATTACATCATAATCTTTCATATACATGCAAACTAAATCAGCTGGCAAGTTCTGTTCATTAATCATAATGATGGGAATCAAGCAAGCTGCCAGGCCAAAGGGCATCGAGGAAGCTGCCAGGCCCAGGGATGAACGCGCTACCCTTGGGTAGCGTGACCTGGATAAGGCGCCAGTCTTCCCTAGCGTGATCTTAGACAGAGACGTAGTGGCAAACGGTCCAACTTCCCGAAGCCAGAACTCCCAAAAGTCTTCGATGTTCGTTGTTTTCCATGGTTGTAATCAATGTGCTAGCGTCGTTTTGTCTTCCCCTTCCCCTATATATGTATCCCATTTCGTTTGATCAAAAAAAACAAGCAATGAATCTATGAAAGTTTGATTGGGTGTAGCCATGGCTATCTTCTCCAATCTTTGGAAACCCCCTTCATCCTTCCCTCTCCGGGTGCTAGGCCCAATTATATTTCCCTGATCCTCTCTCTTTCCCCTTCAATGGAGGATGATCAAAGCCCCGGATGCATCGGCTCTAAGACGGGGTCGAGTGTGAGGCTCCATTCGGATCTTCATTCTTCTTCCACCAACGTTCGCCTTCCCCCACCACCGCCAAAGATGTTGCTAAGGTCAGGATGGAGCTCGGTTGCACCGTCCCCGTGAAGGGTTCGGGTGGGAGGCCCCAGCCAAGCTTCCTCATGGCCCTAGCATCATCTACATCCACCTTCCTTCTCTCGCCGGTCACCCCACGTCCACCTTCACCAAAGTTATCATAGCTAGTATTAAGTTAGTTTGATTTCTGTTTTAGCATTCCCCGTGTGTTATCCACCATCCTGTGTGCTTTCCCCTTGTGTTTTGAACTCCCCCAGTCATCCATGAGACGCAGAATCGAAGATCCATCGTCCTGGGCTGCTGGCTGTGAACGCGCATGAATGATATAGCGCGTTCTTCAGAAGGCGCCAGGAGGGTATAGCACGATCTGGACAGCATTCTTGAAGACCCCGTACCTCCGTCCCGCATCACATAACCTTACTAGAAGGATAGAAATACCTAATTGCTGAACTGGATCCTATTGAGTGGTGGATAGCGGATCTAGAGGGGAGGGGTGAATAGATCTGCCCCTCGTTAAAGCTAGATAATGATAATAGCCGCGGAATATAACTAGCTTAATGAAGTACACAACGATTTACTTAGCAAGATGATTACGCAATATAGAGATTGAACCTAAGCACGCATCTAACACAAAGTAATCGCACAAGCAAACCACAACACAAAGGATTTTAAGGTGGTTGGGACGGAATCTCTAGTCCTACGTCCACCCCTCACTAAACCCGGTGAGGCTCCACTAGCGCAATGCACTTAACCGCAGATCGGAAAGATCTCTGATTACCTTCCTACTAACCACCGGTAGGGACGTCAACACCGCAGATCGGACAACTTCCGATTGCCTTCCTACTAACCACCGGTAGGGACGATCTTCAGTTCCAAATGTTTGAATGAAATGGAAAAAGAACAAATATGAAAACACTCAAACAAGATATAGAATATGCTCAAAGAGAAAAGATATTATCTGAGATTACTGGAGCTTTAATTTGATTCTTCAATGGCATCTTCTTCCTTGTGAAATGATCTTCCTTGGATCACCTTGAGTTGATGAAGAAGATAAAGGATGCAAATTTGATCTCCCTTGAAAATGAGCTTGCTTGGATGGCCTTGAGTTGATGAAGAGGTGTATGGATGTAGCTTTGATCACCTTTGAGAACCTTGATTGCTTCTATCTTCCTTGGAGGTTGCTTGTTTCTGATCTAAGCTTGAATCACCTTGGAATGGATGAAGAACTCTAGCCCGAAGCACTGTTCACGGAGGTGCTACAGTACCCGTAAATCTCCTCCTCTAGCCTCCCTTGGTATTTCCTTGTTCCCCTTGAAGCATTAGGGTTTCTAACCCCTCATGTGTTTGTTTTATACCATTTGAATGGTCCTTGGACATCCTCCAGACCAGATCCACATTTTGTGGGTGATTGGGTGACTTTAAGATTAAGAAATCCATGGAGAATGGCTCTTCTCGAAGAGAAAAATAAAGTCAACATTTGTTGGCTCGGGGCTGGCGGTCGACCGGAGGTAGGTGGCGGTAGATCGCTACTGAGAAAACCTGTAGCAATCTTGGTTCTTTAATTTTCGGTCGACTGCCCTGGGCTGAGGTCGACCGCCACTGAGAAACCTACAGATAGACGGTCCCTGGGAATTCCAGTCGACCGCCCCTGGTTGGTCCAAACACAAAGGATTTTAAGGTGGTTCGGACTGAATCTCAAGTCCTACGTCCACCCCTCACCAAACCCGGTGAGGCTCCACTAGCGCAACGCACTGAACCACAGATCGGAAAGACCTATGATTGCCTTCCTACTAACCACCGGTAGGGACGTCAACACCGCAGATCGGATAACTTCCGATTGCCTTCCTACTAACCACCGGTAGGGACGATCTTCAGTTCCAAATGTTTGAATGAAATGGAAAGAGAACAAATATGAAAACACTCAAACAAGATATAGAATATGTTCAAAGAGAAAAGATCTTGTCTGAGATTGCTGGAGCTTAAATCTGATTCTTCAATGGTATCTTCTTCCTTGTGAAATGATCTTCCTTGGATCACCTTGAGTTGATGAAGAAGATAAAGGATGCAGATTTGATCTCCCTTGAAAATGAGCTTGCTTGGATGGCCTTGAGTTGATGAAGAGGTGTATGGATGTAGCTTTGATCACCTTTAAGAACCTTGATTGCTTCTAGCTTCCTTGGAGGTTGCTTGCTTCAGATCTAAGCTTGAATCACCTTGGAATGGATGAAGAACTCTAGCCCGAAGCACTGTTCACGGAGGTGCTACAGTACCCGTGAATCTCCTTCTCTAGCCTCCCTTGGTATCTCCTTGTTCCCCTTGAAGCATTAGGGTTTCTAACCCCTCCTGTGTTTGTTTTATACCATTTGAATGGTCCTTAGACATCCTCCACCCTAGATCCACGTTTTGTGGGTGATTGGGTGACTTTAGGATTAAAGAAATCCATGGAGAATGGCTCTTCTCGAAGAGAAAACGAAAGTTAACATTTGTTGGCTCGGGGCTGGCGGTCGACCGGAGGTAGGTGGCCGTCGACCGCTACTGAGAAAACCTGTAGCAATTTTGGTTCTGGAATTTTTGGTCGACCGCCCTGGGCTTGCGGTCGACCGCCACTGAGAAACTTGCAGACAGACGGTCCCTGGGAATTCCGGTCGACCGCCCCTGGGCCAGCGGTCAACCGCTGGCTGGGGAAATCCCGGGTTTGCCCGGTTCAGTCCGTTAACCCCTTTAGCAGCTCATTCACGTCTGTGGCATCAAACTTGGCAGAATCTTGAGGATTTCTACTGAGTCTTTTGACTCGTGAAGTTAATAGATTAAAGGTATATCGCTCCTATAATCAAAATTTTGTTCCGGGGGCGAAAACCCACGCAAGGGGCGCTGCCCCCTTGACCCCCGCGACCTGACCGGGTAAGTCGATCCCCGTGACCTGACCGCGCAGGTCGATCCGCGTGCGAGGGTGCAATTATTGAGCTTTCACTTTTGCCATCTCCACTCCATTCCTTGGCTTATCTGTCATGAAAGAACATCAAGTATTTCAGTCATATGAGAGTGGAAAGCATCAATGACTTATAGTGTTCTACCATGATCAAAACCATGAATATCAAATGACTCAAATGACCACAGGGGCACAACAGATCCAATAGGGGTTGAAATTTCTAATGGAGAATTCATCAAGACTGGCTTCATAGCTAAAGACTTAGCAAATTTTTAGAAACAAAAGAATGAGTGGCACCGGTATCAAAGAGAATAAATGCTGGCTTATCATGTATAATAAGAGTACCTTCAACGAGTCCACCCTCCTCAGTGGTTCCAACATCATCTTCCTGTAGGGCTTGAAGCTTGCCCTACTGCTTCCTGTTTCCTTGTGGCTTGGTCGGAGTAGCTTGATCTGACAGGAGGGGACACTCTGGAATACGATGGTCCCTGCTTCCATAGCGCAGATAGGTGCCCAACTTGCGCCAGCATTCCTACATCCTGTGACCTGGACAGTCACAATACTTGCACACGCCCTTAAATGGCACAATTAGGCCAGGCTTCTTATCTTCATTCTTCGGCATCTTGCCCTTCCACGAACTAGGCCCACCATTGGGCCTTTTCTTGCCATTGCTGGATTTAAAGTTCTCAGATCTAGTAGCTTGTTCCTTCTTAGGATTCTTCCCACGAATCCTCTCCGTCATCTCTAAGGTGTCTTCCAAGACTTGAGCTTTTCATACCATCTCCGCATAAGTTTGAATTTCCATTAGCGCTAACTTGTTGATATAGAGCAACTTCAGCCCGTTGAGAAAACGCTTAGCCTTCATCTTCTCTGTAGATATCAAGTGAGTGGTATAACGAGATAGCCTAGAAAACTGAGCTTCGTACTCGGCTACAGAAAGATTTCGCTGCTTTAGAGCAGCAAACTCAGCCGCTTTCTTTTCTTGCACTCTATCAGAAAAATATTTGCTATTAAAGAGTTCCTCGAACTCCTTCCATGAAACTTGTCTATCTCCAAGGGTAGCCTTCACTGCATCCCACCATGCTCTTGCATCACGCTCCAGCTGGAAGGTCGTTAAAAGAACATGCTCCTGATCGCTACACTGCATCACTTCGAAAATCCTTTCCATCTCTTTCAGCCAGTGCTCGGCTTCATCGGGATCGGTCGAGCCTCCAAACCGTGGGGGATTCATCCCACGTAAGTTCCGGTGAAGATCGCCAGCTCCGTGGTTCGCTGCTCCTCCTTGGGCCACTTGCTGTAAGGCCCGAGTAAGTCCTTGAATCGTTCGCTGCATATCTCGCCACTGCGCGCGCTCCACTGCCATCGGAGCGTCCTACACGTGGAATAAATTATTTTAGGATCATTTAGAAGGGATAGTTTTTGAATTAGATTATTAACTCAACCCAAGTCTCTACTCAAATATCACTAGGTTGGGTCCTCAGACTTATAACAAGGTTATAGGTTCTACGACATCACTTAGAACCCTAGAACTTAGAAAACGTAGGAATATTAGAAACATAGGCTCTGATACCACCAAACTGTCACGTCCCGACGCGAAATATCGGGACCAGTAGTAGAAAGAGTTAAGATTAATATGTTGATTTACAGACATGCAATGACCTGCGCTAGAGACTCGAACATTCACCACAAAACCAAAGGATACTACCAATCTAATAATTACTAATTCATCAAAAATCAAGTTTTTACATCAATATCGATCCAAAGAACTTTAATGAAACCTCTAATACGACATTCAACCTAGTTAAAGTTACATCCTCCAACTTTATTACAATGTTACTAACAACATTCTAAACCACAATTTGACTAAAGACTCTACGGATGACTCTACAGAGTCTTCTAACTTGTTCGCTCTAGGCTTCACTCTGTTTCATCCCCATCAATTTGCGAGTCCTCACCTGAGCTACCTAGAAGAGGGGAAACAACTGGGTGAGCGAACGCTCAGTAGGTAATAACAGGCAAGTTTAAGTAATTAACCAATTAACTGCATTTATATGTGCGAAAAAAAAGGAACGGAATGAAATGACGATATGACAAAGTAACATAAAAAGAAGGCGAGATCATGATGTAACTGGAAATTGGCCAACAAGCAAGAATTAATCAAGTCAAGAAAGATTAAAGTAAAAGATTATGTCGTAGACATCACGCTAGTCAAGCACTCGGTGCAATGCCTCACCATGTCATTCGAACTGCCCGGGACACAAGTACTTTTCGGGCGCTCCTCCCAAGACCAGACCGGGCCCTTATGATGCGTTGGCATTGATTTAATGGATCCAAGATCCCAAGTTATGTCTAGACATTAATCAAGTTAAATGGCCAATAATATCAAGGTATAACTTACCTCGGAGAACCCCCAAGGATAAGTTGAAGATATACTTTACCCAGAAAGCTCAAATAATCAAGAACCAGCAAGTCCTTGGATTCAATATCAAAAACACGGAAATCCAATTCTAGATGATACACGGTCTAAACTGGGCCGCTCAAGATATGCACGGTCTCATCTGGGCCGTACTAGAAAGAACTGGGCTGAGGATCAGCCTCAACGAAGTCAAGGATAAACGGACCATTCTGGGCCACGCTTAGAAGAATGGTCAGAAATGGGCCATTCAACTATCAAGGATGGTTAATAATGGGCCGCACATGGCCAGAAGGACTTGAAGCCCAATAACAAGATAAATGGGCCTTATAGGGCCACTCGAGGGATGAACGGTCCAATAAGATCCGCTCGAGTACATGAATGGGCCCAATCCGTCTGTTCAACTAGGCTTAACTTAGTAAACTAGAAATCTACCCAAATGGGCTCCGGGCTGCCATAAGTGGCGCAGAACTGAACCAGGGTCCAGCCCACTATCCACTGGTCAGCCTAGGGCTTATGGGGTCGATCAAACATGATTTGGTCAAAGATGGAACAAGGTTAATCGACCAGTAGGAAATGGCATTTAGCCAGGGATGCACGATCTCTAATGGGCCGCCCACTGAGGTAAACGGTCTGATTCCGGCCGTTCAAGGCTCAGTTGGTCCAAATCGAGCCATGGCTCACAACATAGCAATCGAAGTGGTTCGATCACGTGACAGGTTCAGGTCTTGGTGGTACAACCTGCCCGGCGTCCTAGTGGGAATCCCAGGCTCGTGGGGGCTTACGGAGGTCCTGTAATGAAGGTCCTAGTCCGACGGAAGGAATATCTGGTGGAGAGTCCCAACCATTATAAGGAAATGAGGCTAATAAAACATCGGAAACCAGTATAGTAGTCAGTCAATCCTACCGAAGTAGAATGACTGTCAAACAATCCTAGTAACATGGTTCAGGCATTCATATTTGAAATTAACTTAGTTGAAAGAACAAACCAAGGTCATGATGGAAAGTAAACCAGCAATTTATAAAATCTCATCTTCCATATGTTCCATTTATATGTTGGTTGCTAGCCTACCATGAAGATTAAATAACTAGAGATAAAACAAGCTAAGCTCAACGTCAACACAATTCTGTGGGGAAGGACGTCCAGAACCTTCCAAGGGCCTCTGCGGTCTCTCCACAGGCCGTTCATGCTCTCCAGGCAGGGGCTCGACAGGAGATAAGTGGTCTATAGATGGCCGCATGGCTCGTTGAGCGGTTCTGGCATAGCCGCTTGTCTCAAAAAATGTAATAACGCAAATAACACAGGCGGTCACAATCCGGCCATTCATATAGACATGCGGTCTATCGAATGGCCGCTCATATCAGAACAGTTCGCTGCCCCTTCGCCCTGCCCGTCTCGACGGGGCTGGCTAGGGTTGGGAACAATAGCTAAATACGCACTATATAGAGCATGAAAATTGGGGCTTTTATGATCAATGGAACAAGCACAAAATTTTATACAGGATAGCATGATCAATTAAATGTTTAGTGCCTAAAATCCCTACTTAAATCAAGCTGGAACATAGCTAACCCTAGATATGACATGCTTCCACTAAAACCTGAAATTATCGCAGGATACTACATGAAAATTAGGGCTTTTTAGATCAATGGAAAGAGGACAGGACGATGCTTCTATCCATATATCATACTTAGGGTTTGGCTTGCTATCACCTACCTAAATCGAAAGATGAAGGAGGAAGAGGGATGCCAATTGCGCTAGGAACACCGCCGGTGATCGCCACGATTCTCCCTCGATCGAGCTCCTCTCCGGCCGCCACAGCTTCTAAACTCTTCTAGGGTGGCAGACGATCATTTTTATAGGTTCTATAGGGTCTGGAGAGTTCTAATTGCGGAGATAGAGTACACGCAACTTAGTCATGCGCGAAATGTGCCGGATAGGGTTGCAGCCACCTTGCGCCGCCAAATACACCTCCTAGGGTTAGGGTTTCGAAGAATAATAAGGGGGGAAACGATCTCTTAATCCTAACTTTTCATTTGCATCTGGTTTCAGCTTAAATGGTTTAGTATTGGGATCTAATTTCGTGTTTTGAGGTCCGGTTGAGCTAAGTGTTGATTTGGGCCTTAATCTGCTAATTCGGCTTATTTAAGAGTTTTATTTGGGCTGGTCATAGAAGACAATTTTACTCAACGTTCTATCCACTATAAGATTACAATTTTCCCAAATTTTTATAAAATGGTCAAAATTTTACTTATCCTTTTTTTGAAGGAATTTCTTATTAACTGCTCGAGATTTTTATTCATTAATATACCGGGGTGCTACAGGTGGACTTTGTAGACTATTATTGGGTTTTTGTGAAAAACGCCAAAGGTCTATAAATATACGCTGTTGGGAGAAACCCTAGTCAAGCTACAAGGTTGAACCCTGGCCGCCCTCTCTCCTCTCTCTCTCTCCAAGGTGAGCCACCCTCCTCTCTCTGCTTCCTCCCGTGGTGGATGGTTGTGTTGAGATCAGGTCGGCGCGTGGAGATGGCGGAGGCGATCCCGTCTGCTTCCACTGCTCGTGTGGATACATCTAGAGGTCGGACGCTTGAACGGCTCGCGACTCCGGGATCTTCCACTCGTTCATCTTTGAGGTTTTGGGAGATTCTCAACCCCGCAAAGGTAAAGAATCGTTCTTCACATCGTGAGATTACCCGACATAGTTCGATTTTGAAAAATCGGCAACGATATGCATCTAAGGTTTCGATGATTTCCACTGCGCATTCTGGTCAGAACCTTACACATTGCAGTCCAGTTGACCGTTGACAGTCTGACCTGCTCTCTTGTCCACACATTCTCATCTTCTGGAAGGGTAAAAGGACCGTTAGTGACAACCTTTCATAGCTCATGACTTTGAGCACGCAAGAACACTTCCATCCGATTCTTCCAATAAAGATAATTAAGACCATCGAAAAATGGTGGTCGGTTAATCGAATGTCCTTCAGCTATGAGGCTGCGAACATTTCCATTCCCAGGTCTTCCCTGGTCATTGGACCACATCATGGGAAACCGTAATCTGATACCAATTGTTGCACGAAAGGATGGGATATAGAGGGGGGTGAATATATCCCCTGATTAAAGAATGATGTTCAATTAAAAAACTAGAAACACAATGTAGACAATGAACCCACAGAACAGATGTGATGAATGCTTCAACTAGAACAAAGAACAAACGGTTAGCAGATAGAGACTAAAATGGCTAAAATTAGAACCTGTGAAGGGGATAGATGAAATGGATGACACACAGCAAACAAACCACTAACACAAGATATTTTTAGGTGGTTTGACCAGACACCCAGTCTGCCTACATCCACCACTCACTGGACCCAGTGAGGATTCGCTGACTAACAGCTTGAACCGCTGAGCATCACAGCTCGCTAACAGCGGAACAAATCCCCAATAGTTGAGCCTCACAGCTTGCAAACACGCTGATCCTTACAGCTTTGCTAACCGAGGAACAAATCCTCGACGCTGAACCTCACAGCTTGCCAACACGCTGACTAACAGCTTGATGAAAGAAACCATGGAAAAATGGAAGAAAAAAAATAACAACAAAGGAACATAGCAACGGTGGCTATGAAGATAAAGAAACCACAATGGCTTGGATTTGATCCAGAGGCCAAGAAGAACACACTGATCTTCACTGAAGCTGGGCTGGACACTTATCTCCTATGTGTGGATAGGTTTTATTTCTAATCTAAAGGAAAAGAAGGAATGGAGTGTGCGTGAATGGATGTGACTAATATGGCATCAAACTAAACATAGAAGGACACAAAAAGCAATGAAATCAAACATCCACACACGCTATCAAGTTGTGATCGCCACCAAGATATATAGAGCAAAGAAGGATGCACTATGTACCTTGGAAAGGGGTGAGGATGAAGACACCCACCAAAAAAAAAAGATGTAGCACCGGCACAGGATGAAGACGGTCTGGAGATGACTACTGAACGGTGAAGACGGTCGGTCGATAGGCCGCTTCTGGCGCTGGAACAGTACGCGGGAAGAAGACACAAGCGTCGGAGTCAGACGGTTTCCAGTTGGCCGCATACACCAGATAGATGATCTGAAGAAGACCACTTTCCCAAGTAAACGGTCAGAGGTAGACTGCAACAGCTTCCAGCTCCCAAGCCCGGGAACTTGATCCGCCACCCCTTCCGGCCGGCCAGGAAGGATCGGCCTCGTGTTTAAGCACTTGCTGACCTGCAAAACAACACAAATGACAGACAACAATGACCCCAAATTAGTTTATGAAAGTGTAGTATCTATAATTGGGAACTATGAAGAGAGCACATGATTGAAAAGGGAACTACCTGGGGGTTGGGATTTTAACCCCTATGAGGCGTGAAAAACAATGGGAGGTGGTGGAAATGATAGAATGCCATTGAAAAATGTAGAGAAAATGAGGGAGAACGATGAAGAAATGACTAGAACAATGGCAAAAAAAGAACTTAGGCTATGACTCAAAACGTGAAGGAAATAGACTACTCCCTGAACCAAAGGCTTCGAGGATGTAGAAAGCCTTTCTCCCTGCCTAGACTTCGCTCAAGAAAGCGACAGCACCTCGACGTCGACTTAGATCTCGCCGCACTCCCCCCTCCCCCCCATGGCCGTGACTCAAGGGTTCTATATATAGACCCTTGAAACTCTAGCTCGAATGGAGGGCTTTTGAGTGGGAATTAGACTTGGACTATGTTGAATAAAATGGAGATAATACTCCCAAGTTTTATTAGGATCAAACGGCGCTCGAATTGGCTGAGAATCCGCAGAGAAATCCATGGATCAAGCAAGGGGTTTGACCACAGATAGAGAGAGAAACTGCTCGTCGACGCAGGAATCTCAGTTGAAAGAAACGGTCCATCGATAGACCGCCCAGTGTGCTAAGCGGCCTATCAAATGACTGTTATGCTTCTGGCCGGTAAAAAATAAAAATAAGATAAATGTGCCCATTTATCCAAAGACCAAGTCAAAGGGAATTCCCGCCAAGTAGAAACGGTCTTTTGGAAGACTGCCACTTGGCTCAACGGTCTATTGCCTGACCGCTTTTACCCTGGTCGTTGAAAGATAAAACAATATAAATCTACTTAATTATCCACTGACCGAGTCAAACAGGCATCCCCGCCAAGTAGAAACGGCTCTCGGAAGACTGCCACAATCACGGGACAGTCTATCGTGAGACTGTTTATAAAAGTAACAGGTCGACTTCAGAAAACAACAGGTCGACGCAGGGAGCGCAAATGGTCACTCAACAGACCGCCACCTTCCTGAAAATAGCCTCTCGTGAAACCGTTATTTAAGATGATCGTTGGAAAAGAGCAAACAAGAGGCAAGTTGGCACACTCAATCCAAAGACCTAGTTGAACCAAATCTCACAAGTCAAACTCAAGAAAACATAGGAGCAAACCCCAGCCAATGAGAAAGTGACCCATAAAATAGGCCCAAAACCATCTGAAAAATGGCCCAATGAGTAATGGACAACCTTGGGACATCATAAATAAAGGTAAGAAAACAGCCCAACTCAAAGGTAAAAAACGGGTGTCAATAGATGCCCCTCCTTAACGTCCTCTTTGCAGGGGAGCGAGCGGAGGTGAAGCAAAGGCAAGATGGAAACATGGAGATGAAGGAGAGTTGTAGTGCAGCGGACTAAAAAGTGGGTGTTAAGGTAAACGACACCCGTTCCTAACCAATGAGCAATAGGAATCTTCTAGAAAACTCTGAACCAAACACACAGAACAGTCAGACCAAAATGACACCAATCTGGAGGAACTAATAAAATAAACGGAAGGAGAAAACATAGCCAACCTCATCAGGGGACACAATCCACAGACCAATGAGGGGACCGGAATAAACAGTAACAAAAAAGAGAAAGAGAGCAGACTAAACTCCAGACAAGGACCTTCAGTCGATTGAACCAAGTGAACAGACCAGAAAAGACCTTCCAATTCTGAGTGGAATACCCTTCCTTACCAAAGACCATGGATGCACGAATGTCCAGCATCGATGAGGTATTTTCAGACAGATTAGGGACATGAATGCTCAAAAATGCGTATGATGCATGTTGGGGTAAAATAAAAGAAATCATAAAAATGAATGCAAAGAATGATTAAATAGAAAGTACTCGAGACTAATATTGCTAGACCAGAGAAATCAGGGTCATGACACTATTTGCAACCACGGCGTGCGAGATAGAACCATCATCCCTTAACTCCTCCAACCTAACGGCCTTATCCAGCGATTAAACATGTGCACCTAGATCATCATCATTTTTGGTAAAGGGGAACATCAGATCCCAGAACACATGAATGACCAGCCGGTTCTCGAGATAATATAACATAGATAACATATAGTAATGCGTTAAGGGATAAAGGATGCGGAATACTTACCTGACTTACCTTACTAGGTGAAGTATGCGGCAATGCTGCAAGAGGCCATGAAAAAGATTTTGCGATATCTATATCATGGAATAAGCCAATCAAACTACAAAAGTTATCAATCAGGCACATTTATGCAGCCAAAACATTTGGATTAGTCACCAAACAAGATATGTTATTTAGACCCAAAGGCCTCATAGAAACAGTCCCATCTAGACCGCCCGACAAAATAAGCGGTCACAAATCTAACCGCACAGATCAACGGGATTTGAATTCTAAGTATCATCACTTAAACGGTCAGAGGGAGGACCGTCTAACAAAGGGACGGCGATAAGTCGATCGTTTGTAAAGAATATGATTCGGCATAGGAATGGCCATCAACGGTCGCCATATGACCGCCTATAAACTAAAAAAAATGGCCCATCGTGAGACCGCCTTGTAACCGCCAGTTTCAAAAATGAAACTGTTCCTCTATGTCTCCCCTGTCTTCTCTATTCCCACTCAAACACCCACGACCAAAACCCATCTCACCGAGCCTCACCCCCAAACTCTCCCCTCCTCCTAACTCCCTCCTTCTAGCCCTCAAATGAGGCTCAAGAAGCAAGCCTTGATGAGGTTAAAGCGTCGGACGGCCCGGGAAAGGGAGGTTTGACCGTCGGCGAACCCTCCAGAGGAGGCAGTGCCACCGCCGGTCGTGGCCACGGAAGAGGGAGCTCCTATGGTTGCCGGGGCGTCGGAGGAGGGAGCAGCAATGCCGGAAGGTGGAGCAGTCGCCGTGGAGGCCGTGGCACCACCCCGAGGTGCTCCCGCGTCCGAGGTAGGCCATGGACTAATAAATCCCTCAATTTTAAATTTTAGTGGATGCATGGGGGTTTGTATGGAAAGGTAGGGGTCACACCAACCCCAAAGGACGATTGTAGGGCCTATAGGGCCATTGTCAAGGACGGGGGGAACAAATGAATGCCGTCGGTCGCGACGGGATAAAAATGGCCCTAACAGGGACCGCTAGGGTAGAAACGGTCCACCTGAGACCGCTAGATATGAAACGACATTAGGGGGCAGAAATGGTCTGAACTAGACCGTATAAAAATAAAGCGGTCTCTAAAAGACCGCAACGTGAGGACAGACTCACGAAGGGTGAAACGGTCCTGACTGGGCCACTTAGAGAACAACGCGGTCTCCAAAAGAATGCCACTTATACAAAAATGGTCATGGGATGGCCGTTAAAACCCAGATTAGCGAGGTGATAAACGGTCTGTTGGGGACCATGGGAAAACTGAAATGGTCGGCTGAAGTCCATTAGGAGTATGAAAACGGTCCTGTGATGATCGCTTATTTAACAGACTACATTTTTATTTTATCTTTTCTTTTATTTTTATGCAATGCATGACTCATGAGAATGAATGACCGACCTAGAATGCAAAATATACATAGGGGAAATGTCAGACCCGGATCTCATGGCTCTAGGTCCGGGCGGTGTACCTAGCACTGCCCGACTTTCAGAGGGAGAGACTAGCGACCATGGGGTTCACGGAGTTTCTGGGCATGGAGGTAGCGAGGCTCGACACCGCACTCCTGTACGTGCTGCATGACTGGTGGGATCCGGTCAGCCGGGCCTTTTTGTTCCCATGGGGTCATATGATCCAGATGCTAGAGGATGTGGCGCGCATCACCGGATTGTGGGTGCACGACGCGCCAGTGAGCGGGAGGACATAGACAGATTACCAGGAGCAGGCCTAGAGGCTGCTGGGCCTGGAGCTGTAGAGACCGGAGCACCACTCGACGATCCTACCGAGAGCGAGGCTGCAAGAGAGCCTAGGCTTAAGGGGAGCCGGGATCACAGTTGGAGAGTTGTCGGAGCAGCACTTAGGGTGATGTGACACCAAGCGGGGAGGGGAATTCGAGCTAGAAGTGATGAAAAGGCCGCCGATGCCGATGCTGTCCACTCTCTACGCTTCAGGACAGATAGTCGGTTCTCTTGACACTGCGGCCACTCCGGATTTTTGCTGAAGACGAAACCAGTGGGAAACTCTTCGTAGCTGGACCGGGAAGACACCAGAATTTTCTTGATTTCTGTGGACGCCGATTCTGGTCAGGGCAGATGGTTGAATAGAGTGGCAGGTCTGTTGCGCAGACTATAATAGGTTCTCAGCAGTGGGAAGACGAGGTTTGCTGTTACCGCTCCCGAGCTCGGAATCAGGCACCGCTAAAGTCGTTGGTTTCCTTGACGAGTCGTCTTTGCAACGAAACTGACGGGGCTGCCATATATGCTCAGAGATGGCCGGTAGAGCTTGAGCACTGAAGGTGGTTGATGCCAATAGAGTGGAAGCAGAACTGCATGCCCGATGGGAGAAAATTGATAACTTCTGGATGCGAATTCCAAACGGAGCTCTGCTTCTTGGGGATGAAAGAAGACTCAGAGTAGAATATTTTTGATGAAGAATTCCTGCTCATAATCCCAGGAGGTTGGCCGCTGCAGATCTTCCACTCCGGCTCTGGTCTTTTGTCCGAGTAGTTTTGTGCAGTCGAGGGAGAATGGACCTTCTGATCAGCCCAGTACTCGGATGGAGACGAAACCACCTCGCTTGGAAAGCTCTCTGGACGACCTTTCCAGAGATGTATACCTTGCCACCAGAAAGTTCAGGGAAATGCCAGAGATGATGCAGCATCTAGGACCAAATTTGCTACATGCGACCTGCAATGAAGTTGAAACCTTGCGGTGGCAAATGGTGGTGGAATGAGATGGAGGGAAGGGGAGGGCGACCTTGGCTGGGTTGGGGCTGGAGTTGGGCGACCTAGGGTGTGGGGGGAATGGGAGAGGGAAGGGAATTTCGAATTTGGGCCTTGGGAGGAGTTATTTTAGCCTTGGGAAGGTGGTGGGATGCATGGGGAAGGAGAGTGGGGTAGTTGGTGGTTGGGAGGTGAGGAGAGGATTGGACGAGAGCTCTTGGGGTTGGGGTGAGTTAATGGAAGGGTGTGGGAACTAGGGAAAGAGTTATTAGGGGAGGGGAAGAGAGAGAAAGTGGTTGGGAGGGGGAGGAGAGAGAAAGGGGCGTACCCCTTAGAGAAAGAGAGAGATAATGAGAAAGAGAAAGAGAGAGAGAGAGGGGAATCCACCCCTTAGAGAGAGAGAGAGAGAAGTTAGAGAGAAAGAAAGAACACAGGAGAATCCACTCCTAGAGAGAGAGAGAATATTGAAGAATCCACTCCAAAGAGAGAGAGAAAGAAGGAGGGTAAGGGACCTCATGTTGGAGGTAGTTTTCCAAATATTTTTGATTCACTTCATTTTTTTAAAAGAGAGGTTACATGACACTTATATAGACTCCACTAAGAAGACCAAAAGACAACTCACCTAACACCTAACACCTACTCATCATAACTCTCTTAGGAAGACTAAAAGACACAAAATAAAAAAAAGACTCTTACATAATAGTTGGAGACATAATTACTACAAAACATAAAACATGACCCATTAGGCCGATACATATGGCCCAATTAACATGAGACAACTAAAACATGAATATCTATTTGATAATTTTGTTGAAGCCGCTTGCCGATCCCGTCAAACCCCTCCACTTGGAGAAGGTTCGACCTCGAACCTTGATTCTCGAATCTCGAACTGCAGGACCCCGACTTGTTGGGACAAATCGGACGACTTGTTCTGATACCATTTTGATGTGACACCAAGCGGGGAGGGGAATTCGAGCTAGAAGTGATGAAAAGACCGCCGATGCCGATGCTGTCCACTCTCTGCGCTTCAGGACAGACAGTCGGTTCTCTTGACATTGCGGCCACTCCAGATTTTTTCTGAAGACAAAACCAGTGGGAAACTCTTCGTAGCTGGACCGGGAAGACACCAAAATTTTCTTCATTTCTGTGGACGCCGATTCAGGTTGGGGCAGACGGTTGAACAGAGTGGCAGGTCTGTTGCGCAGACTGTAACAGGTTCTCAGCAGTGGGAAGACGAGGATGCTGCGACCGCTCCTGAGCTCGGAATCAGGCACCTCTGAAGTCGTTGGTTCCGTTGACGAGTCATCTTTGCAACGAAACTGACGGGGCTGCCATATATGGTCGGAGATGGCCGATAGAGCTTGAACACTGAAGGTGGTCAATGACGATAGAGTGGAAGCATAACTGCATGCCCGGTGGGAGAAAACTAATAACTTCTGGATCCGGATGCCAAACGGAGCTCTGCTTCATGGGGATGAAAGAAGACTCAGGGTAGAAGATTTTTGATGACGAACTCCTGCTCAGATTCCCTGGAGGATGGCCGCTGCAGATCTTCCACTCCGGCTCTGGTCTTCTGTCCGAGCAGTTTTGCGCAGTCGAGGGAGAATGAGCCTTCTGATCAGCCCAGTACTCGGATGGAGACGAAACGACCTCTTTTGGAAAGCTCTCTGGACGACCTTTCCAGAGATGTATGACTTGCCACCAGAAGATTCAGGGAAATGCTGGAGATGATGTAGCTTCTAGGACCAAATTTGCTGCCTGCGACCTATAATGAAGTTGAAACCTTGTGGTGGCAAATGGTGGTGGAATGAGATGGAGGGAAGGGGAGGGCGACCTTGGCTGGGTTGGGGCTGGAGTTGGGCGACCTAGGGTGTGGGGGGAATGGGAGAGGGAAGGGAATTTCAAATTTGGGCCTTGGGAGGAGTTATTTTAGCCTTGGGAAGGTGGTGGGATGCATGGGGAAGGAGAGTGGGGTAGTTGGGGGTTGGGAGGTGAGGAGAGGATTGGAGGAGAGCTCTTGGGGTTGGGGTGAGTTAATGGAAGGGTGTGGGAACTAGGGAAAGAGTTATTAGGGGAGGGGAAGAGAGAGAAAGTGGTTGGGAGGGAGAGGGGAGAGAAAGGGGAGCACCCCTTAGAGAAAGAGAGAGATAATGAGAGAGAGAGAGGGGAATCAACCCCTTAGAGAGAGAGAGAGAGAGAGAGAGAAGTTAGAGAGAAAGAAAGAACACAGGAGAATCCACTCCTAGAGAGAGAGAGAATATTGGAGAATCCACTCCAAAGAGAGAGAGATAGAAGGAGGGTAAGGGACCTCATGTTGGAGGTAGTTTTCCAAATATTTTTGATTCACTTCATTTTTTTAAAAGAGAGGTTACATGACACTTATATAGACTCCACTAAGAAGACCAAAAGACAACTCACCTAACACCTAACACCAACTCATCATAACTCTCTTAGGAAGACTAAAAGACACAAAATAAAAAAAAAGACTCTTACATAATAGTTGGAGACATAATTACTACAAAACATAAAACATGACCCATTAGGCCCATACATATGGCCCAATTAACATGAGACAACTAAAACATAAACATGAGACAACTAAAACATAAATATCTATTTGATAATTTTGTTGAAGCCACTTGCCGATCCCGTCATAGGGTGGCTGACGGACCCGGCACAGGAGCGGGTACAAGCTGCGCTGGGACCAGAGGCAGACGTGGTACTAAGGCGGATCCTGATGCTGCTACTCGGGAAGCTACTGTTCGCTAGCAGGGTGGATGGAGTGATCTACAGGCTCCTCCCCTTACTCGAGGAGGTGGACCGAGTTGGCGAGTACGCGTGGGGTGCAGCGGTTCTCACCTTCCTCTTCGACACTTTGAGCTCAACTGGCCGGCGCACGATGCTCGACAGATTCTCCCCACTACTTCAGGTAAGCCTTGAACTTTAAACTGTTATGTAATTGCTATATGATTCCATGAAATGCTATATGCTGACATTTTTGATGCATGTGTGGGCCTACATGTAACTCCCTGGACTGGGGAGGGGACAAGAGGTGCACCCCGATAGGGTGCCCATCGGGAGGCGGTGGACAGCGGTTCGGGAGGTGGGGTCTCTGCGACTTCAGGTGTGGACGATCCAGGATGACCTTGACGCTCTTCCCTACGCATCGATAAGACTTTAAACTCAAACTTGTAAATGTGACTTTATGCTTGGATACTGATGCAATTTGCCTATTTGATAGGTCCGGTGGCACCATACTAGGGAGAGGGGCACGAGGGCCAGCCATGGGTGGTGGTAGCCCTGGCGTATGTAGGACAGGACATCTGGCTCCACTGCATGAACGTGGTCGAGCCGCTCCACTACTGTTTGATCATGAGGACCAAGGGCGCCCATCAGCCAGAGGTGGAGTTCCTAGTGTGGGAGAGGCCAGAGGAGCGCATGGGACGCCACGCATGCGGGCTCGCGATGGAGGTCGACTGGGTCACACGGGCGGTGGACCAGATCTGGGACTAGACCAGGCTGGGGCGAGTGGTGCAGGCCCGAGTAGCCAGTGACGAGGCCTACTTGACGGCCTACGTCCGATGCTATAGAGATCAGGATTTCTGAGGCGCACGCTGACCGGCATGATTTCTAAACTCATGCTTTCCATAAATGCTTATGATTATGATGTTAATGATTGACACTCTGTTATGCAGCTAGACCCCTAGGGATGGATAGCGAAGCTTTAGGGGTTGCTCCATTCGACGATCCAACAGCGGGACGAACTCCAGCGCTCCTTGGACCTCCTGGTAAGTTTCACTTAACCTTAGACTTAAAATGCAATGCTATGAAACTGACATGCCCCTATATGCAGCGAGCCGAGGTGGCCCAGTGCTAGGCACCAGACGCACCATCTTCCTCCTTACAGCCACCGGCGGATCGGGCCGAGCGGGATGCAGACTTCGCGTGAGCGACAGCGCGCGCTGAGGAGGCCGAGGCCACTCTTGCGGGGAGGGTAAGCAACTCACTCTTCTTTTCCTTTCTGAATTTAATGATTAAAAATGCAAAAATGATTTATAAGATGAATGCATATGCAGGCGAGGGAGCTGGCGACCGCGCTGGGTGAGGCTGCCCGTCAGAGAGAGGAGGTCGAGCGCTTTCGTGCCGAGACAAAGCGGCTCCGTGCAGAGGTAGCGGAGGCAGCGCGTCTCTGTGCAGAGATGGAGCAATTCCGTGTCGGGATGGTGGAGGTGGAGCATCTTCACCCCTGGGCGGTGGAGGCGGACCGATACCGAGCTGAGGCAGAGCGCGCCCGCATAGAGGCGGTGGAGCTAAGGGGAGCGGTGCGGGCGTACCAGTAGATGAGCCAGAGATCGAGAGGGAGCAGGACCCATGGCCGTACGCCCAGCGTTGCCTATCGAGACTACCTCACAGGTTCCTCTGGCCATCGATGGAACGAGGACGAGGAGCGTCAACGACGCCAGCGTGAGGAGGGGAGCACTTCCATGGCACCACCAGCGAAGCGCCATGAGGGTTCGGGAGAGAGCGACGACCCTAGGAAGGGTCAAACTTGATGTACTTATGAGATGTATACATGTATGGCTTTAGTGGAATGACATGTTTCTTTTTAGATTTTTAGAAATGCTTGATTGTGTACATATTGATACTGACTAACTAACTTAACAATGCTTCCTATGACTGACAACGTGAGGGTACAACAGAGAGCGAGAGAGAGGGGAAAGGGAGAGGAACATAGGTTTGATGGAATAAGACAGCAGAGAGAAACGGTCGCGGTAAGGCCGCTGGATGGGTGTAGTTAAGACCGCCGAACTGGAGAGACGGTCTCCTGTGGACCACTTTGTGATGATAATGGTCTGGTCGAGACCGTTTACCACCCAGGCAGATAAGGATATGAGCGGAGATGAAAACGGTCTCGGGGAGACCGCTAAGAATGAAAATAGCGGTCGCTCGATAGACCGCACAGGCCGAAAAACTGTTAACTCCGATCGGGACTCTCTTGGAGAGTCCCAACCCTTGGATATGCCTATCCAAATCGCGGTAAGAGTGATCCTAACCTTGATTGAGCCTATCCTAACTTGATCCTAGCGGATAAAAGCCAAGGACTTGGGCCCTATAAGTAGAGGGGCTCTCAGATTCATAACTCACACCAAATCCCTCTCTCTAACCTTGAAATTCTTAGTGCGACCACTCAAATCAACATGCAATGGGCTCTTGAGGTTAGCATAATGGGGGAGAGCTCCTATAATGGCCCACAGCCAGCTAGGAAGGAGCGCGAGGCACTACATCGGCTGACATCCATTCCAAATCATCTGATCACAAATCCTTTGAGGGAGGTAGGTCGTATAATTGTATTCAAATTTGTTTACAATTCTTTCCAAAATTCTCATGTTGTTCCTTTCTTTCTTCTTTCACTTTTCTTCTTTTCCTTAGCTTCTCCCCGGCCCTAGGCGCTATTCCAACCTAAAATGGGTGGCTCCCATGATTCGTGAACTCCCATTAGATGTGATCTCTTTCCTAAAAGCCTGGCAGCTCCATCCACTACTTGTTCTGGCCAAAAATTATCAAAAGCTCTCACTCGATTGGCATAGTTTTTCAGCTCTAGTAGAGATATGGCATCCCCAGACTCACACGTTTGTCTTTCCCACATTTGAGGCTACTATCCTTCTAGAAGAGGTGAGACATTGCTAGCCTTCCCTAGGTCTAAGGTAGGAGATGAGGACTTAGTGTGTCACACGGTTGCCCCTATTGACCATTATCTCATTCTAGGGGAGTTCTTACCTAGTTCGAAGGGTATCAGGACCATGATTAGTTCTCAACATATTTATTTGCTTCCTATGGCCCAGTGGGTTACTACTCATTGTAAGAATACATGTGGGTGGAATGAGGCCATAGCCAAGGTCACTTTTATTTGCTTGTGCGGGGCCATACTTTTCCCTACCACTGACCACCTCTTAGATATACCAAATCTAAGTGTTATTAGTGGGTTGTGGAGAGGGTTATCCATTGCACAGGCCGTTCTTTCTTTCCTATATGAGGGCCTTAGCTCAGCTTCCCTTGGTGGGCCTCTCTTTGGGTCCATGATTCTGCTCGAGTGTTGGATGGGAGTTAGAATGATGTTCACATGATGGGGACATCACCCATGATTCTCTCTGGCTCGGGACTTCACTTCCTTCAGGAGGGGGATAGGATCGAGCTCCATGATGAGCAGGGCCCCCACGACACTTAGACTATCTATCTGGATCATTTTGATGTATTTCCCTCTTTTGTTTGAGTCATTTTGATGTAATTTTCCCCTTTATTTGAGTCATTTTCCTAAGTCCTAAGTCATTTCTCTATGTTTGTGTCTTCATCTACCCCTTGGTTGGCTTTTTGGTCAGCTTGGTCATTATATGTAAAGCCAAGGGTAGTCTTGTCATGTAAAGGTTTGGGTCCCTATAAATAGGACCCCAACCCCTCCTTGGAGAACTAATGAAGAATTTGGATTAAGCATTCCACAAAGTCATTGTGAGAATCCCTCTCTCTCTCTACCTATCAATCTCTCTCTCTAGCTCTCTCTCTCTCTAAGGGGTGGATTCCCCCCCTCTCTCTCTAAAGGGGGCAAACCCCATTCTCTCTCCTCCCCACCCCAATTTCAAAATTCCCTCTCTCTCCTCCCCATTCACCTCTCATTAAGACCCCTTCCCCTTCCCCATACACTCATTCAATCCGTCTCCAACCCCAAGGTGGAATCCCCTTTTCCTAGGCACCTCTCCATTCTCCCAAGCAACCCTTCCTCTTCCCCAAGCACCCTTCCCTCTTCCCCACACACCCCTTCACATTCCCAAGGCACCCCTTCTTATCCCCAACACAACCTTTCCCCTCCCCTAGGCCTGCATTAGCTCCTCTCCATTAAGGAGATTTCAAACCACTCCCTTCTCCGACCTCCCCCTAGCCCAACCTGCACCCTCCCCCTCTCTCCCCCATCCACCTGCTAGCTGCGACCCCAGCACTCCCCACCCCCTTCCATCACCCTTAGGTCCCCCCATTCCCCTTCCCACAACTTCCATTAGCCACCCCTTGCAAGTTTCCTCCCCTTTCCCCACCCCTACATACATTCTATCCCTTCACTCAATTTTCAGGTTGCTAGGAGCTTCCAACCTGCTGGTTTCAGAGTCTGCCTCCTCACCACCTTCGAGTTCCAGGAGGCTCACCATACATTGCTGGAAAGCTCTTCAAGTCAGCTTCGTAGGCGAGGTGATCCCGCTCCATTCCGAGTTCGGGGCTGACCAGGAGAACCTTTCTCCCCCGACCGCACAGACCTGCTCCAGCCAGCGACCAGAAGCAACTTTCAGAAGCTCCCATGGCCACACCTTGGCACCCCTTGGCGCGCCGCTTGACCGGGACAATCCTCCACCAGTCCTCTACCCAACCCAGCCAGCGGGGCATCATTTGGAGTTCGGAGCTGCTTGTACCAATTTGTCTACCACAGGGATGTCTTTCAGGTCAGTCAGGGTCTGTCCCGATACCCCTCCACCTCTCGGGCTGCAACTCTCGACCCCGACCTCCTCCAGAGCCGTTCTTTCTTTCGGATCGAAGAGGGCTCGACTACGCTCGCAACTGTCCTGGTCCCACCCCAATTGGGTCTCGGGAGCGATCGTCGTGCCATCACCAATCTACTGCTACAACCAGAACTCAGTCCGAAGTAGAGCAGAGCAGCGCCGGTCCAGCGACTTTCCCGGCCAGCGACGATGACATCTGCTGCCAGAAAAATTCAGGCTTCATCCTGGGTCAGTCCCCGACATGTTGGTGCTGGTCCCGTCCACTTTCAAGTCCGGGAGCAGCCACAGCGGAGCCGACAGCGAGTACTTATCGGCAGGCAGAACCGGCGGACAGAACTCCGGAAGGGCGATCCGACTCCGTTCTTAGTCTCCTTTCCCTCCCCGCCTGGCCGGCTTACCGTCCCTCCCTGTGTGGAGGTAGTGTTTGATTGTATTCCAATTCTCCCCACCCCAAGCTCTCCCCTCCTGTGTGAGGCGTAGTACATGTATTTATGAAACATGCCGAAGCTTCAGTCGACGCAGTGTGCGGGGAACCCACACTTCCCCGCTCGCCCATCGTCTCCGAACGGGGTTGGTTTCTTCAAACCAACCGGGTAAGCTTCTGCCCTTGCTCTCCCCAGTGTTTGTTCGTTTAATATCCATGACACTAATCCGCTGGTCGGTGAGAGAGTGCTCGACCCCGGGGCTCCCAGCTCATGTGTGGTCACCGTGGGCTATAGAGAGAGAGTGACCCAGTGCCCCCAAGGCACCTGACATGCCCCCTTGAACGTGGGCACCGTACCCTTGGGAGAGAAAATAATAGCCTTGCTGGCCCTCTACCAGCAATGATCTTGCTCCACCACCTCGACTCGGCATCACCGAGTCACCACGGGAAGCGGGTGTGCACGGTGGATAGGCGATTTCCGACAACCTCAAATCTTACGATTGTGTTTGCGAATTAGGCCCAAGGGACCATATTTACTTGCTGCATTCCTCCCTAGTTGTGTCACATCAATTTGGTATCAGAGCAAGTTTTAGACTTGTCTCTACGAGTCTAGTCCATGGGCACGCTTGCCTTAGAGTCCCCGATAGACCGTCCCATGCATTGTCCACCACCCACTGTCAATGAGTCTACGGACCAAATGATCCCTCTCCCAATCATATCCCTTGCATACCTACCCAATGGAGAGCTTACGGAAATTGATTTTATTGACTTGGAGTCTAATAATTGGGTATCCCCCGATATCGTTGCCTCTCTTTCTAGGACCGGACAAATTGTGCACAACGGAGACCAAGTCTTCGTTGAATTCCATAAATGGTTCGGGAAGACCACATACTGTGATGGAGCTTGGTGTCAAATTGGTACTTTGGCGGGCCCTTGCATAATCCTAGGTAGGAGATGGTTAGATGAAATGAATGTCGACATCGACCCAACACGTCGGACTTGCCTAGTGCATCCGCCACACCTTCCGGGAGCCTTTAAATTCAACAACCTGGTACTCTCCCATCCGCTGGAGTCCCGTCCTTGTTCACCACCCCGGGTGCACCCCACACCGGCCATCATCACCCCATCCCCAAAAGACCTTCCATTGGAGAGTAAAACCTCTACACCCCAAACGGATGAGAATGTGATTGAGGTACATGAGGCCTCCCCCGATTGGGAAGAAGAATACGAGTCACAATGTCATGAGTTAGGCCAGGAAGCTCCCATCCCATGTGTAGAAAGCATCATGGCTCACACACCCGACCACCTAGAAGAGGATAACACCATGGTCACTATCCCAACCGTGGGGGAAACACATGTCCAAGTTGAAGAAGAAATCTCGCACGGTGGTCTTCACCCTACACCACCCCCTCCAATTGGGAGTGAACTTATCATAAGTGGGCCCTTGGTTAGATGGCTAGAGGAAAATCGGGCTCACCCTATCCTTCCCCATGCCTACCCTCCCATGGATCAACACCTCCCCATAGTACCCATTAACATCTCACACACCACAATCCAATCCTTCTACAAGGTTGAGTGTTGGGATGACTTCGTCAAAGGCCTAAAGTGGCAACTTGAGCTGACTTGTTTGTTGACCATAGGAGTGGACCGACCCAAGAGCCTTGACCTCATCCACCCATGCATCGGGTCTATCACCTCGGTCTGCACCGTTGGTAGCTACACTAGTGACCTCCTTCTCCTTCTTCCCATGGAAGAGGAACCCATCCCGGTCCACTCCCCGATCATCTTGGTTCCAAGGATATTGGCCGATCGACCCACTCACTACACCGGCCCAATCACGTCATTAGAGGAGGACGACTCCCCACCTTTGGTTGACTTTGAGGACCTAGAGTTCCTTCCCCTAGGTGACCCTTGCCATGATCCCTTTGACCCCTTCCTTTGGGAGCACGGGTACCCATGTGACCCACCAACCACTCACCCTTTCCTACCAACACCCACCATGTTGGGCCAAGCCCATCTCATCCAAGACCCAGGTTACACCATGGGAGTCATGACTTTGGGCAATATTCACATAGGGATTAAGGAAGTGCCTCAATCCATGCTATCCACCTTCTTAGATCCCTTCGATCCATTCAAGTGGAAGTTCAAAGGCCATCCCACAACCCCTCACATAGAAATCATCTTTGGAATAGAAATGCCTATGTCTTGGCACCTCCCACCACTTGACATGATTAGTATGTTGGGTCCTTTCATTTATGACACCCACATGTCAAGTTGGAAGCTTGAGTGGTTCATATTCGGGTATAAAGGTCCTCCCCCACTCATCATCCATCTTATGCATGATAGGAGTATACATAGAAGTCCGGGTCCTCCTGCACTCACTGCACCCATACTTGATAGAACCATTTATGGATGCCCCGATCCTCCTAAGTCTGTCAAAACCAATGTAACACTTGATAGGGCTGAATTTGGTTGTCCAGGCCCTCCCTTCATCCCTAGAGGATCATTATTCATGACATTGCATGGTAACATTCGCAAACACATCAGCAAGAGCAACGAGGTTCTTAAGAAATTAGCCGATTCCCACTGTCGCCACCAAGAAATCCATGTCGGTGATTTTGTGATGGTGAGGATTGAGATTGTCTCACAACTGAGGTCTCGTGGAGCAGGCTCCTTCCAGGTGTTGAGGCACGTTGGCATAAATGCGTATGTGTTAAACCTCCCTGAGGAATATGGAGTAAGTCCCACCTTCAATGTGGCTGACCTGGTGCCCTACAAGGGTCCCACGGTGACACCCACTGAGAACTTCCAGCCTATCCCACCCCTTGAGAGAGTCCCAACCCAAACGAGAGCTCCACCCGGCCCAAAGAACCAGTGTGATCAAGTGGAGCGGATATTAGATGAACAGATCACTACCACATGGAGCAAGGCATATGGGCGATATCCGGTTAAGTGGAAGGGACGGCCACCTTCGGATGACGCATGGGTGAGTCGAGAGGATCTCCAGCAGCTGGACCCCGACATACTGGAGCAGTATCGCAGCAGGGTGGGCCCCTACTCGACAGAGTCGAGCCCTTTGCAGCCAGGGGGAATTGATGGGGACATCACCCATGATTCTCTCTGACTCGGGACTTCACTTCCTTCAGGAGGGGGATAGGATCAAGCTCCATGATGAGTAGGGCCCGCACGACACTTAGACTATCTATCTGGATCATTTTGATGTATTTCCCTCTTTTGTTTGAGTCATTTTGACGTAATTTTCCCCTTTATTTGAGTCATTTTCCTAAGTCCTAAGTCATTTCTCTATGTTTGTGTCTTCATCTACCCCTTGGTTGGCTTTTTGGTCAGCTTGGTCATTATATGTAAAGCCAAGGGTAGTCTTGTCATGTAAAGGTTTGGGTCCCTATAAATAGGACCCCAACCCCTCCTTGGAGAACTAATGAAGAATTTGGATTAAGCATTCCACAAAGTCATTGTGAGAATCCCCCTCTCTCTCTACCTCTCAATCTCTTTCTCTCTCTCTCTAAGGGGTGGATTCCCCCCTCTCTCTCTCTTCTCTCTCTCTCTAAAGGGGGCGAACCCCATTCTCTCTCCTCCCCACCCCCAATTTTGAAATTCCCTCTCTCTCCTCCCCATTCACCTCTCATTAAGACCCCTCCCCCTTCCCCATACACTCATTCAATCCCTCTCCAACCCCAAGGTGGAATCCCCTTCTCCTAGGCACCTCTCCATTCTCCCAAGCAACCCTTCCTCTTCCCCAAGCACCCTTCCCTCTTCCCCACACACCCCTTCACATTCCCAAGGCACCCCTTCTTATCCCCAACACAACCTTTCCCCTCCCCTAGGCCTGCATTAACTCCTCTCCATTAAGGAGATTTCAAACCACTCCCTTCTCCCACCTCCCCCTAGCCCAACCTGCACCCTCCCCCTCTCTCCCCCATCCACCTGCTAGCTGCGACCCCAGCACTCCCTACCCCCTTCCATCACCCTTAGGTCCCCCCATTCCCCTTCCCACAACTTCCATTAGCCACCCCTTGCAAGTTTCCTCCCCTTTCCCCACCCCTACATACATTCTATCCCTTCACTCAATTTTCAGGTTGCTAGGAGCTGCCAACCTGCTGGTTTCAGAGTCTGCCTCCTCACCACCTTCGAGTTCCAGGAGTCTCACTATACATTGCTGGAAAGCTCTTCAAGTCAGCTTCGTAGGCGAGGTGATCCTGCTCCATTCCGAGTTCGGGGCTGACCGGGAGAACCTTTCTCCCCCGACCGCGCAGACCTGCTCCAGCCAGCGACCAGAAGCAACTTTCAGAAGCTCCCACGGCCACACCTTGGCACCCCTTGGTGCGCCGCTTGACCGGGACGATCCTCCACCAGTCCTCTACCCATCCCAGCCAGAGGGGCATCATTTGGAGTTCGGAGCGGATTGTACCAATTTTTCTACCACAGGGACGTCTTTCAGGTCAGTCAGGGTCTGTCCCGATACCCCTCCACCTCTCGGGCTGTAACTCTCGACCCCGACCTCCTCCAGAGCCGTTCTTTCTTGCAGATCGAAGAGGACTCGACTACGCTCGTAACTGTCCTGGACCCACCCCAATTGGGTCTCGGGAGCGATCGTGGTGCCATCACCAATCTACTGCTACAACCAGAACTCAGTCCGAAGTAGAGCAGAGCAGCGCCGGTCCAGCGACTTTCCCGGCCAGCGACGATGACATCTGGTGCCAGCAAAATTCAGGCTTCATCCTGGTCAGTCCCCGACATGTTGGCGCTGGTCCCGTACACTTTCAAGTCCGGGAGCAGCCACAGCGGAGCCGACAGCGAGTACTTATCGGCAGGCAGAACCGGCGGACAGAACTCCGGAAGGGCGATCCGACTCCGTTCTTAGTCTCCTTTCCCTCCCCGCCTGGCCGGCTTACCGCCCCTCCCTGTGTGGAGGTAGTGTTTGATTGTATTCTAATTCTCCCCACCCCAAGCTCCCCCCTCCTGTGTGAGGCGTAGTACATGTATTTATTAAACAGGCCGAAGCTTTAGTCGACGCAGTGTGAGGGGAACCCACACTTCCCCGCTCGCCCATCGTCTCCGAACGGGGTTGGTTTCTTCAAACCAACCGGGTAAGCTTCTGCCCTTGCTCTCCCCAGTGTTTGTTCATTTAATATCCGTGACACTAATCCGCTGGTCGGTGAGAGAGTGCTCGACCCCGGGGCTCTCGACCCCGGGGCTCCTAGCTCATGTGTGGTCACCGTGGGCTATAGAGAGAGAGTGACCCAGTGCCCCCAAGGCACCTGGCATGCCCCATTGAACGTGGGCACCGTACCCTTGGGAGAGAAAACAATAGCCTTGCTGGCCCTCTACCAGCAAGGATCTTGCTCCATCACCTCGACTCGACATCACCGAGTCACCACGGGAAGCGGGTGTGCACGGTGGATAGGTGATTTCCGACAACCTCAAATCTTACGATTGTGTTTGCGAATTAGGCCCAAGGGACCATATTTACTTGCTGCATTCCTCCCTAGTTGTGTCACATCATCACACCTAAAGAGGATATCCCTTCTCTTAGCCGGATCTTCGAGAGCCACCCACTTTCTTCATTGGAGGTGCCTTTGGATTCTCTCAGCAGGTTGAGTGCAGGACGGCAGATAGGAAGACTAGTGATGAATGGCGGATCTACTTCAACACTCTGCCCCTTGACCAGTTCGTGATGCGCCCGGCTTTCCTTGTCGGCACTACCCTCAGGCTTCCTAGGAGGCTTGGGTTGGACTTGAGGCTTGTGAGGAACACTACTTTGGCGATGTATAGCCCCCATAGGTGCTTTCTACAGGTTGGACTCCCGCGTACTATGGTTCTGGCACTACCCCACCTACCCGCTCTACAGGCAAGGAGACTCGGCACGGAGGGGGACGAGCAGGTGGTCAGGAGCGCGCTGATCATGTGGGAGATCATCAAGACGTGCGTTCTACCAGCAGAGATGACTGAGATTCAGGAGGAGTGCCAGCTTTACCTGAGAGAGCTACTCGAGATCCGACCTCGCGTGGATGCTCGGCTGAGGATTGAGTGATTTATCATGATGTATTAGGGATTGGTATCTTGAACTTGATGTTTTTGAGATTGAATAAATGAAAGAACCTGATTGCTTTAGCTTATCAACCTGCCTCCTTTTCTTCTCATATGTGTGGTTTGATGTGGTTCTTTAGAAATAGAAACGGTCTGACAAAGGCCCGCTGAGAAGAGATAAATGGCCTTCAACATGACCTGTAGCACCCCGGTATAATAACGACTAAAAATTTACGAGAAATTAATAAGAAATTCCTTAAGAATAGGATAAGTAAAATTTTGACAATTTTATAAAAAAAAATGGAAAAATTAGAATTTTTAGAGGATAAAATGTTTAGTAAAATTGTCTTCTATGACCAGCCCAAATAAAATCTTTAAACAGGCCGAATTAGCCGATTAAGGCCCAAATCAACACTTAGTCTAATCGGACCTTAAAATGCGAAATTAGAGCCCAATATCCGATCATTTAAGCTAAAACAGGATGCAAATGAAAGGTTAGGATTAAGAGATCGTTTCCCCTCTTATTTCTCTCCGAAACCCTAACCCTAGAGAGAGAATTTTAGAATAGAAGGTGGCGGCGACCCTATCCCACGAGTTTCGTGCACGACCTAGTTGCGTGGACTCTATCTCCGGATTAGAACTCTCTAGACCCAATAGGACCTATAAAAATGAACCTTAGCAACCCTAGAATCGTTTAGATGCTGTGGCGGCCGACGAGGACCTCAGACGGGAGAGAATTCTGGCGATCACCGGCGTGGGGTTCTTGGCGCGTCGGCTTCCCTCTTCTTCCTTCATCCTTCGATTAAGGTAGGTGATAGCAAGCCAAACCCTAAGTGTAAAATATGGTATGAAGCATAATCGTGTCCTCTTTCTTTTGGTATAAAAAGCCCTAAATGTTATCTAGTATCCTGCGAGCACTTTAAATTTTAGTGGAAGCATGTCACATCTAGGGTTATTTTGTTCCACCTCGAGTTAGGTAGGGATTTCAGGCACTAAACATTAAATTGATCATACTATCCTGTATAGAATTTTATGCTCTTTCTATTTACTACAAAAGCCCTAAATTTCATGTTCTATGTTTTCTGTATTTAACCGATTAAGCTAACCCTAGCCAACTCGCCGGAGGCGGGCATGTCGACGTTAGCAAAGAATTATTTTGGCATGCACGGCCTCACGATAGACCGCCCATCATAGATAGGCAACCGGTTTTTGACCATTCGTGTGTTTTTATCTCTGATATGTTCGGTGGGATGAGCGGCCGACCCCTAACCGCCCTTCCTTCAGGCGGCCAGTCCCAGACCGCTCATCCTCCCCAGCGGCACTCTACAGACCACTCATCCCTGGCAGGCCTTCGGACATGAGGGGGCATGAACGGCCTGTCGTGCGACCGCCGAGGCAGATGAAAGGTTCTGTTAGGACCGCCCATCTTTACAGAATTGCTCATTGTCATGTTAGCATGATTTATTTTAGTAGATTAATGGTTAATGGCAAACTAGCGACACACATAATGGACTGGAAATTATGGAAGTAAACATTTAAAATTCTTACTGGATTATTCTCATTTTGATCTTGATTCATCTTTTCCAATAAAATTAATTTTAATTATGATTCATTAATAATTGAAATTGTTAGTAGGATTGTTTGACAGTCGTTCTACTCCGGTAGTATTGACTGACCGCTATATTGGTTTCCGATGATTTGATAGCCTCATTTCCTAATAATGGTTGGGACTCTCCGCCGGATACTCCTTCCGTCGGACTAGGACCTCCATTACAGGACCTCCGTAAGTCCCCGCAAGCCTGGGATTCCCACTAGGACGCCGGACATGTTGTACCACCAAGACCTGAACCTGTTCACGTGATCGAACCGTTTGGATTGCTGTGTTGTGAGTCACGGCTCAATTTGGACCGACCAAGTCTTGAACGGCCGGAATCGGACCATTTGTCTCAGTGGGCGACCCATTATAGACCGTGCATCCCTGGCTAATTGCCATTTAATGATGGTCGATTAACCTTGTTCTTTCGTTGACCAAATAATGATTTGATCGACTCAACAAGCCCTAGGCTGACCAGTGGAGAGTGGGCTGGACCCTGGTTCAGTTCTGCCCCACTTATGGCAGCCCGGAGCCCATTTTGGGTAGATTTCTAGTCTTCTAGTTTAGGCCCAGTTTGAACGGACTAAGTAGGCCCGTCCAGGTGCTCGAGCGGATCCTATTGGACCGTTCAAGCCCCGAGCAGTCCTATCAGGCCCGTTTATCTTGTTCTTGGGCTTTAAGCTCTTCTAGCCTTGAGCGGCCCACTTTTGACCGTCCATACTAGTTAAATGGCCCGTTTGTGACTGTTCTTGTTTAAGAGCGGTCCATATTGGTCCGTTTAGCCTTGACTTTGTTAAGTTCTGTCCTGAACGGTCCAGTGAAGACCGTACATAGCTTGAGCGGCCCAGTCTAGACCGCGTAAACCGCAAAATTGATTTCCGTGTTTTCTTGATATTGAATCCAAGGACGTGATTGGTTCTTGATAACTTGAACTTTCTAGGTAAAGTATCTTCTTAACTTATCCTTGGGGTTTTTCGAGGTAAGTTTATACCTTGATATAATTGGCCACTTGACTTGATTAATGTCTAGACATAACTTGGGGATCTTGGATCTATTAAATCAATGCCAACACATCATAAGGGCCCGGTCTGGTCCAGGGAAGAGCGCCGAAAAAGTACTTGTGTCCCGGGGAGTTTGAATGACATAGTGAGGCATTGCACCGAGTTATGCAGCTAGACCCTCGGGGACGGATCGCGAAGCTTCAGGGGTTGCTCCATTCGACGATCCTGCAGCGGGACGAACTCCAGCGCTCCTTGGACCTCCTGGTAAGTTTCACTTAACGTTTGACTTAAAATGCAATGCTATGAAACTGACATGCCTCTATATGCAGCGAGCCGAGGGAGCCCAGCGCTAGGCGCCAGATGCACCATCTTCCTCCTCACAGCCACCGACGGATCGGGCCGAGCGAGATGCAGACTTCGCGTGAGCGACAGCGCGCGCTGAGGAGGCCGAGGCCACTCTTGCGGGGAGGCTAAGCAACTCACTCTTCTTTTCCATTCTGAATTTAATGATTAAAAATGCAAAAATGATTTATAAGATGAATGCATATGCAGGCGAGGGAGCTGGCGATAGCGCTGGGTAAGGCTGCCCGTCAGAGAGAGGAGGTCAAGCGCTTTCGTGCCGAGACAACGCGGCTCCGTGCAGAGGTAGCAGAGGCAGCGCATCTCTGTACAGAGAGGGAGCAATCCCGTGTCGAGATGGTGGAGGTGGAGCATCTTTGCGCCAGGGCGGCGGAGGCGGACCGATACCGAGCTGAGGCAGAGTGCGTCCGCATAGAGGCGGCGGAGCTAAGGGGAGATGTGGTAGATGAGCCAGAGATCGGGACGGAGCAGGACCCATGGCGGCATGCCCAGTGTTGTCTATCGAGACTACCTCACAGGTTCCTCCGACCATCGGAGGAAAGAGGACGAGGAGCGTCAACGACGCCAGCGTGAGGAGGGGAGCACTCCCATGGCACCACCAGCGAAGCCCCATGAGGGTTCGGGAGAGAGCGACGATCCTGGGAAGGGTAAACTTGATGTACTTATGAGATGTATGCATGTATGGCTTTAGTGGAATGACATGTTTCTTTTTAGATTTTTAGAAACGCTTGAATGTGTACATATTGATACTGACTAACTAACTTAATAATGCTTCCTATGACTGACAACGTGAGGGTACAACAGAGAGCGAGAGAGAGGGGAAAGGGAGAGGAACTTAGGTTTGATGGAATAAGAAAGCAGAGAGAAACGGTCACGGTAAGGCCGCTGGACGGGTGTAGTTAAGACCGCCAAGCTGGAGAGACGGTCTCCTGTGGACCACTTTGAGATGATAATGGTCTGGTCGAGATCGTTTACCACCCAGGCAGATAAGGATATGAGCGGAGATGAAAACGGTCTCGGGGAGACTGCTAAGAATGAAAATAGCGGTCGCTCGATAGACCGCACAGGCCAAAAAACTATTAACTCCTATCGGGACTCTCTTGGAGAGTCCCAACCCGTGGATATGCCTATCCAAATCACGCTAAGAGCGATCCTAGCCTTGATTGAGCCTATCCTAACTCGATCCTAGTGGATAAAAGCCAAGGACTTGGGCCCTATAAGTAGAGGGGCTCTCAAATTCATAACTCATACCAAATCCCTCTCTCTAACCTTGAAATTCTTAGTGCGACCACTCAAATCAACATGCAACGGGCTCTTGAGGTTAGCACAATGGGGGAGAGCTCCTACAATGGCCCACAGCCAGCTAGGAAGGAGCGCGAGGCACTACATCGGCTAACATCCATTCCAAATCATCTGAGCACAAATCCTTTGAGGGAGGTAAGTCGTATAATTGTATTCAAATTTGTTTACAATTCTTTCCAAAATTCTCATGTTGTTTCTTTCTTTCTTCTTTCACTTTTATTCTTTTCCTTAGCTTCTCCCCGGCCCTAGGTGCTATTCCAACCTGAAATGGGTGGCTCCCATGATTCGTGAACTCCCATTAGATGTGATCTCCTTCCTGAAAGCCTGGCAGCTCCATCCACTACTTGTTCTGGCCAAAAATTATCAAAAGCTCCCACTCGATTGGCATAGTTTTTCAGCTCTAGTAGAGATATGGCATCCTCGGACTCACACGTTTGCCTTTCCCACATTTGAGGCTACTATCCTTCTGGAAGAGGTTGAGACATTGCTAGCCTTCCCTAGGTCTAAGGTAGGAGATGAGGACTTAGTGTGTCACACGGTTGCCCCTATTGACCATTCTCTCATCCTAGGGGAGTTCTTACCTAGTTCGAAGGGTATCAGGACCATGATTAGTTCTCAACATATCCATTTGCTTCCTATGGCCCAGTGGGTTACTACTAATTGTAAGAATACATGTGGGTGGAATGAGGCCACAGCCAAGGACGCTTTTATTTGCTTGTGCGGGGCCATACTTTTCCCTACCACTGACCACCTCTTAGATATACCAAATCTGAGTGTTATTAGTGGGTTGTGGAGAGGGTTATCCATTTCACAGGCCGTTCTTTCTTTCCTATATGAGGGCCTTAGCTCAGCTTCCCTTGGTGGGCCTCTCTTTGGGTCCATGATTCTGCTCGAGTGTTGGATGGGAGTTAGAATGATGTTCACACCTAAAGAGGATATCCCTTCTCTTAGCCGGATCTTCGAGAGCCACCCACTTTCTTCATTGGAGGTGCCTTTGGATTCTCTCAGCAGGTTGAGTGCAGGATGGCAGATACGAAGACTAGGGATGAATGGCGGATCTACTTCAACACTCTGCCCCTTGACCAGTTCGTGACGTGCCCGGCTTTCCTTGTCGGCACTACCCTCAGGCTTCCTAGGAGGCTTGGGTTGGACTTGAGGCTTGTGAGGAGCACTACTTTGGCGATGTATAGCCCCCATAGGTGCTTTCTACAGGTTGGACTCCAGCGTACTATGGTTCTGGCACTACCCCTCCTACCCGCTCTACAGGCGAGGAGACTCGGCACGAAGGGGGACGAGCAGGTGGTCAGGAGCGCGCTGATCATGTGGGAGATCATCAAGATGCGCGTTCTACCAGCAGAGATGACTGAGATTCAGGAGGAGTGCCAGCTTTACCTGAGAGAGCTGTGCAAGATCCGGCCTTGCGTGGATGCTCGGCTGAGGATTGAGTAATTTATCATGATGTATTAGGGATTGATAACTTGAACTTGATGTTTTTGAGATTGAATAAATGAATGAACCTGCTTGCTTTAGCTTATCAACCTGCCTCCTTTTCTTCTCATATGTGTGGTTTGATGTGGTTCTTTAGAAGCAGAAACGGTCTGACAAAGGCCCGCTGAGACAAGATAAATGGCCTTCAACATGACCTGTAGCACCCCAGTATAATAACGAATTAAAATTTACGAGAAATTAATAAGAAATTCCTTAAGAAATAAGATAAGTAAAATTTTGACAACTTTATAAAAAAAATCTAGAAAAATTAGAATCTTTTAGAGGATAAAATGTTTAGTAAAATTGTCTTCTATGACCAGCCCAAATAAAATCTTTAAACAGACCGAATTAGCCGATTAAGGCCCAAATCAACACTTAGTCTAATCGAACCTTAAAATGCGAAATTAGAGCCCAATATCCGATCATTTAAGCTAAAACCGGATGCAAATGAAAGCTTAGGATTAAGAGATCATTTCCCCTCTTATTTCTCTCCGAAACCCTAACCCTAGAGAGAGAATTTTAGAATAGAAGGCGGCGGCGACCCTATCCCACGAGTTTCGTGCACGACCTAGTTGCGTGGACTCTATCTCCGCGATTAGAACTCTCTAGACCCCGTAAGACCTATAAAAATGAACCTTAGCAACCCTAGAATCGTTTAGATGATGTGGCGACCAACGAGGACCTCAGACGGGAGAGAATTCTGGCGATCACCGGTGTGGGGTTCTTGGCGCGTCGGCTTCCCTCTTCTTCCTTCATCTTTCGATTAAGGTAGGTGATAGCAAGCCAAACCCTAAGTGTAAAATATGTTTGAAAGCATAATCGTGTCCTCTTTCTTTTGGTATAAAAAGCCATAAATGTTATCTAGTATCCTGCGAGAACTTTAAGTTTTAGTGGAAGCATGTCGCATCTAGGGTTATTTTGTTCCACCTCGAGTTAGGTAGGGATTTCAGGCACTAAACTTTAAATTGATCCTACTATCCCGTATAGAATTTTATGCCCTTTCTATTTACTACAGAAGCCCTAAATTTCTTGTTCTATGTTTTCTGTATTTAACCGATTAAGCTAACCCTAGCCAACTCATCGGAGGCGGGCATGGCGACGTTAGCAAAGAATTATTTTGGCATGCGCGGCCTCACGATAGACCGCCCATCATAGACAGGTGGCCGAGTTTTGACCGTTCGTGTGTTTTTATCTCTGATATGTTCGGTGGGATGAGCGGCCGACCCCTAACCGCCCTTCCTTCAGGCGGCCAGTCCCAGACCGCTCATCTTCCCCAGCGGCACTCTACAGACCGCTCATCCCTAGCAGGCCTTCGGACCTGAGGGGGCATGAACGGCCTATCGTGCGACCGTAGAGGTAGATGAAAGGTTCTGTTAGGACCGCCCATCTTTACAGAATTGCTCATTGTCATGTTAGCATGATTTATTTTAGTAGATTAATGGTTAATGGCAAACTAGCGACACACATAATGAACTGGAAATTATGGATGTAAACATTTAAAATTCTTATTGGATTATTCTCATTTTGATCTTGATTCATCTTTTCCAATAAAGTTAATTTTAATTATGATTCATTAATAAATGAAATTGTTACTAGGATTGTTTAACAGTCGTTCTACTCTGGTAGGATTGACTAACCGCTATACTGATTTTTGATGATTTGATAGCCTCATTTCCTTGTAATGGTTAGGACTCTCCGCCGGATACTCCTTCCATCGGACTAGGACCTCCATTACGGGACCTCCGTAAGTCCCCGCGAGCCTGGGATTCCCACTAGGACGCCGGGCAGGTTGTACCACCAAGACCTGAACTTGTTCACGTGATCGAACCGCTTGGATTACTGTGTTGTGAGTCACGACTCAATTTGGACCGACCGAGTCTTGAACGGCCGGAATCGGACCGTTTGTCTCAGTGGGCGACCCATTATAGACCGTGCATCCCTGGCTAATTTCCATTTAATGATGGTCGATTAACCTTGTTCTTTCTTCGACCAAATCATGGTTTGATCGACCCAGCAAGCCCTAGGCTGACCAGTGGAGTGCGGGCTGGACCATGGTTCAGTTCTGCCCCACTTATAGCAGCCCAGAGCCCATTTTGGGTGGATTTGTAGTCTTCTAGTTTAGGCCTAGTTTGAACGGACTGAGTAGGCCCGTCCAGGTGCTCGAGCGGATCCTATTGGATCGTTCAACCCCCGAGCGGTCCTATCAGGCCCGTTTATCTTGTTCTTGGGCTTTAAGCTCTTCTGGCCTTGAGCGGCCCACTATTGACCGTCCATACTAGTTAAATGGCCCGTTTGTGACTGTTCTTGTTTAAGAGCGGCTCATACTGGTCCGTTTATCCTTGACTTCGTTAAGTCATATCCTGAACAGCCCAGTGAAGACCGTACATAGCTTGAGCGGCCTAGTCTAGACCTTGTATACCCCAGAATTGATTTCCGTGTTTTCTTGATATTGAATCCAAGGACGTGATTGGTTCTTGATAACTTGAACTTTCTGGGTAAAGTATCTTCTTAACTTATCCTTGGGGTTTTCCGAGGTAAGTTTATACCTTGATATAATTGGCCACTTGACTTGATTAATATCTAGACATAACTTGGGGATCTTTGATCCATTAAATCAATGCCAACGCATCATAAGGGCCCGATCTGGTCCTGGGAAGAGCGCCCGAAAAGTACTTGTGCCCCGGGGAGTTTGAATGACATGGTGAGGCATTGCACCGAGTGCATGACAAGCGTGATGTCTACGATAATAGTATATTACTTGAATCTTTCTTGACTTGATTAATTCTTGCTTATTGGCCAATTTCCAGTTACATGATATTCATGTCTTGTATTTCTTCTCCTCATGTTATTCTGCCATATCGTTATTTCATTTCGTTTCTTTTACGCACGTATAAATGCAATAAATCAATTAATTACTTAAACTTGCCTGTTATTACCTACTGGGCGTTCGCTCACCCAGTTGTTCCCCCCTTTTCAGGTAGCTCAGGTGAGGATTCACAGACCGATGGGGACGGGCAAGAGTGATGGCCATGGAGCGAACCAGTTAGAAGCCGTGTGGAGCTAGTCATAGTCGTTTGTGTCTAGCTATGTTTTAGAGTGTGTGGTTTTGAAAGAGTTGTAATTACGAAGTCAGCAAATGTAATGATGTTATGTTGGAAGTATGTTTAAGAGGGTTTATGTGATTGGAACATGGATCATTTAAATGTTATTTAGTTAATGGAGTTATTTTATGTTCATGGTGTTAATCCTTCCGCTTTAGCATAGCATGCCTGAAATTGAGCATAATGATAGTAAATGTTTCTACTGCCAGTCCCGATATTCTGCGTCGGGGCGTGACCACTGAAATCAGAGAAACGACCTTAAATAGACCGCAAACAAGTGGACATGTGAACGGACCATAGTCCCTTGGGAGGTATAAAACGGTCTATCAAGGGACCGTCACATGACAAGACGGTCAGATTTTGACCGCCGGCCTTCTAGAAACGGTCTTGGATTAGACCGCACGAGTGTTGAAAGCAGTAGGACCCCTTCATTTGGGCTCCATATAAATGGCAGCCTACCCAATGACCGCTGGAAGATGAGACGGTCCAAAGGTGACCGTTGAGTGAATAGAAACGGTCTGAAAGGGACCGCACATAAGAAAACATGAAAGAGGAGTCCATGGGCTTGTGACTTGAACCGTGCGGACCTGTCTCTGCACACATTAAATAAAGAAAACAAAATAGGTTAGATCTGTTCTAGGCTTAACCCCTTGCCGAGAGCAAGCTCAATGTGAGACCAATTCTTGAAATTTGGTCGAGGGGTGAAGCCTTATTAAATAGGCAAAAATAACACACGAAAATGCAATGCATGCCATGAAATGCAGGGGAACTATGTGACAATTTTGAAAATATTTTGTAGCTTTTGAAAATATTTGATTTTTTTAGATTTTTGGAAATATTTGATTTTTTGATTTTTGGTCTTTTTTGAAACATTTTTATTTCTTTTTATTTTTTTTGGAAATATTTGATTTTTTTGGGATTTTGAAATATTTGATTTTTTTTTGGATTTTGAAATGTCTGATTTTTTTGGGATTTTGAGATATCTGATTTTTTTGGGATTTTGAGATATCTGATTTTTTTTGAGATTTTGAAATATCTAATTTTTTTTTGAGATTTTTAAAATATCTTATTTTTTTTGAATTTTTGAAATATCTGATTTTTTTTAGATTTTTGAACCAGTTCAGACCCGGTGACGAGAGACCTACATATCTCATTAGGGGCTTCCCAAATACAATGTGCATTAAGGGTGACCATCCATGACTAGGGACCATCTTCACATAACGGTGCCTCTGCTAAGGCCATACCCAGGGCACGATCCGGTCCTTGGAAATCAAAAGAGAATTTGAAAGGGAAGCCGGGGATAGGTATAGATGTTTTTTAAGGCTTGAGTTCTTCTCATGACAACCCCTTTTCAAGAGATTCAGTTTGTTGCGCCAGGGCTTTGTGTCCATCATCGAACCTTCATCCGCTCTAGGCACGCGTACGACCGGGCTCATGACGTCCCGCGGGAAAACTATACTGCCACTCTTGCCATGCCTAGTTTCATTCTTTGGAGCATTTGGACTTTTGAGCTTCGAGCTTTTGGGTGAGCTTTTAGCTTTTGCCTTGATTTTTACCTCTTTTCTTTCTTTCTTTTGTGATTGCTTCATGCGGAATTAGGTCATAATAGACTGCCCCTCTTTGAGACCTCTTTTCTACTGGAGTGTCTAGATCGGTCCTCGCCACCTTATTCACCACTTGCCTCTATATTCAGCCGAAGAGAAGAAAAGAACAAGGACCTTTACTCTCCCCAAATATGGCCAAAGGAGAAACAGTGTCGTGCAAAAGAGGAAAACCCAACCGTGGATGTCGTGTAGTGTGTGAGTGTTATGCTAGGGATCTTCCTTTATGATCAAGGAGAGGAACACCTCACCACCAGGTCGTTACTAGCTCGACCCTAAGGATAAAAGCGTTTGAGATACAACCCGTTCCATGCATGAGATAATTCTTCACCCTTCGCGTTGATTAGACGGTATGTGTTCCCTAGATAAGCCTCTTTTACCACGAACGGACCTTCCCAGTTATGTTGTAATTCAGACCTGGGACCTCCTGATCTAATGAATTTATGTTTTAAAACTATGTTACCTACTTGAAAATTTCTTTCAATAACCTTTTTTTGAAAATGACGCGAGACTCACTTTTGATAGACAGAAACATGATTGGCTACATTAAGCCTTTTCTCATCTAAGAGTTCTAGTTGGACTAGCAACGCCTCTCGACGTTCATCGAGATTAAGTTCCTTATCAAGCTACACTCTCAAGGAGGGAATCAAAATCTCATATAGAAGTACTGCCTCCATCCCATAAGTGAGAGAAAAGGGGGTTTGCCCCGTGGGAGTGCGAGCGGAGGTGTGATAAGCCCATAGAGCTTCTATTAATTTTTCAGGCCAATCAGAAAATTTATGTGACTCGCATGTTTTCTTGATAATTTTAAGAAGGGTATTATTGGTGGCCTCGGCTTGACTATTGCCTTAGGGATAATATGGAGATGAATGATGCAACGAAATATTAAACTTCTTACAGAGGTCCTAGAGCTCTTGTGATATGAACTGAGGTCCGTTGTCGGTGACGATGTCACTTGGCACTCCGAACCACGAGATGATATTCTTCAAGATGAAGTGGCAAACTATGAAAGCTTTGATTTTTGCGTATGCTTCAGCTTCGGCCCACTTGGTGAAATACTCAGTTGCGGTAAGGATAAATGATTTCTGCTTGATCTGAGAATTGGGATCACATAGCGAGCCTACAATGTCAAAGGCCCACATGGAGAATGGCCAAGGAGTAGAAAGAGGATGGAGGGATGAAACAGGAGCATGAATGTTATCAGCATGAAGCTGGCATTGAACGCACCTACGAACATAGGTGGAACCATCTTCTTCTAGGGTTGGCCAGTAATAGCCATGCTTAAGAATTTTCTTTGCTAAGGCCTGACCATTAACATGCCCTCCACATGTCCCCGTTTACTAAGACCTTCTGCAAAAATTGGTAAACTATCTACCGTCATGTCCCCGTTTACTAAGACCTTCTGCAAAAATTCCTTCAAAGCATCTTGGTGTAACTTGGACCTCTTTATCAACTCAAGGACTGATATCTTGGCCGGCATCCGGTTCAAATGGTGCAACAAATCGTACTGCGTGCCGGGCACAGGGTCCAGTTCTTCCTGCTCAATCACCTACGACGGGAACTGGGGATTGGGTGCGGGTGCACCAGTAGTGGGGTAGTTCTGATGAAATAGGCACCCGCTTCGGAGGGCGAGGTTTTGTGTCGGCACGACATCGGATGGTTTGATGGGCCCAACGGGCTGGACAAGGGGGGTGAAAGTGGATGTTGCGGGCAAAATGAGGGTGATGACGGGAGAGGCAGGCTTAATGGATCCAGCCGGAAGAACGATGGGTGAAGAGTTAGCCGCGGGGGTGACAATGGAGAGTGTAGTGAGTGTTGGCGTGGAGATGGGTGAAATGTTGGGCAATGTGGAGGGTAGGATGAGGGGTTTAGCAAGTGTGATTGGGGTTATAGTGGCGGGTTGAAGGATAACGGGAGTAGAAGGCAAAAGGGAATTGCGGTAGGTGTGGTGGAGGGCCATGAGTTGGGCTAACGAGTCATCATCATAAGACCACCCAGTGTTAGGAGTTGGATGGTGAACAATATTAACCTGAGCCGGTGCCGACGGCTGAGGTTGTGGAGTGGGCGGATGGTTGAGCATCGGATTCTAATGAATCCCCAATTCCTGTGCAGGCTGCTACTGCTGTTGCTGTGGTACTGGATGATGTTGCTGTCATGGCTGCTATCTTCTCTCTTTGATATCTATGATCACCTTCCGCATCTCAGCCCAGTCAATGCGCTGCCCTTCGTGTAGGTCATAGACAAGATCTCTAAATTGGAAGCATCTTTCGATTGTGTGCCCGGGCTGCCGGTGATAAATGCAGTATCTGGATTGGTCAACGGCCGGGTTCCAATTTGGTAGTTCCGGAGGAAGCTGTAAAGCCCAAATGGACAGAAGGGCAGAGAAGATGTCGGGAAGGGTTTCTAGCAATGGGGGGTATTGGGCTCTCTTGGGACTCGGACGTGCTGTTGCATAGTCATTTAGTGGAGGGACGTTGTGGTATTGTTGCGACTGTTGTGGCTGATGGGGAGCGGGGAAGGATGGTTGTGTATTTGGTGGAGTGGTTAACTGAGGGTTATGGAGAGGCTGCTGGAAACGAGGTGGAGCGGGTTGGTTGGTGGATTGGAAATTGACGGCATGCACCTGTTCATTTGTCTGGACCCCCTCGGTGACCGGCCCTTGAGGCTTTTTGGTGTACTTTGGTTTCTGGGGTTCAAAGACGGTGTGAATAGAGGAATCCTTGAACTGGGTCTAGATGAACCTGGCCTACTGTACAACTGGTGCATGTTAGCAATATCATTCATGGCCAAAATATTTTTGAAGGTAGGGGTGGCATTGGAAATGAGGTACTTAACCTTCTCCTCCTTCGGGATATGACCAGGCACACGGGCAGCCATCCGCCTCCATCTGTCAGCATATGTTGAAAAATCTTCATCAATCTTTATCTTTTAAACCACAAGAACAGTGAATGAATATTCCGGGCCGACCCGGTCTTGAAATCTATGAATAAATTTCTCCTTCACTACCTTAAAGCTCTCCACGTCCTCCAGCGGCAATGCATACAACCACTCCAAGGCGACCCCATCTAATGAGCGGCAGAATAGATACGCCATGAGGCGATCGTCGTACTGGAACTGCGCCGAATCATATAAGAAGTCCCTCACATGGATGTAGGGATTACTGTTCCCATCGTATTTTCGGTACGTGGGGAGCTCCGACTGAGAGGGAAAATGAATGTTATGGAAGCTAGGAACTGGGACATCAACCAAAGACTGTGGGCCGACCCACTTTTGGAGGAGGTCAAGCTATTGTTGCATGGCAACCCACTTATCGAGGAGCTCTCGCTCTCGGGATGGAGGGGGTAAAGCAAGGGGAGCGGACCTGGCGTGAGGGGCCGAAGGGTAAGTAGATGAAGATGGAAGCCCATAAGAGGGATATTGGTCCAAAGAAGGACCCATACCAGAGTAAGTCAAGTGGGCGGCCCCAGCTTGAGGGCGCAGAAGGTCAACCGGGCCCCCAAGGGCCTGTGACATTGGTGGAATGGACCCATAAGGGTCAATCTGAGAAGTTGGAAGGAGCCCGACTTTCCCTCTATCAAGAGCCTGATGGGCCGAGTTAGGAGACTGGTCCGCCTCTAGATTTGGAAAATGAAGAACCCTGGGCTGGACCGGGGTTAACTCAATTGGGGCGGTAGAGGAAGCTTCGGGCGCATTAACCATGGGCTGGGAAGCAAGGGTGGCAGCGAGACCCTGCTGCAACATAGAAGATGATGGGGCATCTGACCCCTGCATGGCTTGCCGAAGGACCTGATGCTGGGTCGGATCTAGCTGCACCATCATCTAGAGGATCTGACCGGCAGAACCTTCAGTAGGAGGATGGAAAAGGGAGGGTTGACCACCCTCAATGACAGTAGATAGTGGAGGGACGGACCCCTGACCAATGACCCTGGGTAGGTCCTCTAGGAGGCCTTGAGGAAGAGAGTCCTCATGGGGCTGGGAAAAGTCGTAAGACGACATGGTGGAATCAAATAGTGGATTGAGATAGGAAATGAAGGAGGGGTTGTTCCTAGGAGAAGATCCTATGAACGGAAAACAACTCCACATGTAACGAGGTACCTAACACAAAGATGATAACACAAACAATAAGCACACCTAATAGGATGACTAAGAAAATGCACAAACAAAAGAGGAGATAAGAGGCAACCAAAGTCAATCAAGTTATGACGATGCACGGAAAATTTTAACTTGTTTTTTCCCTTTTGAACCTTAATAATTTGAATTAGATCAAAGTTCTCCCAAAATAAGAAGCCTAAATGGGAGTGGATTTGGGGACTTAGTTGACTCTATGTGTACACTCTCTCTCGCGGATGCAACCTAAACACTAGGTGGTGAAGGTACAACCTGCCCGACGTCCGTGTGAGAATCCACGGCTCACGGGGGCTTACGGAGGTCCCGGACAGGATCACCTAGTCGGCTCCAAGGAATATGGAGGCGAGAGGATCTCCTACCAAGGTAGGTATGCAACTAATATGATAAAACGTATGGTCCTATGTGCACCAGAGTGCATGAAAAATCTAGCCTAAAATTTTACAAGCAATGATCAAACAATGATATGAATATGATGACAATAGTATAAACATGAATGACAAGCAAGGGGAGACAAACAGCACCCAAAATAAGTAGCAAGATGATGAACAATCAAAGCACAAGTGGCAATCTCGGTGTGTACTGTAGTAAAATAACGGTCTAATGGGATATCGCACAGGGAGTGAGACGGTCCTGGGAGGACCGCAATATGCCAGGGAGCAACGAACACAAACAACAGACTAAACTGAACAGTAACAGGGATGGTCAAGCGCGTATTTGAGTGATATAAGCGGTCTGATGAATGACCGTCAGCTGCATAAAATGGCCCTGATGGGAGCGCAACAAGTAACAGACACAGAAAGCAAACAACAGGAACTAAGTGGGGAGAAACGTACCTGAGACAGAAAGAGGCGGTCTATCGACCGACCGCTGGATACCAGAAACGGCCCACAGAGGACCGCAATCAACTCAAAGAACAGAAACGGCGGCAAACAAAATGGACAATCTGTGGGGACCCAAAACAACTCAAAAAATGATATAGGAGCAGGTCAGCAATATCAGAAGCACGATGGGCATAAGGCCTCCCATCGTTATCGCCAAAAAAGGGATGTAGATAGGTTTTTTTTCTAATCTAAAGGAAAAGAAGGAATGGAGTGTGCGTGAATGGATGTGACTAATATGGCATCAAACTAAACATAGAAGGACACAAAAAGTAATGAAATCAAACTTCCACACACGCTATCAAGTTGTGATCGCCACCAAGATATATAGTGCAAAGAAGGATGCACTACGTACCTTGGAAAGGGGAGAGGATGAAGACACCCACCAAAAAAAAAGATGCAGCGTCGGCACAGGATGAAGATGGTCTGGAGACGACCGCTGAATAGTGAAGACGACCGGTTAATAGGCCGCTTCTGGCGCCGGAACAGTACGCGGGAAGAAGACACAAGCGCCGGAGTCAGACGGTTTCCAGTTGGCCGCATACACCAGATAGACGATCTGAGGAAGACCACTTTCCCAAGTAAACAGTCAGAGGTAGACTGCAACAGCTTCCAGCTCCCAAGTCTGAGAACTTGATCCTCCACCCCTTTCGGCCGGCCAGGAAGGATCAGCCTCGTGTTTAAGCACTTGCTGACCTGTAAAACAACACAAATGACAGACAACAATGACCCCAAATTAGTTTATGAAAGTGTAGTATCTATAATTGGGAACTATGAAGAGAGCACATGATTGAAAAGGGAACTACCTGGGGGTTGGGATTTTAACCCCTATGAGGCGTGAAAAACAATGGGAGGTGGTGGAAATGATAGAATGCCATTGAAAAATGTAGAGAAAACGAGGGAGAACGATGAAGAAATGACTAGAACAATGGCAAAAAAAGAACTTAGGCTATGACTCAAAACGTGAAGGAAATAGACTACTCCCTGAACCAAAGGCTTCGAGGACGTAGAAAGCCTTTCTCCCTGCCTAGACTTCGCTCAAGAAAGCGACAACACCTCGACATCGACTTAGATCTCCCCGCACTCCCCCCCCCCCCCCCCCCCCCCCCCGTGGCCGTGACTCAAGGGTTCTATATATAGACCCTTGAAACTCTAGCTCGAATGGAGGGCTTTTGAGCGGGAATTAGACTTGGACTATGTTTAATAAAATGGAGATAATACTCCCAAGTTTTATTAGGATCAAATGGTGCTCGAATTGGCTGAGAATCCGCGGAGAAATCAATGGATCAAGCAAGGGGTTTGACCACAGATAGAGAGAGAAACTGCCCGTCGACGCAGGAATCTCAGTTGAAAGAAACGGTCCATCGATAGACCGCCCAGTGTGCTAAGCGGCCTATCAAATGACCGTTATGCTTCTGGCCAGTAAAAAATAAAAATAAGATAAATGTGCCCATTTATCCAAAGACCAAGTCAAAGGGAATTCCTGCCAAGTAGAAACGGTCTTTCGGATGACTGCCACTTGGCTCAACGGTCTATTGCCTGACCGCTTTTACCCTGGTCGTTGAAAGATAACACAAGATAAATCCACTTAATTATCCACTGACCGAGTCAAACGGGCATTCCACCCAAGTAGAAACGGCTCTCGGAAGACTGCCACAATCACGGGACGGTCTATCGTGGGACTGTTTATAAAAGTAATAGGTCGACTTCAGAAAATGACAGGTCAGCGCAGGGAGCGCAAACGGTCACTCAATAGATCGCCACCTTCCTGAAAATGGCCTATCGTGAAACCGTTATTTAAGGTGATCGTTGGAAAAGAGCAAACAAGAGTCAAGTAGACACACTCAATCCACAGACCTAGTCGAACCAAATCTCACTAAGTCCAAACTCGAGAAAACGTAGGAGCAAACTCCAGCCAGGGAGAAAGTCACCCATAAAATAGGCTCAAAACCATCTGAAAAATGGCCCAATGAGTAATGGACAACCTTGGGACATCATAAATAAAGGTAAGAAAATAGCCCAACTCAAAGGTAAAAAATGGGTGTCAGCACTACGGACTCTCTCTTTCTCCTTTTTTTTTCACACTTTTTTCGATACTCTATTTTCTCTTCTCCTTTCCTTTCTCTCTTCTTCACTTTCTCTCTTCTTTCAGGCGTTGCTCTCTTTTCGAATGGAACCTTCACTCACAAAACCTCTTGCAGATTTATGCAGCCTTCAACACCCTCTCTTGAAGGATAAGGAAGTCTTTCAATAGGATAGAGCCTCCGTAAGGATGAGGTAGAAAACCTAGTGAAGCCCCATTGGTCCACCTGGTAGTTTAGAATATTCCTCTGGAAACTTTTGAAAGGGCGTGCCAATCTTTCTTGGATCACGTGCCCCATCACTACTCACCTGGGTTCATGTGAATTGGATTGCGTGCCTTGAGTAGCACGTGGTCACTTGATCTTCAACAAGCTCCCCACGTGTTTGTTGTAATGTCGTCCAGGTGCTCTGACTTAGCTGAACTGTATGTCATGCCCCGAGCTTTTATTACAGCGGAAGGAACTTCAGGAACGTGAACAGCCGGTATGGTAAGCCTCTCGCAAGCAAGAAACTCAGGGCGCAAGACAATCACACAAATTGCACAAGTAAATTTTTTTTCAAAATTCTAACTTTATTGCATTAATAGAATAATCCAATTACATAAGATCATCACTATGACTCAAGAAATCAAAAATTACATCTGACTCGACTAAACCCTTGACAACTAGGTCTTCTCTCATCTTGAAAACCTTCAATCACTCTTGGACCCGCTACTTGTATATTCTGAATCCGATTCACTAGTACTTCCTGAAATAGACAAGAAAATAGGTATGAGCACACTTGCCCAGTAGGTATCTTTGCATCAATATGAAGGCAATATTTAAATGATTAACGTCTTAGCTCTAGAATAAAAAATATGAATGCAATAAGCAAGCGATATAAACCAAGATAACCAAGAATCATGAAATAACTGAGCAAGTAGATGTTAGTATAGACCATGAATTAAAGCAAGATTAATCATGTAGATGTAAATTCGACCTTTTAGGAACAAGAATGTACGAGCATGTAACTAGAAAGTACTTTACACAACCTTGTAAAGGCTATGCATTAACAAGTATGTAAATTTCATAACGAGCCTCGTGAATTTCACTCATTTATAAGAGAAAGTACTCCCAGCGCAATGCGACGCCAGTATCATCGTACCCCATAGTTTATAGCATGTTTCTGACCATCAGTTGTGGGGACTAGCATGGAGCCCTTAGACACAATCTGTGCCCGATCTTGCATGTTCAAGTTATAAATCTAGCTACTTTCACGAGATATAACAATAATGCCGGCCAATAATTAATTCCAAATAACAAGTTAAATGATCAAGTAGCCAAGGTATAGAACGTACCAAAATTTGATATGATTCCAAAAAATGATTTAAAAAGGACACTATACTCCGGCGACAATCCGGTAGCATAACGATATTTTCATTAAGTTCCATATTTTAATAATAACTTATTAAACATATGTTTGAGACTCCAGATAATCCGAAGACCATCTAAGAACTCAAGAAAACCAACCCTAAAGGTCAAACCTCGGGTCAGACAGCTTCAGAGATAAGCGGTCATTTACTGGACCGTTTCATGCAGAAAGCGGTCAGAGTCTAGACCGTTTAATAAATTAGAGAGTCGACGCATGAAAATAAGGGTCGACGCAGGAAAATTCTCTGGAGCTTTGCGGTCTAGTTGATGGCCGCTAGGCGCCTGTTAGCGATCGTCCATAGGGCCGCTAAGGTCCAGAACATAGCAAACGTCGATAAAGTGCTTTCTAGATATTTTGGGTTTTGATGGTACAACCAGCTCGGCGTCCTAGTGGGAATCCCAGGCTCGTGGAGTCTTACGGAGGCCTTGAAACATAATCCCCTAGTCCGACAGAATGAATATCCGGCAGAGAGGTTCATAAGTCCAAGAAAAATGTGCCTATAAGTGAAAAGTGTAACTAATGGTCACATACCAGAGTATATGCCATGTACTTAAGAAAATGACTCATAGATGAGACAAGGACCATGACAAAACAGCGATCAAAACAACGTTCTCTTACCACCATGAATCACATTTCATAAACATAAGAGGAAATATTTAATTACAAAACTATAACATTTAGGCATGAAATTACATGATAATGAAAATAATGTTTTAAAATCATGCTCATGCTAAAACAGGGTGTTTCACAGGAAATAAAATTTTCACTGAAAAATACCATAATTATGAAGTTCTATTTAGGCAAAATTTAATTAGGCTCGGGCTAGTTCTCAGAACCAAAAAGTGGTCTAGTGCAGACTATTTTTAGGAGTCTAGCGGTCTATCGAAGGGCCGCTTATCTATCTCAGGCGGTCACCTTATAGACCGTTTCTATCTGTGTGACAGGAAATCGAGAAAAATAGTAAAATAGACCCTAATCTAGGGCATGTTATGCATGAGAATCAACGAGAACCTACTATAAAACATGATAGAACAAGAGTGGGTCAAGAATATGCATGGATTTGTGTATAATGAACAAGAGATTTTCTTTTTAACTCAATTAGGCCAAGATTCATGCATGAGATTACCCTAAATGCATAATCCCAATAAAACATAAGATTCTCTATGTATAGTACATGAAAACGACTGAAATCAGAGGGATTTTATTCCTAACATCAAGTTTAAGCCGTTCATGAGATAACCTACCTCTGGTAGTGCTCCTAGACTTCGAATTTCAGACTGGAAGTTGACCCTAGTTCCTGCACGTCCTGTGCTAAGTTAGCAACTTCCCATCCCTTTATCTCCCGATTCTTTCGACCTAAAGCCATGAAATTTTGAGGGTAAAAAGAGGGTACTAAAAGGAACAAATAGTTCTAAAGAACTTTTATCTAATTACCTCGTCTAGGGCTTCTAGTTTACTGATCAATCTGGCTCAATCGCACATGTTCCTGGGTTGGCCTCAATCTTCCTGATGGCTTGATCTCCAAAGATAAAATTTGGAGGGTAGTTAGACCTTAGTATTATGAACAAAATATTCTAAAGAACCTATCTCAAAAAATGCCTCCTTACCTTAGTTCCACGCTGTTGACACCCGTTTTTTTTTATGAGTTGAGTCATTTTCATACCATCATTTTTGATACCTCGAGTTGTCCATTACTCATTGGGCCATTTTCAGGCATATCTTCGGGCTTGTCTTATGGGTATCTTCCTCCCTGGCTAGGTTTGCTTTTGAATGGGCCTTGATATCACTTGGTCTTTGGGAAAAATGGGCTTATTTATCCCAATTTATTAATTTCCACCGCCCAGCACATACACGGTCTAGACACAAACCGTGTATCTCTTGGACGGTTGTTTTTGAGACCGCGTGAGTCCTACAGTGATTTATCTCTTGATTAGTTGGATTTTTCTTAATTTCCACCGACAACCGTATACACGGTCTATCGTTGGGCTGTTTACTTAAGTTGAATGGTGCACTATTAGACCGTGTATCTCCCAGAGTCCTAAACCGGTTGGTCGTTCAGATAATTATCTAATTATTCTATTTTTATTGAATTATCACCAACACTTGTAAGCGGTCCAGCATTGGACTGTGTGAAGAGGTAAGTGGCCCATCATTCGACCGTGTACTAGGGCGAGATCCTAGGATTGTTTGAGTTTTCTCTCTCCACCCGTGGTTAATCCTCTCACCTGCTCCGCCATTTTCTCTGCGGATTCTCAACCAAATGAGACGCCGTTTGATCCTGGCGGGAGATGGAAGTATTATCTATGAATTATCCTAAAAAATTGTGGCTTAATTCGTGGTGGAAAACCCTAATTCGGGGCTGGACTTTTAGGGGTCTATAAATAGAACCCTTGGTCCGAGGTCACGAGGGGGGGAGATCCAGCGTCTACGTCGAAGTGCTGTCGAGTTTTTGAGTAAACTATAGCCAGGGAGGGAGGCTCTCTACGCCCATTTGAGCCTCCAGTTCAGGGAGTAGTGTTTATTTGGTGTTTTGATCTAGGCATCTATGTCATTCTTTCACCCATTGCATGCTCATCTTCTTCCCCTTTCATCCACGTTTTTGACTGTCATCTCCATTTTAACACCCCTCCTATTGCTTTTCACGCCCCATAGGGGTTAAAAAAGCCCAACTCCCAAGTATCCCCCATTCCATTTGTGCTGTTAGTCCTTCATCTCTTTCTATAGTTATTGCACATTCTAGGGCTAATTTGGGTTGCATTATCTTGTTATTTGCTTTGTTTTACAGGTCAATAGAAGCTAAGCACGAGGCCCATCCCCTCAGGCCGACTGGAAGGGGTGGAGGAAGACGTTCCACATCGTGGGGTTTGGACGGTTTACACGGTCTACATTCACCCGCTTGAGGACGTACGCGGTCTCAAAAGGGCCGTTCATCTCCCTCCTGCGGCCTGTCACAGATCATGTAAGCACCAGCCCGTTCTTCATCCCGCGTTTCTCTACAATGATGTAAACGGCCTATCGATCGGCCGTATACATTCTTGGGCGGTCCTCCATAGACCGTGTTCATCCCTTACAGCACTGTACATTGGCGAGTGCCTCATCTTCTCCCTTTTCCAAGGTACGTAGTGCTATTATTTTACATTTCGTGTCTTGGTGGCGATCACGACCTATTCACATACTTTCCCCACCCTTTTAGAATTTTATTTCCATATTTTTATTTAGAAAGAAGGGAAAAGAATGGGAAAGATAAAAAGGGGGGAGAAAATATATCTACATCCTAAATTTTGTGGCAATCACGGTGGGACGCCTAGTGCTCATCGTGCTTCTGATTTTGTTGACCTGCTCTCCTATGTGTTTGAATTAGTTTTCAGCCTCTTCAGATTTGCCGTTTTGTTTCTTGGTGTTTTCCATTCCCAGGGTTGTTTGTGGTCCACTGTGTGCCGTTTGTGGTATTAGACGGTCTGACGAAAGACCATGTAATTCCGTCTTACTTGCTTCCATCTTGGTTTGCATCTCCTTGAGTCTGCTATCTATCACGGTCCCCTGTGGGCCGTTTGTTGTTTTAGACATGTTGGGTTCAGTGCACCCCCTCGTTGTCTTTGATAATGGTTTTGATGATTCCAATATACTGTGTGGTTTTTGTATGTTTTAAAGTGAAAATAATATGTGTATGTCTTGTGATAAATGTTGTGGCAAATGAGCTTAAATGTTAATCTTATGCTTTACAGGTTTGGATGTTCTTGGGTTTACTGGCCTTAACAGTTCTCCATGTATATACTTGGATTTGGATGGCCAAGTTCATTGCTTTAACAAAGTGCCGACACTGGTTGCTGAGTGTCGACACTACTTCCAATATGTCACATGCACTGATCTGTCTTCTTGTATGTTGTTCTATTGGCTAGCTCATTCGATTGCATTGGACTGGTATGCATTGGACTACTAAGGCAGCTTTTCTATTCTCAGGATATTATATGAATTTGTGATTACTCATATTGAAAGAACTGGTTTTGATGTGGATGAGTTAAGTTCAAACTGGTTTTGAATGTGCTTGACTTGATTGAAAGAACTTGATTGTTTTGGTCTGAAATGGAATTCTATGTGCAGCTTTGTTAAATCATATTCTGATTTGTGAGAGTTGCATAGAAGAATTGGGTTCCTTGAGTTAAAGTGAACTGACATCTGCACCGACCTACATTTGCCAATTCTTTATGTGTGGATAGTCCTTGGGCTTATATGCATATACATTAATAGTTCATATGTACTGACCTGTTCATTGGTTGATATTCAGAAATCATCATGTGCATTGATATGTGTTGACAAGTTTGATTGATGAGATGAATAGCTATAAATGAACTAAACTTAAATTCTTGGACTGAACTTGATAGTTTTGGTATGATCATGGGATTCATGTATGACTTGCCTAAACCACATCTGATATGTGAGTTCATGAAAATCTCAGTTTGAAAATCCATAAATCACTCATATGTGGCTTTGCATTTTAATATGTGAACATGCAGGTTGAACACATGTCAATTACATATTTGATTTCAATGTGCATGTGGCCAGTTTTGGATTGAAACTGGAATTTAGACTGAACCTTGGATCCATGAGAGGAATGCATTTTACTTTACTCCAATGCATGTTTTTCACTTGGCTAAATCAAGTTTTCATAAATGGGTTGAAAATGGCTTCTTCAAGTGCTTGGACTCATAACTCTCATGATTTGAATTTCTTGAAAGTGCAGGTTTCAAGATACCCACAAACCTTTGTAATCATGGTAAGAATTCAATAAAGTATATGTGTCCAAGTGGGTAAGTTGGGTTTAATTTATTTGACAACTTAATTGTCTTTTGATTAAGTGAGCTTCATGATGCATCATGCTCAATTTAATTCCCATTCTTTCTTGCAAGATCTGATTTGATTTGATGTTTTAAAACCCCTCATGCATGCCATTTAATTGTATTTGAATGGAGTTAATTATATAAATAGACTTTTGGCTTTTCAATGTGACTTAATTCACTTTTCTGCTCTGTTAGTAAAAGTGTCGACTCACAGAGTCAACACTTATGTTGAGTTGTTCTGTTTGCTATATTGGTTTATGAGTCCAGACAGAAAGTGTCGACTCTATGAGTCAACACTTTTCATCTGGGTGTTTTGTTTTGTTTAAAACAGAACACGTTGGAAAAAGTGTCGACCCAGTGAGTCGACACTTTTGCCCCGTGTCCTGATTTCTTCATCGGGACAAAATCTGCTGAGAAAACTATCGACCTCAAGGGTAGACACCTTCTCTGGGTGACCCGGATCGGGTTTGCCGGATTGATTTCGAACTCCGAGTTTAAAGGTCCGATTGGGGTAGTGTTTTACCCCATCACCCTTAGGGTTTCTCTACATATGTTAGGGATGATTAGAGAGGGTTTTTAGAGGGGCTAAGGTGTCTTTTGGTCTTCTATTTCCTGCCCCATTTATATCATACGCTATCCATCGAAGGGTGATATACCTTTGGGGCTAATACTTTCCATCTGCTGCAGGAGAGAAAGAACGAGAGAAGAGGAGGCGACTTCAACTCAAAATCCGATCTACTTTCGTCAAGATTTGAAGCTCGTTGATGAAGAGAGTTGCAAGCGGAATGAAGCGACGAATCTGAGGACGTCTTCATCTCAATCAAAGGTTCACATTGACCTGAAGGGAAGAAGAACAAGAACGTAAAGGAGGGCTATGCACCATCAAGGAGGAGGAAGAAGAAGCTACTGGAGATCATCTTCCATGAGCCTGACCCTTGATCTGGAACCCGCGGCTGCTGCTCTCCATGGTCTGTGAGTTTGAGCATTTCTATCTCAAGCCGGCAACCTTCACTCTCCAACTCATCTCTCCAGTGCACCCTACCTACTGGTTAAAAGGAGTCGTGGGACATTCATGGGAGAAATATATATACATTAGTTTTTATTCATTTGTAATGTTCTTTTTAACCAAAATACAGTTATGCAACATATTGATTGATCTTTTCTTAATGTGTGCAGGCTTGATTGGAGTTGGGATTTGAATGAACAAATTCGGATCCTCAAGGAGGACGACCGACTACTCCATTCAGCTGCGGATAAGACTTTCTCCAAACTAGGCTTCAAGAAAGATCTACTTACGGCCATTGGAGAATCAAGGGGATATTTCTACATCCTACTCATGTTTATTTCCCTGTGTGCTTCATAGTTTATCTTCATTCACATACTGCTGTGGGTGATTATTGTATATCCTTTGTTCTGTGTTAAACTGAATATCATTGTTTGTGTGGGCGGAGCTACGTCTCCGCGTGGTCTAAGTGTCCGGGGTGTGATCCCCGCGCGTGTGTGTGTGCTGCAGTGGTAGTGTTTTGGGGCTTGTCCCCGTGTGTGGACATCGCTGCGGAAGCAGCGTGTGTGGTTGGGGTTCATCCCCGTGTTGCTATATTTTGTAGCGTGGAGTGAAGCCTCACCCGGTTAGGTGAGGGGTGGACGTAGGGAGCCCGTCATGGTCCCGAACCACGTTAAAAGCCTTGTGTTGTATGTGATTGCCTGTGTGATTGTCATTTCTTCTATCTCCCTTCATAGGTACATTATACAGGTTTTTAACTCACTACACTGTCACACACTGCTACCTCTATTATCCATGTTGATCATAATTTTCTTGATTAGTTGCACTAACTATCCGTGTGAGATAGGGAAGTTTGAGAGAACGTCTTAATCTCACTTGAAGTTTTTGTTAATCAACATTGTTAATTCTACATCTGTTAAGAAAGTTTTTAAAATCCGCCATCTCGGCAAGGGGACAATTCAACCCCCCTTCTTGTCCGCCATCGCTCTGGGCCAACAAGACGGTTGGTTGGAGGACCGTTTAGTTCCATCTTTTGTGCTTCCGTCTTTGTTTGCGTCTCTCTTTGAGTTTGCTGCCTGTAGCGGTCCCCTGTGGACCGTCTATGTTGTCAGGTGGCCGGTGGATTGACCGTTCAGTTCCATCTTTTGTGCTTCCGTCTCTCCCTCAGTTTTTGTTGTCTACGTCCTTCAGAGGTTGGTACTTGTGCGGTCCTGCATGGGCCGTTTCACATTGTTAACGGTCATTTGTCAAACCGTCTAGTTTACTGAGGTACGCTGCTACTCTTTATATTTCTGTGGCTTTGTTATCATTCCGCGGTCCTTCAAGGGCCGTTTGACCGGTTCCTCGGTCGTTCGATAGATCGTTCAGATTGCTCAGGTATGCTTCTTTCTCTCCTGCTTCAGTCCATTCTTGTCCTGTCTTGTTTATTTATTTTTATTGCTCCCTGTCACCACACGGTCCAACGAAGGATCGTTTACACTCCCTGAGCGGTCTCCCATCAGACCTCGTATGTACTACAGTGCACCTGAGGTTCATAGTTGAGTGTTATTTCATATCATTTACACTTATTTTTGGGTGCCATTCATCTCCCTTGGTTGTCATTTATCTCTGCATGATTACTGTCATATTGTCATATTGTTTGATCATTGATTGTTAGCTTTAGGCTAGACTTTGCATGCACTCCGGTGCTCATAGGATTCATCCATTCTATCATACTAGTTGCATTCCTACCTTGGTAGGGGATCCTCTCTTCACCATATTCCTTGGATTCCTACACGGACGCCGGGCCGGTTGTACCTTTCCACCCCTTAGTTTCGCATTTTGCATACGTTGTGAGAGAGTTAACCATATATTAACCCAAAGTCCGGACCTTCTTCCTATAGGACATCCATGTCTTGAGGAAATTATGCTTAATTTAAGTCATTAAAAGGCCCACCAAAACTTTAGAAAAGTAAAAATTAACAATCATATCAACTTGTTTGATCTTGGTTGACCCCTCTCACACCTATATTGTTGTTTGGGCTAAGCCCATTTGTGTTATTTTGTGTGGCATCCCCCATCATCCATATAGGTTTTGTTGTTAGGCCCATTTAGGCTAGTCCATTCTGTGTGTCCATTTGTCTAGTCACAGTGTCCTAGGTTTTTTTCCCCTTTGCATTATTGAGTCAACCCCCTCGCTGATTCTCAAGCCCTTTTATTTCCCTCATTGTATTTTCCTGATTATCCTGTATAAAGTCTCCATTTGCCCTCATGGAGCGTCATTTTTCTCCTGTATATTACTCTTCTTCTTCCCCGTCTTCCTATTCCCGTGTGGATTCCTCTTCCCACGCGGGCCCATCTTCTCGTGGCCCTTCCGACCCGCAAGCAAATCTCATGGCCCACCTATCATCTCTTTCTTGCCAAACGGCCCCGGCCCAAAAATTCATTGCTAATCATCTTAATGGGTCTTATTCTCATAACGAGCTTCCCTCTTCTACTCTTAGCGGGCCCCTTCCTTTAATGGGCCCCCTTATTCTCTGAATGGGCCCCATGTTGCTGCTGGCCCAATCAGTCCTTATTCCCGCATTCATGATCCTTCTAGGCCCACATATCCTACCATTCCCGGAATGGGCTTTCATTCTTCTCAGTCCGGATCCCCTTATCCGGCCCAATACCATATTTCTGGTCCAAATTCACACTCTCTTGCTCAGGCCAGCTTGCATCCTTCCCGATCTCTCCCCATCGAGGAGATGATTACTCAAACCCAATGCCAGCTTGATGAACTTCAACGTCAAATTGATCTCAAAACTTCTTTGAGTGTCCCGTTTGCATTCCAAGGTCTTCAGCTTCCACCGCGTTCAGAAATTCTAGCATATCACCGCTATGGTGGAGTCGGTGACCCTTATGTGCACTTGAAGGAGTTTGTTTATGAGTCGACCCAATTCTGACATGACCAACGTTTGATGGCCTATCTGTTTGGTCTGTCTCTAGAAGGCCCGGCTCCGGATTGGTTCTTTGCATTGTCGCAAGATCAACTGGTGAATTTCCAAGCCGTTCAAGAGAAATTCCTTCAGCAGTATCAAGACCAAGTTCGGCCCAAATATTCCTTGGTTGATCTAGCCCATGAGAAGATGAAGCCCGATGAGGAGTTCTCTACCTTCACTAACTACTAGCGTCGCCTTGCCGCTCAAGTCCCGGGGCACATTCCGGAGGGAGAGCAAATCAAGATGCTCATCTCTAATGCAACGCCCGAGTATCGGTTCATTTTAGCCTTGAATGATATCGCCTCATGGCAACAACTTTATAGCCGAGCCCGCTTCATCAGCCAACAACTCCAAGTTTCCCTTGACCCCGAGTCCCCTTCACCTCCTACGCCCACATATGCCTCCTATCCATATTCTTCCATGAGTCAGTCATCCACCACATATCCTTCCATGAGTCAGTCATCCACAACATATCCTTCCACGAGTCAGCCTTCCGCACCCATATACCCACATGTGTCTCAGCCTGTGTCTTCCCCTCCGGTCAAGGGAACATCACACCCCGAGTAGGTGGATGCCGTCTACATACCTCCCACATCCCTTTCCGCTCCACATATGCCTCCACCGAGTCATGCCACCAGTTGCCATGCGCATGTGTCTTCACAACCCCTGCTTCCTTCTCCACTTCCCTCTCCATCACCTTCCCATATCCCTCGGCATCCGACTTGCCCGAAGCAGGCTCTTCCTCCTTCATTGCCGGAGTCTTTCACCGATATTTTCAAGGCTTTGATGGCCACTCACTCATTGCAACTCCCTCCAGTGGTGCCTTGCCGACCCGCGGTTGGAGATGTGCTTCAATTTTGTGATTATCATCGACAGTAGGGACATTTGGTTGAGGATTGCTCCGAATTCTGAGATCATATTTATTGTTTGGAAGCTCAGAAGAGGATCGATTGGGTTGTCATGCATGAAATCACTCTAGATCTTCACAGCAAGTAGCAGCAGCAGCAGGCGCCACCCAGGTAGCCATCTCCACTACAAGACCAGGGTCACCCTTGTGATCCATCATCTAGCGATGCATCTGCTCCGTCACCTTTTTCTTTTCTATACCATCTTCACCGTCTCCTACTCTATCCCCACAGCCCCCACCAACCCAAGCCTCTGCTCAGACAAGGGCTACCTCTCCTTCCTCCTCCATTTCCACCACCGCTTCTACTCTCGATGCCACTCGACGTGTTATGTCGATGCGTCAAAGGTGGGCGTCACGACTCTCCACTTCCTCCGCCTCTCCACCACTATTACCATTCTCACCTCCACCACCTCAATCGACCACATCACCCTCTCCACCATCTCCAATACCCCTACCGCTATCACCACCGCACTCACCGCCTCCTCCTCCAGTAACCCCTATCCCATCACTTCCACCATCTCCACCGCCTTTACCCTCTCCTACGTCTCCACCTTTACCTTTACCCACACTTACGCCTTCCGAGCCTTTACACACGCCTTCCAAGCCTTCTCCACCCCTTTCCCCACCTACTTCCACCCCACGGAGTGGGTGTGCATTACCCATGGTGCCCCTTGGGTCTAGTCCCCAGGGAGACAATAAGCCAAGTCAGGATGATTCATGGCCAGTCGTGTATTTCAAGATTCAAGATGTCATTTGCCGCATGCCAATCTGAGTCCTAGTCCCTGGCTGTTTTGGGGATGATGAGCCTACACTTTCAAAGATGGTTGCAAAGAACAGTTCCCTTACATTGGTGCCAGTTTCTTCAAAAGCGAGGCCGGTAGCAATCTCTCTGCTCGCCGGGAAGTTCACCATTGATGTTGTTCTTACCTCTCGCTCGATCGCTGTTCGTTTCACTGGCCAAGAAGGGTTCTCCCCCAGATGGTGCTAACTCATACGGCTGCCAAGAGCCTGATGGATTCCCTATTCAAGGGACAATTGGCCGTATCTTCAGCACCCTCCAAGGACATTCTGCACTTGTTATGCAATCTTTCTCGGTTTATTGGTGAGTCGGCCACGTCAACGCCGCACATTACTCTCCCGTAATTTTGTCCTGATCTTTTGGTAAGGGAGTTATGCTTCAGGTCCGATTGCCGAGTGAAGATGCCGAATCTTATGTTGGTAGTACCGAGTGACAAAACTCCATGATTTTCTGATGTTCATCTCAAGGAGTTATCTATCCAAGAATGTCCTCCTGTGGTTAGCACTGGGTGTCTAGGGGCAACTGCCCCGACGAAGCTACATATTCATGACCGGGCTAGGTCATCTGCCAGATGGGCCTGTTATTTGAGGAGACATTACAGATCAAGAAGGCCGAAGGTCCGGGTCCGTACCAGGTAGGCCCGTGTTCAAGAGATTGCTGCTAAGAATTGAAGAGGCGGCGGCACAAGTACAAAGGCCGCATGTTGTGCACTCGAGGGGCCACTACTTCTTCTTCTCCTTTCTTCCATTCATCATTTCTTCTACTCAGCTCCCACCCTTGGGTGGTGTATTTACCTTCTCCCAATCCAGTTTCTATTATTTTCTCCTCTCTTTTCGGGTCCGTAAACCCCCATTCTTCTTTCTCCCCTCATCCGGAACCTCTGGATTCTCCATTTTCTCATGATTCTAGGTCTCTACATATGTCATTCTTTCATCCCGCTTTCGGGGCTTCTTCTGATCCTTCTCCTCCGGTATCCCCGGGTTCTATTCCTCATTCTCTTTCCCCAACCCTGTCGGATGTTTATGATTCTTTTTCCCCGACTTTGTCGGGTGTCTATCGTTTTCCTTCCCCGACCTTGTTGGGTGTTCATGCATCTTCTTCCCCGCCTCTAGCGGGTGATCTCTACTCTCCTTCTCTGACCATGTCAGATGATTCTTATTCTCCTCTTTCTTCTTACGCCTCCTCACCCTTTCGGGGTTCTTGCCATTTTTCATGTTGTTTTTGAGGCTTTAGTCTGTCTTGATCTCAGTTAATTCCGATTTATTCTATATCTGGTTCCTTGTTATCAAGGCCTCAGAGCCTTAACGAGGGAGTTCTAGCCCTCGTGTCTCTTCCTTTTTATCCCTTCTTCGTCCAGTATGATGTCTGCCACCCCTCTATGTTGAGGGATCCAATCCTTTGCTCTCCTTCCATCCTTTATCTTGGCAAGTAAGGAAGACAAAGCTTGCGCTCCCCAAAGCTCGATGATCGAAATCGCTTCAAGATGTCAGTTTCCACGCCATGGATTTGCAAAGGTATCTTTTATTTTGTGCAAGAACATGTTATCATTGCTATTACTCTGTTATTTCTGCACGCTCTTATAGTGCTGGTTCCTCGATGTTAATGAGTGGCATTACACTTTAGTTAGTTCGCTTAGTCAAATGAGTTTGTTCTTGCAGCATCTTAGGCTAGTGATAGCTTAGTGCTGGGAGTCTAGTTTCTTTCCCCATCGTTGAGGGTGACCCCTTTTGCATGGGTTTTTCACACACGTCACGGTGAGCCATAGCCGATCCCTCTGAAGCAACACCGTTGCTGCTTTGGCCATACTATGGGTATGCATGAAGGCCTTTTCTCTTCTTTGCTCGACCAAATGCAGGGGCAAGAGATCAGCGGATGAAATAACCAACCTAGGCATTCCCCAATACGAGAGAGGTTTCAAATAGGGGCAGTCTTAGAAAAAGAAATGAATGAAAAATACCATGGAAAATGTCCCTGATCCTAGTAACCGGGCCTGCTTCTCCTAAGACAAGATATGAGGTTCGCATAAAACGGTGAAGGGTAGTGTAACATCACGTGAGTATCAAAATCAAAAGTGCGCTTTATTTCAATTTTTGTCCAATAAGGGCTATGTCAAAATTATATATGAAAATCAATGTAAAGTTATGATTAAAGAATCAAAGCCCCGACGCAACAGACCTACTCTTTGAGGGGTGGTGCCCTAGAAGGAAGTCAAATCCTGATGTCTCACATCCTGCATAAAGCTTATCTCTAATTTTTCTTCTATTCCTCCCTCTTAGGCTGGGATGAATCCCGGGTATGGCCTCAGTAGGGGCACCGTTCTTTGGAAGCGATTGGTTATGGTGAGCCACTCTTAAATGCACGCCTTGCTCAAGGGGAGTCCTTAGTGAGAGGGGGCGGAACGATGACTCCCTGACCAGTAATTTTAGCCCGTCTTTGGGTGTTGCAGATTGTTTTGTCAAAATATGAAAAAATCAAATATTGTCAAAAAAAATCTAAAAAAATCAAATATTGTTCAAAATCCAATTAAAAATAAAAAAAATTCAAAAATATTTATCTTCTGTTCCTATTTTTCTTTTGTTTTAAAGACAGTTATGATTTGTTTGCTAAGTGTGCAGGTCGCAGGTGTTCAAGCTTTTGCTCTGCCTCCCATTCAAACTTTGCTGATCTGTCCTCTCTTTCCTCAAACTGGTCTCTCGATCTATTCCGAAAATCATGTCCTTCTCATGCTTTGTTTCGCTCAGCTTTTGATCATATCTTCGTGAGAGAGGGCTCTTTGCCTCACTGTTGCGAACCTGGCAGTTCTGCTTCATCAGATCTTGGGCTTCATTGAAGAGCATAGCTGTCATGTCTCGTGTTGTCCCCTTGTGGTCGTCGTCCAGGTGTCTTATCCCCTAGGGTCATCTCATGCATATTCTAGGTCCACGTGTTGTCTCGTTCCGCCATGTGTTGCATGTGTCATTGTCCCGTGTGGTTGTTTCACATGCGTTATGTCTCCCCTGTGATTGTCTTAGATGTCCTTGTCCTACGTATTTCTGTCGCACTACATATGGCTTCATTCTACATGGTGTGTTGTCCCGTCGTGTGTTACCATGACCCACTATTTTCTCCATTCTCATGCTTGTTGTTTGTTTATGTGGTGCTTTGCATGTGTTGCTTGCTTGTAAATTCTTCGTTATGTTATGTGTTTTTCGTTCATTTGGCCATTATGTTTTCATTTTGTTCATAAAAATCAAGAAATGAAAATCCAAAAAAATGTCGTTTCGCCTGCAAGGGTAAGTTAGGTGTTGCTCTCTACCCCTTCTCATTGTTGCATTACTATATGGTATCTATATTATTATATTATCTCAAGAACCGGCTAGTCACTCACGTGTTTCAGGATCTGACGTTCCCCTACAACAAAAATAATGATGATCTAGGTCCACGTGTTTAATCATCGGATAGGTCGTTAGGTTGGGAGGATTGGGGGACAACAGTTCTGTCTCGCACGTCGTGATTGTAGATAGCATCCTGACCCTAATTTGTCCAATCTAACAATATTATTCTCGAGTATTTTCTATTTTATGCGTTTCTTTGTATTCATTTTAATGATTTCTTTTTTTTAACCCAGCATGCATCATGCGCATCCTTTTGAGCATTCATGTCCCATGGTCTGTGTGAAAGTGTCTCATTAGTGATGGATGATTGTGCATTCAGAGTTTTGGGTAAGAGGAACAATTCCATTCAGAGTTAGAAGGTTTTCTCTGGTTCGTTCACTTGATTTGATTGACTAAGAGTCCCCGTCTGGAGGTTTTAGTCTGCTTTACTTTTTTTACTGCTTGTTCCGATTCCCTCATTGGTTGTGGATTGTGTCCCCTGATGAGGTTGCTTATTTTCTCCTGCTATTTTATTTAGTTAGTTTCTCCAGACTGGTGTCATTCTGGTCTAATTGTTCCCCGTGTTTGGTTCGGAGTTTTTCAGAATATTTCTATTGCTTGTTGGCAAGAAAACGAGTGTCTTTTTACCTTAACACCCGCTTTTCAGTCTGCTCCGCTTCATCTCCATGTTCCATTTCACTTTCGCTTCACCTCTACTCGCTCCCCTACAAAGAGGACGTTAAGGAGGGGCATCTGTTGACACCCGTTTTTTGCTTATAAGTTGAGTCATTTTCTTACCATCATTTTTGATGTCTCGAGTTGTCCATTACTCATTGAGCCATTTGTAGGCATATCTTTGGGCTTGTCTTATGGGTATCTTCCTCCCTGGATAGGTTTGCTTTTGAATGGACCTTGATATCACTTGGTCTTTGGGGAAAATGGGCTTATTTATCCCAATTTATTAATTTCCACCGCCGAGCACATACACGGTCTAGACACAGACCGTGCATCTCTTGGACGGTTGTTTTTGAGACCGCGTGAGTCTTACGGTGATTTATCTCTGGATTAGTTGGATTTTTCTAAATTTCCACCGACAACCGTATACACGGTCTATCGTTGGGCCGTTTACTTAAGTTGAATGGTGCACTATTAGACCGTGTATCTCCTAGAGTCCTAAATCGGTTGGTCGTTCAGATAATTATCTAATTATTCTATTTTTATTGAATTATCATTGACACTTGTAAGCGGTCCAGCATTGGACCATGTGAAGAGGTAAGCGGCCCATCGTTCGACCGTGTACCAGGGCGTGATCCTTGGATTGTTTGAGTTTTCTCTCTCCACCCGTGGTTAAACCTCTCACTTGCTCTGCCATTTTCTCCACGGATTCTCAATCAAATGAGACCATGTTTGATCCTGGCCGGAGATGTAAATATTATCTACGAATTATCCTAAATAATCGTGGCTTAATTCGCGGTGGAAAACCCTAATTCGGGGCTGGACATGCAGGGGTCTATAAATAGAACCCTTGGTCCGAGGTCACGAGGGGGGGGGGGAGATCCAACGTCTACGTCGAAGTGTTGCTGAGTTTTTGAGTAAACTATAGCCAGGGAGGGAGGCTCTACGCCCATTTGAGCCTCCGGTTCAGGGAGTAGTGTTTATTTGGTGTTTTGGTCTAGGCGTCTAAGTCATTCTTTCACCCATTGCATGCTCATCCTCTTCCCCTTTCATCCACGTTTTTGACTGTCATCTCCATTCTAACACCCCTCCTATTGCTTTTCACACAACATAGGGGTTAAAAAAACCCAACCCCCCAGGTATCCCCCATTCCATTTGTGATGTTAGTCCTTCATCACTTTCTATAGTTATTGCACGTTCCAGGGCTAATTTGGGTTACATTGTCTTGTTATTTGCTTTGTTTTGTAGGTCAATAGAAGCTAAGCACGAGGCCCATCCCCTCTGGCCGGCCGGAAGGGGTGGAGGAAGACGTTCCACATCTTGGGGTTTGGACGGTTTACACGGTCTACATTCGCCCGCTTGAAGACGTGCGTGGTCTCAAAAGGACCGTTCATCTCCCTCCTGCGTCCTGTCACAGACCATGTAAGTACCAGCCCGTTCTTGATCCCATGTTCCTCTACAGTGATGTAAGTGGTCTATCGATCAGCCGTATACATTCTTGGGCAGTCCTCCGTAGACCATGTTCATCCCTTACAGCACTGTACATTGGCGAGTGCCTCATCTTCTCCTTTTCCAAGGTACGTAGTGCTATTATTTTGCATTTCGTGTCTTGGTGGCGATCACGACCTATTCACATACTTTCCCCACCCTTTTAGAATTTAATTTCCATATTTTTATTTAGAAAGAAGGGAAATGAAAGGGAAAGATAAAAAGGGGGGAAATATATCTACACACGCGAGCCAAAAGTAAGGGTCGCGTAGGTTGGTTCTGAGTCTATTTATAGGTTTTAGCTAGGGTTTCATGGATTAGAATGAACATAGAGTCCTAATTAGGTCATCAATTCGATCTAAATCTATCTTAGAACTTTCTAGCTATTAGATTGCATCGATCCCAAGAGATTAGGATGCCAAAGTTTCAAGTTTTTCACATTTTCTTCTATTCACAGAACTGGGGTTACCTAGCGGTCTAGCTTAGGACCGCTTTTAATAGCCAACCGGTCGCCCGATAGACCATTTGTGACTTTGGGCGCCGAGTTTGAATCATTTCAAACTATTGGTCATATATCCGTTGATTTATCCTCTAATTAGTATATTTATCCTCTAATTAGTATAGTTATCCTCTAAATTTCATGAATATCCTATTTTAAGCTTCTAGAATGTGGGCTAAACCTTGTGGGCTTGGTTTTAGGCCTTTTGGGCTTACTTAAAAGACCAAGTTAATTAATACATATTGGGCCTTATTATTTGGTTTCAATTTAACCCAAACTCTTTTAATAATCCATTTATCTCTTAGAAAATCTTAGAAATTCTAAATAAATTTTAGAAAATTCTAAAATATCATATACAAAATTTTGGGGTATTACACCCTCTCCCACTTAAGAGAATTTGGTCCCCAAATTCTAATATATATGTTTTAAAGGAGAGTGTACTTATATTCAAATAGATCGAGAAATCTCTTGCGCATGGCTTCTTCTGTTTCCCATGTTGCTTCATGTAGGCAAGATTTGGTCCACTGAACTTTGACCATGGGAATGGTCTTATTCCGAAGTTGACGTACCTCTTATTCAATTATTTTGATTGGCTTCAGCTCGTACATCAAATCCTTTTAGATCTCTAGATTATCATAAGTGATAACGTGTAATGGGTCATAGACATATTTCTTTAACATAGAGACATGAAATACATCATGAACTCCTGCCAATTGAGGGGGTAAAGCTAGTCGATACGCCACCTCTCCAACCCTTTCAAGAATTTCAAAAGGGATAATGAATCTTGGTGTAAGCTTGCCTTTGATGCCAAACCTTTGAATATCTCGACCCGGAGAGACCTTGAGAAATACATGGTCACCTACTTAGAATTCCAGGTCACGCCTTCGATTATCAGCCTACGATTTCTGTCTATCTTGGGCCATCTTGAGTCTTTCTCGAATTAGCTTAACCTTCTCAGTAGTATCCCTTATCAATTCTGGACCTAGAAGTTGTCTTTCCCCAACTTCACTCCAGCAGACAGGTGAGCGACAGCTTCTCCCATATAGTGCCTCAAATTATGCCATCTGAATGCTAGCTTGGTAACTATTATTGTAGGAGAATTCCACTAGAGGTAAATGGTCGTGCCAGCTTCCACCGAAGTCTATCACACATGCCCTCAGCATATCTTCTACCACTTGATTGGTTCTTTCGGTTTGTCCATCAGTTTGTGGATGAAACACAGTGCTAAAACTTAATCGGGTCTCCAAAGAATGTTGCAGACCCTTCCAGAATTGTGAAGTAAATCGAGGGTCTCGATCAGAAATAATAGTGACAGGGACACCATGTAATTTAACAATCTCATTTAGGTATAAGGCAGCCAAGATATCCACAGACCATCGGCTTTTAATAGGTAGAAAATGAGCCGATTTTGTTAAACGGTCTATGATCACCCATATTCCATCATGTCCACCTCTTGATTTAGGTAGTCCCATGATAAAGTCCATCCCTATACTTTCCCATTTCCATTCTAGAATTTCCAAGGGCTGTAGTTTTCCAGCAGGCCTTTGATGTTCTACTTTAATCTGTTGACAAGTGAGGCAATGTGACACATAGTCCGCTACTTCCCTTTTCATATTGGGCCACCAATAATTCCTTTTAAGATCTTGATATATCTTGGTAGCACCAGGGTGAATGGCGTACTTAGATTTGTGAGCTTCTTCTAGGATTAATTTCTTAGTATCAACATGATCCGGTATACAAACTCGTCCCTTGAATAACAATCTTCTATCATTTACAATAGAGAAATCCGGTTGTTGCTCCATATTGGCTTTAATCTCCAACAACACAGGGTCATTATCTTGGAGTTTGACTAGATCTTCTATTAATGTGGGTTATGCCCGGATATTGGCTATAAAGCAATCCTCTTTCTTCTTCATATTAATATCTAAATTCAACCGAGCAAATTTAGAAATAAGATTGGTCATACCTTTCATAAGATTTGATAGCTTTCCTATTGGTTTCCTGCTGAGCGCGTTGGCAACAACATTCGCCTTGCCATGATGATATTGTTTAGCAAAATCAAAGTCCTTAAGGTATTCCAACCATCGCCTTTGCCTCATATTTAGCTCTTTCTGAGAGAATAGATATTTCAAGCTCTTATGGTCCGAATAGACCGTGAATTTCTCTCCATAAAGGTAATGATGCCAAATATTCAAAGCAAATATAACCGCAGATGTAATGCCCCATAATTTTTATAAATTAATTTTGATATATTTAGGAATTTTCTGGAAATTGTCAAAGGCCCAAAGGATTTAAGGACCAAGCCCATGAAGCTTGGCCCATATTCTAGAAGATTAATTAGCTTATTCACGGAATATAGAGATAAATACCCATGGATTAGATAATTAAGTGGATAATAGAATAAAAGAGTTTGAATTAATTCAAATTCGGCGACCAAGATCTGTAGCAGTCTATCGTGAAACCGCTACATAACAATAAGCGGCCCATTAATCGACCGCTAATTCCTGTGAGTTCCGTGAGTAGAAGAAAGAGCAAAAAGATTAGATTTTTGATGGGTTATCACCTAGAGATCGAGGTGGGAGGACTAGTAAACATCTCAAGGACTCTCAGTAGTCGACCTAAGGTTTAATAAGGACTCTAGGATCGTTCTAATCCTCAAACCCTAGCCAAACCCTATAAATAGACCCTACATTTGACCTGTGAGACCCTTACGTTTGGCTCGCGTGGAATCAAGGTAAGAAGGTATTATTTTGGGTAAGTTATTTAGAAGTTTTTATTCCCAATACATAGGACTAACGTCCCTCAAAATTTCATGTTAGGAGATCAATCACAGAGGTAGTTAAAGGCGCTCAAAGTTGCTAGTTCCACATTGGCGACCCAGGAAACTGAGCAAAAGTTCGATGAAGATCAAGGGATTAGGTAACCAAATCGAGGTAATTAGCATTAGTGCCTTTAAAACTTTTTCTTCCCCTTAGTATCTACTTCTTACCCTCCAAATTTCAAGTCCATAGGTCAAGAGAGTAAGGAGTTAGAGCAGCGTGAAGTTGTTGATTTACCACAGGAAGTGCAGAAGTAGGATTGACTTTCAGTCTGAAATTCCAAGCCTAAAGGCCTTAACAGAGGTAGGTCATCTCATGAATAGCTAAAATATCATTCTAGGGATAAAAGTCCTATTGTTTCACTAGATTTCATGAACTATGCATCAATAATTTCATGTTTTATGCATATAGTATATATTCATGCATATTCTTAGCCCTAAATAAGTTAAGAGGAACTTTCTTGTTGATTCATAGAAAACCCATGCATATTGTTAGCTTAACCTTCGTTCTATCATGATAGAGAAGTTTATACATGTTGATTTTCAGACATGATGTGTTTTAGATATAGTTTCATCTTATTTATTGAAGTTTACTGTCAGACGTTCTCTAGCGGCCTTGTCTTCGACCGCCAACCTTTGAAGTAGCCCTACGATAAACCGCTATACACTCTATAAATTTGATTTTTATGAAACATCTGGCGGACCATAGATAGATCGTTAAAGTTTCTCTGGCGGCCTTACAATAAACCTTCAACTGTCTGTACCGGTTCTATAGTGCCCCAGAAATTATATAAGTTGTTTCTAGATTAATTTATAATTTATTGTAATTTATAAGGGCTAAATAAATTTATAAAAGGATTATTGAGTTTATTAGTCATTATAAGGTCCAATTGTGTTAATCAATTAACCTAATCCACTTAAACAAATCAGAAAGGTTTAAAGACCAGCCCATTTAATTTGGCCAATATTCTAGAAGGTTATTTACGGATTTTAAAGGATAAACACCACTTAATAGGATAACTAGATGAAAAATAAATAAAAGAGTTTTATTAAAATTAAAATCATGAATGCGTCAAATGTAACGGTCCATCAGGCGACCGCCACAGCCTTGTGACGCGTATACCCTAGACCGTCACAGCCTGCAAGTTCCATAAGTAAGAGAATGCATAAAAAGATTAGAACTTGATGATCCTATCCATAAGAGACCTAATTAGAATGACATGTAAAATCACTAGGGACTCTTGGAAGTCAGGTTTTAGCAGAATAAGGATAGATACAAATTATATAAATAATTATATAGGATAATTAGAAAAAGAGTTTGATTAATGTTGAACTCTGGGAACATTGAATGTAACGGTCTATCGTGAGATCGTCACATGCTAGTAACGCAGGGGTCTATGACCGTTACACCCTGTTAGTTCCGTGAAGTAAAGAACGAGTAGAAAGATCAGAACCTTGAGATCCTATCCACTAGGGATTGACTTGGGAGAGTTTCATAACTCTACTAAGGACTCTTAGGGATTAGATTCTGGTAGATTAAGGACTCTAGAATCGATCTAATCCTCAAACCCTAGCTAGAACTCTATAAATAGGACCTAGTTCTGAACTGCGCGACCCTTACTTTTACTCGCGTGGAATCAAGGTAAGGAGTCATAATATCATGTAAGTTCTTTAGAGGAAGTTGTTTACAATACTTTAGACTAACTCCTCTCCAAATTTCACGTCTTTAGGTCAAGAGGTCGTGGAGTTAGAGCCCAAAGAAGTTGCTGAAAAGTCATAGGAAGAGGAGAGCTAGGGCACGTTTTTCAAACGCTAGATTGGAAGTTTAATGCCAAAGTTAAGAGGTAGGTTATCTCATGAACGGCAAAAATCTCTTGATATGACTAAAAGCTCTCTGGTTTGATTGAATTCCATGAATGATAGATCATGAATTTCATGTTTTAATAGTTCTATGCATTCATACATCTCTTAGCCCTAAGTAGAAAATTAAAAGATGTTATCTTAAACCCATGCATGTAGATAGCCTATACTTTATTATCATGCCTAGGATAGACATGGTATTTGATTTACAGACATGATGTGTGTTGATCTATTAGGTTTCATATCAGTTTCTGTCAGCAGACGCTCTGACGCATCATGGTAGGACCGTCACATACATGTAACGGCCTTACGACAGACCGTCACACACTCTGTTATGTTTTCGTTTCACTGTTGTCTCTAACGCACCAGGATAGGAGCGTTACATTACTGTAATGGCCCCTCGATAGACCGTCACAGACACTGTGATGCACCCCTATTAGACCGTTAGACTTTGTGTTCTGTCAGCTCATGACAGAATAGTTACCAATTATGTTTACTTATAATTAACCCTAGATAGCTAAGTTTTAACCTGTTATGTGACTCTTAAGTTATCTAATTGTTCATGATAGGTATTGCATGTTATTTTAAGTTATGCTAGTTTCATGTACCAAAAGTTCTATAGTTTTGTATTATAAATCATGATTTCTAAATGTTGTATTGACTGAGTTTATCTTGGCTTCACAACGATTATACATTCTCTCTTTATCAATAGGGTCGTTTCTATAAGTACATGGCACATATTCCGGTATGTTGTCCATTAGTCCACTTTGCACTATAGGAACATTATTCTTGGACTTGAGGACCTCTCTATTGGATATTCCTTCCAATGGACTGGGAAATCTTGTTTCAAGGCCTCCGTAATTCTCCGCGAGCCTGGGATTCCCACTAGGACGCCGAGTTGATTGTACCATTAAAACCCATTGATTAGACTACACTATCGATGTTTTCTGATTATCAGTAATGTAACGGCTCTGTGTTGGACCGTCAGGCACATGTAACAGCCCAATATAAGACAGTCACATTCATCTGAGTTTGAATTCTTGATTCGGGATTCAGACTAATGTAGTGGTCTAATCCTTGACCGTCACATAATGTAACGGCCCAATGCATGACCGTCACCTTTCTCTGAGTCTATTTTTATTGTTCTGGACTTGGATCATTGTAACGGCCCACTACTGGAGCGTTACATGATGTAACGGCCCAGTAAACGACCGTCACATTGCTTGAGTATTTAACCCAAGGTTTGACCCAAGGGTTGATATTCCAAAGGTTCTGGATGGACTAATGATAGTCTAAAACTTATAATATTAATCAATAAACTTAATATAATGATTGGAAAGAGAAAAGAATGTACCGTTATACTGTCAATTTATTTCCATGAGCATGACATTATTTAAGTCTTTTTTCTTGATCTCTCATACTCTGAATTGAAGCATTCATTCATTGATTATTGTTATCATGAGTTATTAAACTTATTACATTCTTGGCCATACTTTATTATTACACTCATGGAAGTAGCTTGAATTATACGTGAAGATGCAGTTCGGGCGCTGATTGTGTCCAACGGCTCTATGCTAATCCCCACGGCTGATTGCCGGAAACATACTATTTTATAAACCATGGGGTATGATGCTACTGGCGTCGCATTGCGCTGGGAGTACTTTCTTTATCAATAAGTGAAAACCATGAGCACTCGTGAAAATCTAGTGAATTGCTACATGATTGACATTCTCGTGCGTAACCTTTATGGTTATGAAAGTGAAAGTGAAAGTACATTCTCGTTATATTCTTATTCATGAAAGGCCAAATATCCTGTTGTTGTTACATTCATCCTTATCTTACATGATTATCATGTTACTTTGGTTTAATCGCATGATATTCGCATTCGCATTATTTTGCCTTACTTCTTTAGAGCTAAATTGTTAATTACTTTAATAGTGCCTTCATGTTGATGCGAAGATACCTACTGGGCAAGTGTGCTCATTACCTATTTCCAATCTTTTTCAGGAAGTGAAAGTGAGTCTGATTCGGGTTCAGAATGTTCAAGTAGCGGATCCGAGAGTGAATAAAGATGAGCGAAGACTTAGGAAGTCTATATTGTTTAGATAGAGTCAATGTAATTTTTTTCTATTTCTTGAGTCTAGTAGAGTGAAAGATGGTGAAAAAGTTATTGTATTTTGAATATTTGATTGATAATGAAATTAAGTTGGATTTTTAGTAAATATTGTGCAATTTCATTCATTTTGTATGATTGTCTTGCGCTCTGATCATTCTTGCTTGCAAGAGACTTACCATGTCGACTATTCGCGCTCCCCGAGTTAATCTTCCGCTGTAATAAAGGCTCGGGGCGTGACAGTTACATTGGTATCAGAGCCTGAGTCTCAGGACTTAGGGAAAAATAATCATGTCATAGGGTAAGTCCAAGGTTTTAGGACCCCTACCTATGAACAAAGGAAGGAATTTCCATACCCATGTGAGAATTGGGTAGAGCCCGGGATAAGATAATTAATTAGTTTTAAGATTGATTTCCTTCCAATTCTACGAGAAATAACAAGTGGTTATTTTTCTCTCAGGTACCTTGTTTTACAAATGGCTCATCGTGTAGATTGGGATGGCATGCAATAAACAGTTGTCGGCCTTACTCAGGCATTACAAACCATAGCGCAAGGTGGCGCAGGAGCACGGGCTGGCGATCTACATCGCAATTTCCGGAGTTTAAACCCACTGCGTTTCTACGGTTCCTCCAACCCGGATGAAGCAGAAAATTGGATCGATGAAATGAATCGTATCTTTGATGTCATTCAATGCACCGATCAGGAGAAGGTGTGTCTAGCAACGTTTCAACTTAATAAGGATGCCCGTACTTGGTGGAAGTCGGTTCCAGCACCTCCGGCCAATGCACCTCATACGTGGGACGGTTTTCTCACTTTATTCCGTTCCAAGTATTTCTCCGAGCATGTAAAGGAAAGGAAGGCTATGGAGTTCGCCGCTCTTCGGTAAGGAATGATGACGGTTACCGAATATGAACTACAATTCTCAAGGCTTGCACCTTACGCACCACATCTTATCAACACCGATCTACTGAAAGCAAATCGGTTTATGGACGGGTTACGACTCGGCTTCATTTAGCAACTCGAGACTTAGAACATCCGTACCTATGCGGAGATGGTGCAGCGAGCATATTTATGTGAAAGGACCTTAGAGAAGGTTGAGAAGTTAAAAGGAAAAGGAGAAGAATCAAGCCGACGTTCCGATCGGCGTTATAAGAAAGAGAAATTTAGTATCACGGAACCCTACAAAAGCCATGATAATAAGAAAAGATCTAGGAGTGGGAACGGTGGAAGTTCCCACAAGCAAAAGAAAGTCAAGGAAGAGAAGGAGCAGGTCGCCACGGCTTGCACATTTTGTGAGAAATTCGGCCATTCGGCTGAGGAGTGTTGGAAGCCCCTTGGCGCTTGTTTACGTTGTGGAAGAAGGGAGCATCGCATGCTGGATTGCCCCCTTATGAAGGACCAGTCATCTGGTAATGGACGCAGAAGACAGGCTCGCCTCAATGCCGTTCTGGAAGAAGAGGAAGCGCCCAGGGATGATGGGCTTATGAAAGATACTCTTCAAATTTGTTCTCATCCTGCATTTGTGCTATTTGATACTGGTGCCTCTCATTCTTTTATCTCCACTACTTTTGCAAAAATATTGTCAATTACATCAGTTCCCTTACCTTCAGATCTCGCTATTTCCACACCCTTAGGTTCTGGAACTAAGCTTACCAACTATTATCTTGATAGCGAAGTGATAGTAGAAGGTCACAATCTCCCCGCAAACTTAGTATGCCTTGACATGAAAGGTTATGGTGCCATTTTAGGGGTAGATTGACTTGTAGACCACGATGCTTATATCAATTGCCGAAATAGGATTATATCTTTTCAAAAACCCGGTCTTCCAAGATTCTCTTTTCTTGGCATCAAATACAATAAACACCCCACTATCATATCCTCACTTCACGCTTGCAAACTCATCTCGCGAATATGTGAAGCTTTTCTTGCTTCCGTCATTATTACAGAGTCCAAGGAGATTATCGTAGCAGACATCCCTATTGTAAATGAGTTCCCAGTCGTGTTTCCATCTGAACTACCTAGTTTACCTCCCGAGAGGGAAGTGAACTTCACTATTGAACTCATCCCAGGGGCAGCACCTGTTTCTATAGCCCCTTACAGGATGTCCCCCACAGAACTTAAAAAACTAAAGAAGCACTTGCAGGAACTTCTGGATAAGGGCTTCATTAGACCTAGCACATCCCCTTGGGGTGTGCCGGTTCTATTTGTCAAGAAGAAGGATGGTTCTCTCAGGCTATGCATCGATTACCGGTGACTGAATCAGCTTACAATTAAAAATAAGTATCTGTTGCTGCGTATTGATGAGCTCTTCGATCAGCTTTCAGGAGCAGAATATTTCTCTAAGATTGACCTCAGATCAGGTTATCATCAGCTTAGAATTAAAGAAGAAGACATTTATAAATCGGCTTTTTGAAGTCGTTATGGCCACTATGAATTCGTGGTAATGCCATTTGGGTTAACTAATGCCCCAACAGCATTTATGCAACTTATGAACAGTGTCTTCCAGCCATACCTGGATCAATTCATTGTCATCTTCATTGATAATATCTTGATATACTCCAAGACAAAAGAAGAACATGAAGAACATCTAAGGATAGCTTTGCAAACACTGAGAGAACACAAGCTTTATGCCAAACTCAATAAGTGTGAATTCTGGCTCGAGGAAGTCTCATTCCTAGGCCACATTATTTCAAAAGAAGGTATTGCTGTGGATCCTTCTAAGGTAGAAGCTGTCAAGAATTGGAGTCGGCCTATGATTGTGTCTGAAGTAAGGATCTTTCTGGGTCTAGCTGGTTATTATAGAAGATTCATTAAGGACTTCTCAAAGATAGCAATTCTTTAACTAGACTCACCAGAAAAGAAAATCCTTTTGTCTGGTCAGAGGAATGTGAGAAGAATTTCCAAACTCTTAAGAATCATCTTACAACAGCCCATGTTTTGTCACTACCAATGGAGGGTGGTGGATTCGAAGTGTATACGGATGCGTCTGGCATTGTCTTAGGATGCATTCTCATGCAGACTGGAAAAGTAATCTGTTATTCTTCAAGACAGTTGAAACGTCACGAGGAAAACTATCCCGTACATGACCTGGAATTAGCAACGGTTATTTTCGCCTTAAAAATTTAGCGTCATTATCTTTATGGAGAAAGGTTCAAGGTCTACTCGGACCACAAAAGCCTGAAATATTTATTCTCTCAAAAGGAGCTTAACATGAGGTAGAGGAGGTGGTTAGAATACCTCAAAGACTTTGATTTTACTATTCAATATCATCCTGGTAAGGCTAATGCTGTAGCAGATGCACTTAGTAGAAAACCAATAGGTATGCTATCAAGTCTTATGATAAGCGTAACTAACCTTGTTCCTTAATTTGCTCAATTGAACTTAGATATTGACATAAAAGAAGAAGATTGTTTCATAGCTAATATCCGAGCTCAACCTACATTGATAGAAGATCTGGTCAAGTTGCAAAATGATGATCCTATATTACTGGAAATTAAAGCCAATATGGAACAAAGGCCGGATTTTTCTATTTCTAATGACGGAAGATTGTTATTTAAGGGCCGAATATGTGTACCAGATCATGAGGCTACGAAGAAACTAATCCTAGATGAAGCGCATAATTCCAAATACACAATTCATCCAGGAGGAACAAAGATGTATCAAGATCTCAAAAGAAATTTATGGTGGCCCAATATGAAGAGAGAAATAGCTGATTTCGTGTCTCGCTGTCTCACTTGCCAACAAGTAAAAGCAGAGCATTTTAGACCCGCAGGTAAACTGCACCCCTTAACTATTCCCGAATGGAAGTGGGAGAGTATAGGGATGGACTTTATTATGGGTTTACCTAAGACCAGGGGAGGACATGATAGAATATGGGTAATTATAGACCGATTGACTAAATCCGCACATTTTATACCAATCAAAAGTCGATGGTCTGTGGACATTCTAGCAGCATTATACATAAGAGAGATTGTCAAATTACATGGTGTTCCAGTCACTATTGTATCAGATAGAGATCCCCGATTTACATCACAATTCTGGAAGGGCCTACAACATTCACTAGGGACTAGATTGAATTTTAGCATGGCCTTTCATCCACAAACTGATGGTCAGACGGAAAGAACAAATCAGGTAGTAGAGGATATGCTCAGGGCTTGTGCTATTGACTTTGGAGGTAGTTGGCATAATCACTTACCTCTAGTAGAGTTTGCTTATAACAATAGCTATCAGGCAAGCATACAAATGGCACCTTTTGAAGCCTTATATGGAAAAGGCTGTCGATCACCAATATGTTGGAGTGAAATGGGGGAAAGATAATTCTTAGGCCCCGATATTATCAGAGATTCTACAGAGAAAATAAAACTCATTCAGGAAAGAATGAAGATGGCACAAGATAGGCAAAAATCTTATGCCGACAATCGAAGACGTGACTTGGAGTTTCAGGTAGGAGATCATGTATATTTGAAGGTTTCTCCAGGTCGTGGTATTCGAAGATTTGGCATTAAAGGAAAGCTAACTCCAAGATTCATTGGCCCGTTTAAAATTCTTGAAAGGGTCGGTGAAGTAGCTTACAAGCTGACTTTACCTCCACAATTAGTCGGAGTTCATGACGTATTTCACGTCTCTAAGCTAAAGAAGTATGTATATGATCCTGACCACATTATCACTTATGATAATCTGGAGATTCAGAAGGACTTGACATACGAACAAACACCAATAAAGATTCTGGAACGAGAAGTGCGTCAATTAAGAAATAAGGTTATCCCTATGGTCAAAATTCAATGGAAGAAAACATGGCCATATGAAGTAATATGGGAAACCGAAGCAGCCATGAGAAAAAGATTTCCAGAATTATTTAACTGTAAGTACACTCTCCACAATCTATGTATTGAATTTGGGGACCAAATTCTTCTAAGTGGGGGAGGGTGTAGTGCCCCAGAAATTATATAAGTTATTTCTAGATTATTTTATAATTTATTGTAATTTATAAGGGCTAAATAAATTTATAAAAGGATTATTGAGTTTATTAGTCATTATAAAGCCCAATTGTGTTAATCAATTAACCTAATCCACTTAAACAATTCAAAAAGGTTTAAAGACTAGGCCCATTTAATTTGGCCCATATTCTAGAAGGTTATTTACGGATTTTAAAGGATAAGCACCACTTAATAGGACAACTAGATGAAAAATAAATAAAAGAGTTTTATTAAAATTAAAATTCTGAATGCGTCGAATGTAACGGTCCATCGGGCGACCGCCATAGCCTTGTGACGCGTATACCCTAGACCGTCACAGCCTGCAAGTTCCGTAAGTAAGAGAATGTATAAAAAGATTAGAACTTGATGATCCTATCCATAAGAGACCTAATTAGAATGACATGTAAAATCACTAGGGACTCTTAGAAGTCAGGTTTTAGCAGAATAAGGATAGATACAAATTATATAAATAATTATATAGGATAATTAGTAAAAGAGTTTGATTAATGTTCAACTCTGGGAACATTGAATGTAACGGTCAATCGTGAGACCGTCACATGCTAGTAACGCAGGGGTCTACGACCGTTACACCCTGTTAGTTCCATGAAGGAAAGAACGAGTAGAAAGATCATAACCTTGAGATCTTATCCACTAGGGATCGACTTGGGAGAGTTTCATAACACTACTAAGGACTCTTAGGGATTAGATTCTGGCAGATTAAGTGATGGGGACATCACCCAGAATTCCCTTTGGCTCGACACCTCTCTCCCTTCCGGAGACAGGTAGTGTGCGACTACACGACTTGATGGGCCCACGGCGACACGGGAGTTTATTTCTGAAGACATATTGATGTATTTTCTCCTTTCTTGAGTCATCTTGATGTACTTGTCTTTATTTTGAGTCATGTCACTAGGTTATCACGTTATCTATCTATGTTTGTTAGGCTAGGGGGTCATATGGGCCCAATTAGATGGGCCTGGCCCATGGGCGCCCTCTTCCTTCCCCCACCCCCTTGCTTATTTTCTTTTAGTATTTTCTCCAGGGACTTTTTGTAAATGTTGGGATCCCTATAAATAGGACCCCAACCCCCCTTGAGATGGTTAATGAATATTTGAATATTTGAGCATAAGTGCACCCTCCCTCTCTCTCTAGCTCTCTCACTCTCTCTCTCTTTCTCTAGGGGGCGAACCCCTCTCTCTCTCTTCCCCCTTCTCTCTCTCTCTCCCTTGGGCGAACCTACCCTTTCACCTCCCCCTCCCCCTGCCACCTCAGATGCCACCTCACCCTCCAACCCTTCACCTCCCCTAGGCCATTTAATATTCTTCAATTCCCCCCACTTCCCAAGCAACCCTTCCCATTCCCCATACACCTTCTCCACCTCCAAGGCACCCATCCCCCTTCCCCAAGCAGCCCTTCCACTCCCCCACACACTCATTCATATCCCCAAGCATTCAAACCCCCACCCCCACTACCATTTGCGCAACCCCCTCCATCCACTTACCCCCCCTCCTCTTACCTTGGCCGACCACTCCCCTCCCCCATCTCCTAGCTTCGGCCCCCACTCCCCTCCACCCTCCTGCACCTCCATACCAGCTGCTCCGCCCCTCTCATCACCCCCACACATCCCTCCCCCATCTGCAATCACCTCCACCCTTCCCTCCATTGCCAAACTCCAATCCCCCTTAACCTAACCCCACCACCATCCCATTCATTCGGTCACATCTGCAGGTGGCAGAAGAAGGCCCATCTTGCATAAGCTCCCCCGAGTTCATCCGGCGACATCTGAGGGGGTGCTATACCTTTCTGGAAAGGTCGTCCAGTCCACTACGCAGGCGAGAAAGAATCGTACCATTCGAGTCCGGAGCTGCCCGGGAGAGCCATTCTCCCTCTACTGCACCAAGCTCCATCTGCAGAGCACCAGAGTTCGATCAGAAGCTGAACCACGATTCACAGTGGAGGATTCTGACTGAAGTTCCTTCCTCAAAGTTTTTCCTCCCCCTGTCCCCGACCAGGAGAAAGAAGCAGAGCTACATTCGGCATCCGGGATTCAAAGTTCTGATTTTTTCCCCTCCAGTCGCGCGGGCCTGCCTTCTCCAGTCTTCTGCGACCAGCACTCACTCATCGCTGTCCCCCAGGCCACCCCGACCTTCGACGGCCTCCCCACAAGTTTTTCTGCAAAGAGGGTTCATCCACGGTTCCAGAAATTCTGACAGTTCGAGATTCAGAGCTCGAGAACCCACGGTACAACCTCTGCATCCTACTGCATCAGATCTGAAGCTGTCAACCCCAGATTCCTTCGTCTTGTTCGAGCCTCTGCCGCGGCAAGCGACGACGTTAGAAGAATTCAGTAAAATTCAGAGGCGTCCCAGCTCCTTTTATGAAGAATTCCCTCCTAGTGTCGTCACCGGCGAAATTCCGGAGTAAGAACTATGACTACAACAGCGGCGGCCTGTCCCCTCTCACAACAAGCGAGCAGATCCTACGTCGGCTTCCCCTCCTACAACCTCGGCGATTTTTCCCCTCCCGCCTGGCCGGCTTAGCGCCCCTCCCTACGTGGAGGTAGTGTTTGGATGTAAGCTTGATTTCCCACCCTTAGTCCAACCCTCCTGCGTGAGGAGTAGTGTTTGTATTAAGCAGCTCAAGCTACATCGGCGCAGTGTGCGGGATCCACACTTCCCCGCTCGCCCACGTCTCCGAACGGGGTTTGTTTCTTCAAACCAACCAGGTGAGCTCTAAACTTTGCTCCATTACTATTTAGTGTCTATTCATTTAATATCCGTAGACATAGCTCCGTTGTGCATGCGAGCGAGTGCCCGATCCCGGAGCCACCATCTTAGTGTGGTCAACGTGACTAAAGTGAGAGAGTGGGACCTAGTGCCCCAATTGGCACCGGCCAGCCCCATAAGCGTGGGCTACGTACCCTCGGGAGGGCAACCCTAGCCCAGCTGGCACTCTACCAGCAAGGGTCTTGATCCATCACCTCCCCCTAGCATCATTTAGTCACCCCGGGCTCGCGTGTGTGCGACGGCGATTTGGCCCCGATTTATCAACTTAATTGCTATGTGGTTGTGAATGCGGAATAGGTCCTAAGTTTACATTTACTTGCTGCATACCCCGTAGTGGTATCACATCAGTTGGTATCAGAGCAAGTTTTAGACTTGTCTCTACAAGCCTAGGTCCAAGGGCAATTGCATTTCTATCCCGTGTTCTCATCATTGTGCATGTCCACCCGTAGGGGTACCATATATCGGGCTGATCCCTCTAATTCCAACCCATCTATGGATCCCAATGTGCATGGCAACCAAAACATCCCTAGGGAAGCTCCCCAAACTCCTATGGATCGAATTGAGGCTGCCATCCAAGTCCTCACGGAGCAAATGAATGGAATTTCCACCCGATTAGAGAGGTTAGAAGAAGCTAGGGCCCCACCTAGGAACCATGCCCAAAGGGCTCCTCTACCACGGGCTGAACATGAGAGGGAAGACCTAGATGATGAGTGGTATCGTGAGCAAGAGAGAGCCCCACAACCTCGATATCATGAGAGGCGACCACCTGAGGATCCGGATGACTTCCTACTAAGAATGATCAAAGTGGAAGCTCCTAATTTTGATGGGTCTCATAACCCTAGTGCCTATAAAGAATGGGAGCATGGCATGGACCAATACTTTGATTGGTACCCCATGTCCGAGGAGAGAAAGGTTAGGTTGGCCAAGATGCACCTTCTTAAACTAGCCAAAACCTATTGGCTAAAGGTAGAGAGCCAAAGGTGGATCAGGCATGAGGAACCCATTGACACTTGGATAGACATGAAAGATCAACTTAGGAATAAATATCTTCCCATCTCCTATAGCCAACTTCTCCTTGATGAATGGCAAAGCCTTACCCAAGAGGGAAAGACCGTGGAAGAGTATATTGTGAAATTTGACTCATATCTCCTAAGGTGTGGTGTGGTCGAAGACCCAGCCGTCACTTTATCCCGGTTTAGGAATGGTCTCCTTCCCCACATCAAACGTGAGCTTTTTATGAGGGAAGTGCATAGCTTGGAGATTGCCTATCAAATAGCCCGTGATGTAGAGAGATTCTCTAGGAACCCAAGGTTTGCCCCCCACAAGGGCCCGGGACCCCGTCCCAACCTGCCTCCTCTGTTAAGAACACCTCCTCCCAGTGGGGGAACCCCCACTCGGCCCTACCCCCAACCAACCACTCCCACCCCCACAAAGACCACTCCACTCAACCCTCCTCCCCGAAGGGAGGAAGCCTCCAAAGGAAAGACCCCAGGGAGTAGTATGATTAAATGTTTTCAGTGCCATGGTTATGGCCACATAGCCTCCCAATGCCCTTCCAAGGGGATGTCGAGCCTTGTTATTGAGGGCGGACCTACTACATCCCAAGAAACCCATGAGAATACTATTGAGGAACACGAGGCTACTTTAGAGTGGGAAGAGGAATACGAGGAGCAATTCTTTGAGGAAGGTGTAGAAGATGACCCCCACCCCACCCACTTAGGAGTAATAAGGTGCACCCTTACCCAACCACAAGAGAATGATTGGAGGAGGACTTCCATTTTTCACACCTTCATCAAAATTGGGGACCATGTTAGGAAGGTTATCCTAGACAACGGAAGTTTTGTCAATGCCATGTCCCCAGACACCGTCAAGCTCCTAGGACTTACCCCAACACCCCACCCCAAACCATATCGTGTCTCATGGATAAACAACCATTCCCTACCCGTCAACACATGTTGTCTTATCCCCATCACCTTCTCATCCTACCAAGAGCCAATATGGTGTGACATCATCCCTATGGCTGTAGGAAGCATCCTGCTAGGGAGACCTTGGATATATGATGTCAATGCTACCATCTATGGGAAAACGAACACGTGCACCTTTGAACACAAGGGGAAGACCATTCGCCTCAACCCTTCCTCACCACGAAAGGACCCACCCTCCAAGGGAATTCTCCCCACACCACCTCAAAACCCAGGGGACACATCACCCCCAACCCAACCAACAAGTCAACTGTCCACCCATGAGGGTCCCACCAAAGGCCTACACCTCATCTCTAGGAAAGAACTCGAGGAAGAACTAGCTCAAGGAACACCCTTGTGTGCTGTTGTCCTTTGTCTAAGGGAGGCAACACCCTCCAATCCCCACCCTGTGGAAATACACCCTCTCCTAGAAGAATTCAAGGATGTGTTCCCCGAGGAGCTTCCCGATCAACTGCCACCCATGAGGGATGTCCAGCATGCTATTGACCTGGTCCCAGGAGCCACCCTCCCAAACCTTCCCCACTACCGCCTCAACCCCACTGAGCACGCTGAACTGAGGAGACAAGTGGAGGAACTCATTAGAAAAGGCTTCCTCCGTCTCAGCAAAAGTCCTTGTGCTGTCCCAGCCCTCCTCACACCAAAGAAAGATGGGACATGGCGGATGTGTGTCGACAGTAGGACCATCAACAAGATCACGGTCAAATATAGGTTTCCCATACCTAGACTTGACGATATGCTCGACATGCTAGCTAGAGCCACCATTTTCTCCAAGATAGACCTCAAGAGTGGCTACCATCAGGTTAGGATAGGCTCGGGGATGAGTGGAAAACTGCCATTAAAACCAAGGATGGGCTCTTTGAATGGCTGGTGATGCCTTTTGGGCTCTCTAACGCCCCAAGCACATTTATGCGCCTTATGACCGAGGTCCTTAGGCCCTACATTGGAGTCTTCCTGGTAGTCTATTTTGATGACATCCTCATCTACAGCCAGTCTAAGGAAGCACACCTCAGTCATCTTAGGCAAGTCTGCACCACCCTTAGGAAGGAAAGCCTCTTTGCCAATTTGGTAAAATGTCACTTCATGACAAAATCCATTACCTTCCTTGGGTATGTTGTCTCCACCGAGGGGGTATCCATGGACCCTGAAAAGGTCCAAGCCATCCTCGAATGGCCGGAGCCCCGCACTCTCCATGAAGTCCGGAGTTTTCATGGGTTAGCCACCTTTTACCGTAGGTTCATCCGTGGGTTCAGCACAGTCACAGCCCCTATCACCGACTGCCTCAAAAAGGGGACCTTTGTGTGGACCAAGTCAGCATCTAGGGCCTTCCAAGAGCTCAAAGAAAGGATGACCCAAGTCCCAGTATTATGCCTCCCTGACTTCTCCAAAGTCTTTGAGGTGACTTGTGATGCCTCTGGGGTAGGAATTGGTGGGATCCTTAGCCAGGAAGGACACCCAGTGACCTACTTTAGTGAGAAGTTGTGTGATGCCAGTATGAGGTACTCCACCTACGACAAGGAATTTTATGCCGTGGACAATCCCTCCGGCATTGGAGACACTATCTCTTGCCTAAAGAATTTGTCATATTCTCCGACCATGAGGCCCTTAAATACCTCAACTCCCAGCAAAAACTGAATGCTCGGCATGCCCGATGGGTCGAATACATCCAAGCCTACACATTTGTGATCAAACATAAAGCCGGAAGTGAAAACCGTGCTGCCGATGCCCTAAGTAGGAGAATTTCCTTGCTAGCTACCATTCGGGTGGAAGTCATAGGATTTGAAAGGCTCAAGGAGGAGTACTCTGATTGCCCGGACTTTGGTCCAATCCATACCACTCTGTCCACCCTCTCACCTAAGGAACACCAAGGATTCATCTTAGAGGACGGATTCATCTTCAAAGGCCATAGACTTTGCATACCTAGAACCTCTCTACGGGATTTCCTGGTCTGGGAGTTACATGCAGGAGGCCTTGCTGGGCATTTTGGGGTGCATAAAACCATTGCTTTGGTTGAGGGTCAGTTCTATTGGCCAAGCCTCAAAAGGGACGTAGCCAAAATTGTAGGACAGTGCTGGATATGTGCCTCAGCCAAACAGACAAGACAGAACACAGGCCTATACACCCCACTCCCTGTCCCTGATCGTCCCTGGCAGGACTTAAGCATGGACTTCGTCTTAGGCCTACCTAGGACTCAAAAAAGGCATGTTTCCATCTTTGTCATAGTGGATAGGTTTTCTAAGATGGCCCATTTCATCCCTTGCTCTAAAACCTCCGATGCCTCTCATGTGGCCCGCCTATTCTTCGATGAGGTAGTCGCCTCCATGGCCTACCCAAGACCATCATTTCTGATAGGGATGTCAAATTCACCATCTATTTCTGGAAAACTCTCTGGCACCTAATGGGGACCCTTCTCAAATTTTCCACGGCCTATCACCCTCAAACTGACGGCCAGACCGAAGTCATTAATAGGAGTCTTGGGAATCTACTCCGTTGTCTTGTTGAGGATCGCCCCGGGGATTGGGATCTCATATTACCCCAGGCAGAGTTTGCATACAACAATTCAGTGAATAGGTCGATAGGGATGAGCCCATTTGAAGCTGTGCATGGGTACAAGCCTAGAAAGCCTACAGATCTCATTCCTTTGCCTCCACATGCTAGAGTGTCTATTAGTGCTGAGTCGTTTGCCCAACAAATGAAAGAATTGCATGAAGAAATCCGCAAACACATTAACAAAAGCAATGAGGTGTATAAAAAAATGGCCGATTCCCACCGACGCCACTAGGAGTTTCACGTGGGTGACTATGTGATGGTAAGAACTGAGAGGCTTTTCCATGGAAATGTCTCCAAACTGAGGTCGCGTGGATCAGGCCCCTTCCAGATTTTGAGGAGGATTGGCACAAACGCTTACGTGTTGACCTCCCCGAGGAGTACGCAGTAAGTCCCACATTCAATGTCACGCCCCGAGCGCGGAAGATACTCGGATATGCGTGATGAGTTTATATCAATCATGTCAATCAGAGTAGTAGTGTATTCGACACCAAAACAGAGATGCGTAAATAGAAAGATAACCTAATCCTTATTATTAATAGGCTATTACAAATCTAATACTCTGTTTAATAAAAAAAGTAAAGTACTTAGTTTGACTCAAGAAGTATATAAAAGACTCGATGACATTTGAAGAAGTTCTATCTCTTTCACTCTTGACTATCCCCTTTAGAATGAGTTCCCTCGTCATCGGACTTACCTGAAAAAGTAAAAGGGACACACGGAGTGAGCGAACGCTCAGTAGGAAATTATATCTCAAGCACTAGCAAGGGGTTTAAGTAATTACATCTTTCATGAATGTACTATAGCTATGCATGCTCGCATGAAACGACAAGATAGAGAGAATATCAATAAGGTAACAAGTTGAACTAGTCATGAACTCTCAAGAAAGGATAACAAGATATTCAAGCAAGTACTTTTATCATGTCAAGAACTTTGGCTATCATGTATCAAGCAAGCAAGTAATTACCCTTTTTCGGGTCACACAAGTCATGTCAAGTCAAGTACGATTCAAGTACAAGATTTTGTGTGGAATGTCCAATCAAGCTAGTCATGCACTCGGTATAATGCCAAATACCTTATCATTAAAACTCCCATGGGCACAAGTACTTTCGGGTGCTCCTCCCAGGACCAGATCGGGCCCTATATGCGCAGGCATTTATCATGTATTTCGACATCCACTCTTGTATATATATAGCCAATATGGAATTTCAATAATCAAGCTCCTGTAGGATAACTTTGAGAGAATAGAGTCCAAAAATATGACATTGGACATAGCTAGGCGATAATCACGGTAGAATCACGACGATCGATAAACTAGGTGGAATTAGGTTCCCTTACTCGGGTACTATGACAAGTATGGACTATCCTTCTTTATATAGAATTGTGGTCCACATGAATAGCACATCAAAGGCAAGATACCCTCATTCTTATCATAGAATTGAGGTCCACAAGAACATCGGAATATGGCATGATATCATCATCCCATTGGGAAATTCCCATGATATACACTTTGTATAATCATAAGGGCCGGTATACCATGTTTCTTTAGAGTGACATGGCAAAAATTGTGTAACGGGTTTTTAGGGTACAACCAGCTCAGTCGACCTTGAGGGAATCCAAGGTACGAGGAGTCTTACGGAGGTCTCTATGACTAACTCGCTAGTCCAAAGGAACGGAATGTCCAATGGAGAGCTTGTATGTCAATGAGAGTTGAGGGTGATCGATAGAACAACATGAAAACGTGGGACTATACTCACGGAGTGGAGATATAGTGCCGATATACATATATATAAATATAATGAAAACCCTCGGTTAGCAGTAACAGGTAAAAAACATTTTTATAGAAAATAACGACTTTGATTAAGTCACTACTTAAGTAAATAACGCCTTAAATAAGGGCGTTTACATGCATTTCCAATTTTTGCAGAAATTTCCATAATTCTGTGTTTTATCAAAAACACGCCCTGGACAGGGGCGTTTTATATAAATTTGACGACATATACAGTGGTCGTCTATTTCTTAATTTTCATTTTTGCAAGATATCAATTTCTGTAGTTTAACATGAACGCGTCCTAGGAAGGGCCGTAAATTTTTAAAATCATGCCCTACACAGGGGCGTTATCACCGTGAGAGACGGCCTAGTCCAGGTCGTGAATTCAAGGAATTTACAATATTTCAGGAAATAAAATTTCAAGAGACAGGAGACATGGTCATGACAGGAAAATTAGCAGGAATTCACAGGTAGAGTCATGCAAGATATTAGAATCGATATTTCATATTTATTGAATTTTAAACAGGATCAATTATTAATTACATGCGATTTTCATGAAATTAACGCCTATAGGGCAGGGCGTCAAATCTTAAATTGACGACCTAGTGCAGGTCGTTTCTAAAAGTAGCGCCCTAGACACGGGCGTCTCTTTCAAAAATATTACAGAAAACATATTAAAGCCAGCAGAAAACTATACTACATGCATGTAATGCTGGTATATATATATTAAATCACTTGTTTGGGCTACGTTGCTTGAGAAAACCTACCTTAATAATAATCCGGAGATGGACGTGAGGTGTTCTGAAACTTCTACGACTTGGCAGCAAGAAAGGGCAGGAAGATGGTTGATGAGGATGAAGAAACCTGCAGAAGATATATCAAAGATATCAATCTTCTTTGTAATGACTTGCTGGAGGCGAAGGAGTAAGAACTTACACAAGTTCTTCAGGACGCAAGACTTCTTAACCTGTATAGAAGAGATGAAGAAACATTAGTTCTTCATACAACCGAAACCAGTGGTCAAAAGGAAATAAGAAGAACAGATGTTCTTCACGTACCGTAGCAGACGAACAATCAAATAGGTTTAGAGTTAGATGAACGAGAGTTTTTATAGGATTTTGGGTGTCCTATTAGAGTTAGTGTTCTAGTGGAAGTAATGCTTCCAATATAGAGTCCTTACCCTAGTAGATACTTACTAGATTAGCTTAATCCTTCCCAGGATAAGCTCTTGGTTCGAACGGAACCGGAATGTAATTAACGACCTAGGTCAGGGCATCGCATTTTAAATTGACGCCTTGTCATACGGCGTTTCTTAAAAGGCGCCTTGTATAAGGGCGTTTCGTGTTCAAAAACACGCCCATGAAAGGGGCGTTTCTTTTACTTGCCCAATTTGGTCGCGTGAGAATTGACGACCGCACGTGTGGGCGTCCTTTCTTTAGGCACGCCTTATATAGAGGCGTTTGTTTTAAAATTAACGCCCTACTGAGAGGCGTTATTTGGTTTTGGGTTTTAATTTATCCGTTTAAGCTTCTTCGCATTATCTTTACTAATTCTTTGATTCATTTAGGGAAATTTTAATTTATTTTAACCCTTTATATATCAGGGTTGCTACACCCTCCCCCACTTAAAAGGAATTTGGTCCCCAAATTCGACTGTATATATATAAAATGTGGAGAGTATAGAGTATATACCACTTAGAATAATTCGGGAAATCGTTTCTTCATGGACTCCTCGGTCTCCCATGTTGCTTCGTGTTCAGCATTCTTATTCCATTGCACCTTAAGCATGGGAATAACCTTATTCCTGAGAGCACGTATTTCACGTTCTAAGATCTTCATAGGCTTCTGTTCATATGTGAGATCCTTCAGTATTACCAGTTCTCCATGTTCAATAATATGCGAGAGATCGTGCACATACTTCTTCAGCATAGAAATGTGAAACACATTATGTACTTCGGACAATTGAGGAGGCAATGCGATGCGATAAGCAACCTCGCCAACTCTTTCTAGAACTTCAAAAGGTCCGATAAATCTTGGCGTAAGCTTGCCCTTAATACCAAATCTTCGTATTCCACGCCCAGGTGATATCTTAAGAAATACATGATCTCCGACTTGGAATTCAAGATCCCTCCTTCTTGTATCAGCATAAGCCTTTTGCCTTGTCTGGGCCATTTGTAGTCTTTCCCTGATCAATTGTATCTTCTCGGTAGTATCCCTTACCATGTCTGGACCTAACAGTTATTTCTCTCCAACTTCATTCCAGCATAAGGGTGATCGGCAACTTCTCCCGTATAGGGCTTCGAAAGGTGCCATTTGAATACTTGCCTGGTAGCTGTTATTGTATGCAAATTCAACTAGAGGCAAGTGATCGTGCCAGCTTCCTCCAAAGTCAATGATGCATGCTCTAAGTATATCTTCAACAACTTGGTTAGTTCTCTCGGTCTGACCATCCGTTTGAGGATGAAAAGCTGTACTAAAATTTAGTCTTGTCCCCAACGAATGTTGTAATCCCTTCCAAAAATGAGATGTAAATCGGGGATCTCTGTCAGACACGATTGAGACAGGAATACCATGTAGTCTGACTATCTCTTTGATATATAATGCAGCTAAGACATCAATTGACCATCGACTCTTGATTGGCAAGAAATGCGCTGATTTAGTCAATCGATCAATAATAACCCATATTCCATCATGTCCTCCTTTTGATTTAGATAGACCCAAGATGAAATCCATACCAATCTCCTCCCACTTCCATTTGGGAATATCTAGCGGATGTAGCTTTCCAGCAGGCTTTTGGTGTTCCGCCTTGACCTGTTGGCATGTAGGACAGCGCGATACGTAGCTCGCGATTCCCCTTTTCATGTTGGGCCACCAGAAATTCCTTTTCATATCTTGGTACATTTTGGTTGATCTAGGATGAATCGTGTACCTTGATCTATGAGCTTCGTCTAAGATCTTCTTCTTTAATTCGGGACAGTCCGGTATACAAGTTCTGTTCCTAAATAACAATCTTCCTTCAGAAGTTATGTGGAAATCGGATTGTCCTTCTAATCTGTCCTTTATTTCTACCAATGCTGGGTCATCACCCTGAAGTGCCTGTATCTCAGATAATAAATCTGACTGTATACTCACATGAGATAAGGTGACACTATTGCAATCCGTGTCCATGTTTATATTAAGCTTTGAGAGTTGTTCCAGTAACTTCCATTCTTGTATCATACAATTGGCTATCATTACGCTCGGCTTTCGACTAAGGGCATCAGCAACAAAATTACCCTTTCCGGGATGATATTGTATATTGAAGTTGAAGTCCTTGAGATATTCCAGCCAACGTCTTTGTCTCATGTTTAGCTCTTTCTGGGAGAAGAGATATCTGAGACTCTTGTGATCGGAGTATACAGTAAACTGTACTCCATAAAGATAGTGTCTCCAGATCTTCAGTGCAAATACCACCGCGGCCAGTTCTAAGTCATGGACGGGGTAGTTTTCTTCGTGTTTCTTTAGTTGACGTGAAGAGTATGCTATAACCTTCCCTTGTTGCATTAGGACACATCCGAGGCCAATGCCAGAAGCATCAGTGTAAACCTCAAATTTTTCTCCTTCTATTGGTAGAACTAAGACCGGAGCTGTAGTGAGATGATCCTTAAGAGTTTGGAAGCTTCTTTCACATTCCTCGCTCCATTCATAACGGATCTCCTTGCGAGTTAACCTTGTAAGGGGCACGGCGATCTTAGAGAAATCTTTGATGAATCGCCGATAATAGCCTGCAAGGCCTAAGAAACTTCTGATCTCGCTAGCATTGGTTGGTTTTTCCCAGTTTCTAACAGCTTCGACCTTTGACGGATCTACTGATAATCCATCTTTTGAAATCACATGTCCTAGAAAAGCCACTTCTTCAAGCCAGAATTCACACTTGCTGAGCTTTGCATATAATTGATTTGTCCGTAATATTTGTAAAGCAATCCTCAAATGTTCCTCATGCTCTTCCTTAGTCTTGGAATATATCAAGATGTCATCAATAAAAACCACCACGAATTGATCTAGATAGGGCCTGAATATGCTATTCATTAACTGCATAAAGGCAACAGGGGCATTTGTTAGTCCAAAAGGCATAACCACGAATTCATAATGGCCATACCTGCTTCTGAATGCGGTCTTATGAATGTCATCATCTTTGATCCTTAACTGATGATATCCTGATCTGAGGTCAATCTTCGAAAAATATTTGGATCCAGAAATTTGATCAAATAATTCATCGATTCTCGGCAGTGGATACTTGTTCTTGATAGTGAGATGATTCAACTGTCGATAGTCGATGCATAGCCTCATGGATCCATCTGTCTTCTTTACAAACAGTACAGGTGCTCCCCACGGGGAAGTACTTGGTCTAATGAACCCTTTTCGAATTAGTCCCATCAATTGTTCCTTCAACTCTTTGAGTTCAGCAGGTGACATCCTATAGGGTGCCCTTGAAACAGGACCAGCACCAGGGACTAAGTCAATGGTGAAGGCCACATCCCTTTGAGGGGGTAATCCCGGCAACTCTTCCGGAAACACGTCTGGGAATTCTTGTACTACTGGAATGTCTTCTAGCTTAGTGTCCTTTGTTTCCTTAACTGTGACAAATGCAAGGAAAGCTACACATCCCTTCCTGACGAGCTTGCTAGCTCGGAGGGCCGAAATAAGAGGGGAATTGCTCCGACTCTTGGGGCGAGTAAAGACTAATTCTGGAAAATCTTTGAAAGTAATTTGACTATTGCGGCAATCAACCGTTGCCTGGTATTTGGATAACCAGTCCGCTCCCAGTATAACATCATACTCCTTTAGATCGAGGCATATGAGATCTATAGGTAAATTCCTACCTTGAACCATTACCTCACAGTTTTGGTAGTGATGAGTAATATCATTTTCACTTCCAAGAGGAGTAGTTAGAACTATTTTTATCCATTCTGGTTCTAACGGTAACGGGTCGGCAAACTTCTTAGAAATAATGGAATGCGATGCACCCGTATCAAATAAGACATAAGCACTTTTGGAACAAACTGTTAATGTACCTTCTACCAGTCCACCTTCTTCTTGCTCGGTCTCATTTATTGCATGAAGTCGAGCGTTCTTTGTCACCGGGCGCTTACCGTCTCCGGCTTGGTCATTAAGTAATGGACAGTCGGGAATCCGATGTTCGCGGCTCCCACAACGGAGACATGCTCCTAATTTCCTCTAGCATTCTTCGGTCTTGTGACCAGCCTTGTCACAATGCTTGCATACTACGTTTGAAGGTGTAGTGGTGATAGAGAAGGGCTTGGTCTTCTTGAATTTCTGATCTTGAGAGGAAGAACCTCCATTACTAGGCCTTTTCTTGAAGTTGGGTTTGAAAGAACCCGAACTTGTGACTTGCTCCTTCTTGTCTTTCCCACAGATCCTATCAGATAGTTCCGTGGCATCTTCAAGTAGCTGATCTCGACGTACTATTTCAAAATAAACTTGGATATCCATAGGCGCCAGCTGAGTGATGTACTGGGGCCTGAGCCCATTAAGAAACCTTTTAGCCTTCATTTTCTCCGTACTAATCAAGTGTTTGGCATATCTGGACAATCTCGATAACTGTGCCTCGTAATCAGCTACTGATAGGGATCGTTGCTTTAATGCAGCAAACTCAGCAGCTTTCTTCTCCTGGACTCGGTCTGAAAAGTATTTAGCATTGAAATATTCTACAAATTCTTCCCATGTAACTTGATTAGGATCGATGGTTGCTTCAATAGACTCCCACCAGCATCTAGCATCCTTTTCTAACTGGAAAGTAGCTAATAAGACTTTGTCCTGATCCGTGCATTGCATAACACGGAATATACGTTCAGTCTCCCGAACCCAATGCTCGGCATCGTCCGGATCGGTCGATCCCATAAACTTCGGGGGATTCATGCTCTTAAAGGCTTGGTGTAAGCTTCCAGCTCGTGGAGCACCACCCTGTGCTACCTGTTGTAGCACTTGAGTCATTCCTTGAAGGGTACGCTGCATGTTGCACCATTGAGCACGTTCGGCAGCCATTATCCTACAATTACAATAACTATATTAGTACGTGACTACATTTAGAAACCAGTACTCTATTTTTAACTTTAACCCTTGGTTCTACCCAATCTCACTGGTAAAAGGTTTATACTTATCCTTGGACTTGGGTTTTTCCTAGGAATTGAATACCCTAGGCTCTGATACCATAAAAACTATCACGCCCCGAGCGCGGAAGATACTCGGATATGCGCGACGAGTTTATATCAATCATGTCAATCAGAGTAGTAGTGTATTCGACACCAAAACAGAGATGCGCAAATAGAAAGATAACCTAATCCTTATTATTAATAGGCTATTACAAATCCAATACTCTGTTTAATAAAAAAAGTAAAGTACTTAGTTTGACTCAAGAAGTATATAAAAGACTCGATGACATTTGAAGAAGTTCTATCTCTTTCACTCTTGACTATCCCCTTCAGAATGAGTTCCCTCGTCATCGGACTTACCTGAAAAAGTAAAAGGGACACACGGAGTGAGCGAACGCTCAGTAGGAAATTATATCTCAAGCACTAGCAAGGGGTTTAAGTAATTACATCTTTCATGAATGTACTATAGCTATGCATGCTCGCATGAAATGACAAGATAGAGAGAATATCAATAAGGTAACAAGTTGAACTAGTCATGAACTCTCAAGAAAGGATAACAAGATATTCAAGCAAGTACTTTTATCATGTCAAGAACTTTGGCTATGATGTATCAAGCAAGTAAGTAATTACCCTTTTTCGGGTCACGCAAGTCATGTCAAGTTAAGTACGATTCAAGTACAAGATTTTGTGTGGAATGTCCAATCAAGCTAGTCATGCACTCGGTATAATGCCAGATACCTTATCATTAAAACTCCCATGGGCACAAGTACTTTTGGGTGCTCCTCCCAGGACCAGATCGGGCCCTATATGCGCAGGCATTTATCATGTATTTCGACATCCACTCTTGTATATATATAGCCAATATGGAATTTCAATAATCAAGCTCCTGTAGGATAACTTTGAGAGAATAGAGTCCAAAAATATGACATTGGACATAGCTAGGCGATAATCACGGTAGAATCACGATGATCGATAAACTAGGTGGAATTAGGTTCCCTTACTCGGGTACTATGACAAGTATGGACTATCCTTCTTTATATAGAATTGTGGTCCACATGAATAGCACATCAAAGGCAAGATACCCTCATTCTTATCATAGAATTGAGGTCCGCAAGAACATCGGAATATGGCATGATATCATCATCCCATTGGGAAATTCCCATGATATACACTTTGTATAATCATAAGGGCCGGTATACCATGTTTCTTTAGAGTGACATGGCAAAAATTGTGTAACTGGTTTTTAGGGTACAACCAGCTCAGTCGACCTTGAGGGAATCCAAGGTACGAGGAGTCTTACGGAGGTCTCTATGACTAACTCGCTAGTCCAAAGGAACGGAATGTCCAATGGAGAGCTTGTATGTCAATGAGAGTTGAGGGTGATCGATAGAACAACATGAAAACGTGGGACTATACTCACGGAGTGGAGATATAGTGCCGATATACATATATATAAATATAATGAAAACCCTCGGTTAGCAGTAACAGGTAAAAAACATTTTTACAGAAAATAACGACTTTGATTAAGTCACTACTTAAGTAAATAACGCCTTAAATAAGGGCGTTTACATGCATTTCCAATTTTTGCAGAAATTTCCATAATTCTGTGTTTTATCATAAACACGCCCTGGACAGGGGCGTTTTATATAAATTTGACGACATATACAGTGGTCGTCTATTTCTTAATTTTCATTTTTGCAAGATATCAATTTCTGTAGTTTAACATGAACGCGCCCTAGGAAGGGCCGTAAATTTTTAAAATCACGCCCTACACAGGGGCGTTATCACCGTGAGAGACGGCCTAGTCCAGGTCGTGAATTCAAGGAATTTACAATATTTCAGGAAATAAAATTTCAAGAGACAGGAGACATGGTCATGACAGGAAAATTAGCAGGAATTCACAGGTAGAGTCATGCAAGATATTAGAATCGATATTTCATATTTATTGAATTTTAAACAGGATCAATTATTAATTACATGCGATTTTCATGAAATTAACGCCTATAGGGCAGGGTGTCAAATCTTAAATTGACGACCTAGTGCAGGTCGTTTCTAAAAGTAGCGCCCTAGACACGGGCGTCTCTTTCAAAAATATTACAGAAAACATATTAAAGCCATCAGAAAACTATACTACATGCATGTAATGCTGGTATATATATATTAAATCACTTGTTTGGGCTACGTTGCTTGAGAAAACCTACCTTAATAATAATCCGGAGATGGACGTGAGGTGTTCTGAAACTTCTACGACTTGGCAGCAAGAAAGGGCAGGAAGATGGTTGATGAGGATGAAGAAACCTGCAGAAGATATATCAAAGATATCAATCTTCTTTGTAATGACTTGCTGGAGGCGAAGGAGTAAGAACTTACACAAGTTCTTCAGGACGCAAGACTTCTTAACCTGTATAGAAGAGATGAAGAAACATTAGTTCTTCATACAACCGAAACCAGTGGTCAAAAGGAAATAAGAAGAACAGATGTTCTTCACGTACCGTAGCAGACGAACGATCAAATAGGTTTAGAGTTGGATGAACGAGAGTTTTTATAGGATTTTGGGTGTCCTATTAGAGTTAGTGTTCTAGTGGAAGTAATGCTTCCAATATAGAGTCCTTACCCTAGTAGATACTTACTAGATTAGCTTAATCCTTCCCAGGATAAGCTCTTGGTTCGAACGGAACCGGAATGTAATTAACGACCTAGGTCAGGGCGTCGCATTTTAAATTGACGCCTTGTCATACGGCGTTTCTTAAAAGGCGCCTTGTATAAGGGCGTTTCATGTTCAAAAACACGCCCATGAAAGGGGCGTTTCTTTTACTTGCCCAATTTGGTCGCGTGAGAATTGACGACCGCACGTGTGGGCGTCCTTTCTTTAGGCACACCTTATATAGAGGCGTTTGTTTTAAAATTAACGCCCTACTGAGAGGCGTTATTTGGTTTTGGGTTTTAATTTATCCGTTTAAGCTTCTTCCCATTATCTTTACTAATTCTTTGATTCATTTAGGGAAATTTTAATTTATTTTAACCCTTTATTTATCAGGGTTGCTACATTCAATGTGGCTGACTTGGTGCCATATAGGGGTCCCATGGTGACACCTAGTGAGGGAATTGAGCCTGTTCCACCTTCTGAGAGAGCCACCACCCATGAGAGAGTTCCACCAGTCCAGAGGGGCCAACGGGAGTAAATAGAGCGGATATTGGATGAACAGGTCACTGTCACCCGGAGCAAAGCATACGAGTGATACTTGGTCAGGTGGAAGGGCCGGCCCCCTTCAGATGATTCATGGGTGAGTAGGGACGATCTTCAGTAGCTGGACCCCGACCTCCTGGAGCATTACCGCAGTCGAGTGGACCCTTTCTCGACAGAGTCGAGCTCTTCGCAGCCCGGGGGAGTTGATGGGGACATCACCCAGAATTCTCTTTGGCTCGACACCTCTCTCCCTTCCGGAGACAGGTAGTGTGCGACTACACGACTTGATGGGCCCACGGCGACACGGGAGTTTATTTCTGAAGACATATTGATGTATTTTCTCCTTTCTTGAGTCATCTTGATGTACTTGTCTTTATTTTGAGTCATGTCACTAGGTTATCACGTTATCTATCTATGTTTGTTAGGGGGTCATATGGGCCCAATTAGATGGGCTTGGCCCATGGGCGCCCTCTTCCTTCCCCCACCCCCTTGCTTATTTGCTTTTAGTATTTTCTCCAGGGACTTTTTGTAAATGTTGGGATCCTTATAAATAGGACCCCAACCCCCCTTGAGATGATTAATGAATATTTGAATATTTGAGCATAAGTGCACCCTCCCTCTCTCTCTAGCTCTCTCACTCTCTCTCTCTTTCTCTAGGGGGCGAACCCCTCTCTCTATCTTCCCCCTTCTCTCTCTCTCTCCCTTGGGCGAACCTGCCGTTTCACCTCCCCCTCCCCCTGCCACCTCAGCTGCCACCTCACCCTCCAACCCTTCACCTCCCCTAGGCCATTTAATATTCTTCAATTCCCCCCACTTCCCAAGCAACCCTTCCCATTCCCCATACACCTTCTCCACCTCCAAGGCACCCATCCCCCTTCCCCAAGCAGCCCTTCCACTCCCCCACACACTCATTCATATCCCCAAGCATTCAAACCCCCACCCCCACTACCATTTGCGCAACCCCCTCCATCCACTTACCCCCCTCCCCTTACCTTGGCCGACCACTCCCCTCCCCCATCTCCTAGCTTCGGCCCCCACTCCCCTCCACCCTCCTGCACCTCCATACCACCTGCTCCGCCCCTCTCATCACCCCCACACATCCCTCCCCCATCTGCAATCACCTCCACCCTTCCCTCCATTGCCAAACTCCAATCCCCCTTAACCTAACCCCACCACCATCCCATTCATTCGGTCACATCTGCAGGTGACAGAAGAAGGCCCGTCTTGCAGAAGCTCCCCCGAGTTCATCCGGCGACATCTGAGGGCGTGCCTTACCTTTCTGGAAAGGTCGTCCAGTCCACTACGCAGGCGAGAAAGAATCGTACCATTCCGAGTCCGGAGCTGCCCGGGAAAGCCATTCTCCCTCGACTGCACTAAGCTAAATCTGCAGAGCACCAGAGTTCGACCAGAAGCTGAACCACGATTCACAGTGGAGGATTCTGACTGATGTTCCTTCTTCAAAGTTTTTCCTCCCCCTGTCCCCGACCATGAGAAAGAAGCATAGCTACATTCGGCATCCGGGAGCCAAAGTTCTGATTTTTTCGCCTCCAGTCGCGCGGGGCTGCCTTCTCCAGTCTTCTGCGACCAGCACTCACTCATCGGTGTCCCCCAGGCCACCCTGACCTCCGACGGCCTCCCCACCAGTTTTGCTGCAAAGAGGGTTCATCCACGGTTCCATAAATTCTGACGGTTCGAGATTCAGAGCTTGAGAGCCCACGATACAACCTCTGCATCCTACTACATCAGATCTGAAGCTGTCAACCCCAGATTCCTTCGTCTTGTTCGAGCCTCTGCCGCGGCCAGCGACGACGTTAGAAGAATTCAGTAAAATTCAGAGGCGTCCCAGCTCCGGTTACGAAGAATTACCTTCTGGTCTCATCGCCGGAGAAATTCCGAGTAAGAACTACGACTGCAACAGCGGCGGCCTGTCCCCTCTCACAGCAAGCTAGCAGATCCTACGTCGGCTTCCCCTCCTACAACCTCGGCGAGTTTTCCCCTCCCGCCTGGCCGGCTTAGCGCCCCTCCCTGCGTGGAGGTAGTGTTTGGATGTAAGCTTGATTTCCCCACCCTTTGTCCAACCCTCCTACGTGAGGAGTAGTGTTTGTATTAAGCAGCTCAAGCTACATCGGCGCAGTGTGCGGGATCCACACTTCCCCGCTCGCCCACGTCTCCGAACGGGGTTGGTTTCTTCAAACCAACCAGGTGAGCTCTAAACTTTGCTCCATTACTATTTAGTGTCTATTCATTTAATATTCGTAGACATAGCTCCGTTGTGCATGCGAGCGAGTGCCCGATCCCGGAGCCACCATCTTAGTGTGGTCACCGTGGCTAAAGTGAGAGAGTGGGACCTAGTGCCCCAATTGGCACCGGCCAGCCCCATAAGCATGGGCTACGTACCCTCGGGAGGGCAACCCTATCCCAGCTAGCACTCTGCCAGCAAGGGTCTTGATCCATCACCTCCCCCTAGCATCATTTAGTCACCCCGGGCTCGCGTGTGTGCGACGGCGATTTGGCCCCGATTTATCAACTTAATTGCTATGTGGTTGTGAATGCGGAATAGGTCCTAAGTTTACATTTATTTGCTGCATACCCCGTAGTGGTATCACATCACTAAGGACTCTAGAATCGATCTAATCTTCAAACCCTAGCTAGAACTCAATAAATAGGACCTAGTTCTGAACTGCGCGACCCTTACTTTTACTCGCGTGGAATCAAGGTAAGGAGTCATAATCTCAGGTAAGTTCTTTAGAGGAAGTTGTTTACAATACTTTAGACTAACTCCTCTCCAAATTTCACATCTTTAGGTCAAGAGGTCGTGGAGTTAGAGCCCAAGGAAGTTGCTGAAAAGTCACAGGAAGAGGAGAGCTAGGGCACGTTTTTCAAACCCTAAATTGGAAGTTTAAAGCCAAAGTTAAGAGGTATGTTATCTCATGAATGGCAAAAACCTCTTGATAGGACTAAAAGCCCTCTGGTTTGATTGAATTCCATGCATGATAGATCATGAATTTCATGTTTTAATAGTTCTATGCATTCATACATCTCTTAGCCCTAAGTAGAACATTAAAAGATGTTATCTTAAACCCATGCATGTAGATAGCCTATACTTTGTAATCATGCCTAGGATAGACATGGTATTTGATTTACAGACATGATGTGTGGTGATCTCTTAGGTTTCATATCAGTTTCTATCAGCAGACGCTCTGACGCATCATGGTAGGACCGTGACATACATGTAACGGCCTTACGACAGACCGTCACACACTCTATTATGTTTTCGTTTCACTGTTGTCTCTAACGCACCAGGACAGGAGCGTTAGATTACTGTAATTGCCCCTCGATAGACCGTCACAGACACTGTGACGCACCCCTGTTAGACCGTTAGGCTTTGTGTTCTGTCAGCTCATGACAGAATAGTTACCAATTAAGTTTACTTATAATTTACCCTAGATAGCTAAGTTTTAACCTGTTATGTGACTCTTAAGTTATCTAATTGTTCATGATAGGTATTGCATGTTATTTTAAGTTATGCTAGTTTCATGTACCAAAAGTTCTATAGTTTTGTATTATAAATCATGATTTCTAAATGTTGTATTGACGGAGTTTATCTTGGCTTCACAACGATTATACATTCTCTCTTTATCAATAGAGTCGTTTCTATAAGTACATGGCACATATTCCGATATGTTATCCATTAGTTCACTTTGCACTATAGGAACATTATTCTTGGACGTGAGGACCTCTCTATTGGATATTCCTTCCAATAGACTAGGAAATCTTGTTTCAAGGCCTCCGTAATTCTCCGTGAGCCTGAGATTCCCACTAGGACGCCGAGTTAGTTGTACCATTAAAGTCCATTGATTAGACTACACTATCGATGTTTTCTGATTATCAGTAATGTAACGGCTCTGTGTTGGACCGTTAGGCACATGTAACGGCCCAATATAAGACCGTCACATTCATCTGAGTTTGAATTCTTGATTCGGGATTTAGACTAATGTAACGGTCTAATCCTGGACCGTCACATAATGTAACGGCCCAATGCATGACCGTCACCTTTCTCTGAGTCTATTTTTATTATTCTAGACTTGGATCATTATAACGGCCCACTACTGGAGCGTTACATGATGTAACGGCCCAGTAAACGACCATCACATTGCTTGAGTATTTAACCCAAGGTTTGACCCAAGGGTTGATATTCCAAAGGTTCTGGATGGACTAATGATAGTCTAGAACTTATAATATTGATCAAGAAACTTAATATAATGATTGGAAAGAGAAAAGAATGTACCGTTATGCTGTCGATTTATTTCCGTGAGCATGACATTACTTAAGTCTTTTTTCTTGATCTCTCATACTCTGAATTGAAGCATTCATTCATTGATTGTTGTTATCATGAGTTATTGAACTTATTACATTCTTGGCCATACTTTATTGTTACACTCATGGAGGTAGCTTGATTTATACGTGAAGATGCAGTTCGGGCACTGATTGTGTCCAAGGGCTCCTATGCTAGTCCCCACGGCTGATTGCCGAAAACATACTATTTTATAAACCATGGGGTATGATGCTACTGGCGTCGCATTGCACTGGGAGTACCTTTTTTATAAATAAGTGAAAACCATGAGCACTCGTGAAAATCTAGTGAATTGCTACATGATTGACATTCTCGTGCATAACCTTTATGGTTATGAAAGTGAAAGTGAAAGTGCATTCTCGTTACATTCTTGTTCATGAAAGGCCAAATATCATGTTCTTGTTACATTCATCCTTATCTTACATGATTATCATGTTACTTTGGTTTAATCGCATGATATTCGCATTCACATGATTTTGCCTTACTTCTTTAGAGCTAAATTGTTAATTCCTTTAATAGTGCCTTCATGTTGATGCGAAGATTCCTACTGGGCAAGTGTGCTCATTACCTATTTCTAATCTTTTTCAGGAAGTGAAAGTGAGTCTGATTTGGGTTCAGAATGTTCAAGTAGCGGATCCGAGAGTGAATAAAGATGAGCGAAGACTTAGGAAGTCTATATTGTTTAGATAGAGTCAATGTAATTTTTTCCTATTTCTTGAGTCTAGTAGAGTGAAAGATGGTGAAAAAGTTATTGTATTTTGAATATTTGATTGATAATGAAATGAAGTTGGATTTTTAGTAAATATTATGCAATTGCATTCATTTTGTGTGATTGTCTTGCGCTCTGATCGTTCTTGCTTGCAAGAGGCTTACCATGCCGGCTGTTCGCACTCCCCAAGTTAGTCTTCCGCTGTAATAAAGGCTCGGGACGTGACAGGTTCTATAATAGACCGCCAATGTTCTGTTTTCTGTCAACCCGAGATAGATTTAAGAGTAGCCCATTTAAACTTATAGATAAGCCTAGTTAACTATGTTTCAACCTGTTTTAATGTTATTTACTACTCTGAATTTTTATTTACTAATTCATAATAGTGATTTCATGTTCTTTATGGTACTTAGGAATTATTTTAAGCATATGATAGTTTCATGCCCAAAAACCATATAATCTTATATTACATTATGGTTTAAACGCTATGTTGGTTTATCACAGTACACATTCTCTTCTTATCTCAGAGTCATTTCTATAAGTACATGGCATATATTCCGGTATGTGACCATTAGTTACACTTTTGTACTATAGGAACATAATCTTAGACTTGATGACCTCTCCTTTGGATATTTCTTCCAATAGACTAGGAAATCTTGTTTCAAGGCCTCCGTAATTCTCTGCGAGCCTGGGATTCCCACTAGGACGCCGAGTTGGTTGTACCATTAAAGCCCAATTATCTATAAAGCACTACCGATGTTTTCTGAATTTCTGTCCAGTAACGGTTCAATACTCGACCGCTTGTAGATATAAATGTTTCAATCTATCCCGCCCCAAACTATGAACATGTAACCATGCATATAAGCGTGAAAGTGCATGAAAAGCAAAGGGGCGATGAAGAAGAGGAACCTGACCGTGATCGCCACCAAGGTTCTACAGCACCAAAAAGATGGAGAAAGGATGAAGACGGTGCGCGTACCTAGGAAAATATGGAGGAAGACATGGCCTAAAGGGTAGCCGCTACAACGTGATCGTGCTTGAAATGGGACGCGGGAACTGATGTGGGTGACACCTCCTCACCTCCTAGCCGGCTAGAAAGTAAGGGCCTCACGTCCTATTGATGGTCTCCTGAAAAAGAAAGCCATGAAAACAAAAGAACACCCATTAGATCATGAAAGTGTAGCATGTGTCCCGAAATGATAAATTAACATGAAAGAATGGGGGAGAACGTACCGGGGAGGGTTTTTAACCCCTATAAATGGGTGAAAAGGAAGGTGGGAGTGTTGTGCATGCATAGGATTTGAAATCATGAAATTTGGTGGAAAGAAGAGGGTGAAAATGTTGTGTAAAATGGAGAAAAATGCATGAACGTACAGAAAATAGTGTAAAAACTAAGTGTAAAAACTGTGGTGATTTGTGAAAAGTAGGAGATGAGAACTAAGGATAGGAGCAATGAAACTAAGCCCAAACAGATGGAAATTAAAGCTGATACTTCTCTCTTTGCTGTGGGGTCGAAGGTGTGAGTCGACGATCCAGCATGGCTTCGCCCCGAGTCCAAGTAGAGCCCCCCCATCGCGCAGGCGAACTGGGCAGGTTTATATAGAGAAATGCTGAAACCTAGAACTTTATGCTGCGATTTCAGAGGATAGAGTCCACAAAATCTTGATATCTATGGATCAATCTTGAGGTAATAGATAAGATAAAAGCTAGGAACAAATGGGACTCTTTTTGGTGGAAGGATCTGGAAGATAGAGTCCTTGGAAGGTGGCCCCAGAGCCTAATCTGGAAGAGTTTGTGTGACAAAAATGCATAAAACTTGATATTGCGGCCAAGATTCCTGTGAATATATTCCACTAAATTTTGAGTTATATGGCTTAAACTCAAAATAATAGTGGTGGCAAGAGGCAGAAACAAACGGGAAGTGATTTGGTGGAATATTCGAGAAGATAGAGCATTAGAATGGTGACCCCGGCGAACAGAAATCAACCTTAGAGTCCAGCGGCGAAGAAAACAGAGTTTAGGAACTTTTGGACTCTTTATTATATAAACGGCCGCACAATAGACCGTTCTATAAATGAGGCGGTCTAGGGGGAGACCGCCCAATGAACCAGGGGACGATCGGGTGACTTTTGGCATAAAAATGAATAAACGGTCATCCACAGACCGTTTTTTGACATAAGCTATCTTAAGAAGATCGTTTATTGACATTTCACAAATAATAAAAATAAAATAAAAAATAAAAAAAATTGTTCACACGGTCAACTGTTGACGGTTTTATTCATTGGGCGGTCCACTAGTGACCGTTTATTCATTGGACGGTCAACTGTTGACCGTTTTGCTGCCAGGCTCACGCGACTTTAGAAATCAGCGAATATCCTGAAAACGGTGCAGAATTTAAAAAAGTGGTAGAAGAAGAAATTGTATATAACGGAAGGATAAACAACTTTCATGAAGAGAAGAAGATGAAAACACGATTAGAAGAGAGAGAAAATGGGTCAGAACATAAAAAAATACTGAGGCTTTAAAATGGTGGAGAACTGGATAATGGCGTAGAAGAAGAAAATGTAGGGATTTAAAAATGGAATAACTTTGGTGAAGGACAGTTAATGAATAGAGAAAAGAAATGGGGTAAAAAGGGACCATTTTTCAATACTACGCAGCAAAAGGGGTCGCATTCCTGAGGGAAGTCGACCTAAATGGGCCGTAAGTCGACTTGGAAGGCCGAAATGTGATAGAATAGGCTCCAGGGCTCTAAGAAATCCTGATCTCCAAGGCTCAACGGGAATGGAACAATGAAATGGGCTCGAAATCCATCCACGGAAGGCCCCAAAATAATGGTTAATTTGGGACATCAAAAATGATGAATAAGAGAAATGACGTAACTTGCAGGCTAAAAACGGGTGTCAACACCGCTAAGGCCCATTAACGGTCCAGTATTTGACCGCCAAATTCTCTGAGTCCAAACTAATTTCTTTCTGGATTCAGCCCACTCAAGTGGCCAAATATCATACCGCCATATCAATATAGCGGCCCAGTTATAGATCGCTAAGTTTCCTAAATACTGTTGACCCAAGGGTTAATATTCCTATGATCCTAGATTGACTAATGATAGTCTAGGACTTGTAACCTTATTCAAAGACATCTAAGATAAAGTATGAAAGATAAAGAATGTACCGTTATGCTATCGAATTTTCTCCCAAGCATAACTTAGTTATTAATACATTTCTTGAACTCATGAGTCTATATTTGGTGCATTCTTATTTGATGTTGAGTCTTGAACATTCATTGAACTTATTACATGCGTGACCAACTTTATTGCTATATACGTGAAAGTAGCTTGATTTATACTTGAAGATGCGGTTCGAGCACTGATTGTGTTCAAGGGCTCTATACTACTCCCCTCGGCTGATTGTCGAAAACATACTATTATAAATCATGGGGTATGATGCTACTGGCGTCACATTGCGCTGGGAGTATTTTCTTTATAAATAAGTGAAATTATCCACTACTCGTGAAGTGAAAATATCCACAGAAATTCACGAAGTACTTGTTACTAAGTGAAGAGTACATTCTTGCTTGACTTGCTTGTACATTCTCGTTACATTCTTATTCATGAAAGGCCATAATTACATTCTTGCTTGATCATGCTTACTCAATCATATCTTAACTTGATCATGTCTTGTTACTTTGGTTTATTCACGTGATTTATCACATTCGCATGATTTTATCTTATTCTTTAGAGCAAAAATGTTAATCGCTTAAATATTACCTTCATATTGATGCGAAGATACCTACTGGGCAAGTGTGCCCATTACCTATTTTCCAATCTTTTCAGGAGATGCAAGTAGTTTAGATTCGGATTCGAGTTATTCAAGTGATGGGTCCGAGAGCGAATGAAAGTCACATAAGATTGAGAGAAGACTTAGGAAGTCAATGATGTCTAGATCGAGTTCATGTAATTTCCTCTTTATTGAGATAAATAGATTTAAGAAAGTTGAATAGTTGATGTACTTGAATCATTCTTATTATTAATAAAAGTGAAGGTTTGAGTAAATTATTGAGCAATTACTTTGTATGATTGTTATTGCGTTCTGGTTATTCTTGCTTGCAAGAAGCTTACCATGCCGACTGTTCATGTTTCCCGAGATTGTCTTCCGCTGTATTAAAAGCTCGGGGTGTGACAACATCCAATTTCAGGTCATGAACGGGATAATTTTTCTCATGCCACTTTAACTGTCTTGAAGCATAGCAAATCACCTTACCATTTTGCATAAGTACACAACCTAGACCAACGCCAGATGCATCGGTATAAACTTCAAATCTGCCACCTTCTACGGGCAATGCCAGTATGGGTGCCATGGTGAGATGCTCTTTAAGGGCTAAGAAATTTTCTTCACATTCCTTTGTCCACTCGAAAGGATTTTCTTTCCTACTGAGTCTTGTTAAAGGAGCGGCGATTTTGGAGAAATCCTTGATGAATCGCCTATAATCACCAGCCAGGACAATGAAACTTTGAACTTCAGATACGTTGTTCGGTCGGCTCCAGTTCTTAACCGCTTCAACTTTAGAAGGATCTACTGCAATGCCTTCTTTAGAGATAATGTGGCCAAGGAAAGAGACCTCTTTAAGCCAAAGTTCACATTTATTTAACTTAGCATAAAGTTGGTGTTCCTGCAAAGTTTGCAAGGCAAACCTTAGATGTTCCTCATGTTCCTCCTTTGTCTTTGAATAGATGAGAATATCATCAATGAATATGACCACAAATTGGTCAAGATAAGGCATGAACACATTATTCATCAGTTGCATGAATGCAGCAGGTGCATTAGTTAAACCGAACGGCATAACCACAAATTCATAGTATCCGTATCGACTTCGGAAAGTAGTCTTGTAAATGTCTTCATCCTTGATCCTCAGTTGATGATAATCTGACCTAAGGTCGATCTTGGAGAAGTACTCCGCGCCAGAAAGTTGGTCAAAAAACTTATCAATACGCGACAGTGGATATTTGTTTTTTATAGTGAGTTGATTCAACTGCCAATAGTCAATGCATAATATGAGGGAACCGTCCTTCTTCTTGACAAATAATACTGGTGCACCCCAAGGGGATTCGCTGGGTCGAATGAAGCCTTTTTCTAGTAGCTCCTGAAGTTGCTTCTTTAGTTTCTTCAATTCTGTGGGGGACATCCTGTAAGGAGCTATTGGCACTTGTGTTGCTCCAGGTGTGAGTTCAATGGTAAAGTTAACCTCCCTTTCGGGTGGTAAGCCAAGTAACTCGGAAGAGAAAACTTTAGAAAACTCCCTAACTACGGGGATTTCTTCTATCTAATTTTCCTTAGACTCGGTAATTATCACGGAGGCAAGAAAAGCTTCACATCGTTACGCAATGACTTTGCAAGCGTGAAGGGATGAAATAAGAGAGGGATGCTTCCGGTATTTGATACCAAGAAAGAAAAATCATGGGAGACCAGGTTTTCGAAAGGAAATTATGCTACTGCGATAATTTATATAGGCATCGTGGTCTACAAGCCAATCAACTCCTAATATGGCATCATAGCCTTCCATATCAAGGCATATGAGATTAGCGAGAAGATTATGCCCTTCTACAGTAACTTCACTATTGGGGAAATAGGTTTTCAATTCCGTTCCCGACCCTAAAGGAGTGACTATGGTGAAATCCGATGGTAAGGAAACAGGCAAAATAGGCAATATTTTTGCAAAGGAACTAGCAATAAAGGAATGAGTAGCATCCGTATCAAATAACACAAAAGCAAGATGGGAATAAATATAAATTATACCTTCAATGAGCTCCCCTTCTTTGGTTGGTTCATCATCCAATACGACATTTAATCTAGCTTGCCGCTTCCATCCACCATTGCTCCTTGTGGATGATTGTTCTTTCATAAGGGACAGTCAGGCATGCGGTACTCCCGACTTCCACATCTTAGGCATGTGCCGAAATGCTTCCAACAGTCTTCGGCCGCATGATCGAATGTTTTACGCGCGCGAGGAGTCACTTCTGGTTTCTACCTCGTGGGGGGGGTGATGGTCGTGCTCGGGGCCCGGTGTGACTGGCAGTCGAGTGCCGGGGACACCATTGTGACTGAAGGAGGCGGACGCCGGGAGACTCGTGCTCGGCGTCCGCCTCCTTCAGTCACACCAAATTTATCACAGAACGAGCAAGCCGCCATGACTTGTGTAACACCCTCAAATATAGCTAAGTTGTACTCTATATCACCGAGACGCCATTTGAAGTATCGGCTCAGTTCTTGTAAAGAACTCCGAAGTTAAGCGTGCTTAATGGAAAGTAGTATTGGGATGGTTGACCTTCCCAGGAAGTCCTCCATTCTGGAGCCGATCACTATTAGAAAGGGACAAAATCGTGATGCCGGCAGGCCAAAGCGGATAATAACTCGACGGTATAGAGTACGGGACGTGACAACTTGATTATCTTATTCTTTCGACTTCTTGTTCCGACGATCATCCTTGCTATCCCCATTCTGAGATCTCTTCTTGCTCTCCCAAGAGTTATAGGTGATGCTAAATTTCTCTTGCTTCTTACCTCACCGATCAGACTTTCGGCTCGGCTCCTCCGTTTTGACCTTGAGTCTATCGACCTTCTCCAAGGTCCGTTCACATAAGTGTGCCCGTTGGACCATCTCTGCATAGGTCTGAATGTTTTATGGGCCAAGTTACTGGATTAAAATGAGTCGTAGGCCATCCATAAAGAGATTGGCTTTAAGTAGATCCATGCTCACTAGATGCTGAGCATAGGGTTCCATACGAGAAAAGTGTAATTCGTATTCTGCCACCGACATCATACCATGATGCAATGATGCAAATTCAGCAGCATTTCTCTCCTTGACATGCTCGGAGAAATATTTAGCTCGAAAGAGCATGAGAAATCCTTCCCAAGTGTGTGGGGCATCCACAGGTGGTGCTGGAATAGATTTCCACCATGTTCGTGCGTCTTTGTTTAATTGGAATGTAGCAAGACGCACCTTCTCTTGGTCGGCACATTTCATGACCTCGAAGATACGGTTCATCTCGTCAATCCAGTTTTCTGCTTCGTCCGGATTAGAAGAACCATTAAATCGCGGAGGATTCAAACTCTGAAAATTATGATGCAGATCACTAGCTCTTGCCCTAGCGCCCGCTTGAGCCATATTTTGCAAAGCTTTTGTAAGATCTGCAACGGTTTGTTGCATTCCTCCTAAATCGACACGATGAGCCATGGTAAAACTAAAGTACCTAGGAAGAGTAATAGATTTGTTAATTCTAATAGAATTGGTGGGGTCTAATCTTAAAGATAATTTCTAATTACTAGCTCATCCCAGTTTCTACCCAATTTCTCTCATAGGTGGGGATTTCCTTCTCGTTTCATAGGCATGGGTCCTTAAACCTTGGACTTAACTTATGACATGACATCTTTTCCTTGGACTTCTTGGCCTAGGCTATGATACAACTCTAACTGTCACGCACCGAGCTTTTATTACAGCGGAAGGAACTTCGGGAACGTGAACAGTTGGCATGGTAAGTCTCTCACAAGCAAGAAAATCAGAGAGTAAGACAATCACACAAATTACACAAGTAATTTTTTTTTCAAAATTCTAACTTTATTACACTAATAGAATAATCCGATTACATAGGATCATCACTATGACTCAAGAAATCAAAAATTACATCTGACTCGACTAAACCCTTGACAACTAGGTCTTCTCTCATCTTGAAAACCTTCAATCACTCTCGGACCCGCAACTTGTATATTCCGAATCCGATTCACTAGTACTTCCTGAAATAGACAAGAAAATAGGTATGGGCACACTTGCCCAGTAGGTATCTTCGCATCAACATGAAGGTAATATTTAAGTGATTAATGTCTTAGCTCTAGAATAAAAAATACAAATGCAATAAATAAGCGATATAAACCAAGATAACTAAGAATCATGAAATAACTGAGCAAGTAGATGTGAGTATAGACCATGAAATCAAGCAAGATTAATCATGTAGATGTAAATTCGGCCTTTCAGGAACAAGAATGTACGAGCATATAACTAGAAAGTACTTTACACAACCTTGTAAAGGCTATGCATTAACAAGCATGTAAATTTCATAACGAGCCACGTGAATTTTACTCATTTATAAGAGAAAGAACTCTCAGCGTAATGCGACGCCAGTATCATCGTACCCCATGATTTATAGCATGTTTTCGACCATCAGTCGTGGGGACTAGCATGGAGCCCTTGGACACAATCCGTGCCCGATCTTGCATCTTCAAGTTATAAATCCAGCTACTTCCATGAGATATAACAATAATGTCGGCCAATAATTAATTCCAAATAACAAGTTAAATGATCAAGTAGCCAAGGTATAGAACGTACCAAAATTTGATATGATTCCAAAGAATGATTTAAAAAGGACACTATACTCCGGCAGTAATCCGATAGCATAACAATACTTTCATTAAGTTCCTTATTTTAATAGTAACTTGTTAAACATATGTTTGAGACTCCAGATAATCTAAAGACCATCTAAGAACTCAAAAAAACCAACCCGGTCAAATCTCGTGTTAGACAGGTTCAGAGATAAGCGGTCGTTCACTAGACCGTTTCATGCAAAAAACGGTCAGATTCTAGACCGTTTAATAAATTAGAGAGTCGACGCATGAAAAGAAGGGTCGACGCCAGAAAATTCTCTAGAGCTTAGTGGTCTAGTTGATGGCCGCTAGGCGCCTGTTAGCGATCGTCCATAGGGCCGCTAAGGTCCAGAACATAGCAAACGTCGATAAAGTGCTTTCTAGATATTTTGGGTTTTGATGGTACAACCAGCTTGGCGTCCTAGTGGGAATCCCAGGCTCGCGGAGTCTTACGGAGGCCTTGAAACATAATCCCCTAGTCCGACAGAAGGAATATCCGGCGGAGAGGTTCATAAGTCCAAGAAAAATGTGCCTATAAGTGAAAAGTGTAACTAATGGTCACATACCGGAGTATATGCCATGTACTTAAGAAAATGACTCATAGATGAGACAATGACCATGATAAAACAGCGATCAAAATAACGTTCTCTTACCACCATGAATCACATTTCATAAACATAAGAGAAAATATTTAATTACAAAACTATAACATTTAGGCATGAAATTACATGATAATGAAAATAATGTTTTAAAATCATGCTCATGCTAAAACAGGGTGTTTCACAGGAAATAAAATTTTCACTGAAAAATACCATAATTATAAAGTTCTATTTAGGCAAAATTTAATTAGGCTCGGGCTAGTTCTCAGAACCAAAAAGTGGTCTAGTGCGGACTATTTTTAGGAGTCAAGCGGTCTATCGAAGGGCCGCTTATCTATCTCAGGCGGTCACCTTATAGACCATTTCTGTCTGTGTGATAGGAAACCGAGAAAAATAGTAAAATAGACCCTAATCTAGGGCATGTTTTGCCTGAGAATCAATGAGAACCTACTATAAAACATGATAGAACAAGAGTGGGCCAAGAATATGCATGGGTTTATGTATAATGAACAAGAGATTTTCTTTTCAACTCAATTAGGCCAAGATTCATGCATGAGATTACCCTAAATGCATAATCCCAATAAAACATAAAATTCTCTACGTACAGTACATGAAAACGACTGAAATCAGAGGGCTTTTATTCCTAACATCAAGTTTAAGTCGTTCATGAGATAACATACCACTAGTAGTGCTCCTAGACTTCGAATTTCTGACTGGAAGTTGACCCTAGTTCCTGCACGTCCTGTGCTAAGTCAGCAACTTCCCATCCCTCTATCTCCCGATTCTCTCGACTTAAAGCCACGAAATTTTGAGGGTAAAAAGAGGGTACTAAAAGGAACAAATAGTTCTAAAGAACTTCTATCTAATTACCTCATTTAGGTATTCTAATTTGCTGATCAATCTGGCTCAGTCGCACAGGTTCCTGGGTTACTTGTACTGAACCAGCGTCTTTGCAGGCCTCAATCTTCTTGATGGCTTGATCTCCTAAGACGAAATTTGGAGGGCAGTTACACCTTAGTATTATGAACAGAATATTCTAAAGAACCTATCTCAGAAAATGCCTCCTTACCTTAGTTCCACGCGAGCCAAAAGTAAGGGTCGCGTAGGTTGGTTCTGGATCTATTTATAGGTTTTAGCTAGGGTTTCATGGATTAGAACGAACATAGAGTCCTAATTAGGTCATCAATTCGATCTAAATCTATTTTAGAACCTTCTAGATATTAGATTGCATCGATCCCAATAGGATGCCAAAGTTCCAAGCTTTTCACGTTTTCTTCTATTCATGGAACTGAGGTTACCTAGCGGTCTAGCTTAGGACCGTCTTTAATAGCCAAGGGGTCACCCGATAGACCGTTTGTGACTTTGGGTGCCGAGTTTGAATCATTTCAAACTCTTGGTCATATATCTGTTCATTTACCCTCCATTTAGTATATTTATCCTCTAAATTCTGTGAATATCCTATTTTAAGCTTCTAGAATGTGGACCAAACCTTGTGGGCTTCGTTTTAGACCTTTTGGGCTTACTTAAATAACCAAGTTAATTAATAAATATTGGGCCTTATTATTTGGTTTCAATTTAACCCAAATTCTTTTAAGAATCCATTTATATCTTAGAAAATCTTAAAAATTCTAAATAAATTCTAGAAAATTCTAAAATATCATATATATAATTTTGGGGTATTACACTGTATGTGCACCGACCTGAGCTTGGGCTTGTATTTATGCCTCAATCTGTTTGATGATTTGCTTCCACTGAGGCATCAATGCATGCATCGACCTTACTGGTAGATTGGAGAAAGTTGCACCGACCTCTCTTCAGAGTTAGCTGATGTGCACCAACCTTCCTATTGAAGTTGCTCAAATGTACACCGACCTCTTTTCAGTATTAGCTGATGTGCACCGACCTCTCTTCGGAGTTATCTGATGTACACCGACCTTCCTATTGAAGTTGATCAAATGTGCACCGACCTCTCTTCTTGAAATCACCAAGGTGCATCAACCTTTCTTCTTCGTTGCCAAGATGTGCCTCGACCTTTGTCCCGTGCAGACTTGATGTGCACCGACCTTGTAGATGACTGAGGTAAATGTGCATCGTTGTTAGTTGCTATCTAACACAATGTGCACCGACCTTGTAATTATGAATGTATGCATGTGCACCCACCTGTGTGAAGGTGCTCCAACCTTCATGTGAATATGCTCAAACATGAATGTATGTGCTTTGACCTTGAGTGTTGAATGACTGAAGGTGCACCGACCTTGTAACCTTGAAACCAAGTGTGCACTGACCTTTGTCACTATGCCTACTCGATGTGCATCGACCTTTGCTCATGCTAGCTAAAGGTGCATCGACCTTCATGCTGCGTTGGCTCGGTGTGCACCGACCTTCATGCTGCGTAGGATCGATATGCACCGACCTGAGTGCCTTAACCAATACTGCAGTGAATCGGCCTGTTAAGTTGAAGATCCACTATGCATCGACCTTTGACTTGAACAACAGATGTGCATTGACCTCATTGACCATGTTGACTACTAGAGTTGACCATGTTGACTTTTTCTTCATTTCTTCTGATTTTAACTGGCTTTCAGCTTGTTCTTTATGCAAACTGTCAACTTGTTCTTTTGGCAATTTGGAGACCTAAACAACTCAAGCAAAAGCATGACAACATATGCATGACAAGGCACATTGATTAATCATATTAAAGAGTGAAGGGGCGTGATCTCGCGCGGCTCCTGAGCTGGGTAGATGATCACCGAACAGTGAACTGTAGAGAGAGGGAAACGGATCAGGGGGCCCAGGGGAGGTCCCCCGGGGAAAACCCTCCGATGCTTAAGTTAGTAGAGCAATGGTGGAAGATAGGGAGGGAGGTAGAAAGAGGTGCACGAGATCCCCCTACACCAAGGTGGTGAAGTGGTTCCTGCTCAGGGGATATTAGGCGTGGATTGCCCTTACCTTTCACTGGAGGGAGTCCCAGGTTTATATAGTGTGCTCACCTTATGAGTCTCGTAAGCGGAGGAGTTTCAGGCGGGAGTTACGTCCTCATCGTGGGATCTTCATAGCCTTGAGGGATCATGGGTCTCTTATCCCCATAAACTCCGGCTCATAAAGGGCTCTCAATGGCAGCGTGGATAAGCAATCGTCGATCGGTCCGAGCATAAAAGGTGCCAACCCTGTCCGGGCAATAGGCATAGCTCAGATGAAGATAGGTCGGAGTGGGCGCTGAGCGCTTGCTTCTATCCCGATAAGGGGATAACTCGGGCATGGGTCTTCCTTTGTTCTGACTGACGCTCGGGCCTTCCGAGCCTAAGGGCCGCCGAGGAAGGATGAGATCCCGAGTAACCTTATTGGGCTTTTTAGCCTAAGTGGGCCCTATGGGGCTGTCACTTGGATGAGCTGAGCCTCGTTTGGTCCTGATGGACCTAGTTTGGCTGCTCTTAGATGGGCTACAGAAATCCCCCTCTCCACTTTTCCCGCTCCTACTCCCGAGCTTTAGTAAGCTCGGAAGAGTAGCTGTTGAGGTTTTAGACCAGTGTGGCTCAGGCGGGTGGAGATCTGGCGGTGTTAGGAGGCCACGTGCCGTGGTCACCTGGGCCCGTAATAATGATGATCCTGACGGATTTGAACTAAAGGGGCCCCCTTTCCTCGGAGGTCGGAACGACGCGTCGCCTCCCGCGTGGGGATATAGGCGTTGGGCACTTGCTGTCATTCCAGATTTCCTCCATCTTTTAGGGTTTTGGCTCTCCTCCATTCTTGCTTTTGGGCTCTTCGATGCGTCGTGAGGGCACGACGGGAGAGTAGAAGCTTGCAGCGGCGTTCGTGGAGTTGGCATGGATAACCGCGGAGGCAGTCCGGCGGCTTCCTCCTCCCCCGGAATCTTCGGGGTCCCGAGATCGCCTTTCCTCAAACCCTTCTCCGGATTCCATGGCGGACTAGCTCTCAGATGTTGAGGAGTGGGAGGACGAGCCAGTGGTGAAGGTGCAGGTTCCAAACTGTAGTGAACTGGGGGAGGCAGATGTGAGAAGGCTAGAGCACCAGTATCGCCTGCCCCACAAGTTCTGCTTTGTCACGGCTTCCCCCCACGAGACGAGCCTGGACTCTCGTACGGGCCACATCTGTACCTTCCTTCTATCGTGGAAGGGTGGGTTCCGCCATCCCTTCGAACCTTTCATTCTTCAGATTCTCAATTTTTTCCTGTTGGCGCCCATTCAGTTGGTAGCCACTTTTTATCTCCTTCTTTCCGCCTTCCGCATTCTCTGCCGCCAGTGTGGAGTTCCTCCTTCATTGGACCTCTTTCACTATTTCTTTGAGTTGAAAGCACATCCTTCGGCCGGGAAGGGTTTCTATTTCATCTAGGCGAGGCGGAATAGGAGATGTATCTCCTTAGTTGTGAAGGATTCTTCGCATAAGGGGTGGAAAACTCAATTCTTCTGGGTGGAGACTTGTTCAGTGGAGGAAACCTGGAGGTGTCTAGTAATCCCCAATTTCCACCCGAATATCCCTCCTAGGCAGGATGAGTTCCCTCCACATGTGGAGAAATATGCGGCTATCTTGCTGAAGCACTGCCAATCCACCGAAGAGCTGGTTACTCCAGAGAATATCGAGCGGTGTCTTCTTACGCGGCTGCATCCGTCGGGCTCAGGTGCCACAAACTAGGTTCTCCTTTGGATGTGGGGATCATTTATCTTTTCCTGAATATGTCTTCCTTTTCGTGCAGACACCAGGCGGGAGGCTTTGAAGGAGGCCGCAGAGGTGATCGAGCTAGGCGATGAATCGGCTGCTGATGAATCGGCTGCTCCCACGGGTCGCTCCCGAACCAGAGATAAGGGCAAGGGGGCGGCCCAGGGTGAATCCTCCAGGCCGTGGGGGTCCAAGCGCAAGGACCCCATGGAAGGCATGATCCGGGCCACCGCGAGGGCCAGGAAGCGGGCCAAGAAGGCCGGGGTCGTACCCGCAGTCAGAGGCAACCTTACTGCGGCTCGCCCCTCCGCCGAGCATGATGAGGCAGACCCTACCGGGCGAGCTCTCCCACCCACCGAGCAAGAGAGGGCCGAGGAGGTTGGGGCTGCTCCTGCGGGCGGCGATGATGTAGGCTCGGCTCTTCCTTCGGTCGGAGCCAAGGGGGCCGGGGCTGCTCTTGCGACTAGCAACGGTGCCGGCCTGGCTCTCCCCTTGGTAAGAGCCGAGGGGGCCGTGGCCGAGGCGGGGGATGCCGGGGCTGTGGCCGAGGCTGGCGCTTCAGGTGGTGGTGCAGGTGCCGAGCCGGTCCAGGTTGGGGGGTCACACGAAAATTTGGCCGAGGCGCGAGAGGCGACCAAGGCCGGGGCATGGTCCGAGCCACTCGGTGGGGCGCCGGGCGATGGGGGGTTCTCGGTTCCGGCGGCATTGGAGAGGCTTGGTATCTCGGGCCCTCTGCACCAGGTATGCCGCGGTATAGCCGTGAAGGTGAGGGGGGGAGGTAGGCAGTACTCTCCATCCACGGCCCTCGCTGGGGTTATGGAGGGTGGCCTGGCCCTGGCCCAAATGGGGGCCACTCTGGCAGAAGCGTACGCTCGGTCAGAGTGGGAGCGAGCGAACCTGGCCTGGACCCTTGGTGGGTCTGACAGGAGGTTGGCTCGGCTTGCCGAGGAGCGTGATGGGCTTCGGCGGGAGCTTTCCTCAGTTAGGGAGCTGGTGCGGTAGAGCCAGATGGAGACCCGATCGATAACCGAGCAGCTTGCTAAGGCCCGCGAATCGCTCGAGAGGAAGAACATGCTTCTTGAAGAGGAGCGTCTTGCACGCGTTGAAAAGGATGGCCGGTGGGATACCGAACGTGCAAAGCTGGTAGACAGAGTGGAGGAAGCCGAGTGCCTTCGGCGGGAGGCCGAGGCGGAGAAGCAGGCGGTGGAGGCAGAAAAGCAGATGGCTGAGGCCGAGCGTAAGTCAACCGAGGCTGAGCGGGAGAAGGCCGAGCTCGCTGGTAGGGTGGGATCGGCCGGGGCGGAGGCTCTCGAGCATTACAAAAGCTTAGAGGCCTACCAGGTCGACCTTAAGGAGGCTGCCCTCCCCTACTACGAGTTAGCACTTCGCCTGGGCATCCGCAAGGGGTTCAAGCAAGGCTACGATCGGGCCGTCTCTTATGCCGAGGAGCAGGCGTCCAGGGTAGTTGACTTCCCATCCGGGCAACGTTATGACTCGGACTTGTCATCCTCCAGTTCCTCTACTTCGGCACAGGATGAACAGGATCTCGGGGGCTCTTCGTTTGAGGGGTCGCCAACTCTGGATGCCTCGGGAGGGCACGCAACCGAGGCAGTTCCCACGCCGTTGGGGTCAGTGCCAGGGCCGGCCGTCGCCGAAGATGTCGGGGGCAGACCGTTTGAGCCCTCCACTTCCGAGTTTCAAGGTGGGCCGGAGGCCTGATGTATCTTCTTTGCTTCCTCTTTTTGTATGTCTTTTTCCTTTTTGAAAAAAAAAAATCCTCTTTTGTGTAGAAAAATAGATAAGGCAACAGCTTTATGATGAAGACTTATCTGTTCCGTATCGCCATTGCCATATTTTGTTCAACGTATCTGTAGTGGTTGGAAAGAGCCGATACTTTCTGCGTGGATCTCGCCTGATGGTTGGGTGAGCGTCTGACAGGGTGTCTTTCCATTTTCTCATGCTTTGAATGCCTGGCCGCTTCGTGTATCCCGCTGGGGCGGAAAATGAGAAGTTTGAGGTGACCGTTCGTAGGGAGAGATCCCTTTGGCGTGTTTTCGAGGAGAGAATCATTTAAGGCAAATAGCCTCCCTTCGCCTATAAAAGGTCTGAAGGGCGTCCCTTCCTCTCCATCGCTTAGGGGTTTCCCTGACAGTCTTTCAACATTCTTTCTTCACGTAGCGTTGTGCCGTTGTATTTGGAGCATGGAAGACACTCCGGAAGATGAGGCTGCCGACGACGGGGGGTAGAGAGTTCTTGCTGCTTCGGGTTTAAAGAGGGTTCGACGGTCGGCGGACAGACTTAAAGAGGGTTCGACGTGTGGAGGCACGTCGTCTTCTTTTTATCAGTTCCGGCGACGGTTGCAGGGGGGGCGAGATGGTGGACGGATGGGGGCATTAGGCATCCCTGCCGCCCGTCTCTCCTTGCTCGCTCCATGGAGGGGGGAGGAAGCCAGCTAAGCTCTCTCCTTTTCGGGCTTTCCCCTGCCTCCTCGTCCAACTCTGCTGGTTTCTTTCTCCCCCCCGCAGCCTCTTTTTCCCTCTTCTACTCTTCTCATCATTTCTTTCACTCTTCGGAGGGTGCCTGCACTCTCTTTCTTCCAAAGAGTTGGCAGGTTGGCGGGGAGGATGCTTTCATATGCATTCCCTCTCCCCCTTCTCTTCCAAGTTCAACTTGGAAGGTAGACTTCTCCTTCCTAATCCCTATATCACCTTTGTCCCGAGCTGCCCGAGCCAACGGGGTCGACTATCCTCTATCCGAGCCAGTTTCTACGTGAGGCAGAGTCAGTGGCTGGACGCAGGAAGATCACCCGAGTCAGCCGAGCGATGGGCTCATACGGCGGCGCCAGATGGATTTTTTACTTTTTTGACATGTATTTTCTGGCTTCGGCCTTCCTGATATACAAGCGAGTTGTTTGAATAAAAGAAAGGAGCCTTTTTATCTCATGTCATTTACACATTACTCAGTATTCAGAAGTAGAACTTGCGTAGTGTAGTCGCGTTCTAGGTCCGAGGGATGAGCTCTCCTTCCATCGTGGATAGACGGTATGCTCCTTTTCTGAGCGTCTCGACCACTCTGTAGGGGCCTTCCCAATTAGGGGATAACTTGCCCGCCGCCTCAAGTGGTCGAGAGGCTTCGGCTTTCCTGAGGATGAAGTCTCCCAGTTGAAAGTGTCTATCTCAGACTTTGGCGTTGTAGTATCGAGTGAGGCAGCGGCGGTATTCCATTGCTCGGATGCTGGCAATCTCTCGGACTTCATCTGCTAGGTCGAGGTTTTCGAGCAATTTTTGGTCATTTGCCTCAGACGAGAAGCAGATGACTCGGAGGGGGGGGTTGCCAATCTCCAACGGGATCACGGCCTCGGGACCGTATACCAGCTGAAAGGGACTTTCACCGGTTGCCGTTCTGGGAGTCGTTCTGTGTGACCAAAGTACGTTTGGCAATTCCTCAAGCCAGCTGCCCTTGGCTTTGCCGAGCCTAGTCTTGATGCCTTTTAAGATAGTCTTATTGGCATTTTCGACCAGCCCATTAGCCTGATGGTGGGCGACCGAAGTGAAGTGATTGTGAATGTTAAGGTCGGCGCATCTGTCTCAGAAATAACGAGAATCAAATTGCCAACCATTATCGCTTACTATCACCCGGGGGATGCAGTAATGACAGATGATCGACTTCCAGATGAAATTCCAGACGACTGTCTCAGTGATCCTTGCTGTGGCTTCGGCCTCGATCCACTTAGTGAAGTAATCGATGGCGACGATAATGAACTTCTTCGGGGCCTGGGTCGTGGGGAATGGCCCGAGGATGTCGATTCACCAGCGAGCGAAAGGATAAGGCTCGGCTAGGGTGATGAGCTCCGTTGCTGGCTGATGGACCAAGTGGTCAAATCACTGGCACCGGTCGCAGTGTTGTGTGTAAGTCGAGCAGTCGCATTGCAGGGTGGGCCACCAATAACCTTATCGTAGCAAGATCCTGGTGAGTGACCTACCTTCTAAATGCGCTCCGCACAGACCTTCGTGAACTTCTTCTATCGCTCGGTTGGCTTCGTTGGTGCAGAGGCACTTCAAGAGAGGACCGGAGAAGGATCTCTGGTAGAGAGCGCCATCCAGGGTGATGAATCATCGAGCTTGGTACTTCAACCTTCGGGCTTCTCGAGGGTCGGGAGGCTCCTGAGAGTCTTGAAGCCACGACAGATAGGGGGTACGCCAGTCGCTTGGGGGGGTCGAGTCAACAGCCAGGAGCTCCGAATCGATGCTCGGCCGCTCTAGCTCTTTGAGAATGACCGATCAAGTACCCTCGGGGTCAAGAGAGGAGGCCAGCCGAGAGAGGGCGTCCGCTCGGGAGTTTTCCTCCCGAGCTATTCGGACTACCTCAAAACTCTCAAACTGTTGTGCCACGGTTTTGACCAGCTGGAGGTATTTGACCATCGGTGCTTCTCGAGCTTCATAATCACCGTTGACCTGGCTAGCGACTACTTGGGAGTCAGTGTGAATCCTGACTCGCTCAGCCCCCAATCGTCGGGCCATGCGGGCTCCCGATATGAGGGCCTCGTACTCGGAAGCGTTGTTAGATGCTTGGAAGTTGAACTTCAGGGTGTACTGTAGTTCTGCTCCTTCTGGGGACTTTAGGAGGATCCCGGCGCCGCTTCCGGTTGAGTTGGAGGATCCGTCGATGAACAGTTCACAGGTTGGCCCGGGCGCGGACGGAGGTCTTTCTGCGGTCGGGATGGTGCTCTCAGTGATGATGTCAGCGAGCGCCTGGCCTTTGATGGCCGAGCGAGGCCGGTAGGATACATCGTAGGCCCCAAGCATGATGGCCCACTTGACGAGGCGTCCTGAGGCTTTAGGGTGATCGAGAATCCTCTTTAACTATTTGTCAATCAGCATGGTGATGGAGTGCCCTTGGAAATAGGGCCGGAGGCGCTTGGCCGAGGTAACCAATGCTAGCACGAGTTTCTCGGTTGCGGGGTACCTTTTTTGGCCTCGTTGAGTACCTTGCTGGTATAGTAGACTGGTCTCTCGACCCCCGAGTCATTTCTGACCAGGCCCGAGCTAACTGTAGACGGGGTTGCTGAGAGATAGAGATGCAGGGCTTTGCCTGGGACAGGCTTGGAAAGCACCGGGGGCGAAGCCAGGAACTCTTTAAGCTCGGCGAACACTTTATGGCATTCCTTGTCCCATGCGAACGTAGCAGATGCCAATTTGGGCCCCCTTAATAACTTGAAGAAGGGCAGGCATCGTTCGGCGGCACGGGATAGGAATCTGCTGAGCGCTGCAATGCGTCCAGTTAGGCGTTGAACCTCTTTGACACAGGTAGGTGGGCGCATGTCCAGGATGGCCTGGACCTTGTCGGGGTTGGCCTCGATCCCACACTGGGTGACTAAGAAACCCAAGAATTTCTCGGACCTTACTCCGAAGGCGCACTTGGCAGGATTGAGCTTCATGTTGTACTTCAGGAGGGTCTCGAAGGTTTCCGCTAGGTCGGTGAAGTGGTCCTCGGCCTTAGTGGTCTTCACGAGCATGTCGTCAATATAGGCCTCGACGTTCCGACCGAGCTATCCCTCGAACATATGATTGACCAACCTCCGGTACATGGATCCAGCGCTCTTCATCTCGAAAGGCATCCGGGTGTAGCAGTGTACGCCGAAGTCGGTGATAAAGGCGGTCTTCTCGATGTCTTCGGGGTGCATTCTGATCTGATGGTAACCTGAATAGGCATCTAGGAAGCTGAGTATTTCGTTGCCCGAGGTTGAGTCAACTAGTTGGTCGATGCTTGGTAACGGATAGCAGTCCTTTGGAGTAGCCTTGTTCAAGTCGGTGAAGTCCACGCACATTCGCCACTTTCTCAAAGCTTTTGGTACTAGGACGATGTTAGCCAGCAATGTCGGGTATAGGACCGGTCTGAAAAGACCAGTCTTTTGCCCCTTGGTGACTTGCTCCTTGATGATCACCTGCTTCTCTGGCGCGTGCTTCCTTCTGTGTTATTGTACGGCTTTGATGGTTGGATCGAGGTTGAGCTTATGCATCACTGTCTCCTCTGGTATCCCAGGGAGTTGATCATCAGACCATGCAAAGACTCGGACGTACGCGGAAAGAAACTCTTTGTATTGCTGTTGGGCTTCAGATGTTAGGTCGGCTCCAATCTTTACTCCCAGGGTTGGGTCGTCGTTTAGAAAAACCGCTAGCAATTCGCCTCCAGGCTCAGCGGTTGCGAATTTTTCCTCGACTTCCCGGGGGCCCTTGTTCTTTCCGTTCGGCCTTGTGGCTTCAACCGAGATATTGTAGCACCTTCTGGCCATGGCCTGGTTGCCTCGGACTTCCCCCAACCCATTTTTGGTGGGGAACTTCATCTTTTAGTGATAGGTAGAAGGCACCACTTTCGTTCGGCTGAGGATTCCTCGGCCAAAGATTGCGTTGTATGCTATCATACCTTTGATCACTATGAAGTCCACCATGACCGTAACAGTTTTGGGTGGGGTTCCGAGAGTAACCGGCAGGCTTAGGGCTCCCTCGGGATAAGTGGCCTGGCCATTGAACCCGTAAAGAGGGGTTCAGATCGGGCGGAGTCTAGACGGATCCTCTCCCATCTTAAGGAAACATTCATAGGATAATACATCAGGGGCACTTCCATTATCAACTAGAATCCTGCCTACGTTACAATGGTTTATTGTTGCCGATATGACTAGGGCGTCGTCATGCGGGGTGCTTAGCCCTTTCAGGTCTTGGTCGGAGAAGACTATGACCTGGGGCTCACTCGACGGGGCCCTGGGAGGCTCGATGGCTCAGCTCACCTGCTCAGCATGACGCTTAATTCCTCGACCGCTGTCTCCTCCTGATGTAGCTCCTCCGGCGATGACGTTGATGTGGACCCCTCGGGGGGTGTTGTCGATTTCCTTTGGGGTGCCTCGGTCTTCCTTGTGCCCGGCCACGAATCGAGAGAGGTGCCCTTGACGAATGAGATGCTCGATCTCGTCTTGGAGCTGATGGCAGTCGCTGGTGTGATGTCCGTGGTCGCTATGGAACAGGCAATGCTTGCTGCGACTGTGGTTCTTCGACCTCATTGGCTCGGGTTGGCGGAGGAGGCCCGAGCCTTTGATGTCCTCGTAGATCTCGTAAATCGGAGTGGTTAAGGGGGTGTACCACTCATACTTCCATGACGGTTCTTTGTGCTCCCCGTCTCGGTTCCGCCTCTTTCCTTGGCCCGAGCATGACTCGGGTGCTCGCTTCTTGTCCCCCTCCCGACCCGAGCCGGTTGTGCCTCAGCATGCGCTGAGAACTTCTTCGCACTCAGCATGGCGTAATGCCAGAGTCACTAGCTCGGCAAGGGTCGAGGGAGGGTGGAGGACAAGTTCACGGCGGAGGTTCTCGTCCTGGGTGCCTCCGGTCAGCGCGGTTATGGCCAAGGCTACATCTAGGCGGGGGATTCTCACGGCTTTCGATTTAAATCGATTGATGTAGGCCCGAAGTCTCTCCCCTTGAGCCTGTTTGAGAGCCAAAAGCCCCGCTACCGACCTCGGGGGGCCGCTGCCGGTGAAAGTCTCCTTGAATACTCGTCCAAACTGCTTGAAGTCTCAGATGGATCCGGGGGCGAGGGCCCGGAACCATGCTTGGGCGCCTTGGACCAAGGTGGTCACAAAGGCTCGACATTTGATGGCGCCGGACGCTCCATGAAGGGTCATCAGGGCGTCGAAGTTGTCGAAGTGGTCGGCCGAGTCGCCTTGGCTGTCGTAAGGCTTGAAGGTCGGGATGGAGGTTCTGGGAGATACCTCTGCCTACAAGATATGGTCGGAGAATGGGGATCTCTCCTCGTCCTCTGGTGGAGAGGTCTTCTGCAAGGCTCGTAAGGCGTGCTCCTGTGCTGCGAAGCGCCTCTCGAACTCTCGTAGACGGAGGGACAACTCCGACTGTTGTTGCGTCGTAGGGCTGAGGGGGTGTGACGGCAGGCTGTCCTGGTGCTCCTTGGGGACTTCGGTCTCCGGGAGTGGACGGCGTGCCCCATGCTTACCCCGTTTCGGTGTTGAGGAGGACTCTTGCAACGGAGGGGGGGCTTGTGAGGGCCCTCCTGCCTTGTTGCGAATAAGCTACTGCCCTCAGAGGGTGAAGCGACCTCAGACGGTGTGCTGGGACACGTTCTGGCGGGGAGGGCTCTTTGGATGGGCGCGTGACCTTCCATCCCCGGCCGCCTGGGTCCTCATGAGTTCCACGAGGACGTCCAGTTTTGCGTTGAGGGCTTGGAAGGCGTCGGCGCCGCCGTTAAGCAGTACCCCTACCGCGGTGGCGGGAGGGGGCGGTTCGTCGTAGGGAGTGTTGGCATTGGAGGGGGGATTTTGTGAGGCTTGAGAAGGACATTCTCCCGCCGCCACTATGGTCTTTCCCCTGTCGCCGGCGGACGTCCTCCCTGAACTTCTTCGCACCATACTGGCTCTTCGGTCGTTTCCAACAGACGGCGCTAGATGAAGGGGCATGATCTCCCGCGGCTCCTGAGCTGGGTAGATGATCACCGAACAGTGAACTGTAGAGAAAGGGAAACGGATTAGGGGGCCCAGGGGAGGTTCCCTGGGGAAAACCCTCCGATTCTTAAGTCAGTAGAGCAATGGTGGAAGATAGGGAGGGAGGTAGAAAAAGGTGCACGAGATCCTTCTACACCAAGGTGGTGAAGTGGTTCATGCTCAGGGGATATTAGGCGTGGATTGCCCTTAACTTTCATTGGAGGGAGTCCCAGGTTTATATAGTGTGCTCACCTTATGAGTCCCGTAAGCGGAGGAGTTTCAGGTGGGAGTTACGTCTTCATCGTGGGATCTTCATAGCCTTGAGGGATCATGGGTCTCTTATCCCCATAAACTCTTGCTCATAAAGAGCTCTCAACAGCAGCGTGGATAAGCAATCGTTGGTCGGTCCGAGCATAAAAGGTGCCAACCTTGTCCGGGTAATAGGCATAGCTCGGATGAAGATAGGTCGGAGTGGGCGCTGAGCGCTTGCCTTTATCCCGATGAGGGGATAACTCGGGCATGGGTTTTCCTCCGTTCTGATCGATGCTCGGGCCTTCCGAGCCTAAGGGCCGCCGAGGAAGGATGAGATTTTGAGTAATCTTATTGGGCTTTTTAGCCTAAGTGGGCCCTATGGGGCTGTCACTTGGATGAGCTGAGCCTCGTTTGGTCCTGATGGACCTAGTTTGGCTGCTCTAAGATGGGCTACAGAAATCCCCCTCTCCAAAGAGTATACATGACTTATGGTTTTGACAGCATCAAAACACAGGGACACTCCAACACTCAAAAGCCTTAAAATGTAAGGTGCATATTTTCTCTTACATCTGACGCTTGTTGGCTGGTTCATCCTTCCGGCTCGGGGCAGCAGTAGCCGAGTAGTGCTTTGCCAGGAGGGCTTCAACATCAACTGCAAAATCATTTAGCTATTGTTGGCACTCAAAATATGATCGTTGGCGACCAAGCCGTAAAGACGAATGATACGACCCGCTGAAGCTGAGAAGCCGATGAAGAACAACCTGCTGAAGACTTCTCAAGCTACCAGAGCCTCGAGTCACCTAGAATGAATGACCGGGGACTTCACCTCAGGAAAGTCGAGATGAATCCACAACCAACCGGTAGTGCGACCAAGCCTGCCGAATGATCCGGCATCAACTCTGTCATGCCGCTACTCTACACCCGTCGCCTTACCAAGGACGATGGTCTACCCTGTGGCTCACCACCTGAATGAAGACTCTCCTAAGGAGGAAGAACGTCCTTGGCCCTTCACAATAAGGAACCGAAGGCTCTGTCAGTAGAAGGTCCCGTTCACCCGACACGGGTTCAACTTCTCGCCATAGTGGGCCCGTTACTGGCCGAATGGTCGCCAGTCAAGGCGGAATTATCCCGGATGCCATACCATTCCGTAAGGAAGCTTTGAGCATGAGTCGGGCCCATCCAGAGGCACAAATCATAGTGCCGAAGGCCGTGTCAGCAGAAGACCCGCGTGCTCAAGCCAAACATACACAGAGTTCATAGTAAGGCCGCACGTCGTGCCGAGAGCTTCGTCAATGCCCCGTTGAGGTTTTCCAAGGACCACGGCGAGAAGAATGGCCAACGGTGACCTCCGGAATCATCCCCGGACTCATCAACTAGCCTTCGGCAACTAGACGAGGCTAATACGGCGCCAGGGTCACCGGCGCGCCCCTTAAATGGCGCCGTCAAAATCGGCGCGCAGGGAATGCCCCTGGAGGCTGCTTGCCCGGCGTTACCTTCCCCGGCGCTCTCCCCGCGGTGCCGAATTAGCCTGCAACTATAAAACATGACTTGGTTTGACCAAGTAAAGGGGCGGATGGGGAGAGTTGTTACTGTAAGGAATTGGGATAAGAAGAGTCGAGTGCTCGTCGGGGAGGGGCGCCACCAATCAGAGTGAAGTAGCGAAGGGTTTCTTGTGGAGAAAGCTCTCCTTCTGAGAGTCTCCTGCCGCAGCCTCTCTGCTCAGCCTGAAGCTCCCGCCGCCGGAGAAGAGGAGTCTCTGCTCTCTGTCTGCTTAGGTGGGTCACCGTGGTGTTCCTCGTCGATCCCCTTTCATCAATTTTCTTTTTTCTCCCATTGTAATGTAAGTGAGAAGGGGGGAGGGGCGATGATATGAGCATGACCTCCCCCCCATCACCATCTCTATGTTTCTCCTATATCTGCTTCTCTCATTTGTTGTTGACGGCGACCGTGCGACAACGCCGGCGCCAGAATGAACTCTGCACTTTTTTTATGAAATGAATGAATATACCAATGGGTTTAAGGGGTTTAATGGTGTTGTTCTTTCTTTGCATCGCCTCTTCTTCTTCTCCTTTGCGTTTCTTCTCTTGGCCGCTAAAGCGGCGCCGCGCAATAGTGTCGGCGCCGGAAATGTGCAATATATACATGTGCACTGTCCGCTGCGTCCAAGATGATGAAAAAAACGCGTTCGAGCATGGCGCCGTATTCATCTCCTTCCATTAATATGTTTCTTCTACCTGTGCATTTCACTCAGCGAATGGTTTCCGATGTTCTTCTTCTCCGACACCGATATGCCCTCCTACGCTACGGGCTACATTGATCCCCCTCTCCCTGGGGTTCTCTTCCGCTCAAGTGTCGAAGATTTCATCGCCAGAAACATACCCATAAGTGCGTCTCTCTGGCTAGTCCTGGGCCCGTCCTCCTATCCCCCTCTATTCTGAACCATGAACGAGGGGGGGGTGAGGCCGTCCCTATACTCTACATTATCGTCTTCTAAGCATCAGTGTGATAGTCTTTCTGTCAACCTGTTAATATATATACGCATATATGTACACCTATAGCTATCATAATCAGCTTGCTGACTGAGTGTGTCTTGCAACCGCGCCGTATTACCGTCTCTTCGAGGAGATCAGGTGACCGGGGAGAGGGGAACATCACCACTGTTCCATCGTGATAATGCTCTGTCTGCAGGGGATCATCCAACACTGATTAATCTCCTATGGATTAATGAGTGAACAGTAAACGGGCTAATCCCAACACAATCAAATCCATAGTCCTTAACGAATATTGTGGTGGCCGTGGGTTGCGTGCCCCTCATAGGCTATCCCTCGGGGTTTCCTCCCATATCGGTTGTCCTGACTTAGACGTGGTACTGACTCGGGTCGCGTGGCCCTCGTAGGCTAGCCCTCGGGGTCTTCGCTCCCACTGTGAGTCGCGCCATCTGTCTACTTTCTACTCACGGACTCGGTGCCCCTAGTAGGCTAGCCCTCGGGGTTCTCCTATCCGTCTGGGTTTGCCGGCCGCCGTTGTGCCACCCAGCTTTCAGGGGTTGCTCCGCCACGTGAGTACTCCCCGCTTCTCCCCGACAATCCTCCGGGATGGGGAGATGCTGCCGAAATTTCGGCTCGAACGAGTTTGACTCGGAACGATCGCCGCGCTCGAGTATGAACCTCGCGCGAGCCTGTGCCTCGACTTTCGGATGGCCCGGGGCCAATCCGTTGAATAACTGACTCAATAAACTTTCAAAATCTTCCAAAATGTTTTAATAAACCCAAAAATAACTAATAAAATCTCGAATTCTATGAAACTGGGCTAAAATCGGCGTCGTCGGCATCCGGCGCACCCTAAAACGGCGCGCCCTATTCCGGCGCGCCCCAAAGGTTGCCACGCCATTTTAACCTCCCCCTCTTCACCTACGGTTCCCATGCCGTTTTAAACTCTTTTCCTACGTACACCGCGCCGGTTTCGTTCCAAATCGCGTAGTCGTGCCGTTCCAACCCTTTCCTCGCCTTCGAGGTGATCTCTAGTGCTAATGATAGAATTAAATAAACCCTGTAGTCAATAAATTGAATAAATTGGTTTGTCTAACCTGAATTAGCTACTTTCATAGCTTCATCATCATGTTTTAGTCTAAGCATTCATGCCGCATCGATGTATGCCTGAGTGCGCGGACCCTCGGTATATCCAATGACATGAGCAGAAAGTCGGGCAACGTCCGACGAAAAGCTTTTGCCACGCGTGATGGTGGTCTTCGGGCCTAGGTCCTCCGCCACGTACTGAGGGTCCGCCCTAACAAACCATGCATGGTAGATCATAACATTTTCCATGATCATTCGCATCCTCTGCATCCTTTATTCCGGCCTCGACAGCCCATTATCTCGGCAATTAATCAAAGGTTTTCCCTCCTCACGGGGGATGTAATTAACGCCATAGCCTTTATGGTATGGCGGACTGCTGGTCCTGACCAAATCTCACTCTCGCCCGACACGGGTCAGAACGAGCGCATAATAAACTCGTCACTCACGTGACTGGCATGCCCGCGCAGTCAATCAGTCAGTTAATCACCAGTTAGTTAATTGGTTGATCGACACGTGAAATAAACCAAATAAACCCAAACGATAATAGACCAACAAAAATCCCATCGAAACAGTCTGGCACGCCCGGTGGACAGAGTCACCTTTCATCTCTTTGCCGAGATACTTGGGCTTCGAGGCCCTCCCAAAGGCTACTGATCGTCAGTTTGTTGGTCTTTTCAGGCAAATGATGACGACAACCACTGGATTGACTGGCGTTGGTTTCGGCCCGTCGATCGTCGCGGGTCACGCGCAAGGGTACCTGGCAGTGCCCACGGTGTTTGGCAGCTTCCCTGCCGCTGTTGGCTTCCCCAACTTCTTGGGGCTGGCCCTCGTAGACATGCGGGAGGTAGAACCCTCAGAGCCCGTCCAGGGAGCTGCGAAGAAGGTGGAGCCTCTGAGGGCTCGATGCTGCAACAACTCGTCCAAGAGTCTAACCCCGGTCGCCTGCTACCTGGTGCACCATGCTATCCATGGGGTCCGCCCCGATGCTGTCAACAGGAGCTCCGGAGGACGTCAGCGCAAGCAAATCCGGAGGAGTACTGCTGTGGTTACCGGATCTCTGTCTCAATCCGGCAAATCTATGATGGTTGGTGGCGTACGCGTCTTCCTCGACGGGCGTGACGCACGGATAGTCCCGGACCGGGTCGTCCCCGCCGTCCCCATCTACAACTCATACCAAGCCCTCGTTGGAAGGAGGGCGGAAAGAGAAGAAGTTGGCCACTACGGCCAAGAGAAGTTGGCCCCCTGGCCAAAGAAATTTAAACAGGTGTGGGTCCCCAAAAGGGTCCAACCTGTCCATCAAGCTGTACCTACCCGCCGCTGCCTTGCTCGCGACGGAAGGGAAGGAAGAGAGGAAAGGGGCCTGGCCCCGAAAGAAGAAGAGGTGGTTGCGGACCCTCCGCGCCGCGAAAGTTTCCGGGCCTGCGCCCGCCAAGCCAATGTCCCTGCTGTGGGATGAAGATTCCAGTAACTTACCGACAGAGCTCGGCTGGCTTATATCCCTCCTGCGGGAGGTCGACAACTGTCCCCCGTGCTGCATCAAGAACGGGGTCGAGAAGAGATGACCAATTTGGTCCAAAACTATTTCCGAGAGCTAGGCAACCCCTCGCTTGGACAACAGCAGTTGATGCAAGCAGCCGCCTCCAATGAAGACTATTGCCCATCAATGGCAGTTGAAGAAGATGAAAGAGAAAAGGGGATGGTGTCGTCGGTTGATGAAAATGGCTATGATGACGGCTTCGAGATCGAAGCCGATGAAGCCGCCCCCAAGCGAGAAGAAACAAGAAGGACTTCTATGTTCGAGAGGCTGACCTTCCCGCAACAGGATAAGAGAAGGGTCCATCGACAGAGAAGAATGATGCATGTTTTCACCTGTAACATGGCTGGCATATTCAGCCGATATGGGGGGCTTCCTGAAGACCCCCGCGAGTTGGCTCAATTGGCCGCAAGGCCGGGGCCGAATACTCGTAGAACAGAAGCAGCAAGGGAGCTCCTGGTGGCAACTAAAGGAGAACAACCCCTGGTCTACCACCAGTGGGATGATGAGGCTCCTACCTTAACCGCCAATGTGGTAACGGCGGAAGAAGAAGATGATGTCCTCCTCAACATCCTGCCCGAGGGTACGTCCAGAGAAGCAACAGAAGCCATTCCCAGCGCTGCAACTATGGACCCAACGGTCCTGATGCTACTTCAAAGATATCGGCAAGAGATAGACTTGCTGAAGAAACAGCTGATGGAGAAGACTGAACAGTCGTCAGCTTCCAAGCCGCCCGAAGTCCAGGGTGAATCATCCCAGGGAGCGGTTCGTCATGTCGACCCTCCGCCACTTTACACCTTGCCTCAGTCGTCAGAGCCGAGGATGGCGACGACTCAGCAGCGGCCACCACAGTCCCAGCCGCTGATGCCACCGGTGCTCCCTCAAGTCCACCAGACACCCCCGCTGCTGCGTCCGCCACCGGTGACCACTCTGGTCACCCCGTACCTACAGCTAGCACACTTCTACCCGGAGCCAGTTGACCCCACGGTCATGAACCGAATGATGGTGGAGAGAATGATCGAGCTAAAGCTCGCGGAGAGGAGTGAAGGCGACTACATCGCATTTGATGCCTATCGGGTGCCTTACCCACAACACCATGCTGCCAAGCGGCTTCCCCCGGGGGTCAACAAGCCGCCCAAGTTCGACAAGTTCAATGGGAAGGGATCCCTGAAGGAACATGTTGCATACTACATGACTATCATGGGTGATTTGGCCGCTGATGAGTCATACTTGCTAAAGTTTTTCGGGTCCTCGCTGACGGGGCTCGCATTTGAATGGTACTCCAGCCTCCCGGCCGGGTCAATCAGCGACTGGTCGGATATGCAGAGGAAGTTCAGGGAAAGATTCCATATTACAGAGAGGGAGGTCACAGTCGTCGAACTCTACTCAACAAAGCAAAGGGCCGATGAGACAGCCCTCGATTATATCAAGTGGTGGAGGAACCTCGGAATGAGGTGCAAGCGGCCCCCGCATCGGGAGGATGCTATACAAATATGCAAACAGAACCTCAGGAGGGAGGTTCTAGAAAAGATGATCGGAATGGAAATACGGTCGTTTGACCGATTGAACAATGTCGTGGCCGAGGTGGAAGCCTTTCTGGCCAGACCTGTCCCTACATCAACTGCCAGCACAACCCAGATGGGCAAGGCAGTGGAGCGGTGCCCGTCACCTAAAGAAGTGAACGCTCTTGACATGAAGGCGTTCGAACAACAGAAAGATGAAGGCAAGAAGGCGGTCACCCTACAGCCTGCAGAAGCCCCAGATGGCAAAGAAGGTCCCTCGCTACGGGACAAGATGAAGAAAGCCTACTCATTTCCGAAAGACAGGACCCAGATTCTGTTCGACTGGGTAACGGAATATGGCATGGTCACCCTGCCAGAGCCGAAGAGGCCGGAGGACCTAAAGAGAAGAAACAGCCCAAGATTCTGCCCCTACCACTAGATGCTGGGGCATCCAATCGAAGACTGCTATGTTTTCAAGGACATCATCGAAGGGATGGTGAAGAAAAATGAAATCGAGTTGGGAGAGTACAAGGTGGACCCTCCTCAACCGCATGAAGCCCCTCGGAGGAGGCCAGGAGTCAACATGATCTCCCTATACCAGGCACTACCTGAGGAGATCTCTGAAGCAAGTATGCGGAGCACTTATGAAACTCATTTCTTGGAGCCCGCAAAGGAACAGCAGGGATGGCAGCAGATCCCTGCGAAGCACAAAAGGAAGAAAGCACCCCGCCCGAAAGTGGGGGCACATATCTGTGGTGTTACACCCCGACCTGCTCCGCCGGTGGTAGCATCCGTGTTGATCACTCCACCTGCAACTATCAGGATACCTACACATAATCGGAGGAGACAAACTTCGCTGCCGGTGGTCAAGGAAATCAGTCATGGGATCTCCCGACTATAAAACCTTATTGAAGGGATAGATGAGTATGTGTAGCCCGAATTGAAGCCCTTGCTGGTGCGGGACCATGTCCCATGGCAAGAGATGGAGCAGCTCTCACTCGAGCAAAAGGAGGGAGCTGATGCAGCATCCGTTAAGAGGGTCATATGTTCTGGGGGCAGGCGCCTGCTGAAGCAAAGAAGAAGAAGAAGCAAAAGAAGAATAGAAGGGCTGCTAAGGCTGATAAAGTGCAGGTTGTCTCCTGTAATACTCTATCAACACTCTTCAACCTGCCCGGAGAAGAGGAAGAAGAGGAAATTTGCTTCACACCCCTTTTTGGGGGAGGCAGGGTTGAGGCTGCAGCTACTACACATTCAACCCGGTCAGGCCGGAAATGGGGGCGTTAGCCGCCACCCAACCACAACATCATGTTCAGGGGAAAGCAGCCCTACAAAACACCTCCGCCGGAGATCAAAGGAGTCCAGATCCCTCCTCTGCCAGGCCTATATAACAAGAGTGGGGGCAAGGCGGTCCCTTCATTTCTTGAATTCATGAAGATGTCTAAGGGGAAGCAGCCTTGCCAGGAGGCTAACCCTGCACCCGGGAATGTTCACCCGCAACCAGCACAGTCTGTCGAAGCTCCAAATATAGATGGAGCTTGCCCCGCAGTAACTAATGAAGAACATCAAGGATTCGGGGCTAACCAAAAAGGCGCCGAGTCTGAGGCAGATGAAGCAGGTCCGTCAGGGGCCGCAACTCGGGACTCTCCCAAGCCCAGGTGGGCTGAAGAGATGAAGCTCTCCAATGTCCGAGCTGGGAGCCGAATAATGAAGCTACTGAAGAAGCTCCCTGCTCGATTTATCATCTGGGAGATCCTCTCTTTGAGTGAAGAGACTCGACAGGCGATCATCACTACTCTGCAGACGCCTGCTCATTTTGAGACCTGCTTGGCTGAAGCAATGCCGGAAGCTAGCATGACCTTCACTCCAGAGGACATGCTGCTACCCACCATCAGCCACAACAGGCCACCGTATATGAAGGGGCACCTGAATGGAAGGGAGCTGAACAGGATTCTGGTTGACCCCGATGTAGCGGTCAACATCCTGCCCTATAGAATATACGAGAGGCACCACTTCAACGTGCATCTCGAGAAAGTCGGGGATATGCGTATCGCCGGCTTCAATAAAAAATGTGAAGTGTTGATGGGGGTGGCAGAGTTCACCCTTACCCTAGCAGATTTCACTACGACGGTGCAGTTCTATGTCATCGACTCCCGCACCTCGTACAAAGCACTGCTCGGCCTCCCATGGCTAAATGAAAATATGGTGGTGCCCTCTACGCTCCACCAATGTATCAAATACAGTCTTCAAGGGAATGAGGAGAGAATATTTGCTGACCCCCACCCATTTGAGGTATTTGAATGTCACTTGGTGGATGCCAACCTATATGCGGGGCCTTCTCAGAAGACCTCTGAAGCTAAGACCCCTGCGGGGGCATCGACAGGCGCATCCGGCGACAATTGGTACCCACCACCGCCGCGCGGATATGTCAAGCCCAAGGTGGTCTCTCATATCACAGCATCCGGGGATGTGGGCAGAATAACACCCCCAACATTATACCTTGAAGCTAATGAAGTGCAGGTCGGTCGGCAGCAAAACTACATTGGAGTCCCGAACGGCCTCACCAAGCCGATTCTCGGCCTCGACGACTCCACTGTCGAGCCTTTCAAAACTTGGGAGGTGACACAGGAAGATGGACCCAACAGCTTGTTCTATACGGCTGAAGAGCATCCTACTCGAGAAGACACAGACTACGGCCTCCCCGAAGACATAAGTAACCCGTCGGTCCCCGTCAAGGGTCTGGCATTGACAACCAGTCGGATGTTGGGTTAGATGGACGCAGTCTATCTCCACAGAGTGTGGATCTAGAGGGGGGTGAATAGATCAACTTGCCGAATTTAAAACTACTGCAAGTTCTAAAGCGGAATTTAGGCAAACATCAGTTAAGCTAAACAAAAGATGCTAAACAAAAGGTCGAATGCTAGACATGAGCATAAGCGATGCAATCAAATAAGCTGAGCAAGAAATTCCCATCGCACACTGATCACACAAAAACACAAACACACTGCACACACAATTTTTAGGTGGTTCGGTCAACGACCTACGTCCACCCCACACTCAACCGAGTATGGCTTCCTGCTGCGCAGCACAGCTTGCGTCCGCTGGGCTTTACAGCTTGGCAAAACAATCCGCTGATACACAGCTTCGCTGGGCACTACAGCTTGCCGACCAGAGGATCTGATCCTCTGCAACCGTTGGGGAAATACAGCTTAACCCGTCCAGTGGTGACTACCACTGCAAGACCGCTGACACACAGCTTGAAGAAACAGTATTCGGAAATGAAAGATAGAATCAAAACTAAAACAGAAAAGCTCAAAAGCAATATAGCTCTAAGAGCAAAGCTCAGCTCTGGTTTTGAACCACGAGACTGAGATACAAACACTCTCACTCTCAATCAGCTCTCTCTCAACTCACTCTCTCTCGATCTCTTCCTCTCTCTTTTTCTCCTTCTTCTCTATTTCTTCTTCTTCTTCTTTGTATCTTCTTTTTCTCTCTTTTCTCTCTGTGGATCGAAGCCTCACTGCTGTATAGACTTTATCTTCTTTTCTTTCGATCAGTCTTCTTCTGTGGAAGACGGCTTGTTTATATAGCAACAACAGCAGCAGGCGTGTGCTCTCCACGTTTCCTGCGCAGCAATTTGGACCACGTGGCAGCATCCAATGGAGTGTCAGTACACGTGTCCTCATCTGGATACCTCATCCTTCTCGGATCACGAGCCAGGTACCTGGGATCACGTGCCCCACATTAGCTTCTTCAGTCTGATGTATAGAGTTCTCCATTCACGTACTCAAGATCAGCAATCTGACTTGCTGCGTCGACGCTGTCACTCAATGGCGTTAACGCAATGAGGCATTCCAGAAGCCATTAGCCTCATCTCTTTAGTAGCTGTGTCGACGCTGCTCAATTGTGGCGTTGACGCAGTGGAATAGCCTGTGAAGATGAATGCTTCTTCAACTGCTGCGTCGACGCTGCTTGATTGTGGCGTTGACGCAGTGGAATAGTCTGTGAAGATGAATGCTTCTTCAACTGCTGCGTCGACGCTGCTTGCTTGTGGCGTTGACGCAGTGGAAGATATCTTGAAGGCTTCGTCAACTGATGCGTGGACGCTTTAAGCTCCCAGCGTCGACCCTGTTCCCTTCAGCAATAAGAATGAAGTCAGAAGATTTGAGTATGTACATTACAGTGTATATACTTCGTTGTATAGACTTGTGAAGGCAGAATGTAACGTACAGACTTTACCCACTGTATGGACTTCATGTAATGCAAACGAATGTGAAGACTTCAGTGTATAGACTTGAAAGTCTTGAGGCCAATGTATGGACTTGAGCAAGCTAAAGGGCTGTACAGACATCGAAGACAAGGGCCGATGTATAGACTTGCCAAACAGTCCAGTGTATATACTTTATGCAAGGAGGCCAATGTGTAGACTTGAAAAGCTGAGGCCAGTGTATAGACTTGCCACCGACCATTGTGTAGACTTGATCAACAAAGACACAATATAGACATCAACTCTGCACATCGAATGTATGGACTTCAAGTGTGAAGACCATTGTAGAGACTTTGGTTTCGAAGACAATGTGCAGACTTCGAGTTTGAAGACCAATGTCTAGACTTTGAGTTTGAAGACCAATGTCCAGACTTCAAGTAACACTGTGGATGTACAGACTTGATGGAGCGAAGCGATGTGTAGACTTGAAGCTCCTGATGGATGTATAGACTTCAAATAATAAGACGCTGAGGAAGATGGATAATGTACAGACTTGCTGTAACAGTCTGATGTACAGACTTCATGAAGCTCTAGATATTGAATGCTGTACAGACTTAGCCCAATGCCTGAGACGCTAACAAAGACGGACGATGTTCAGACTTGCTGACAGACCGATGTACAGACTTTGCTCAAATGCATGAGACGCTAACTGAGACGCTGGACTCTGTACAGACTTTGAGCGATGTATGGGCTTCAAAGAAGTTGGCGATTCAATGTACAGACTCTGAGGTTCAATACACACATCTAATGAAGTGCGTTGACGCTGTAACATGATGCGTCGATGCTGTACACACTTAACGAGTTGATGCTGTACACACATCCAATGAAGTGCGTTGACGCTGTAACATGATGCGTCGACGCTGTACACACTTAACCAATTCAATTGAAATGCAGTGTGTGTACTTTATCCAAAATGGACGATGTATAGACTCAATGACAGTAAGAAATGCAGACAGCAGTATATTAAATGCAAAGAACACATAGTCAATATGATAGAGCAATTTCATCAAATCAAAAGCAGTTGCCAATCAATCAAAACAATGGTGTTGCCAATGAAATAAGGCAAGTGTCAACATCATCAACATAGAGGGGTCACAACAATCTCCCCCTTTTTGATGATGACAACCCCATATGAAGTAGAAAAGTAACATCCTGTCATATAGATATATGTTTGATGAAAGACATGATGTGTTATGCAGATTGACATGCAGATGCTATGAAGGCATGCAACTCACTGCCTCAAACTCTCCCTTGGAATGAATTCAGAATTGACTTCAGAATTTAGACAGATATGTATTCTCCCCCTAGACATCCCCTAGACAATATTCTCCCCCTTTGCCATCAACAAAGAGGAGGGAAAAATTAGATACAATGGAGGAATCAAGAGAATTGACTGGCATTCTGAACATGTAGTTCATGAATAAGCACTCTAAAGCATAGAGTCTTCAGTCATATGAAATTAGAAATTGCTATCAGAAAGAGTTCTGGTTTAAAGATGATAAAATTTGGAGTTCATGCACTACAAGCAATAGATAAGTTCACTGTGCATGATAAAACATAAACCAGAATCATATTTGCATGAAAGATTCAGTTTCATAATATCTTACTTTCATAGTCTCATAAAAAAAATATTGAGAGAAATCAAGTCATGTATTGAAACTAAACAAATTGACACTCATGAACTTTTCTTTTGAAGGAGCAGCATTATCAATATTAGATCATTTTGAGCATTCAGGTACCACAAGTCTTTCTGCGTAAGGGTATACGTTTATAAGACGCCAATACCCCTAGATACTCAACAAGATGGACCATTCTGCCTATGATCAAATTCAACAGAACTGAGTTACACCTTTTTGTGTGAGGGTACACGTTTATCAGACGCCAGTTACCCCCAGGTACTCAGTGAAACCAGCCTGCTGTTTTGAACATTTTAAATAGAGATAGCTGATACACTTCATGACATGAGTGTTGTCCACTTCTTTGATGGATCACTCAGTTTCTCAGTGATTTATCAGTCATTGCTCTGCCAATATTAATTTTCAATGATTTTCAATGTTTTCAATAGCTTTCTTAGCTGTCCTTTTTATGTTTCAGAATGACTTGTTCAAGAACAATACACATACTTAACCTCTCTAACATGATTTCAGATGAGTTTTCAGATTTCAGATATGATTAGCTTTGTCTGACATGAAATAAGAAAGAGGTTGAGAGTTTTATCATTTTTCAACTTACTTATATACTGATGGCAATCTTTAAACTCCAACCATTATAAGATTTAAACCATTACATCAGTCTTTGAACAATTCAAATTCTTATAAATGAAGAAGTCCATTTTCTACTGCTTAGAAATCAGAACTCACCAACAGATTGCCATAATGTCAGAGACAAGTATTCAGAGTTAATGGTTGAATGACTTCAAGAAAGTTGAAACCACTCTGAATTTCTAGCAATAGTCCCCTTGTCTATATGCATGCAACATGGCAGGAATTAATTGCGAAAGAGTTTATGCATAGGTCATGAATGAATGATATGCAAGGACATGCAAAGACTCGACAAGCTCCCCCTGAATATATGCAATACAGGACAGTTCTACATCCACATTCACATCCACATGATTTATCCAAGCAATCAAGAACAAGTCCACATCAGAGATTTTATTCACAGCAATTAAACAATCATTCATCATGCTGAAATTTACATAAGCCAAGTTCTCTTCTAAGAAACTTAAAATTTTCATTCCCAAGAGGCTTAGTAAAAATATCAGCAATTTATTTTTCAGTTTCTATGAAATTCATTTCAATCTCCTTTTTATTTACAGCATCTCTAAGAAAATGATATTTTATCTCTATATGCTTAGTCCTAGAATGGTGAACATGATTTTTAGCAAGGCATATAGCACTAGTATTATCACATAAAAGGGGAATGCATCCTAGATTTATCTGATAATCAGCCAGTTGGTGCTTAATCCAAAGTACTTGGGCTGCACAATTACATGCTGCAACATACTCAGCTTCAGATGTGGATAATGCTACAGTGTGTTACTTCTTAGATGCCCAAGACACTAGACAGCCACCAAGGAATTGACAGTAGCCACTGGTGCTTTTTCTATCTACTCGACACCCAGCATAGTCTGCATCAGTGTAGGCTAGAAGCTCTAACTCACACTTAGCAGGATACCAGAGACCTAGTTCTTGGGTGCCTAGTAAGTACCTAAAAATCCTTTTCATAGCTTTAAAGTGAGTTTCTTTAGGACTGGCCTGAAATCTAGAGCATAAACACACAGCAAATTTTATATCAGGCCTAGATGCTGTAAGGTAGAGAAGAGATCCGATCATACCTCTGTATAGCCTTTGGTCCACAAGTTTACCTTTAGAATCTTCATCCAAACTGGTTGATGTACCCATTGGAGTAGCTATTTTCTTGAGGTTGTCCATTTTGTACTTCTTCAATAAGTTCTTTACATACTTGGACTGAGAGATGAAGATGCCATCTTCTGTTTGTGTAACCTGCAGTCCAAGAAATAGTTTGAGCTCACCCATTGAGCTCATTTCAAATTCATCAATCATTATTTGGGAGAATTCCTCACACAATTTAGGGTTAGTTGACCCAAACACAATGTCATCCACATAAATCCGAATGATAAGAATATCTGGATGGCTTACCTTGGTAAATAATGTTTGATCAACTATACCTCTTGTGAAGTTCTTGTTGGTGAGAAATTTGCTCAACCTGTCATACCAAGCTCTAGGAGCTTGCTTTAAACCATAGAGAGCTTTATTGAGCTTGTAAACATGATTAGGAAAATCTAAACATTCAAACCCAAGAGGCTGTCTCACATAGACATCCTCATTAATTTCCCCATTTATAAAAGTAGATTTCACATCCATCTGCTGAAGATTTATTCCTAGGGAACATGCATAAGCCAATAAAATTCTTATTGCTTCTAACCTAGCTACAGGGGCAAAAGACTCTTCAAAGTCTATTCCAAATTCTGATTGTACCCTTGAGCTACAAGTCTGGCTTTATTTTTAATAACATTCCCCGCTTCATCAGTTTTGTTTCTAAATACCCATTTAGTCCCTATGACTGTTTCATGATCAGGAGGTGGAACCAAATGCCACACCTTATTCCTGTCAAATTGATTGAGCTCCTCATGCATGGCATTAATCCAATGCACATCTTGGAGAGCACAGTCAATGGACTTGGGTTCTATGTTTGATACAAAAGCATAAGCATTCAGTTCATGTTGAATTCTTAAGTGGCCTCTAGTCCTAGGGGGTCATGCAGATTTCCAATAACATGTTCTACAGGATGATCCTTGAGATATCTAATATTTGCAATTGGAGTATCATGAACTTGATTTACCTCCCCCTGAACTGTAGGCTCCTCTTCATTAAGCTCATTATGTTCTTCTTCATCCTCGGATTTGTCTGCAGGATCTCCTTCCTTCAGAATTTCACCATTGTTTTCATTCCTGCATTGACCAACATTAGAATTTCCCAAGGATTCATCAAAAACTATGTGTGGAGATTCTTCAACAGTTTTAGAGTTCAGATTGTACACTCTGTATGCTCGGGTGTTTTCAGAATAGCCAAGAAAAATTCCTGGTTCTCCTTTAGGTTCAAATTTATCAAGGTCCTTTTTATCATTTATGTGAATGAAACATTTACAACCAAAAACTTTGAAGTGAGCAATAGAAGGTTTCTTACCTTTTAATATCTCATATGGTGTTTGCTGGGTAGAAGGTCTTACCATGGCTCTGTTAATTACATAACAGGCAGTGTTCACTGCTTCAGCCAAAAATTTCCTTGGTAGACCACCTTCGACAAGGAGTGTACGACCCATTTCCACTAGGGTTCTGTTTCTTCTCTCCACAACTCTATTCTGCTCAGGTGTCCTTGGTGAGAAATACCTGTGGTTGATTCCATTTGACCTGCAGAATTCATCAAATTGTGAGTTTTCAAACTCACCTCCATGATCAGACAAGATGTTTTCAATTTTCTGATTTGTTTTAACATAGAACTCCTGAAATTCTGAGAAAGCATCACTCTTATTAGATAGGAAATAAACCCAAGTATACCTAGAAAAGTCATCTACCATGACAAACCCATACCTCCTCCCTGATAGGCTGACAGATCTAGTTGGCCCAAAAAGGTCCATATGTATCAGCTCATAGGGTTTGGAAGACAGATTTTCAGTTCTAGACTTAAATGACTTTCTAGTTATCTTTGATTGAGTGCATGCATCACAGATTTTGTTTTCTTTCTTGAATGAGACTTCAGGAAGTCCTCTAACCATGCCATGCTTATTTAATTTGTGCAAAACAGTGTAGCTAGCATGACCTAACCTACGATGCCATAAAAATGCTATGTCTTCTCTACCGGCAGTAAGGCAAAGGTTAGTGTGTTGAATTTCATCTAAATTTTGTCATGTAAGTATTATTTATTCTTTTTCCAGAAAATTTGACAATATCAGAATCAGGTTCAAAAACCTTGCAGCATTGAGAATTGAATAAAACATTGTAACCTTTATCACATAACTGGCTAATGCTAAGTAGATTATAGGCTAACCCTTCAACCAGCATAACATCATCAATGCAGCAGGTAGAACACTTACCTACCTTACCTGATCCGATAATCCTACCCTTTGTGTTGCTTCCAAAGGTGACAAGGCCTTCTACTTTCTCAGTCAGTATGTAAAATTTGGCCTTATCTCCTGTCATATGCCTGGAGCAGCCGCTATCCATGTACCATAAGTTGTTCTTGGCTGCCAGGCATACCTGCATACACAATTAGGTAGAGAAGTTTGGAACCCAAGACTGATTGGGCTCCAATGTAAATGAACTAGAAGCAAAACAGGAAAGCAAATGTTTCGGAATCCACATTTGTTTAAATGTGTTTTGTTCAGTGGATCCTACAGATTTTCTTCTGTTGTTGTTCCTTTTCTTCTTATTGTTCTTTTTCTTATTGGCAGCAGCATGATTATTGACAGTATTGTTATTTCTGTGCCAGTGCCTTGGCCAGGGTATGTCCACAAAATTTTGGCCATAGTAGTTCCTGGGCTGGCTATGAAAATATTGATTTCTAGATGTCCAGTAACCATACCCATTGACCCAATTTCCACTGTAAGGTCTTTGGTTTTGAGCACCCTGGAATGCAAGACCTGTAAACCTACCCTGAGTTCTAGACCAATTTGACCTATTGAAGTAGGTTGGCTGTGCATTGTATTGTAACTGAGCTCTGGGTTGATAAAAATAGTTAGGTTGACTCCTAGTAGCACCCTGTCTCCCCTGTACTTTGGACCCTGTTGACCTATACACAGGTTTGTTTTGGGTCTTCTTAAGAGGTGGAGGTGTTGGTGGAGACTGGGTTACCTTGACCTGGGGTTTACCGGACTGTGTAGGTTGACCCCTAACCTGAGTCTGAGCCCTAGGATTCTGCTTAGATGTGCTAGCTCTACTAGGCTCACTGAGTTTTTGTTTACCCTTCTCCTCAGCACTGGTCTTTTTCAGATTAGCAGTTTTGTTCATTAAATTTGTTGAGTTCATGCTAATTAGAGGTCCCTTTTCCTTTTGAGCAACGAATGAAATTGTTTTCATCCCGAATGATTTTGTTGCACTAGAATTAAATCCTAGGCCCTCTTTTCTGAAATTAACCTTTGACCCTAACAAAGCATTTAAGTTATCTGTTCCTTGGGTCATTTTCTCAATGGTTTTCATTTTATCCTCATTGTCTTTCTGAAGTTCATCAATAGCCTTTTTCAGCTCATTGTTGACATTGAGGACAGCTTCATATTTTTCAGAGATGATTTTTACTTCACTTTCACATTTTTGAATCTTCAGCTTCCATTCATCAATTTCATTTTCAAGCCTTAGATTCTCTTCCTTATGAGCTTTTAACTCATTTTTGATTTCATATTCTTCAGAGCATGTGAGTTTCAATTCATCAATCTCAGATTCCAAACATGCAATTTTATCAGTTAGTGTTTTATCATTTTGCATGGAATTGATTTTTCTTCTAAGATGCATATTCTCTTTTCTAATATCATCAGCTCTATCAGCTATGTCATGATAAGCATCTACCCAATCAGCAATTGTGAAGTTTTCAAATCTAGTGATTACCTCATCTGTGTCCTCCTCTCTATCTTCGGAGCTTGTTGCCATAAGGCAAATGGGCTGTTCAGATTCGGCTTCACTATCTGAGCTGTTGCTGAAAGAGCCTTCATCTTCATCACTCCATATGGTGATCATAGCTCTTCCCTTCTTGATTTTCTTCTTTGACCTGTCCTTATGTTTCTGATTGTCTGGACATTCCATTTTCAGATGCCCTGGTTTCCTGCATTGACAACAGACATTAGCTTCATCTTTCTTTGCAGGTTTAGATTTATACCTTTTATCCTTTCGGCCACCACTGTATTTCTTCTGGCCGAACCGTCCTGCTCCCTTTCTGAGAAATCGCCTGAACTCTCTAGTCATCATGGCTATCTCAGATCGAGTCACATCTTCTTCTTCATTTAGGCTCTCCTCTGATAATGAAGAGCTGTTGGAGCTGGATTTTGTTGATTTGCTGGAACTAGCCTTCAGCGCTATCGGCTTCTTCTTCCTCTCGGCTTCATCTGTCCTTGGCATGTTTATCTCATATGCCATTAGTGAGCCAATCAGCTCATCAGCTCTAGTATTACGCAGGTCCCTTGACTCCTCCATCACTGTTGCTTTGGTGTGCCAATTGGGAGTTAGGGAGCGCAGAATTTTCCTCACTACATCATACTCTGCCTAAGGTTTCCCAAAACCTCTGAGGCCATTGGTTATGACAGTCAGCCGAGCGTACATTTCACTGATGGACTCGTTCTGCTTCATCTTGAAGGCTTCATACTCAGATACAAGAAGATTGGCCTTCTGCTCTCTTACTTGAGATGTACCTTCATGAATTACTTCCAGCGCATCCCACATCTCCTTAGCTGATTTGCAAGCAGATACACGGGAGAATTCAGTAGGATGCAGAGCGCAATGGATAGCATTAATAGCACTCCAATTCAGCGTGGACCTTCTAATCTCCTCCTTGGTCCATACATCTTCATTCGGGGACAGCTCATAAGGTCCCTTGCTAACAATCTTCCAAATCTCATAATCCTTAGCCTCGAGGAACACTTGCATACGGTTCTTCCAGTATGCGTAGTTCGATCCATCAAAGAATGGGGCTTCGTTGTTGAGTGACCTTCTGCAATCATCCCTCGAGCATCCATCTCTGCCTATTCTCTTCGGGCGATGAGTCCCTGTAGAAGAGTTAGGCTCTGATACCAAATGTTGGGTTAGATGGACGCAGTCTATCTCCACAGAGTGTGGATCTAGAGGGGGGTGAATAGATCAACTTGCCTAATTTAAAACTACTGCAAGTTCTAAAGCGGAATTTAGGCAAACATCAGTTAAGCTAAACAAAAGATGCTAAACAAAAGGTCGAATGCTAGACATGAGCATAAGCGATGCAATCAAATAAGCTGAGCAAGAAATTCCCATCGCACACTGATCACACAAAAACACAAACACACTGCACACACAATTTTTAGGTGGTTCGGTCAACAACCTACGTCCACCCCACACTCAACCGAGTATGGCTTCCTGTTGCGCAGCACAGCTTGCGTCCGCTGGGCTTTACAGCTTGGCCAAACAATCCGCTGATACACAGCTTCGCTGGGCACTACAGCTTGCCGACCAGAGGATCTGATCCTCTGCAACCACTGGGGAAATACAGCTTAACCCGTCCAGTGGTGACTACCACTGCAAGACCGCTGACACACAGCTTGAAGAAACAGTATTCGGAAATGAAAGACAGAATCAAAATGAAAACAGAAAAGCTCAAAAGCAATATAGCTCTAAGAGCAAAGCTCAGCTCTGGTTTTGAACCACGAGACTGAGATACAAACACTCTCACTCTCACTCTCGATCAGCTCTCTCTCAACTCACTCTCTCTCGATCTTTTCCTCTCTCTTTTTCTCCTTCTTCTCTATTTCTTCTTCTTCTTCTCTGTATCTTATTCTTCTCTCTTTTCTCTCTGTGGATCGAAGCCTCACTGCTGTATAGACTTTCTCTTCTTTTCTTTCGATCAGTCTTCTTCTGTGGAAGATGGCTTGTTTATATAGCAACAACAGCAGCAGGCGTGTGCTCTCCATGTTTCCCGCCCAGCAATTTGGACCACGTGGCAGCATCCAATGGAGTGTCAGTACACGTGTCCTCATCTGGATACCTCATCCTTCTCGGATCATGAGCCAGGTACCTGGGATCACGTGCCCCACATTAGCTTATTCTGTCCGATGTATAGAGTTCTCCATTCACGTGCTCAAGATCAGCAATCTGACTTGCTGCGTCGACGTTGTCACTCAATGGCGTTAACGCAATGAGGCATTTCAGTAGCCATTAGCCTCGTCTCTTTAGCCGCTGCGTCGACGCTGCTCAATTGTGGCGTTGACGCAGTGGAATAGCCTGTGAAGATGAATGCTTCTTCAACTGCTGCGTCGACGCTGCTTGATTGTGGCGTTGACGCAGTGGAATAGCCTGTGAAGATGAATGCTTCTTCAACTGCTGTGTCGACGCTGCTTGCTTGTGGCGTTAACGCAGTGGAAGATATCTTGAAGGCTTCGTCAACTGATGCGTGGATGCTTTAAGCTCCCAGCGTCGACCCTGTTCCCATCAGCAACAAGAATGAAGTCAGAAGATTTGAGTATGTACATTGCAGTGTATATACGTCGTTATATAGACTTGTGAAGGCAGAATGCAACGTACAGACTTTACCCACTGTATGGACTTCATGTAATGCAAATGAATGTGAAGACTTCAGTGTATAGACTTGAAAGTCTTGAAGCCAATGTATGGACTTGAGCAAGCTAAAGGGTTGTACAGACATCGAAGACAAGGGCCGATGTATAGACTTGCCAAACAGTCCAGTGTATATACTTTATGCAAGGAGGCCAATGTGTAGACTTGAAAAGCTGAGGCCAGTGTACAGACTTGCCACCGACCATTGTGTAGACTTGATCAGCAAAGACACAGTATAGACATCAACTCTGCACATCGAATGTATCGACTTCAAGTGTGAAGACCATTGCAGAGACTTTGGTTTCGAAGACAATGTGTAGACTTCGAGTTTGAAGACCAATGTCCAGACTTTGAGTTTGAAGACCAATGTCCAGACTTCAAGTAACACTGTGGATATACAGACTTGATGGAGCGAAGCGATGTGTAGACTTGAAGCTCCTGATGGATGTATAGACTTCAAATAATAAGACGCTGAGGAAGACGGACAATGTACAGACTTGCTGTAACAGTCTGATGTACAGACTTCATGAAGCTCTAGATATTGAATGTTGTACAGACTTAGCCCAATGCCTGAGACGCTAACAAAGACGGACGATGTTCAGACTTGCTGACAGACCGATGTACAGACTTTGCCCAAATGAATGAGATGCTAACTGAGATGCTGGACTCTGTATAGACTTTGAGCGATGTATGGGCTTCAAAGAAGTTGGCGATTCAATGTACAGACTCTGAGGTTCAATACACACATCCAATGAAGTGCGTTGACGCTGTAACATGATGCGTCGACGCTGTACACACTTAACGAGTTGATGCTGTACACACATCCAATGAAGTGCGTTGACGCTGTAACATGATGCGTCGACGATGTACACACTTAACCAATTCAATTGAAATGCAGTGTGTGTACTTTATCCAAAATGGACGATGTATAGACTCAATGACAGTAAGAAATGCAGACAGCAGTATATTAAATGCAAAGAACACATAGTCAATCTGATAGAGCAATTTCATCAAATCAAAAGCAGTTGCCAATCAATCAAAACAATGGTGTTGCCAATGAAATAAGGCAAGTGTCAACATCATCAACATAGAGGGGTCACAACATCGGATGGATAAGATGTTTCAAAAACAGCACCCCCTCCGATCAGTCTCAAAAGCGCAAGGAAGCTTTCCAAAAAATGTGGTATCCCGCAAGTCTGGATAAGGAAATGAGACGCGTCTCTCAGCATCCGGGGCTGGGCTTCACCCTGGAAGAATATTATTACAGTGGGCGATACGAAGTGGACACCCTCTCCGCCTTCTACCCTGCTGAAGACAGCCCGCTGGGGGCAACTTTTGATGAATACGCAGCGGAAGCTGAACATGCTGACCTGGGCCAGCCCAGAAATCAAGAAGCGGAGACCATGATTCCTTGTCGATGTTGGGAGCAGGTCCATCCCGAAGAGGCGGCCCTTCAGGCCGAATTTGATACGGCTAGCAGCAGCGAAGCCGAAGGTGTCGAAAAGACCGGGACCGCTCCCTCCAGCAGAGTCCCACTGATGATGACCTCAGCACCTCCTGTGCCAATCGGAGAAGTCTTGACCAGCCCCGACCGAGAGGTATACACTGCCAAAAAGGGGAATGCCACTTCTATTGAAGATACAACTGCCCCAGAAGGCGAGACCTCCTCACCCTCTGCGACAAGGCTGGGATGCTGTTCCAGCCCAACAGCAAGTAGCCACCAGTCGGTCACGACTGCAACCCCATCTGCAAAGACTGAAGCTGCTCTCCTGCCCATGGAGACTACAACGGCGGTGGATTTGCTGAGAGAGCAATATGCACGGCCGCTACTAAATGAAGCAGAGGACTTCCAAGAAGCTTTGATGACGTCAAATGGGGAAAGCGAGGTCCTCGACCATGAAGATGGTATTCCAGATTTCATCGACCTCCAACCGGCACCTCCAGAGATAGAAGACGGAGGCCAAGCTACAGTCGACGAGCTGATTGAAGTCAACTTGGGAAGTGAGAAAGACCCCAGGCCTACCTTCCTCAGCACCCAGTTATCCCCAGAAGAACGGGAGCTGTACATCCAGCTGCTGCAAGAGTACCGGGATTGCTTCGCCTGGACTTACAAAGAAATGCCAGGTCTGAGCCCTGTAGTTTCGCAACATGAGCTGACGATCAGCCCTGAAGCCGAGCCGGTAAAGCAACCACCGCGGTGCATGAGGCCGGAGCTCATCACTCAAATTTGTACATAAGTCGACAAGCTCAATGACATGGGATTTGTTGAAGAAAATCAGTACACCACATGGTTGGCGAATATCGTCCCCGTGAAGAAGAAGAATGGACAGATCCTGATATGTGTTGACTTCTGAGATCTGAATAAAGCCTATCCCAAGGATGACTTTTCGGTGCCAATAACAGAGGTCATGATAGATGCAACAACCAGTCATGAGGCCCTATCATTCATGGACGGGTCATCCGGCTACAACCAGATATGAGTCGCGGAACATGACCGGGTCCACACCGCCTTTCGAATCTCTAAAGGCATCTATCACTACAGGAGGATGCCGTTCGGATTAAAGAATACTGGCGCAACTTATCAGCGCGCAATGACCAAAATATTTGATGAGTTGCTCTACCACAAGGTCGAGTGCTATATATATGATCTGGTGGTCAAGACCAGAAGAAAAGAAGACCATCTGCAAGACCTCCGAGTCATTTTTCAGAGGCTGAGGCAGTATGAATTAAAAATGAACCCTATGAAATGCGCTTTCGGAGTATCGAGCGGGAAATTCTTGGGTTTCATTGTCAGATATCGGGGAATTGAGATAGACCTCGCAAAGATCAAAGCAATTCAGGAGTTACCTGCACCGAGAAATCTCTCCGAGCTGAGATCACTACAGGGCCACTTGGCTTATATCTGGCGGTTCATTTCCAATTTGTCAGGGCGATGCCAGCCTTTTCACAAATTGATGATGAAGGATATTCCCTTTTACTGGGATGAAGATTGCCAGACAGCCTTTGACAAGCTGAAAGACTATCTGAAGACTCCTCCAGTGTTGGGCGCACCGGTGAAAGGATGACCGTTGATATTATATATAGCAGCCACACACAATTCCCTGGGGGCAATGCTGGCCCAGAATAATGAAGAAGGGAAAGAACAAGCCCTCTACTACCTCAGTCGGAGACTGGTCAGAACTGAGGAGAAATATACTTATATTGAGAAGATCTATCTAGCACTGGTCTTCGCAGTTAAGAAGCTTCGACACTACATGTTGTCGCATGAAATCAGCTTGGTATCCAAAGAGGACCCGCTGAAATATATTATGTCCCAGCCGGCACTCAGAGGTCGCTTGGGCGAATGGGCAGTGATCCTTATGGAGTTTGACATCTCCTATGTGCCGTGAAAGGCTATCAAGGGCCAGGCTATTGCAGACTTCTTCACCGAGCACCCAGTACCCGAGGATTGCCCGCTGGAACCGGAGCTTCCTGAAGATGAAACCCTGGAAGCCGCTCAGGTGCGGCCCTCCTTGTGGCAGCTATATTTTGATGGTGCTTCAAGAATTGACACCTCTGCCACTGGATCAGCCAGGGTCAGAGCAGGAGCAAGCATAGTCCTGAAATCTCCAGAAGGGGAAGTTGTGCACACATCTTGCTCGATAAACAAGCCTTGCATAAATAATGAAGCGGAGTATGAAGCCCTGATAATCGGGTTGCAAATTTCTCTATCCATGGGAATTCAGATGATGGAAGCATTCGGAGACTCCATGCTAGTTATAAAATAGCTGGAAGGAGAGTTCGATGTGCGAAAGCAAGAGCTCCTCCCCTACCATCAGCTAGCAACCCGCCTGATGTCAAGATTCTACTTCATCAGCATCAAACATATCAACCGAGGCCAGAATGCTCAGGCGGACGCCCTCGCTAAGTTGGCCAGTTCTTTGGCAGTCCCGCCAGACACAAGCCTGAATATAACAGTGATCAACCGCCGGCAGGTCCCCAGTGTAACAGAGGTCTTAGCCGACGAACAAGAGATTCAGGTGGTAGCCGTCGAAGAGATCCAGCAGCCTGATTGGCGAGAACATCTCCTACGGTGGTTTCAGCACCAGCAGCTCCCAAAAGAAAAAGAACAAAGAATGAAACTCCTGAGGGTCAAAGACTCTTACAAGATGAGAAACGGAACCATGTTCCGAATAATGGTAGATGCCCGAAGAAAAGTCCTACTTCGTTACTTGTCTTCAGCAGAAGCTGGGCAGGTGATGCAAGAAATCCATGCGGGATCAGCTGGAGCGCATCAGACCAGTCCAAAGATGAAAATTGAGATAAAGAAATTGGGTTACTATTGGCCCACTATATTTGACGACTGCTGCAAGTTCGCTAGGGCTTGTCAGAAGTGTCAAGAACACGCCAATGTGTCAAGAAGGCCTCCAGTGCCACTACATCCTACCTTACCAAGCTGGCCGTTTGCTCAATGGGGCACGGATGTGGTAGGGCCACTGCCAGCACCTTCATCAGGGTGCAAATACATCTTAGCAGCTATAGATTACTTCTCCAGATGGGCAGAAGCAGTTGCGTTAAGAGATGTGACGGGAGAACTAGTTGCATGATTCTTCCGCCAGAACATAATATTCCGGTTCGGGATTCCCTGTCGAATTATCTCTGACAACGGCAGCCATTTCAGAAATCAGAAGACTTACCGGCTAGTCGACAAATATAAGATTGACTGGATGACATCGTCCTCCTACAACCCTCAAGCCAATGGACTTGCAGAAGCCTTCACCAAAACACTATGCACGTTGCTGGCAAAGACTGTCAAGTCCAATAAAAAGGAATGGGAATAAAAGATGTACGAGGCGCTCTGGGCCTATCGTATTGTCTATAAAACCCCAACCGGCTGTTCGCCATTTTCCCTCGTGTATGGGTCAGAGGCTGTGGTGCCGATTGAATTAGAAGTTCCCTCGCTGCGAGTCGCCATCCAGCATGGACTAGTCAGCGGTGAACAAACCAATGCAGAAAGAAGATTGGAAGAGCTCGCCGAGCTCGAAGGAAAGTGCCTCCGTGTGCAACAGAACATTCAACTCTACCAAGCTCGCATGGCCCGTGCTTTTGATAAGCTGGTCAAAAGATGAGAGTTTAAGAAGGGAGACCTGGTAATGGTCAAAAGGAGGGAAGTGATGGCTTCCAACCCCAAGGGGAAGTTGGTTGAAAGTTGGGTCGGACCATATATCATCCGCTGAGTATATGAAGGGGGTGCCTACGTCCTGGTAGACCACAAAGGAGTCGTCCAGTTCTCTCCCCTCAATGGTAAGCATATAAAGCTGTATCACACGACGCAATCGGCATTCCCTGAATAATCAGAATACCCTGCACCTTGGTCTAGTGGCACTCCACCCTGATCGAGCTACCTTTTACCTTGGTCTAGTGGCACTCCGCCCTGATCGAGCTACCTCGCCTTAGTCTAGTGGAACTCCGCCCTGACTAAGCTACCTCACCTTGGTCTAGTGGCACTCCGCCCTGATCGAGCTACCTTACCTTGGTCTGGTGGCACTCCGCCCTAATCGAGCTACCTTTTACCTTGGTCTAGTGGCACTCCGCCCTGACCGAGCTACCTCGCCTTGGTCTAGTGGCACTCTGCCCCGATCGAGCTACCTTCACCTCGATCTAGTGGCACTTTACCCTGACTGAGCTACCTTACCTTGGTCTGGTGGCACTCCGCCCTGATCGAGCTACCTTTTACCTTGGTCTAGTGGCACTCTGCTCTGACCGAGCTACCTCGCCTTGGTCTAGCGGCACTCCGCCCTGAACGAGCTACCTCCACCTTGGTCTAGTGGCACTCCGCCCTGACCGGGCTACCCTTACCTGGGTCTAGTGGCACTCCGCCATGACCGAGCTACCCACACCTCGGCCTAGTAGTACTCTACCCTAGCCAAACTCGCATAATACATACATCTTTGCCATTGCGGGCCTTACACCCGAATCGGCATGAATCCACCCTTTGCGTTAGCATTGTCCCCTTGCTAACGAACAAACCCCTTTCCGGCGTAAGACTTCGTGTCCTAGCCAACCTTTATACACCTTTGCCATTCAGGGCCTTACGCCCGAATCGGCACGAATCCACCCTTTGCATTAGCATTGTCTCCTTGCTAACAAACAAACCCCTTTTCCGGCGCAAGACTTCATGTCTTAGCCAACCTTTACACATCTTTGCCATTGCGGGCCTTACGCCCGAATTGGCACGAATCCATCCTTTGCATTAGCATTGTCTCCTTGCTAACGAATAAACCCCTTTTTCGGTGCAAGACTCCGTGTCCTAGCCAACTTTTATATATCTTTGCCATTACGGACCTTACACCCGAATCGGCACAAATCCATCCTTTGCGTTAGCATTGCCTTCGTGCTAACAAATACACCCCTTTTCCTCGGGGCAGAGCTCCATGTCCTAGCCGACTCTCTCAACATCCTTCTGTTATAAAAAAAAAGAAGAAAAGAAAAATGGGGTTAAAAAAAATAGAGATACCCCACCGGACTTGTTCCTATATTCGGAACAGGGGCAAAAATGGCTATAACCCGGCTGTGGCGAAAACCTGAAAGGGCGTTACAGGTAAAATCGGGTATCCGCCACGTGAAAACCTGAAAGGGCGTGTGGGCAAAAGCAAGAGGGGGCTGACTTCAGCGAAAACTCGAAAGGGCGCTCGGGTCAGTGAAGTGGTATTCTGAAAAGCTCTTTATTCTCCTCCTAATAAAACTCCCAAGGGACAACCATCAAAAGTCCCACCAGGAATCCCCTACAAAACCATGTTCGGCCCTCGTCACCATCGGTGAGATCAGTCGGCCTCCACCTTTAACTCGGACCTTTCGTCCCGGTTAATGAACGTACTCCTTGCTTCGACATGTAAACCACGTCGATGAACAAACCCGTGTTCGGCCCTCGTCACCATCGGCGAGATCGGTCGGCCTCCACCTTTAACTCGGACCTTCCGTCCCAGTTAATGAACATACTCCTTGCTTCGACATGTGAACCACGTCGATGAACAAACCCGGGTTCGACCCTCGTCATCATCGGTGAGATCGGTCGACCTCTATCCCATAGCTTGGACCTTCCGTCTCGGTTAATGAACATACTCCTTGCTTCGACATGTAAACCACGTCGATGAACAGACCCGCGTTCGACCCTCGTCATCATCGGCAAGATCGGTCGACCTCTATCTCTTAGCTTGGACCTTTCGTCCCTGTTAAGAACTGTACAGTCTTTGCTTCGGCATTTAACCAATATCGACAAACTAAACTAGGGCTCGATCCTTATCATCATCGATAAGGCTGGTCGGCATTCTAGCAGATAAGTTCTCCCATGTTCCGTGTTCTCCGTGGAATAAAGAAAAGAGAAAAGAAAGAAAAAAATGGGGTTAAAAATAGAGATACCCCACCGGCCTTGTTCCTAGACTAGGACAAGGGCAAAAATGGCTATAACCCGGCTGTGGCGAAAACCCGAAAGGGCGTTGCAGGCAAAATCTGGTACCCCGCCACGTGAAAACCCGAAAGGGCGCGTGGGCAAAAGCAAGAGAGGGCTGATTTCGGCAAAAATCCGAAAGGGCGCTTGAGTCAGTAATGTGATAAAAAAATGAAATAAAAATGATGATGATGATGTAGCCACGAGGCTACCCTCGTTCATCATTCCACTTTCATCTACCCTTTTCGACCCTTGTCACCATCGGTAAGATCGGTCGCTACCCTTTTCGGTCCTTGTCACCATCGGTAAGACCGGCCATCCTTTTCGACCCTTGTCATCATCGACAAGATCGGTCGCTACCCTTTTCGGCCCTTGTCACCATCGACAAGATCGGTCGCTATCCTTTCGACCCTTGTCATCATCGGCAAGATCAGTCGCTACCCTTTTCGATCCTTGTCACCATCGGTAAGATCGGCCATCCTTTTTGACCCTTGTCACCATTGGCAAGATTGCTCCCCACCCTTTTCGGCCCTTGTCACCATCAGCAAGATCGGTCGCTATCCTTTCGACCCTTGTCACCATCGGCAAGATCGGTCGCTACCCTTTTCGGCCCTTGTCACCATCGGCAAGATCGGTCGCTATCCTTTCGGCCCTTGTCACCATCGGCAAGATCGGTCGCTATCCTTTCGACCCTTGTCACCATCGACAAGATCGGTCACTACCCTTTTCGGCCTTTGTCACCATCGGCAAGATCGGTCGCTACCCTTTTCGGCCCTTGTCACCATCGGCAAGATCGGTCGCTATCTTTTCGGCCCTTGTCACCATCGGCAAGATCGGTCGCTATCCTTTCGACCCTTGTCACCATCGGTAAGATCGGTCGCTATCCTTTCGACCATTGTCACCATCGGCAAGATCGGTCGCTATCCTTTCAACCCTTGTAACCATCGGCAAGATCGGTCTCTATCCTTTAGACCCTTGTCACCATTGCCAAGATCGATCGCCACCCTTTTCGGCCCTTGTCACCATCGACAAGATTGATCGCTATCCTTTCGACCCTTGTCACCATCGGCAAGATCGGTCGCTACCCTTTTTCGCCCTTGTCACCATCGGCAAGATCGGTCGCTATCCATTCGACCCTTGTCATCATCGGCAAGATCGGTCGCTACCCTTTTCGGTCCTTGTCACCATCGGCAAGACCGGCCATCCTTTTTGACCCTTGTCACCATCGGCAAGGTCAGTCGCTACCCTTTTCGGGCCTTGTCACCATCGGCAAGATCGGTCACAATCCTTTCGACCCTTGTCATCATCGGTAAGATTGGTCGCTACCCTTTTCGGTCCTTGTCACCATCGGCAAGACCGGCCATCCTTTTCTGCCCTTGTCACCATCGGCAAGACCGGCCATCCTTTTCGACCCTTGTCACCATCGGCAAGATCGGTCGCTACCCTTTTCGGCCCTTGTCACCATCGACAAGACCGGACATCCTTTCGACCCTTGTCACCATCGGCAAGATTGGTCGCTACCTTTTGACCCTCGTCACCATCGGTGAGCCCGGTCAACTATCCTTTAACTTGGACCTTCTGTCCTCAATAATAGACAAACTACCGTTGCTTCGACATTTGAACCGTGTCGATGAATAAACCGCACTCTCAACTTTCGTCACCATCTGTGAAATTAGTGGGGCGCATCCGCCTACTCTACCCATGTCCCACCCTGGTCAAAGATCGATTCCGGGAATAGTTAATCCGCGGTGGAGCGAACACCTCACCCCTTCGCTGAAGCCGTGAGTGCTCTCCTGCGCTAGTAACTTACATCCCTGGACTGAGCTAATCGAGTGGAAGGAGAAAGAAAAGAAGAGAAAAGAAAAAAAGAAGTCACGATTGAGGTAACCAATAAAGACATTTCATTGATATGAGTTGTCAGAATACATCCGTGTTCGGGGCGTGCCCCAAGATACATGAGCTCCGAAGACAAAAAAGAGCAAAAAAAAAAAAAAGAAGAAATGGAAATAAAATGAAGTTACTGCAGAGGGCGTCGGAAGATGTCTTCCAATGCCAAAAGACCCAAGGAAGGGTACTGAGTCAGCTCTTGCAACTGAGATTCGGTAGCCGACAGCTGTGATAATTTTTCATCCAAGGAGGCGAGCTGCCCTTCTGCCAGGTCCGCTTCCTCTATGGTCTGAACCTCCAGGCGCTCAGTCTCCTGCAATTCTGCTTCAACCCTGGCAAGTTCTGCGCTTAATTTTGCTATGCGCGCTGTGAGGAAGGACCGACGTTCTGAAGTAGTGCTGGCAATATCTCTTAGTAGCCCCACGGTCCCTCTCAATGAAGTGGCAGTAGCTCGACAATCAGCCTTCTCCAATTTCACAGTCGCCAGCTGATCGAATACCTCTCGGCTGAGGTACTCCTGCCTGTTGGCATGCTTCAGCAACATGGTAACCCGCAGGGTCCAATCGTCCATTGGGCACCCGAATGCCAATAACGAGCGGGATAGGTGTTCTATCAGACTCCTCAGCTGCACATAAGTCAAGCCCGGAGAAGCCGATATGGCTCGTTGAAGATTGTCTAGAGGTGCCACACCATGTCACTAGAAAATTGTAAACCTAGTGGCGAAGTCTCAGGGAGCTGAAAGTCCACCCTACTGTCCACCTCAACCCAAATATCATCGTTCGCCCCGGAGGACATTGACGGCATGGTTTGCATGGCACCAACGCCAGACTCGACAACGGTGGCTGATGCAGTTGAGGGAGTCTCCACTACAGCAACTTCTTTGCCTGCCCTTTGAGGTGAAGCCGTAATAGCCATCCCGGCAGCCGAGGATGCTCGCTCCTCGTGTACAGGCTCACCGGATTCTATAGAAGAGAATTCCTCAATGACAGCCAAGGCCTTAGAAGCATTGACCTCTTCTTCAACAATTTCTTCCGCTTCTATCTCGGGAAGCTACTCTGCTCCAGCAACAATTCTTTGTCGGTGGCTGGGGCTTGAGATTCCGTGACTTCGGTCGAGCCGCCAATTTCTACAATTGCTCTGGGCTCCTCCAAGGCTGCCGCTGCGGCATAAGTCTGTGAAAGTCATAAGGTGATGGGCCGCAGAACTGGTGGAAAGATTGGTTGGCCCATGCCTAAGTTCGAAAGAGGTATGCGAACCGTCATAGTTGGCGACACCACCTCAGCCTGCATCACATATATGTACGTCAGCCAGTTGGCTTGGAAATAAAAAGAGGGGCTGCGAGCAGGTCTCAGAACACTTCCTACCTCGATCGGAACTATGTTTAGGCCTCCAAGAGTGGCCTTTGAAGGTTTTGGCCCTCCTCCTGCAGTCAGGTATGATGGCCCGTGCTCGACTCCTAGTAGTCTCGGAGGGCTAAATGTCAAAACGTCGCTTTCGTAAGCTGAAGAAGCCCCAGCATCTTCAGTTTCTGTATTAGCCGGTGGAAGCTCGTCGTCACTGGAGCCACCATCGTAATCAACCCGCTCAGGGGAGGAAGACTCTTCGGCCTGCTCCCGAATCTTCAGAATCTGAGCAGTTGTCGTGCTACTAAGAGTAGCTCCCTTAGCCAAAACCTCCTCAACAGTTTTTGTCTCAGGAGCGCCAGCTTGCTGAACATCCTGGGATTCTTCCCTGGAAGTCACCTGCTCTCTAGCAGCAGCTTCTCCCACGACCTCAACTTCAGGGAGCATCATCGGTCGAACATCGACTAGAAGTAAAAGACAATAAATAGTCAGGACCTGACTAAAGGCACGGTCGACCATCGAGCTCTATAGGCAAGCTGCAAGTTACCTTCCATCTCCTGATGGGGTGTCAGTGAAGGTAGATCCCTCTCGACAAAAGCTGGAGGGGCTTCCTCCTCACTCTCTCTGGCCGCGACACCCGTCACCGCCTCCAGCCCGACAACGGCAGAAACAGTGCCAGCAGCTGCAAAAAGATGATCAGCAAAGGCGGCAGAAATAAGCAAACAAGCCATACAGGAATAAGAAGTTACCTTCATCTTCGGGCCCTTGTGTCCGAGCAGCCTCAAACTCAGCAAATGACGGGATCTGGGGAGGCGCGACAATGGGTTCCTCTTCACCAGCCCTCCTTCGGCGCTATCATGTAGCACGGGTGTCCGCCTGCTTGGCCTTCTTAGCCTTCTTGATGGCCTCCTTGACCTGGGACCGGGTTCGCTTCCGCGAATCGCCAGGAGGTAGTGGCGTCGTGGTCAGAGTCGGCTCTGGAATGTCAAAATATGAAGGCTTCTGCGCCTTAGAAATCAGCTCCCTATAATCCCGAGTCACCACCATAGAGAGGAGCTGCAAAAGTGCATAGGTGAGAAAGATGCATACTGACTATGAAAGAAGCAGCTTCAAGGCTGAAAGGAAAGACAAGCATACCTGGAGGCCCTGTATATCGGGGAGTGAGCGGCCAATAAAATTATGTGGGCGCCTTGTCTCGGGAAGCCGCCTCGCGAACAAGCCAGCACACATCACCTATTTTCTCACTCTTCTCAACCAGCTGTGCCAAATCTTCATGGCTGCAAGAAGATAAGTGATAATATAGGCTCAAGTGGTCCAACCCCCAACCGTCAGCATACTTAAAAGATATTAAGAGCTGGTGGTCCAAAATGGCTTCTAATGGACCGGAAATTGAAAGCCCTTGAGAATGAAGCAGGGCGAATATCCAGGGGGTATTGGAATACAGGTCTTCCCGCCTATCCTCCCTCCTGATGAAAGTCCTATATGGATGAAGGCGGCCAACTTCTGGACGCCAGCCCGCCGCTACAGGAAGGGGCTCCTCCGCTGGGATGGGAATCGTCTGAAGAACTGTCCGTTCGCTACTAACCCGGCATAGCCCCCAAAGTGTCTTGACATAGTCATCCTTCTGAATGTCTGGCATCTTCGGGTCGGCCTTGGACGACCGACTCTTCACGACCTTCCTGGCTTCCAGATATGCCATCACCTCGGTATTGGACCAGGACTTCAGTTTCTTCAGAGAAGGCGGATCGACATCCAAAGCAGGCTCCCGCTGAGAATCTAGGAAACGACGCTCGGCAACATGCCAGCAGTCTTTTCGAAAGTTCCGGTAGAAGCCCGTTCGTGCATTCCACCACTTGATAAAGTCCAGAGTCACTCTGGGCAGGCGAGCGGGGGATGGCACCCTGAAGGACACATCCTCCCCGGTAGTGGAAATAATCCCACCATGTGTGAGCTTCATCCGTGGTCGTCTGGCCAGCCCGATGCCTGTTCAAAAGATTAAATCGGGCTGAAGAAGAAGAAATCTGCTGGTCGTACCCCAAATTCCAGCCAAAGCGGAAGGGGTAGTACGGCTCCAGCCACAGCAAGCCGCTCTTTCTAAAGACAAGGACACTAGGGTGGATGGCCAGTGCCCAATCAACCAGTTCTGGCTCCAAGATTGGCCTTGTACTCTTAGTGCCGGCGAGCGGATGAATAAACTCCTCTATCTCTAACAGGCGGCATTCCGCATCTTATTGACGAGGGGGCTGGAGCTAGCTGCCAAGCTCCAAAAATGCAAAACTCCCAGGGAATCTGTCGGGACTGTGGTCAACTTCCCCCGAATAGCAAAAAGCTGATCTGCCATTGAAGACGGCTCAGCACTTGCAAACTCGATCATCCTTGACACAGGACGATCCGACTGCATCGACCGGGGAGCTACTTCAGGAAACAAAGTGCAGACCCAGGCATTGAAAAAGTGAATCGGACTAACTGTCCGTGAATTTCTGGGGATGCGCAATTTGTGTAGGTCCCCCAACATCTTATATGTCAGACATAAAGCCACTGGGCACAAGGACAGCTTCGTCCCCCAGGCCATCAGACAGGCGGGGTAAATGGCCTCCGGTCTAATTACTATCTCGTCCCCCTGAGGAAGAGCGAATGAGCAAAGCCAATATGTCAGGTACGCGGCACAGTGTGTGACTGGGTCGACTACTGTAGGGTTCGGGCCCTCTTGTCGCCCTCTCCCTGAAGTGGCAGGATAGGTTGTCTTGCGACGGGCCCTCTTCTTTCGCTTCACTGCTGTCGGAGCTACTGTGGGGAAGTCTTCATATTGCTGCTCCCCACCAAAGAAATACTGAAACCACGTGCCCATCCGCACGCGTCTCTTCTCACCAGCCTTCCGCGCTTCCCGGGAATCGAGCATTAAGCGCAACAGGGTGCGGTACGCCTTCATTAAATAGCGATAGGCAAAGCCTGTAATGTACTTGCCTTCGCCGTCCATCTGGTCCTTCAGCCAGTCCGGGAAACAAACTTCTTCGTACGGCTCCCCATCTATCGGCAAGCCTCTCAACTGGGATAGACTCTAGAGATCTAGCGAAGTCTCTCCCTCTGCAGTATAGAAAGTGTTGTATTCCGGGCAGAAGACTTCGATCATCTCGCAGCACAGACCTCGGAAGATTGGATACCGATACCGGGAAGCATATACGTCTGATAGACGCCGGCATGCACCAGGATTGGAGCATACTGCCGTAGCACAGACCTCGGGAGATTGGATACCGATACCGAGAAGCATATACGCTCTGATAGACGCCGGCATGCACCAAGATTGGAGCATACTGCCACATCACATAATCTTTAAATTCGACAGCCCCCAGTCTGAAGGCATGGGCATCGGTGGCTTTGAGCTCTCCAAACCACCCCACTGAGATTTGATGCTTAAAACGGACTACTAAGCAGTCTAAAAGAAAGGGCTCATCTCGATACCCCCAGTGCAGCGGGGCAAGGAATAAACTGTATACGGGCTTCTCTCTGTCAACATGCCCGGCGGTCTCGTTCCAGCGGGCTGGCGTGAACTGTGGTGCTCTTGTCAGTAGCCCGGCCTCTGGAGATAACTCCTGCACGCCAAGAACGGCTCCCCATTTTCTGGGTTCGTCGGGAAGATATATGGGCATGCCATGAATGACTGACTCGGTAAAACTATCTCTGTCCGCCAGTAAAGCTCCCTCAGCTCGACGGAAAAGAATTATATCGCGCTTCCCGCGAAGGTTGAAGCGTCCAAGGAATGCCATCAAGTGCTTGTCTTTGGGGTGGTCCAGTCTGACGCCATCCCCTCGCTCATACTTGAAATGATTACCGTCGAGAATCAACAGGCATCCGGTGTCGATGGTATCAGTCTCCGAGTCTGAAGACTCAGCTACCACGGCTATCCACCTGGACCCACGATCAAGGGAATGGACATTCCCCCATGTCACAGCGACGCGGGACGCAGAGGTAGATAAACCGGATGCCATGTTATCTGCAAGATAGCATCCGAAAGAGAACAAGCAAAGTTAGAAATCAGTTAATTGAAACAAGACTTCTGACAAAATTTCGGCGGAGTCTCCCCAGCTCGGGGGCTTTCCAAAAGAAAAGTGGAAGCCGTCCACCAAGGGAGCGGCCCCTAAAAGCAGCCATAGGCGCTAAGCCAAGGCCAAATGGGACACCTGAGGGATTTAGCTCCGAGAACAAGTCCTACCAGAAGCCTCCCGAGGCCCAAAAAATGGGTTTAAACATGAATAACCAACACTAAACTCACCCGCTCTCTCAAACTCAAACTCGCTCGGCGCCGGGGTGGAGGGAAAGGGAAGAGAGAGAAATTTTTCGCCACAAATGAACAGTTGTGAAGCAAAAATGAAGATATATGGAAGCCTTATATAGGGGGGCTCCCCCTCTGTTGATCCGGCGCGCAAATTAGTGCGCCATTTTAACCCAAGGGCGCGCCGTTTAAACGCGGCGCCGTTTCAACCAGCAAGGCAAGGGCGCGCCGTTTTAAACGGTGCCGTTCAAGTCTCCAACCGCGCCGGATTAGCATCGAACGCCAAAATTCAGTGCCGTTCCGAGCATCTGTCATCAGAGGAGATCAATCCGGACGAAGCTCATCCGTCGGTCCTGCTGCACCCCTCCCTCGCTTGCAACACCCACGTCTGGGGGGCATTTGTTGGCACTCAAAATATGATCATTGGCGACCAAGCCGCAAAGACGAATGATACGGCCCGCTGAAGCTGAGAAGCCGATGAAGAACAACCTACTGAAGACTTCTCAAGCTACCAGAGCCTCGAGTCACCTGGAATGAATGACCAGGGACTTCACCTCAGGAAAGTCAAGATGAATCCACAACCAACCGGCAGTGCGACCAAGCCTGCCTAATGATCCGGCATCGACTCCATCGTGCCGCTACTCTACACCCATCGCCCGACCAAGGACGATGGTCTACCTGGTGGCTCACCACCTGAATGAAGACTCTCCTGAGGAGGAAGAATGTCCTCGGCCCTTCACAACAAGGAACCAAAGGCTTTGTCAGCAGAAGGTCCCGATCACCTGACATGGATTCGGCTTCTCGCCATAGTGGGCCCGTTAGTGGCCGAATGGTCGCCAGTCAAGGCAGAATTATCCCGGATGCTATACCATCCCGTAAGGAAGCTTTGAGCACGAGTCAGGCCCATCTAGAGGCACAAATCATAGTGCCGAAGGCCGTGTTAGCAGAAGACCCGCGTGCTCAAGCCAAACATACACGGAGTTCGTAGTAAGGCCGTACGTCGTGCCGAGAGCTTCCTCAATGCCCCGTTGACGTTTTCCAAGGACCACGGTGAGAGGAATGGCCAACGGTGACCTCCGGAATCATCCCCGGACTCATCAACTAGCCTTTGGCAACTAGACGATGCTAATACGGCGGCAGGGTCACCGGCGCGCCCCTTAAACGGTGCCGTCAAAATCGGCGCACAGGGAATGCCCCTGGAGGCTGCTTGCTCAGCGTTACCTTCCCCGGCGCGCTCCCCGCGGCGCCGAATTAGCCTGCAACTATAAAACATGACTTGGTTCGACCAAGTAAAGGGGCGGATGGGGAGAGTCGTTACTGGAAGGAATTGGGATAAGAAGAGTCGAGTGCTCATCGGGGAGGGGTGCCACCAATCAGAGTGAAGTAGCGAAGGGTTTCTTGGGGAGAAAGCTCTCCTTCTGAGAGTCTCCTACCGCCGCCGCTCTGCTCGGCCCGAAGCTCCCGCCGCCAGAGAAGAGGAGTCTTTGCTCTCTGTCTGCTTAGGTGGGTCACCGTGGTGGTCCTCGTCGATCCCCTTTCATCCATTTTCTTTTTTCTCCCAGTTGTAATGTAAGTGAGAAGGGGGGAGGGGTGATGACATGAGCCTGACCTCCCCCCTTCACCATCTCTTTGTTTCTCCTATATCTGCTTCTCTCATTTGTTGTTGACGGCGACCGTGCGACAACGCCGGCGCCAGAATGAACTCTGCACTTTTTTTTTGAAATGAATGAATATACCAGTGGGTTTAAGGGGTTTAATGGTGATGTTATTTCTTTGCATCACCTCTTCTTCTTCCCCCTTGCATTTCATCTCTTGGCCGCTAAAGCGGCATCGCGCAACACTGTCGGCACTGGGAATGTGCAATATATACATGTGCACTGTCCCCTGCGTCCAAGATGATGAATAAAACGTGTTCGAGCGCGGCGCCGTATTCATCTCCTTCCATTAATATGTTTCTTCTACCTGTGCATTTCACTGTGCGAATGGTTTCCGATGTTCGTCTTCTCCGACATCGATATGCTCTGCTACGCTACGGGCTACATTGATCCCCCTCTCCCTGGGGTTCTCTTCCGCTCGAGTGTCGAAGATTTCGACACCAGAAACATACCCATAAGTGCGTCTCTCGGGCTAGTCCTTGGCCCGTCCTCCTATCCCCCTCTGTTCTGAACCATGAATGAGGGGAGGGGAGGCCGTCCCTATACTCTGCATTATCATCTTCTAAGCATCAGCGTGATAGTCTTTCTATCAACCTGTTAATATATATACCTATAGCTATCACAATCAGCTTGCTGACTGAGTGTGTCTTGCAACCGTGCCGTATTACCGTCTCTTCGAGGAGATCAGGTGACCGGGGAGAGGGGAACATCCCCACTGTTCCATCGTGATAACGCTATGTCTGCAGGGGATCATCCAACACTGATGAATCTCCTATGGATTAATGAGTGAACAATAAATGGGCTAATCCCAACACAGTCAAATCCACAGTCCTTAACGGATATTGTGGTGGCCGTGGGTTGCGTGCCCCTCGTAGACTAGCCCTCGGGGTTTCCTCCCATATCGGTCGTCCCGACTTAGACGTGGTACCGACTTGGGTCTCGTGCCCCTCGTAGGCTAGCCCTCGGGGCCTTCGCTCCCACTGTGAGTCATGCCATCTGTCTACTTTCTACTCACGGACTCGGTGCCCCTAGTAGGCTAGCCCTCGGGGTTCTCCTATCCACCTGGGTTTGCCGACCGCCGTTGTGCCACCCGGCTTTCAGGGGTTGCTCCGCCACGTGAGTACTCCCCGCTTATCCCCGACAATCCTCTGGGATGGGGAGATGCTACCGAAATTTCAGCTCGAACGAGTTTGACTCGAAACGATCGCCGCGCTCGAGTATGAACCTCGCACGAGCCTGTGACTCAACTTCCGGATAGCCCGGGGCCGATCCGTTGAATAACTGACTCAATAAACTTTCAAAATCTTCCAAAATGTTTTAATAAACCCAAAAATAACTAATAAAATCTCAAATTCCGTGAAACTGGGCTAAAACCAGCGCTGTCAGCATCCGACGCGCCTTAATACGGCGCGCCCTAAAACTGCGCGCCCTATTCCGCCGCGCCCCAAAGGTTGCCGCGCCATTTTAACCTCCCCCTCTTCACCTACGGTTCCCATGCCGTTTTAAACTCTTTTCCTATGTACACCGCGTCGGTTTCGTTCCAAATCACGTAGTCGTGCCGTTCCAACCCTCTCCTCACCTTCGAGGTGATCTCTAGTGCTAATGATAGAATTAAATAAACCCTGTAGTCAATAAATTGAATAAATTGGTTTGTCTAACCTGAATTAGCTAGTTTCATAGCTTCATCATCATGTTTTAGTCTAAGCATTCATGCCGCATCGATGTATGCCTGAGTGCATAGACCCTCGGTATATCAAATGACATGAGCAGAAAGCCGGGCAACGTCCGACGAAAAGCTTTTACCACACGTGATGGTGGTCTTCAGGCCTAGGTCCTCCGCCACGTACTGAGGGTCCGCCCTAACAAACCGTTCACGGTAGATCATAACATCTTGCATGATCATTCGCATCCTCTGCATCCTTTATTCCGGCCTCGACAGCCCATTATCTCGACAATTAATCAAAGGTTTTCCCTCCTCACGGGGGATGTAATTAACGCCATAGCCTTTATGGTATGGCGGACTGTTAGTCCTGACCGAATCTCACTCTCGCCCGACACGGGTCAGAACGAGCGCATAATAAACTCATCACTCACGTGACTGGCACGCCCGCGCAGTCAATCAATCAGTTAATCGCCAGTTAGTTAATTGGTTGATCGACACTTGAAATAAACCAAATAAACCCAACGATAATAGACCAACAAAAATCCCATCGAAACAGCTGTTCAAAGGTTCTAACTTCAATGCCCATCACCCCTTGTAGGATTTCATCTTTCAGATTTCTTTCGCACCTTTGAACGGCATCCTCATAACTCAGAGGCCACCTGCATCTTTCACGGGGATTTCCCTCTCTTCTTATATAGTCCAAAGCGGACTCATCATCTCTTTGTTTAATTATTTGTAATTTGGCCTCGGTGACTTCCCCCTCGGCCAGCTTCATCTTGGCCGCTCGCTCGACCCTTGGCTTATTCATCACCGTCAGAGCTATCAAACTCGGGTGCGGGCCAGCTGATTGTAGAAGCGGGTTTATCCCCGACATAGCATGAGGTATCATGCCTACCCCCTGATGCCCCCTGGAGGCTGAAAGATGTGTCAAAGGCATGTGCTATAGCTGTCGAGAGGGGCTGCCCCCTGTATGCTCATCTGCTAGCCGAGGCATAGCTGGCAGCGGTAAGGTCCCGAGTGGCTCAGCACCATGTTGCAAAGCCTCGGATGAAGGCTCGGCTTGCCCGGGTATGGCTAAGTATAAGCCCATCTTGCTTAATTTTTTCTTTATCTCTTAGACTTCTTGCAACCTTTGAGATGGCTCTAATACCATGGCAGGATCAGGCTGGGAAAAGTCAGGAGCGCTGCCCTCTATCTCGATTTTAAGTGGATTCAACGGCATCTTATCATCATCGCCGTGAACATCTAGACCCTTGAAGGTTGACATTTATGTCCCCACACCCTCATAGGGAGGAGGGGTATTATGACGTGCCTCATCATCGGACGGTGGAAGGCATACTTCATTTTCTTCTACATCAGCTTGGCTCAAGCTGGGTAAGGTTGATGATGTATTACAGGAGAGAACAATGCTCCTCTCTCTATTCTTTGAGGTCTTCTTTTTCTTTTCCTTTGCGGTTGGCGTACGCCCAGCGACAAGTCGTCAAGTACGCACTGCACTTTTGATTTTTCTTTAGCTTCCTATATCGGGCCCAGGGGTTCTAAATGTCCCCGTAGGATATGTTCATTGGTGCAGGCTGTGGAAGCCTCAGACACCTCTTTAGGTAATAAGTGGTATAAAGATACCATGTTGACTCCCCTCTTTAGATCAGGCAACTCATGTGGATGTAGAGGATCCACTTTATGTTCATCCATCTGGAGCTCCCCTTTCCTGATCAGCCTTTCAATAATGTCTTTAAATACAAAACAGTTTTCAATAGGGTGCCAAAGTGCCTTGTGGTATGGGCAGAATTGGAGATCATCTTTTCTTCGGGCATCACCAGGTCTCTTAGGCTCCGGAAGAGTGATTTTGTTATACTTAGTGTCCCATTCAAACAGGACCGAGGTCCTCTCCTTAGGGAAGGAGTAGGGCTTGTTCATCCTGGCTCGCAAGGAGGGGCCATCCTGCCACTCAACTAGCTTGGCCGGAGGAGGGTGACACGGCGGCGACGCGGAGAGGATCGTCGACACTCCGATGACACGAACGGGACGAGATAACCACTGCCTCACGCAGCTCAGGCCTCACACCAGATGGTCTCTCACTGGGCAATCTCTCAAATCTCACAAGGGAGCTAGGAGGGAAGGGAAGCAACAAGGGGCAAAAGCACCTACATGGGTTTTCTTTCATAAGCATTCAATACATAAAATGGTACACTAGCCTCCTTTATATAGGAAAGGTCATATTACACTCGGAAAAGAATACCCCTAGACATTTCAACTAAAGACACCCATATCCTATGACTATTTGGCCTAATAAAATAAAATACAACAACCAACCTTTCACTATTGGCCAAAATAAAATAAAATATGACTAGTGGTTAATAATACAATACCACTACAATACAAATAAAATACACACAAATGAAATACATACTCAGGACGCCGAATCTCCGAGCCACAAGCTCGGTGGTGTCGAGCCGGTGCGGCGTCGGCTCCGTGTGACGGGTCCGGTGGGTTCGGTGTCCCCATCAACCCTCCCGGGGCGGCTGGAACTCGACTCCGTCGAGTAAGGTGGGACACCGCTCTGGTAGTGCTCCAGCAGTTCTGGATCGAGGCGCTGGAGATCTTCCCGGCTGATCCAGGAATCATCAGAAGGTGGACGGTCCCGCCAGCGGATAAGGTAGCGCTGGTAAACCCTGCTCCGTGTAGCTGTCACTTGCTTATCCAGTATCCGCTGAATTTGCTCGCGCGGTGCCCTCAAGGCTGTTGGACACACAGGGGTGGGCACACTCTCAATGGGAGGAGAAGGCTCGAAAGGGTCACTAAGAATTACTGTGGGTTCCTTGTAGGCCACTAGATCTGCGACATTAAAGGTAGAGCTAATCCCATATTCGGGAGGTAAGTCCACAACATATGTATTGGAGCCAATCTTCAGGAGTATTTGGAAGGGACCATCACTATAGGTTGTAACTTTTTAACGGCTCCCGAGGGGAGTCGTTCGGGTCGAACCCATACCATAACCAAGTCACCTTTTTGAAATTCATGGTGACGCCTATGCGAATCAGCCAAACGTTTGTAGGTCTAATTACTGAGACTTATTTGCTTGCTAATTGACTCATGCAGACTTTTGACATGATATGCAAACTCTTCGGCTGACTTGGAAGTTTTGGACTCGAGGGGAAGGGGAATGAGATTCATAGGTTTCTTAGGTTTGTATACATTCACAACCTCAAATGGACTATGGAGAGGGGAAATCTCGCCGCCCGTACGGAGAGGCCAAATGAGGTCCGACCCGACCCAACGAGGCCCAGCTCCTTGAAGTGGTAGCCCCTGGGCCCACTCAATATAAGCCCAATAACTCACTCGGAACAAGCGCTTCCTAGGCAGCCTTCGGGTTAGGAAGTCTGAGCATCAGTTGATCGGGAGAGCTCCTTCGGAGCCCCATATTCCTTGCCCAAATCGTGCACTTATTGCTGGGGAGGCACCTCTTGGGCGAGCACCATATGCTCGGGACAACTGATGGAAGCTTGTCTATACGGCCGTTACGCGTCCCTTAAAAGCTGGGAGCTCAAGGGGATAGGGGAAACCAAGAGTCCGTATGCTATAAAGAGCCCACGAGGAGGACGTAACCCCCCCCCCCCCCCGAATCTCCTCATCTTACAGGGATCATGCACTCAACGAGCCATTATTTAAACCGGAAGAGCCCTATTGTGCAGAGGTAAGCCAAAAACCCAGAGCAGGAACCACTTCACCTTTCAGTGGAGAGGGATCTCGCGCTCCCATCTTCCTCTTAACTCCTCCCTTTGCACTTGTGCTCTACTACACTCGTTGACTTAAGCATTGGAGGGTTTTCCCCGGGGATTCATCCCTGGACACCCTTGACCTGTTTCCCCTCTTACAGTTCATACTTCAAGGCTACGTGGTTATCCTCTTCCCCGCTAAGGAGTAGTGAGAGATCGCCCCTCTTCATCTGGCACTGTCTGTGGGATACAAATAAAGAGCCATCATGGTGCCAAGGAATTCTGGCAGGAGGACTGCCGGCGACATGGGAAAGGCCCTGGTGACGGAAGAAGGCACACCTTCCCTCCCTACGGAGAATTCCCTGTCAGGCAACCACGCCAACGAGATACCTCCGTCAGTGGCGAAAGAACAGCTTCCCGACGGGAGTACCGATGCCCTCCAAACCCTCAACGTAAAGCTGGATGTCCTCGTGGATCTCATGAGGGCCCAGGCGGCCACGGAGGAGAAGTCACTGTTGTGCTATGATTTTGATGATACCTAACTTAATGTTTGATTATTTGATGATAACTAAACTTAATGATTGATTGCACATATTCTTGATGACCATATGCATTCATGTTATTGTTCACATATGATTGAGATAAGAAATGAATTCTGAGGCTCAAACACTTTGGTCAAATGCTTGGCTATATGGTCTTGATACATATTGATGGTTTGGAGATGAGGATGTAATTCATGCACTTTGTATATAGTGCTTTTGGGCTTGCAACTTATGATGAGGCAAGAGTCGACCTCTGCTGAGTTTGGTTTTGGTAAACCATGTTATTAAGCTAGCAATTATTTATGTAAAGATTGATACAAATTGGTCTTTTTAGTTCTCACACCTTCTTCATATTCATTGTCATATGTTGCTCATGTTAGGTGTGTCAACTTTGCAATCAAAGAGATTTCTTGCAGTCTATTTCTGGGGTTTGTAAAGATGAAAATCATGTTTAAGGTTTTGAAAGAAACATTGGTTGTGTTTTGCCATCACATTGAGCATTCATGTTAATCAAACTTTAGGTTTAAAAAAATGAAGGTTTGAAAGCTTTTCAATATAGTAATACACTCCTTGTCATGCAGGTTTGGAAAGCACTGCCAATCTAATATGCAAAGGTATCAAGGTTCATGGTGAGAATTTGGCACTTTGCATGTGTATGCTTTTGTGAGAAAAATGGTAAGTTTCCATTTTGGGTTTTTGATCTTGATGGAAGTGGTTGGTATATGTTTTGCATTATTTTATACCAAGGAACACTTGGTTGTTAGTCATTTATCATCTAACAATTTCAGTCGTTCACTGGGTTTTATCTCTTCGGACTGAAATTCTACAAATCTGGAACACTATTCATTTCTGGAACACTGTTCATTCCGGTCGACCGACCCACATGTTCCGGTCTACCGAAATTCCCAGAGAGGGCTGGTTTTAGCTCGGTAACATTCTGGTCGACCGACCCACATGTTTCGGTCGACCGAAATTCCCAGAGAGGGCTGGTTTTGGCTCTGTAACATTCCGGTCGACCGACCAAGGTGTTCCGGTCGACCGACAGTCCCGAGACCCCTTTTGTTGATTTTCGATTTCAAGCTCGTGGAGAGGAATCTTCACCCATTTGGTTAGTCCCAATGCTCCCAATCATCGCAGAAATTATAGATCTGGTCTGGGGCTTGTCTATAGACCATTCAAGGGCTATAAAACATATCATTTGTAGTCATAAACCCTAAGGAACTAAGAGGGCTTCAAGGGAGATCAAGAGGAGGTTGTCCAAGTGAAGAAGGAGGAGGAGAACTGTAGCCGTGAATAGTACCTCATGCAGCAACATCTTCATCCAACTTTAAGCCATTCAAGGTAGATCTGAAGCCAACATCCTCCAAGAAAAAGAAGCAAGCAAGGATTCCAAGAAGAGTGCCTAAGGGAGAAAGAAGAGAAGCCTAGCAAGCAAGAAAGGAGAAAAGCCAAGCAAGCACGGATTGAAGCTCCGGTCAAGTGAAGATTGAAGATACGTTCAAGATCTGTAGCATCCATTCAAAGGGAACCCAAATCATGAGTTTTCTAAACTAAGCCTCATCGTCTTTATGTTTTGGGTGTTGTAATTGTGTTCATCATACACTGCAAGAACTTGTGTGTGTGTGGATCGTTGCTGGATTCGTGGTCGTGTGTGTGTGTGTCGTATTTGATTCGTGTGTGTGCGCGGATCTTCCTAGATCTGTGTTTGTGTGTGTGTGGGTCTAATTAGATTCGTTCTGTCTTGTGTGTGTGGATTGCTGCACTTGTGACAGCGGGTGTTTGTGTTGGTGATCCGGTTGTTGGATCGTGTTGGAGACTTCATCTCCGTGTGTGTGTGTGTGTGTGTGTATTGGGGCGCGTCCCCGTGTGTGTGTGCAAGCGTCATCCTGCGTGTGTGGTTGGAGCCTCGTCTCCATTTGGGGATTTATTCCCGAGTGAAGCCTCACCAGGTTTGGTGAGGGGTGGACGTAGGATTGCCGCCATTGCATCCGAACCACCTTAAAAATCGATGTGCATTATGATTTGTATGTGTGGTTTGGTCCATTTCCTCTACCTCCATTCTACTTGAATGTTAGTGTAAATTATCGTTCTAGATTTATCTACGTATATCTTGCATAATCTATATCTCATCATATAAAGTTTGATAAATCCAATTTGTGTTCAAATAGTTTTGAATATCTTAACTAGCATTCTATCACATATTTCAAAAATGCCAAAAGTTTTCGTAAAATTTGTTGTCACCCAATTCACTCCCTTGGGTGTCATTGATCGCGGGACTTCGATTGGTATCAGAGCTAAGGCTATAATTTCATAGATCTAACGATCTTGAGTGATCCGGATCAATGACTACCATGACGTATACCTTGAACTCCCCACCCGTGTTTGATGGTTGCAATTTCAATTTGTGGCTAGGAAGAATGTGCAGTCTTGTCAACTCATATGACCCTAAGCTATGGAAGCTTATCTCATATGGCCCTTATGAGTTGCCTAAGGATAAAAATATCTGGACTGAAATCAAAAACTTAAACATGATCAAAATTGCTTAGTTTTAAAATTGCTTATCGCTGCAGTCAATTCTAAGCACTTTCCTTTTGTCTCCCATTGCAGATCCGTGAAAGACATCTTGGATAGATTAACCAAAATCAGAGAAGAGCATGGAGACCAATGTCTTGTAGCAGGCACGAGTGAACAAGGGAGCGATCAGCCAAGTGAATCAAGCTCAAAGGTAAACTCTGACTCTGATAATGAAGATGAATTTGACTATGAAGAGTTATTGAATGCCTATGAAGACTTGGTTGATAAGTACAAGAAAGTTAAGTCTGAAAACATAAAATTGAAAAAGAAATCTGAACTTGCTTTTCTTGAGAATGCTTCTTGTAATAAATGCTCGGAACTTGAAAAGGAGAATAGTGCTTTGTTAATTCAGAACTCCTTACTTGAAAGCAACGTGAAAAATCTTGGAAACTTCAAAAAAAATTCTTCATGTAATAAATGCCTTGAATTCAAAATTGAAAATGAATATGTAGTGCCCCAGAATTTATATAAATAATTTTTGAATTATAAAATAATTTTCTAAAAATTATAAAGGCTTAAATAAATTAATGAAGGGGTTATTGGATTAATAAGTCATTATAAGGCTCAAATAGGCTAATTAGTTAACCTAGCCTATCTAATTATTATCCAAAAAGGTTTATGGACCAAGCCCATCAAGTTTGGCCCATATTCTAGAAAGTTATTTAGTCTATTCACGTATTCTAAGGATAAATACTAATTATATAAGATAATTATATGGATAAACGAATAAAAGAGTTTTATTAAATCTAAACTCTATACACGTTAAATGTAACGGTCTATCGAGCGACCGCCACAGCCATGTAACGCACCGAGACACGACCGTTACATCCTGCAGATTCCGTGAGGTGAGGAAATTGCGAAAAGATTGGAACTTTGAAATCCTATCTACAAGAGTATGATTCGGGATAGCTTATAACATTACTAAGGACTCTTAGGGACTATATTCTGACCAAATAAGGACTCTAGAATCCATCTAATCTTCTAACCCTAATCAAAATCCTATAAATAGGACCTAGTTGTGAACTGAGCGACCCTTACTTTTTACCCGTGAAGAATCAAGGTAAGGAGTCATAATTTCGGGTAAGTTCCTTACGACTTTTTATTTATAATACATTTGACTAATAGCTCTCCAAATTTCATGCTAGGAGACCAAGAAACCAAGGAGATAGAAGCTTCCAAGGTTGCTGATTCAACCTTAGCAACCCAGGAATCTGAACGCAAGTCCCCTGAAGATCCAGAGATTTGGACGTCTAAATAAGGTAATTAGAGTTCAACCCTTTAGAACTTTTTGTTTCCAATAGTTTCATCTTCTTACCCTCAAAATTTCACATCCTTAGGTCAAGAGGCGGAGGAAATAGAGCAGATTGAAGTTACTGATTTATCACAAGAAGTACAAGGGTCTAAGGGTAGCACCTAGCATTAAATTCGAAGTTTAAAGGTCTTAAAAGATGTAGGTTATCTCATGATTGGCAAAAACAACTTGTTAGGGATAAAAGCCCTCTGATTGTGGTTGATTTCATGCATTATAGACTAAGAATTTCATGATTTCATAGTTTTATACATTCATGCATCTCTTAGCCCTAAATGGAAATTAAAAGGTATTATCTTGTCTATTCACTAAACCCATGCATATAGTTGACCTATGCATCGTTATCAGGACTAGGACAGTGATAGTATGTTGATTTCCAGGCATGCTATGTTTTCATAAACTTTTACTTTAGTTTACTGTCAGCAGATTCTCTGACGCACCAACGTAAGACCGTCACATGAATTTAACGGCCTTACGATAGACCATCACATCCTGTTGTGTTTTTATTTGTTCTATTGTCTCTGACGCACCCTAGCAGGAGCGTTACACCACTGTAATGGCCCCTCGATAAACCGTCACAAGAACTGTAACGTGCCTATCCTAGACCGTCAGACACCTGTGTTCTACCAGCCCAAGATAGAATAATAACCAGTTAAGTTTACTTATAGATTAGATAGCTAAGTTGGACATGTTATCATGACTTCAGGTTTAGTTACTGATTCATAATCAAATTGCATGATTAATGTGTCTTAGGTTATTTTAAGTTATGTTAATTTCATGTGCCAAAATTTTATAGTTCTGTATTTAAAATCATGATTTTCCAATGTTGTATTGACGGAGTTTTATCATGATTTCACATCGTTACACATTCTCTTTATCAATAGAGTCATTTCTTTAAGTACATGGCGCATATTCCAGTATGTTGTCCATTAGTTCACTTTGCACTATAGGAACATTATTCTTGGACATGAGGACCTCTCTATTGGATATTCCTTCCAATGGACTAGAAAATCTTGTTTCAATGCCTCCATAATTATCCGTGAGCCTGGGATTCCCACTTGGACGCCGAGTTGGTTGTACCATTAAAGCCCATTGATTAGATTACACTATCGATATTTTTGATTATCAGTAATGTAACGGCTCTATACTGGACCGTCAGGAGAATCTAACGGCCCAATATACAACCATCACATTCAACTGAGTCTAATTTCTTGGTTCTGGACTCAGACTAATGTAACGGCCCAATACTAGAGCGTCACATTAGTGTAACGGCCAGTCTTTGACCGTCACATCATGTAACGGCCCAGTACACGACCGTCACAATGCTTGAGTATTTTAACTCGAGGTTTGACCAAGGGTTGATATTCCAAGGTTTCTAGATGGACTATTGATGATCTAGAACTTATCAAATTGATCAAGAAATCTAATATAATGAATGGAAGATAAAGAATGTACCGTTATGCTACCGATTTATTTCCCTAAGAATAACATAATGTAAGTCATTCTTGATTTCTCATGATTCTTATTAAAGCATTCATTCATTGAATTATTGTTATCATGAGCTTATTTGAACTTATTACATTCTTGGCCATACTTTATTGTTACATACGTGGAAAAAACTTGATTTATACTTGAAGATGCGATCGAGCACTGATTGTGTTCAAGGGCTCTATGCTATTCCCCTCGGCTGATTGTCGGAAACATACTATTATAAACCATGGGGTATGATGCTACTGGTGTCGCATTGCACTGGGAGTACTTTCTCTATAAATAAGTGAAAATCCATAATACAATACGGCATGGCATGACATTCTTATACATGACTTTCTTGCTTGATATTCCACATAAATTCACGAAGTACTGCTCATAAGCAAAAGATACTAGAGTGATGATTATGTGACTTGCTAGTACATTCTCGATACATTCTTGTTCATGAAAGGCCAATATCATGTTCTTATTACATTCTTGCTAGTTCGTACTTGCTCTCATTCTAACTTACATGATCGTCTTGTTACTTTGGTTTAATCGCGTGATTGATCGCATTCGCATGATTTTTACCTTATTCTTTAGAGCTAAATTGTTAATTACTTTAATAGTGCCTTCATGTTGATGCGAAGATACCTACTGGGCAAGTGTGCTCATTACCTATTTCCAATCTTTTCAGGAGACGGAAGTGATTCGAATTCGGATTCGGGTTATACAAGTAGCGGGTCCGAGAGCGAATGAAAGTATTGTCAAGATGAGAGTGAAGACTTAGGAAGTCTAAATTGTTTAGATTGAGTCTATGTAATTTTCCTATTTCTTGGGTCTACTACATAATGGAAATTGAATTGGTGGTTGTACTTAAGTTAGTAATGAAATAAAGTTAAAGTTTGAATATATATATATATATTGTGCAATTGCATTTGTGTGTATGATTGTATTGCGCTCTGGTCGTTCTTGCTTGCAAGAGGCATACCATGCCGACTGTTCGCGCTCCCCGAGTTAGTCTTCCACTGTAACAAAGGCTCTGGGCGTGACAGTTAAGTTGGTATCAGAGCTAGAGTCCCAGGACTTAGGGAAAAGAATCATGTCATAGGATAAGTCCAAGGTTTAAGGACCCCTACCTATGAACTAAGGAAGAAATTTTCATACCCATGTGAGAATTGGGTAGAGCCCGGGATAAGATAATTAATTAGCTTTACGATTGATTTTTCATTGCAATTTCATGAGAAATAACAAAGTTGTTATATTTCTCTCAGGTACCTTATCTTACAAATGACTCATCGTGTAGATTGGGATGGCATGCAACAAACAGTTGCCGGCCTTACTCAGGCATTGCAAACATAGCGCAAGGTGGCGCGGGGGCAAGGGCTGGTGACCTACATCGCAATTTCCGGAGTTTAAATCCTCCGCGATTCTATGGCTCTTCTAATCCCGATGAGGCAGAGAACTAGATAGACGAAATGAATCGAATATTTGATGTCATCCAATGCGACTCGCAACCTTTCAACTTAACAAAGATGCTCGCACATGGTGGAAGTCGGTTCCGGCACCTCCAGCCGATGCACCTCATACATGGGATGGGTTCCTCACCCTATTTCATGCCAAATACTTTTTTGAGCACATAAAAGAGAGAAAGGCTATGGAATTCGCCACTCTTCGGCAAGGAATGATGACGATTGCCGAATATGAACTACAATTCTCAAGGCTAGCACCGTATGCATCACATCTAATCAGTACCGATTTATTAAAGGCGAATCGGTTTATGGACGGGTTATGTCCCGGTTTCATCCAGCAGCTCGGGATCCAAAACATCCGTACTTATGCGGAGATGGTTCAGCGGGCGTACCTATGTGAAAGGACCTTAGAGAAGGTCAAAAAATTGAAAGGAAAGGGAGAAGAATCCAGCCGACGTTCTGATCGGCGTTATAAGAAAGAGAAATTCAGCATCACGGAACCCTATAAAAGCCGTGATAGTAAGAAAAGATCTAGGAATGGGAACGGTGGGAGTTCTCATAAGCAAAAGAAAGTCAAGGAGGAGAAGGAGCAGGTTGCCACGGCTTGCACATTTTGTGAAAAATTCTGCTATTCGGCTGAGGAGTGTTGGAAGCGTCTTGGCGCTTGTTTACGTTGTGGAAGCAGGGAGCATCGCATGCCGGAATGCCCCCTTATGAAGGACCAGTCATCTGGTAATGGATGCAGGAGGCAGGCTCGCCTCAATGCCGTTCTAGAAGAAGAGGAAGCGCCCAGGGATGATGGGCTTATGGAAGGTACTCTTCAAATTTATTCTCGTCCTACATTTGTGCGATTTGATACTGGTGCCTCTCATTCTTTTATCTCCACTACTTTTGCTAAAACATTACCAATCGCATCAGTTCCCTTACCTTCAGATCTTGCTATTTCCACACCCTTAGGTTCTGGAACAAAGCTTACCGACTATTATCCTGATAGCGAAGTGATAGTAGAGGGTCACAATCTCCCCGCAAACTTAGTATGCCTTAACATGAAAGGTTATGATGCCATTTTAGGGGTAGATTGGCTTATAGATCATGATGCTTATATCAATTACCGAAACAAGATTTTATCTTTTCGAAAGCCTGATCTTCCAAGATTCTCTTTTCTTGGCATCAAGTACAAAAAACACCCCACTATCATATCCTCATTTCACGCTTGCAAACTTATCTCGCGAGGATGTGAAGCTTTTCTTACTTCTGTCATTATTACAGAGTCCAAAGAAATTATCATAGCAGACATCCCTATTGTAAATGAGTTCCCAGACGTGTTTCCATCCGAATTACCCAGTTTACCACCCGAGAGGGAAGTGAATTTCTCTATTGAACTCATTCCAGGAGTAGCACCTGTTTCTATAGCCCCTTACAGGATGTCCCCCACAGAGCTTAAGAAATTAAAGAAGCAGTTGCAGGAACTTCTGGATAAGGGATTCATCAGACCTAGCACATCCCCGTGGGGTGCGCCTGTTCTATTTGTCCAGAAAAAGGATGGTTCTCTCAGGCTATGCATCTATTACCGGCGACTGAATCAGCTTACAATTAAAAACAAGTATCCGTTGCCACGTATTGATGAGCTCTTCGATCAACTTTCGGGAGTAGAGTATTTCTCTAAGATTGACCTCAGATCAGGTTATCATCAGCTTAAAATTAAGGAAGAGGACATTTATAAATCAGCTTTTCGAAGTCGTTATGGCCACTATGAATTCGTAGTAATGCTGTTTGGGTTAACTAATGCCCCAGCAGCATTCATGCAACTTATGAACAATGTCTTCTAGCCATATCTGGACCAGTTCATTGTCGTCTTCATTGATGATGTCTTGATATATTCCAAGACAAAAGAGGAACATGAACAACATTTGAAAATAGCTTTACAAACACTTAGAGCACACAAGCTTTATGCCAAACTCAATAAGTGTGAATTCTGGCTCGAGGAAGTCTCATTCCTAGGCCACATTATTTCAAAAGAAAGTATTGCTGTGGATCCTTGTAAGGTAGAAGCTGTCAAGAATTGGAGTCGGCCAACGACTGTATCTGAAGTAAGAAGCTTTCTGGGTTTAGCAGGTTATTATAGGAGATTCATTAAGGACTTCTCAAAAATTACGGTTCCTTTAACTCGACTCACAAGAAAAGAAAACCCTTTTATCTGGTCAAAGGACTGTGAAAAGAGCTTTCAAACTCTTAAAAATCATCTTACTACAGCTCCTATTCTAACACTATCGATGGAAGGTGGTGGATTCGAAGTATATACGGATGCGTCTGGCATTGGCTTAGGATGCGTTCTCATGCAGAATGGAAAAGTAATCTGTTATTCTTCAAGATAATTGAAACGTCACGAGGAAAATTATCCTGTACATGATTTGGAATTGGCAGCGGTTATTTTCGCCTTGAAAATTTGGCGTCATTATCTTTATGGAGAAAAGTTCATGGTATACTCGGAACACAAAAGCTTGAAATACTTATTCTCTCAAAAAGAGCTTAACATGAGGCAGAGGAGGTGGTTAGAATATCTGAAAGACTTTGATTTTTCTATTCAATATCATCTTGGCTAGGCAAATACTGTAGCAGATGCACTCAGCAGAAAACCAATGGGTATGCTATCAAGTCTTATGATAAGTGTAACTAACCTTGTTCCTCAATTTGCTCAGTTGAACTTAGATATTGACATAAAGGAAGAAGATTGTTTCATAGCTAATATCTGAGCTCAACCTACATTGATAGAAGATCTGGTCAAGCTGCAAAATGATGATCCTATATTACTGGAAATTATAGCCAATATTGAACAAAGGCCGAATTTTTCTATTTCCAATGACGGAAGATTGTTATTCAAGGGCCGAATATGTGTACCAGATCATGAGGCTACGAAGAAACTGATCCTAGATGAAGCACATAATTCTAAATACACAATTCATCCAGGAGGAACAAAGATGTATCAAGATCTCAAAAGAAATTTCTGGTGGCCCAATATGAAGAGAGAGATAGCTAATTTCGTGTCCCGTTGTCTCACCTGCCAACAAGTAAAAGCATAACATTTTAGACTCGTAGGTAAATTACATCCCTTGAATATTCCCGAATGGAAATGGGAGAGTATAGGGATGGACTTCATTATGGGTTTACCCAAGACAAGAGGTGGACACGATGGAATATGGGTAATCATAGATCGATTGACTAAATCCGCACATTTCATACCAATAAAGAGTCGATGGTTTGTGAATATTCTAGCAGTATTATACATAAAGGAGATTGTCAAACTACATGGTGTCCCAGTCACTATTATATCTGATAGAGATCCTCGATTCACATCACAGTTCTGGAAGGGTCTACAACAGTCACTAGGGACTAGATTAAATTTCAGCACAACTTTTCATCCACAAACAGATGGTCAAACGGAAAGAACGAATCAGGTAGTAGAAGATATGCTCAGGGCTTGTGCTATCGACTTTGGAGGCAGTTGGCATGATCATTTGCCTATAGTAGAGTTTGCATATAACAATAGCTATCAGGCTAGCATACAAATGACACCTTTTGAAGCCTTATATGGAAAAAGCTATCGATCACCAATATGTTGGAATGAAATAGGGGAAAGACAATTCCTAGGCCCCGATATTATCAGAGATTCTACAGAGAAAATCAAGCTCATTCAAGAGAAGATGAAGATAGCCCAAGATAGGCAAAAGTCTTATGCTGACAATCGAAGACGTGACTTGGAGTTTCAGGTAGGAGATCATGTATATTTAAAAGTTTCTCCAGGTCGTGGTATTCGAAGATTTGGCATTAAAGGAAAACTAACTCCAAGATTCATTGGCCCATTTGAAATTCTTGAAAGGATTGGTGAAGTGGCTTACAAACTAACTTTACCTCCATAATTAGCAGGAGTTCATGACGTATTTCACGTCTCTATGCTGAAGAAGTATATATATGATCCTGACCATATTATTACTTATGACAATCTAGAGATTCAGAAGGATATGACGTACGAGCAAAAGCCAATAAAGATTCTGGAACGAGAAGTGAGTCAACTAAGAAATAAAGTTATTCCTATTGTCAAGATTCAATGGAAGGAAACATGGCCATATGAAGCAACATGGGAAACCGAAGCAGCCAAGCGGAAAAGATTCCCAGAATTATTTAACTGTAAGTGCACTCTCCGAAATCCATATGTTGAATTTGGGGACCAAATTCTTCTAAGTGGGGGAGGGTGTGGTGCCCCAGAATTTATATAAATAATTTTTGAATTATAAAATAATTTTCTAGAAATTATAAAGGCTTAAATAAATTAATGAAGGGGTTATTAGATTAATAAGTCATTATAAGGCTCAAATAGGCTAATTAGTTAACCTATCCTATCTAATTATTATCCAAAAAGGTTTATGGACCAAGCCCATCAAGTTTGGCCCATATTCTAGAAAGTTATTTAGCCTATTCACATATTTTAAGGATAAATACTAATTATATAAGATAATTATATGGATAAACGAATAGAAGAGTTTTATTAAATTGAAACTCTATACACGTTAAATGTAACGGTCTATCGAGCGACCGCCACAGTCATGTAACGCACCGAGACACGACCGTTACATCCTGCAGATTCCGTGAGGTGAGGAAATTACGGAAAGATTGGAACTTTGAAATCCTATCTACAAGAGATCGATTTGGGATAGCTTATAACATTACTAAGGACTCGTAGGGACTAGATTCTGATCAAATAAGGACTCTAGAATCGATCTAATCTTCTAACCCCAACCAAAATCCTATAAATAGGACCTAGTTCTGAACTGAGCGACCCTTACTTTTTACCCGTGAAGAATCAAGGTAAGGAGTCATAATTTCGGGTAAGTTCCTTACGACTTTTTGTTTATAATACATTAGACTAATAGCTCTCCAAATTTCGTGCTAGGAGACCAAGAAACCAAGGAGATAGAAGCTTCCAATGTTGCTGATTCAACATTAGCAACCCAGGAATCTGAACGTAAGTCCCCTGAAGATCCAGAGATTAGGACGTCTAAACGAGGTAATTAGAGTTCAACCCTTTAGAACTTTTTGTTCCCAATAGTTTCATCTTCTTACCCTCAAAATTTCACATCCTTAGGTCAAGAGGCTGAGGAAATAGAGTAGATTGAAGTTGCTGATTTATCACAAGAAGTACAAGGGTCTAAGGGTAGCACCTAGCATTAAATTCAAAGTTTAAAAGTCTTAAAAGAGATAGGTTATCTCATGATTGGCAAAAATAACTTGTTAGGGATAAAAGCCCTCTGATTGTGCTTGATTTCATGCATTATAGACTAAGAATTTCATGATTTCATAGTTTTATACATTCATGCATCTCTTTGCCCTAAATGGAAATTAAAAGGTATTATCTTATCTATTCACTAAACCCATGCATATAGTTGGCCTATGCATCATTATCATGACTAGGACAGTGGTAGTATGTTGATTTCCAGGCATGTTATGTTTTCATAAACCTTTACTTTAGTTTACTACCAGCAGATTCTCTGACGCACCAACGTAAGACCGTCACATGAATTTAATGGCCTTACGATAGACCGTCACATCCTGTTATGTTTTTATTTGTTCTATTGTCTCTGACACACCCTAGCAGGAGCGTTACACCACTATAACGGCCCCTCGATAAGCCGTCACAAGAACTGTAACGCGCGTATCCTAGACCGTCAGACACCTGTGTTCTGCCAGCCCAAGATAGAATAATAACCAGTTAAGTTTACTTATAGATTAGATGGCTAAGTTGGACTTGTTATCATGACTTCAAGTTTAGTTACTAATTCATAATCAAATTGCATGATTAATGTGTCTTAGGTTATTTTAAGATATGTTAATTTCATGTGCCAAAATTCTATAGTTTTGTATTTAAAATCATGATTTTCCAATGTTGTATTGACAGAGTTTTATCATGGTTTCACATCGTTACACATTCTCTTTATCAATAGAGTCATTTCTTTAAGTACATGGCGCATATTCCGGTATGTTATCCATTAGTTCACTTTGCACTATAGGAACATTATTCTTGGACATGAGGACCTCTCTATTGGATATTCCTTCCAATGGACTAGGAAATCTTGTTTCAAGGCCTCCGTAATTCTCCACGAGCCTGGGATTCCCACTAGGATGCCGAGTTGGTTGTACCATTAAAGCCCATTGATTAGATTACACTATCGATGTTTTTGGTTATCAGTAATGTAACGGCTCTATACTGGACCGTCAGGAGAATCTAACGGCCTAATATACGACCGTCACATTCAACTGAGTCTGATTTCTTGGTTCTAGACTCAGAATAATGTAAAGGCCCAATACTGGAGCGTCACATTAGTGTAACGGCCAGTCTTTGGCCGTCACATCATGTAACGGCCCAGTACACGACCGTCACACTGCTTGAGTATTTTAACTCGAGGTTTGACCAAGGGTTGATATTCCAAGCTTCTAGATAGACTATTGATGATCTAGAACTTATCAAATTGATCAAGAAACCTAATATAATGAATGGAAGATAAAGAATGTACCGTTATGCTATCGATTTATTTTCCTAAGCATAACATAGTGTAAGTCATTCTTGATTTCTCATGATTCTTATTAAAGCATTCATTCATTGAATTATTGTTATCATGAGCTTATTTGAACTTATTACATTCTTGGCCATACTTTATAGTTACATACGTGGAAAAAGCTTGATTTATACTTGAAGATGCGATCGAGCACTGATTGTGTTCAAGGGCTCTACGCTAGCCCCCTCGGCTGATTATCGGAAACATACTATTATAAATCATGGGGTATGATGCTACTGGCGTCGCATTGCGCTGGAAGTACTTTCTCTATAAATAAGTAAAAATCCACAATACAATACGACATGACATGACATTCTTAAACATGACTTTCTTGCTTGATATTCCACAGAAATTCATGAAGTACTGCTCATAAGCAAAAGATACTAGAGTGATGATTATGTGGCTTGCTAGTACATTCTCGATACATTCTTGTTCATGAAAGGCCAATATAATGTTCTTGTTACATTCTTGCTAGTTCGTACTTGCTCTCATTCTAACTTACATGATCGTCTTGTTACTTTGGTTTAATCGCGTGATTGATCGCATTCGCATGATTTTTACCTTATTCTTTAGAGCTAAATTGTTAATTACTTTAATAGTGTCTTCATGTTGATGCGAAGATACCTACTGGGCAAGTGTGCTCATTACCTATTTCCAATCTTTTCAGGAGATGGAAGTGATTCGAATTCGGATTCGGGTTATACAAGTAGCGGGTCCGAGAGTGAATGAAAGTATTGTCAAGATGAGAGTGAAGACTTAGGAAGTCTAAATTGTTTAGATTGAGTCTATGTAATTTTCTTATTTCTTGGGTCTAGTACATAATGAAAATTGAATTGGTGGTTGTACTTAAGTTAGTAATGAAATAAAGTTGAAGTTTGAATATATATATATATTGTGCAATTACATTTGTGTGTGTGATTGTATTACGCTCTGGTCGTTCTTGCTTGCAAGAGGCATACCATGTCGGCTGTTCGCACTCCCCGAGTTAGTCTTCCGCTGTAACAAAAGCTCGGGGCGTGACAGAATCTCTTTTGACTGACATCAAAAACCATGAAGAAATCATTTCATATATGAGAGAAGAAAATGAAGAACTGAAACATTTGAACAATGCCATTTCTGAAAGGCTGCTTGTTTTTGAAAAAGGAAAATGTGTGCTTGTTGATGAATGCGAAAAGGTGCATGTGTTAGAACAAGAAATAGAAAGCTACAAAACCATCAATGAACATTTGAATGAAAAAATCACTTCTTGTGAAAATAAACTTCTTTTCTATGAATTGTAGAAAAAGAGATTGTTGACTTGAATGATTCATTGTCTAGATTTATGAATGGTCAAGGAAATTTAGATAAATTGTTGGGGATGAAAGTGAATTTTCAAAGGGAAGGGCGGGGTTGCTCTAGAGACAATAAAAAGATCAAATGAAAATCTGAAAAAGAAAAATCATGTTGCACACACACATGCATCCACAAAGAAAATTAATTTACATCAAAAATCTAAAAATGATGCTTGCTCCTCTAGTGCTTCAAATGCTCACCGTGTTATGCATGCTAAAAGGAAAATCCAGAAGTGTGATGTTAAACAGAACTTGAACCAAAACTCAAAATTGAAAAAACAATTCTACTAATGCTCATGCTAGGAAGCACAATGCTAAACACCATGTTACCAACAAAAATGTCGTTTGTTTCTATTGTGGTAAACGTGATCATGTGATGCATGATTGCTTCAGTATGAAAAATGATGAATTAAGAGCAAGCAAGAAAATGAATGAATTCAAAAATGCAAGAAAGTTTTCAAATGGAAGAATTGGATTTGAGAATTCCTACATTCATGCTAAAAGACCACATGAGAAAATGGCCTATGTGCGTTATTTTTATTGTAATAAATCTGAGAATGTCAAGCATAACTGTTTTCTAAAGAAAAATGATGATTTGAAGTGGAAACCACATGTCCATGTTACTGCTAATCCACAAGGACCCAAGATGATTTGGGTACCTAAGAATGCCAAATGAGAAATTTGTTTTACAGGTGTGCCTTGGGAATGTAAAGCATGAAATCTATTTTCATGAAGAAGGTAAGGCACACGGGCCAAGTGGCATAAGTCAGGTTAAAAGAAAAACCAAAACTGAAATTTAGAAACTCAGGTGATATCCCTCTCACTCTCTTCAGTAATTGTGTCATAGCTTGATTCATATTATGCTGAATACTCTTGTGATAATGCACATGTCTGTACATGCACTCCATCCATAGTTATTTACATATCTATGTGTATATCACTTGTCATATAGTATCTTGTTATAGGAGAGCTTGAAGATTCTTCAGATCATGATTTCACTACATATATTGAGTTTGCATACATTTTCATACTCTATCATGCAAAAGTTGAACATTGTGTATTCATGCCATAATGCATTACAATCCTCCTGCCTTCGTCATCCATGATTACATAGTATATCAAATGGTGACATGTGGAAGGGCAAGTTATGCTTGTCTGAAAGCTATCACTACGCGTGAGGTGATCTTCGGATCTAAGTTCTCTGCCCGGTACTATGAGTCAATCAGTTATAGGTTGCACATGGCATTAGATTGTTACTGAATATCTTGCATTCATGCACACACTAAGGGGGAGCAACCACATTCGTCTTATGGGCTTAATGTTTAGGTTCACACATGAGTCATGCATTACATCTAGAGCTGCCTAGGGGATGTTGGTTGTTAAAATAATCTGTCATGCCATTGTTAATAAATCTGAATCATAATTGACAGATCAAATCTATCTTTGTCTTTGGATGTAGATTACACTCCCAAAATCCAAATGATGATGGGCTAGTCGTGACTAAGCTTGAATCAACTGAGGAATACCTTGCAAGGATGAAAATGATAAAAATTTCTCAATCTGCCACCAGGAGATAGAGAGTGATCTAGATAAGTACCCAAGGCATGGTATAAAAGGCCCGCAACAGGTAAAGTTGATCAACCATTTTTTATGAGAAAATCAGGTAAAGTTTTTTTAGTGGTTCATGCATATGTGATTAATACCATCTCTGGAACTACTAATAATGCTTTATATGATTATTTTGCAGGGATTATACAAGAAGAATTTGAAATGACCATTATGGATGAACTGATTTGTACCTTTTTGGATTGCAGGTGGAAAACTAGGAAGAAAATATATTCTCAAGGCAAAGGTAAGAAAACCAAAATCTGAAGTACTAACCTTCGTGGGGTTAGTGATCTCAGTGCATGAAGGCTTTTCATCTTGTCTCTTGAACTAAGGTAATTCAACCTTGTCAATTCATGCAATGGCCGTCTTTGTCAATTGGTGATACTCTCAAGTCACGGGTATTGATTCTAAAAATATGAATTGTCATTAACTAGCATGTTGTGATGAATGTGCCTAATTGATTGAATCAAATTGAAAATCTTGAAAGATGCGTATGAAGTGGTTGCATATTGAATATTCTCAATTTGAATTGCATGATCACACTTGAATTGAATTACATATCTGGTATATTAAATGGCGTCTGTGGAAGTGCGGATAATGTCCACTTGGAAGCATTCCCTATGCGTGAGCTGGGTCTTCGAACTAAAATCTCTGCCTCGTACCAGATCTTGACAATTGTGACTAGACCTGTAAACGGTCGGATACGGAGCGGATAATGTGATATCCGAATTTGTATCCGATTAATAATCGAATTATCCGATTAGTAATCGAATTATTCATCGGATACTTTATTCGGATAACGATTGGATAAATACGAATTCGAATTCGGTTCGAATTTTAAACGGATAATTACAATGCCTACTTAGGGGTGAGTTGTGTTAGCCGTGTGAGAGCATCATATATTATTTTCTCAAAAAAATAAAGAAAGAGTGAAAGTTTTTTTTATTTTGAGAGATGTTATCAAAAGATTAGACTTCATCTTAAAAAATAGGAGATACCTTACGAAGTGGGTGTAAGTGATTTTCATATTTTTAAATTATATTTTCAGACTAAAAAAGATAAAAAAGAATAATCAAATAATATATTAAGATTTAAGCTAATTATATATAGAATATGTATATCATTAGATTTTTATCTAAGGGTTCATATTCGGTCGGATAATATCCGACACGGATATCTCAATATTTGAATTCGTATCCGATTAATAATCGGATATCCGATATCCGATTAAATTATCCGTCGAATATTTTATTCGTATAATTATCCGATTAAACGAATACGAATTCGAATTCGGTTCGAATTTTAAATGGATAATTATCGGGCCTAATTGTGACTGGCTTGTGATTGGTTGATTTTTGAATAAATCCTTGAGCTGAGTTATTTAAATTGAAAATGTGTTTTTGATTAAAATGTTTCAAACATTTGGCTTGTGGATGAATTCTCATTTCAAAACTTGTGAAAAGCCTTTGAAAATCAGTTTTTGAACAATTCTAAAAATTGGGTTGCATTGCTTAATTTTGATCATTTATGCACCTTTTTTCATAAAGGTCATGTCATGAAAATATTTGTTGACACATTAATATAATGTGAATGCTCCAATGTGGATTTTGCATCATGGTTTGAAGATTAAGCCCTCCTATGCTGCATTTGCATCTTGCATCACATGCTCATCTAGGCATAGGGTGCATGCATTACAATTCATGCATTACCTGATGTTAGTTCATTCATTTGGTATCAGAAGTCTTGCACCACATTGCATTCTATCTTGGCATGTTGCATTTCATTATTATATGATCAAAGGTTGCATTACATTAGAACTCATGCATTAGCTGCATTCAGTTCATTCAATTGGTATCCATTTGATTGATATCAGTTGCATATTTGCATTGCATGTTGCATACATACCCCTTGCGTGCTATTATATGCTATTCACCCCCATCCATTGGAATTTCTATGACCTTATATCTTCTTGATAAATAATACTACATTGGAGTCATTATTGGAGTGTTTCATGTCGTACACTCTGGGGGAGTTTATATTTCATAAGTGCATCTATTTAGGGGGAGCTGCCTTGTTATGTGTTCATGATATTTTCGGTATACATGCTGAATCAAATTCGCACACTTCATGCACAAAATGTGAAAATGAGTGTTAAAGATAAGGATATATGAATTTCTTTTCAACACTCTCGAGATGTTAAACTTGCTGCATGTATGTTGAAGAGACAGTTGAGGAAAAAGTTGCCTACCTATCCTTGCTAAAAAATCTGCAATAATAATGAAAGGCAGAGTAATGCTCAGTCTCACCGAGTAAATTGGGCACATGTCACCTGAGACGTGATGTGGTTCATTTCTGAAAAGTGTTGACTAAAGTATCTCTGCTCAAAATGAGGTGAAATAGTTCAGTATTCTGAGTAACCGGGGATTCTGGCATGAGCTCCATGCGTCTACTCGCGTAAAAAGGAATTACTTGAACTTGATCATTCTTAAAAAAATCTGATTATCTGTGTAATTTTGTTGAGGTAGAGTGAAGCTTTAATATGATGTTCTCAAAATTAAAGTGTAGTCTGTAAAATGTCTCCTTGTGTTGATCTGAAAATCTGAATATCTATATTGCAACTATCATTTTTCATGTTACTCACTTACACATCTGGAAATTTGATTTATTATGTATTCAAAAAATTGATTGACTGCATTAGCAATTGCATGAATCTCCTATATGATTGCACAATCTCCCTTGTGCTACACATGTGCATTCCGGTTGTCATGACTCTCTTGCATCTTTCTTATACCCATTCCCTTCTTATATAAGTACGGAGGAGTTGTGTTACATGTACATATACGCATTTGTTTGATTGTACATCTCATATGGCATCACTTGCATGTGTTGCATTTCATGCATTTCAAACCAAAATATAAAAATCAAAAATTTAAAAATTAAAGAAAATCCTTTTGATATGTCCTCCTGCTCTTGTTGTGAATATCTGACATAGGTTCTAGGTTTTGAATGCTATCTTCCTGAACACCTAATCTTGTGAACATATTCCTCCACTGGCTCATATCCTTGAGGCCAATCATTACCTTCAATTGGTATCAATACATGCTTGACTGAATTTACTTTAGATGGTATCATATTGATGTGTGAGAATAATCACCAATAGGTATCCTCTGATTGGACTCATGTGGATTTGTTAGTCCATGATTTGCTGTTGCTTCATCTGAATTCTGAGCCATTGTTGTTTCAAAGAGGGAGAAAGATTTGCATTATCCCGCTTTTTGATTATGTCAAAGGGGGAGAAAATTTGATGATTATGTGTGATTGGGGGAGAAGAATATCTGTGCCATTCTATTGTTTCATCATTAAGTTTGTCACCATCACTAAGTTTGTCATCATCAAAAAGGGGGAGATTGTTGTGCTTTGATTTTGATGATAACTAACTTAATGTTTGATTATTTGATGATAACTAAACTTAATGGTTGATTGTATATATTCTTGATGACCGTATGCATTCATGTTATTGTTCACATATGATTGAGATAAGAAATGAATTCTGAGGCTCAAACACTTTGGTCAAATGCTTGGCTATATGGTCTTGATACATAATGATGGTTTGGAGATGAGGATGTAATTCATGCACTTTGTATATAGTGCTTTTGGGCTTCCAACTTATGATGAGGCAAGAGTCGACCTCTGCTGAGTTTGGTTTTTGTAAACCATGTTATTAAGCTAGCAATTATTTATGTAAAGATTGATACAAATTGGTCTTTTTAGTTCTCACACCTTCTTCATATTCATTGTCATATGTTGCTCATGCTAGGTGTGTCAACTTTGCATTCAAAGAGATTTCTTGCAGTCTATTTATGGGGTTTGTAAAGATGAAAATCTTGTTTAAGGTTTTGAAAGAAACATTGGTTGTGTTTTGCCATCACATTGAGCATTCATATTAATCAAACTTTAGGTTTAAAAAAATGAAGGTTTGAAAGTTTTTCAATATAGTAATACACTCCTTATCATGCAGGTTTGGAAAGCACTGCCAATCTAATATGCAAAGGTATCAAGGTTCATGGTGAGAACTTGGCACTTTGCATGTGTATGCTTTTGTGAGAAAAATGGCAAGTTTCCATTTTGGGTTTTTGATCTTGATGGAAGTGGTTGGTATATGTTTTGCATTGTTTTATACCAAGGAACACTTGGTTGTTAGTCATTTATCATCTAACAATTTCAGTCGTTCACTGGGTTTTATCTCTTCGGACTGAAATTCTACAAATCTGGAACACTATTCATTTCTGGAACACTGTTCATTCCGATCGACCGACCCACATGTTCCGGTCGACCGAAATTCCCAGAGAGGGCTGGTTTTAGCTCGGTAACATTCTGGTTGACCGACCCACATGTTTCGGTCGACCGAAATTCCCAGAGAGGGCTGGTTTTGGCTCTGTAACATTCCGATCGACCGACCAAGGTGTTCCGGTCGACCGACAGTCCCGAGACCCCTTTTGTTGACTTTCGACTTCAAGCTCGTGGAGAGGAATCTTCACCCATTTGGTTCGTCCCAATGCTCCCAATCACCGCAGAAATTGTAGATCTGGTCTGGGGCTTGTCTATAGACCATTCAAGGGCTATAAAACATATCATTTGGAGTCATAAACCCTAAGGAACTAAGAGGGCTTCAAGGGAGATTAAGAGGAGGTTGTCCAAGTGAAGAAGAAGGAGGAGAACTGTAGTCGTGAACAGTACCTCGTGCAGCAACATCTTCATCCAACTTTAAGCCATTCAAGGTAGATCTGAGGCCAACATCCTCCAAGAAAAAGAAGCAAGCAAGGATTCCAAGAAGAGTGCCTAAGGGAGAAATAAGAGAAGCCAAGCAAGCAAGAAAGGAGAAAAGCCAAGCAAGCACGGATTGAAGCTCCGGTCAAGTGAAGATTGAAGATACGTTGAAGATCCGCAGCATCCATTCAAAGGGAACCCAAATCAAGAGTTTTCTAAACTAAGCCTCATCGTCTTTATGTTTTGGGTGTTGTAATTGTGTTCATCATAAACTGCAAGAACTTGTGTGTGTGTGGATCATTGTTGGATCCATGGTCATGTGCGTGTGTGTGTCATATTTGATTCGTGTGTGTGTGCAAATCTTCCTAGATCTGCGTTTGTGTGTGTGTGGGTCTAATTAGATCCATTCTATCTCGTGTGTGTGGATTGCTGCACTTGTGACAGCGGGTGTTTATGTTGGTGATCTGGTTGTTGGATCGTGTTGGAGACTTCGTCTCCGTGTGTGTGTGTGTGTGTGTGTGTGTATTGGGGCGCGTCCCCGTGTGTGTGTGTAGGCGTCATCCTGCGTGTGTGGTTGGAGCATCGTCTCCATTTGGGGATTTATCCCCGAGTGAAGCCTCACCGAGTTTGGTGAGGGGTGCACGTAGGATTGCCGTCGTTGCATCCGAACCACCTTAAAAACCACTGTGCATTGTGGTTTGTATTGTGTGGTTTGGTCCATTTCCTCTACCTCCATTCTACTTGAATGTTAGTGTAAATTGTCGTTCTAGATTTATCTACGTATATCTTGCATAATCTATATCACATCATATAAAGTTTGATAAATCCAATTTATGTTCAAATAGTTTTGAATATGTTAACTAGCATTCTATCACATATTTCAAAAAGGCCAAAAGTTTTCGTAAAATTTGTTGTCACCCAATTCACCCCCCCTCTTGGGTTTCATTGATCGCGGGACTTCAGTCGCATCTCCCCCGGAAGAGCCCCCCTCACGGAGATGCCTCCCAGCAAACAGCTGGAGTCTGTTTTACCCTCTGGGGGCGGCGGCTCATCTGCAACCTATCAGGAGGACCATCGCATGCCCCTCCCCCGGAGTAGGAAGCCTCCTTCACCCCGAGGAGGGATATGTCCGGAGCGCGCCGACCGTTTCGGAAGACCGAGGGCCCTGAGGAACGTCGGGACTGCATGCAAGTGCATCCCCCCAGTCCCTCGGGCCAACGACAACTGGAGTTGTCCCTCCGGCTGCGAGACTTTGAGAGGCGTTTCACGGAGCAAGAGTACGCCCTCCGCGCCTTGCAGAAGACCTCTCTCGTGGAGGATGAGGAACGATCCATGTTCTCGGACTATATCTTGAAGGCCGAGATTTCCCCCAGGATCTCACTTCCAGCCTTCAAGTCGTACGATGGCCAGGGAGACTCGGCCGATCACTACGACAGCTTCGACGCCCTAATGACCCTGCATGGGGCATCCGACAAAAGCAAGTGCCGAGCGTTCATGACCACTCTGGTTCAGGGCGCTCAGGCCTGGTTCAGGGCCCTCGCCCCCGGTAGCATCCACAACTTCAAGCAATTCGAGCGAGTGTTCAAGGAAAGCTTAGCCGGCAGCGGTCCACCCCGGTCAGTGGCGGGATTACTGGCACTCAAGTAGGAACAGGGGAGTAGTTGCGGGCTTATATCAACTGATTTAAATCGGAAGCCCTGCGGATACCCCGCCTGGATGTTGCCTCGGCCATCACCACATTAATCGGGGGTACCCGCGATGAAAACCTACGGCGCGAGCTAGTGCTTCATCCTCCCACCTCCCTCTCTGAGCTAGTGACCCTGGCCCTGCGCCATGCAGTGTATGAAGAAGTCCTCAGCGCCTGCCGAGGCACGACAGGCTCGGGTCGGGAGGGGGACAAGAAGCGACCGTTCGAGCAAGAGATGGGACAAGGAAAGAGGCAGAACCAGGATGGAGATCGAAAGGAGCTGTCCTGAAAGTACGAGCGGTATACTCCCCTTACTGCTCCCATCTACGAAATCTACGAAGACATCAAAGGCTCGGGTCTCCTCCACCAACCTGAGCCTATAAAGGCCAAGCACCGCAATCGCCACAAGCATTGCCTGTTCCACAGCGATCACGGGCATCACACCAATGATTGCCATCAGCTCCAAGATGAGATCGAGCGCCTTGTCTGCCAGGGACACCTATCCCGATATGTGTCCGGGCAGAAGGAAGATCGAGGTGCCCCCGAAGAAATCGACAATGCCCCCCGCGGAGTCCACATCAACGTCATCGCGGGCGGCGTAACATCAGGAGGAGACAGCAGTCGAGGAAGAAAGCGTCACACCGAGCGAGGGAGCCGAGCCTTTGTTGAGCACCCTAAGGCCCCGCAGGCGAGCGAACCCCAGGCCCTGGTATTCTCTGACCAAGACCTGGAAGGGTTAACCACCCCGCATGACGACGCTCTCGTTGTATCATCCATGATAAACCATTGTAACGTAGATAGGATCTTAGTTGACAATGGTAGTGCCCCTGATGTATTATCCTATGAATGTTTCCTTAAGATGGGAGAGAATCCATCTAAACTCCGCCCGATCTGAACCCCCCTGTGTGGGTTCAATGGCCAGGCAACTTATCCCGAGGGAGCCCTGAGCCTGCCAGTTACTATCGGCACCCCGCCCAAAACCGCTATGGTTATGGTGGACTTCATCGTGATTAAGGGGATGACGGCATTTAATGCCATCTTCGGCCGAGGTATCCTCAGCCGAATGAAAGCGGTGCCCTCTACCTTTCACCAAAAAATGAAGTTCCCTACCAAGTATGGCGTGGGGGAGGTCCGGGGCAACCAGGCATTGGCTAGACGGTGCTATATAATCTCAGTTGAAGCCACTAGGCCGAAAGAGAAAAACAAAGGAGTAAAGGGAGCCGACGAGGGACCAGTAACATCTGGGCCTGGCGGCGAGTTGCTAATGGTCTTTCTCAACGGTGACCCGACTCTAGGAGTCAAGATCGGAGCCGATCTACCACTTTAAAAACAAGAAAAATATAAGGATCACAACAAGAAAAAGTGGGATTTCAGACGGCCAGATTCCGTCTCAAATCCATCTGAAAATCCATCAGAACACACGTTTGTAACGGATTTCAGACGGAACAAGGTCATCCCATATTCTTAGTCACAAATTTGTGACAGTTCCATATTCCATCTGAGTTTCCGTCCTAAAATAAAATTTCAGACAGATTTAATTCAGTCACATATTCCGTCTGAATGTCATACGATATATTTTCCGTCTGAAATATCGCCTGTGCTTCTTTCCGTCTGAAATTTCCAACGGTATAATTTTCCTGTGAAATTCCATTTTAAATATTCCGTCTGAAATATGGTGAGAATTGCCGTCTGAATTTCAGACGGTAAAATTTTTGTGTGAAATTCCGTGTTAAATATTCCGTCCGAAAAGTGGTGAGAATCGCCGTCTAAATTTCAGACTGATTATATAGACGGTTACATTGACTGTTCGTCTGAAATTTCATATGTATATTATTTCGTCTCAAATATCGTTTTTGATTTCAGACGGATGCGTTTGAAAATCCGTCTGAAATATCAAAATTTATTTTTTAAAAAAATCTATAATTATCATAAAAAACATGTTGAATACATAACCTGCTGATCAAAACCACCGAAAAAAAACTCAAGATCTCAAATAAATACCACCGAAAAAAAACACCCACCATGCTGATCACAAATATCATCATCCCACTCCCAGAAATATCCCTGCTGAAAAAAAATATTGGGAACCTGCTGATCAAATAAACACCATCGAAAAAAAAAACTCAACACCCTGTTGATCAAATAAATACCATCGAAAAAAAACACATCAACCGTGCTGATCACAAATATCATCAAACATCAAGAAATATCTAGTACATCGTCCATATCCTCCCTGCCCTGCTCATCTCCTCTGTCGCCGCCCGCAGAAGGATCCCCCTACATTAAAAAAAAAATAACATTCATTCATAGATAAAAAAATTAGTGTGAAGATAAATTAGCATAAATTGAAATCAAACATATCAAATTGATAACTTCATTGATTTTATAGACCAACTAACCTAGCTTGAAATAGTATTTAAATTAATTACATTTGGAGAATGCACTTTTGAGCGTCGAGCTCAAACGAGATATCCGATTTAGATTTCGTCAGTTCTGACAAGTCACTTTCATCTCCTAGGTCGTGTTGGAACGATCGCACGGCGATCCGACCGGTATTTCAGATTTTAGACATCCTAGACCCGACTTGGGCAAAATTTAAACTACGTGTATTTACAAAATGCACTTTTGAGCGCCGAGCTCAAACCGGGTATCCGATTTGGATTCTGTCAGTTCTGACAAGTCACTTTCATCTCTCAGGTCGTGTTGGATTGATCAGCACGGCAATCCGACCGGTATTTCAAATTTTAGACCCCCGGACCCGACCTGGCAGTTCATTTAAACTAAGTGTATTTAGAAAATGAACTTTTGAGCGCCGAGCTCAAACTGGGCATCCGATTTGGATTCCGTCAGTTCTGACAAGTCACTTTTATCTCCCAAATCATGTTGGAACGATCGGCACTGCCATCCGACCGGTATTTCAATTTTTAGACACCCGGACCCGACTTGGGCGAAATTTAAACTAAGTGTATTTAGAAAATGAACTTTTGAGCGCCGAGCTCAAACCGGGCATCCGAATTAGATTCCGTCAGTTCTGACAAGTCACTTCCATCTCCCAGGTCATGTTGAAATGATCGGCACAGCCATCCAACTAGTATTTCAAATTTTAGACCCCCGGACCCAACTTGGGCAAAATTTAAACCAAGTGTATTTAGAAAATGAACTTTTGAGCGCCGAGCTCAAACCGGGCATCCGATTTGGATTCCGTCAGTTCTGACAAGTCACTTTCATCTCCCAAGTCATGTTGAAATGATCAACATGGCCATCCGATCGGTATTTCAGATTTAGACCCCCGGACCCGACTTGGCCGAAATTTAAACTAAGTGTATTTAAAAAATGAACTTTTGAGCGTCGAGATCAAACCGGGCATCCGATTTGGATTCCGTCAATTCTGACAAGTCACTTTCATATCCCAGGTCGTGTTGGAATGATCGGCATGGTGATCTGACCGGTATTTCAGATTTCACACTGTACTGGTGGTTGCTGGGCTGGGTTTTTCTTATTATCTTACCTTTGTATATGCTTCATGTAAGCGGCTGGATTGGTGTGTTCTTTTTGATTCTCTCATGTACTTTGGTGCCCATATTCAGTAGGCCTTGATGATTGGGGGAGACTTTAATACTATTGCTTCTACAGAGGAGAAGGTGGGGGGTAATATGCAATTCCTGGGTTCTATGGTGGACTTCCAGGCTTTTCTCTTGGCCACAGGGCATATTGACGCGTGGTTCAGAGGTAACTCTTTTAGACCCCCGGACGAACACTCAATAGCCTGCAAGGCCAATCAGCCTGCTAAGAAATCAGCGGCACCAGATCAAGCTGATCTGTCAAGAAATCAATAGTAAGGAGATGTTCCCTTTTCAGAAACATTTGATTTCATGTGGGTCTATGTACTCAACATTTTTATTTATTCTTCCTAGATCCCATTAATATCCTTTTCTTCTTCTCAACTTTCTTTCTATTCCTCAATGGCTCAACATGCAACCAAGTTTTTATGACAAGGTGTTAGGAAATTTATGTTTGACATCCAGATGACATAGTGCATAACTGCATATCTCTTCAGTCTATTCTAGAGTATGACTGAAGATGGTCTGAACCATGGCTCTTATATGGCTCTTATATCTCTTCATGTCTGTTCAATCCTGGGTTGCAGGGAGAATTCAGAACCTCAGGAGATCACTGCCTAAATTGGTTGAGACAGTAGAAATATCTCTTAAGTATTTTACATTTAGGACCCCCGAACCTTGGATTTTCTCAATTCTTCTAAACTAAGTGAGTTTTGAAAACTAGGGAGTTTTGAAATTTCAAATGAACATAATTGAGTAATTCTATCAAAATAAAAACATAGTAAACACTCACCTGTGCGGCCTGTGCTGTGGTGGTGGTGGATCGCTGAGGGACCATTCCCCCCTGGGAGAGGAGGCCACTGATTGCCTGCAAAATGATTGCCTGCTGGCTAGAGATCTCCTGTTGGAACTACTGCTGCTGTCGCTACAAATCAGAAATCTGCGATCGGACCATGTCCATCATGTCGCTGGCAGAAGCGCTGGGGGCAGATGGGGGTATAGTGAAGGCACTGCTACTGGTTTGGGCAGAGCTAGAACTTGCACACGATGATATCACCCCGCTAGCGTCTAGGCTCTCCCCAAAACCATATAGTCGGCCTTTCTTTCGTACGCCAGCTGCTGCCACCCACTCCACCGGATCGAACTCCGGCTGATGCGTGTCTCCCTCCCCGTACTTCTCTGTCACTGCTTTGCTAGCTATATGTTTCCTACAAATTGAATAAAATAACTAGTCCATTTCATATGAATTTCATGTCGATTTAAATGAATGGTAGAAGTTGCATATGTAGATAAACTTACCGCTGCTGACTTAGCTGTCTCACTCACAAATTGATTAGTCCCCTTCTTTTTGTGTGTTCTGTCGAACACCTCGAGGAACGATGGAGGTCGATTAAGCTCCACAGCCTGTTATACAATTCATAGTAAAAAAAGTCAAATATTGAGATAAATTGTAAGAAGATAAATTGTTATTTTACTTACCAATTTTTGTTTATGAGCCGCGTAAGAGATAGACCCACTCGTATGCAAATTTGCACCTGGTTTTGACACTTTATTTGCTTTAGCTTTTTCGGAGTTTTCTATCCGCAAGATATCTCCCAATCCTCCTGCCTCATCCATAGAGGGCGGTGCGCCTTCCACAATTGTCGATCTTCACTCCCCCCACTCATTTTTTTAGCGTGTGCTCGGGCCTCATGTATTTTCCTCTTGTAACTTGACTGTATAGTAGACTCCCAGGCACGACGACATCTCGACACGTCATGTCCACACGTGAATTGAAAAGACCACTGTAAATCAATTAAGTTTCACACTTAGTATACTGTTGTGAATTGAGTTTAAGAAATACTTAAATTAAATGACGTAATTACTTACTAGGAACATGTTGTACAATGAATCGTGGACGGCCATGGAAAATTCTCTGAAAGTGGATGCTGCCCCGGGCACATGTGCCAACATGAGTTCGGTGGAATGATGGACAGCATTGTGGGGTTCAAATTTCTTACTGCAATTGTAAATGTCAAAATATTCATATTAGACAGTTGAAGGCTAATTAAATAATGAATGTAATATAACCTTATAGATTTACCCAGAGATCCAACACGGGCGACGTCCATCATGGGCCGTGCCTGCCTCGTGACGACTGCCGGCATCGTCAAGTGGCTGACTGGTGGGGGTGTGCCCTCTACAAGTGGGAGGTGGTGGGAGGGCATTGGAATCTGTAAGAATAGATCTTCACAAGTAAAACTAAGTGTATTACAGATCTTTGAAATAACATAATTAAGTAAGGAGGGCACTGGGACCTATACATACCTGCAGTGGGAGGTTGTGGGGGTGGCATATGCACAATAGGTGGGAGACCACTGAGACTTGCAATAATTAATTTTCATAAGTAAAACAAATATTGGGAACTTTAAATTAAAATATACATACCTGCAGTGGGAGGTGGTGGGGGTGGCGTCTGCACAACAGGTGGGAGGCCACTGAGACCTGTAAGAATTAATTTTCATAAGTAAAACAAATATTGGGAACTTTAAATTAAAATATACATACCTGCAGCGGGAGGTGGTGGGGGTGGCGTCTGTACAACAGATGGACGGGCACTGAGACCTGCAAGAATTTATTTTCATAAGTAAAACAAATATTGTGAACTTTAAATTAAAATATACATACCTGCAGCGGGAAGTGGTGGGGGTGGCGTCTGTACAACAGATAGACGGGCACTGAGACCTGTACGAAATAATTTTCATAAGTAAAACAAATATTGCGAACTTTAAATTAAAATATACATACCTGCAACGGGAGGTGGTGGGGGTGGCGTCTGCACAATAGATGGGAGGCCACTGAGACTTGCCAGATTTAATTTTCATAAGTAAAACAAATATTGGAGACTTTAAATTAAAATATACATACCTGTAGCAGGAGGTGGTGGGGATGGCGTCTGCACAACAGGCAACGAGCCGACACTTGAACCTAAAAAAAATTCTTTTAGGCTAGTAAATGATGTAAACATTTATATAGCTAAAATTTTTAATAGATATACATGTGCCCGAAGAAGACGCCAAACAGGAGAGAGTATAGCCATTGTCACTGCCTTGTCTCCTCCCACTCCCAGTACGACCTCCTCGAACCATTTCTTTATTACTAACAAAATAATTAATACATATTAATCCTCAATTGCACAAGACTAGAATCTCTGTTATTAAAAATTATGCAAAAAGGTAAGGATATTTCACTAAATTATGAAAACATGCCTCCCTCATGTTGATGATATATCTAACTCATCATCATCTTCGTCATCCATAGTAGCCTCATCAGATTCAAACGCTTCGTCTTCATCTGATTCCTCCTCCCCTCTAACATGAACATTTAGCTCCATCGGATCGACTTCTTCCACTTCATCTCGCATACGTAATGACAGTGGCTCATTAGATTCATCCAGATTAAACCTAGAGGAACCGACAACGCCAACTTCATCTGATTGATAATATTACGCACTAGCAACCTCTGAGACATCTCCACTCATAGTTAACTCATAAGTGGGAAAGAGTTTTGAATTAACCCTGTAAACTGCCCACCAATCTTTATTCTTTGATGATGGATAGCTTGAATAGTACACTTGCTGGACTTGTGCGGCTAAAATGAACGGTTCATAGGTCTTAAGTTTAGATCTATGCTTGACATTGATAATCCCATAATTTGTGTCATGTCGAACAGAACTAGGATCAAACCATTGACACTTAAATATGTATACATGATTGTCTTGTCCCAAATACTGAAGTTCTAAGACTTCTTCAAGAATACCATAGTAGTCCAATTCCACTTCATTGTATAAACTTCCCTTCACAGATACGCCGATGTTCATCGTAGACTTACTTCGCCCATAATCCCTTGTATGAAATCTGTATCCATTCACAATATATCCTGGATAGGCACGTGTCTGGTTCGAGGGGCCATAACTTATCTATTATACTCTTTGATCAGTAATGAGATCTTGCTCAACCTATATTCAAATTAGAGTAGTTAAAATAATAACAAGTACCTCAACATACATAAATACAAACATATATATTCAACGATGACACTAACTCGGTTTCTCAGCCATTTGGTAAAAAACTTCTCGCGTTCTTTTTCAATCTCCACGTCTTGGATATTTGGGCATTTTTCAGCTAATTCTGAATCAAATTGCCTGCAATATAAATGCACTACTACTTTAAATGAACTGCAGAAGAAGGATGAACAACTTATGGACTTGCTGGAAATGTGAGTTAAGAACTTACTCAACATAAGGTTCAATCTCGAGGTAATTCAGAAGAATATATATCTCAGCGGCGTGCAACTCTCTATCTTCGAGTGTGCGAGTCAAGCAACGTCCGAACGTACATCTAGGATGTTTAAATATGGAGAGCCGATCGGATGATTCATCCACTCCCCCATCATCATTACGTGGAGGTCGAGTACGACGAGTTTGAATCTCTGGCTCAAAGTACATAGACCAGAAGTTTAAAATTTCTTCAAGAATGTATGCCTCAGCAATCGAACCCTCCACCTGTGCCTTGTTGCGAACTTTCATTTTTAATTCATGCATGCACCTACAACAACAAGTCAGATGGCAACGATATGTACCGGCCATGGACGACTTGTAAGTTAACAAAAATTGTCACATACCTCTCAAATGGATACATCCATCAAAATTATACTAGCCCTCCGACGATAGCCTCGTATGGCAAATCAACGATCAGGTGCTCCATCGAATCAAAGAAAGCCGGAGGAAATATCTTCTCTAGCTTGCAAACGGTTGTGACCACTTTTTCTTCAATGATTTGTACATCCCGGAGTCTGAGTTCTGATGCACATAAAATCTTGAAAAATTGACTCATCTCAGCTAGTGCTCCTCATATCAGCTTTGGCAACAAATCATGAAATGCAATAGGCAGTAGCCTCTCCATGAACACATGACAGTCGTGACTTTTCAAACCATATATTTTTCCCTCAATAACATTCACACAATGGGCTATGTTGGATGCATATCCATCTAGGAATCTCAACTATTTCAACCACTGGTACACTTCCTTGATCTGTGTATCATGAAGCACGTAAGTTGCTTTAGGCTGCACAGTTTTACCATTTAGGTTCTGTAGTTTCAGTTCTGGACGTTTACAAAGCATCTTTGTAAGACCTCAAATTCTTTAGAAATTTATTTAGTAAGTTATTTGTAATTATTCGGAATTTATTTGAAGTTATTCGAATTAATGAGAATTATCCAAATTAATTAGATTAATTAATTAATTAATAAATAAAATAAGTCATTTTTCAACTATTTTCTAAAAATCCCCAAAAATCACATCTTGTAGAATTAATTTTGTTTAGCAACTTTGTCTTCTACATTTAATCCTAAGAAAATCATTTATTATGCCGAATTAGTGAACTTAGTTTTCCGAACTTAACATTTAACTATTTACGGAATAGTATAAGTAATAATCCGACTACCTTAGAAAAATCTGTAAAAATAGTAAATAGATTTAGGTCGATGTAGATAACAACTTTTCCTTCTGGCATTAGGCCATTGTAAATCCGTGGTAAGATCTATTTAGAGTTTAAACCCAAAAGTGCACACTTTTGACCCATACCTAACCCTTAGATTAAAACACGAAATTCGACCTCAATACTCGACCAAATGATCTGAAATCAAGGGCAAATGGAAGGCCACAATATAAGGAACATTTACCCTCAATCAATTTGAGGTAAACTTAGCCCCAAAACGTGCTGCCGACATGGTTTGGTCAAGTCAAGGATTTCGGCGCCGTTTCTAAACACGTAGCTTGCAGCAGCGAATACTCCCAACTCAGAAGGCTCCAGAAGCTCTATGAGCTATCAAAATGAAGCCCTACGAGTCTTCTTTCATTTGGCTGCTATGGGGTTTGCTGAAGTTTCAGATCTGGAGAGATCTAGCTCGATTTGTGGAGGTGGGTCAGCAGGCCGTTGGCTTTCCTTAATCCTTCTTTGATCCATCGATTGAGGTAGGAATTCTCAACCAAATCTTGATCATGAGTATAGCAAATTATTCCTCTCATCGAGCTCTATCCATTGGTGGCAAAAGCCCCAATTTTCATTAGGTATCCGTAGAGAAATCGAGCTTTTTGTGAGGTGTTGTCCAAGTGTTCTTCATCCTAGGGTTTGAGTTTTCTCTCTCCGATTTGAGGTAGGATCTAACAACCAAACTCTAATTAACTTACATGAAGTAATTAGCATGTTATTATCTTTCATTTAACGTAGAAAGCCCCAAATTCCATTGAGCATGCATCGTGAATTTCGATTTTTGTAGAAGCATGTCTAGAACATGATTCATATAGTGTTCCTTAAGTCAGAGCTTGATTACGGGCTTATTTTGAGTCATGTAACTTGATCTTCATGTAGCATATCATATATGTTTGGATTCATGATCGTGTTAGCTTTCTTTTGACACCAAAATCCCCAAATTTGGTTTTGTATATCGAGAGAATTCGACGATTTAGTGGAAGTATGTCCTGAACTAGGTCTCCTTGTGTTCTTCATAGAATAGGTTGTGATTCTTGTGAATTATGATGAAATTCGTTTTTCCAAACTGTAGTTTTATGACCCTAATATGTCTAGCAAGATTCCTATGGCATGTGGCTTTGATTTCAACTCAATTGGACCTCAATTGGGTGAGATTTCTCATTTTCCGGAAGCCCCAGACGCTGCTGTTCTTGCAGGGGTCGACCCCAGGGGTCGACCCATCACCTGGCAGACCAGGCCAACCCGAGGGTCGACCCCAGGGGTCGACCCATGCGGCCCAGCCCGAGGGTCGACCCCAGGGGTCGACCCATCCTACTTCCAGACCCCAGTTTTTCAGGGGTCGACCCCAAGGGTCGACCCGTACACCAGAAACCCGATTTTCTTCATTTTTCGAACCGAAGATGGATCCGAATCAGTGGGGAATCAACCCATTTAACTTAGACCCATTGAAATTATATTTTTGAAGAACTTTTGACCTAGTCATGTACCCCCCTTGATTTCAATTTACATTGGTCCTTTCTCGCAAACATAGTACAAAACACGATGTTTACTATCTCCATTACAACACTTACATTGGTTAAATAGAAACTCACTTAATTAATGATTAATGGTGTAATTAAAGCCCCTGATAATGCATTCTATTTCACCGCTGTGAGAGCTTGTTCTTTACCTTGACAACTTGTTCTAGCTTGTTGGCTATTTGGCTAATACAAATGATAATGGTTAATCATGATATCTTAACTTGGTGATTAGGATTAATATGTTGATTAGCTTGTTTGATTGCTACTGTTTTACAGTAGCGCAGCACGATTTACTCTTGTTGTGACTTGGTTTCGATCTCCTTGATGATTATACTTACCTTGAAATTCTGAAAATGAATCTCTTTCCTACGTGAAGTTGTTATTGCTACTTAGTTTAAACCTTGGAATTCTGGCCATAAACTGTGGAAGTCTAGATTCGTGGGATCTTTGATCCAAAGAAATCAATGCCTGGCAAACAATTAAGGGCTCGGTCTGGTCCTGGGAAGAGCGCCCGAACACTACGTGTACCCCCGGGGAGGTGAATGACTAGGTGTGGCATTTGGCACCAGTACTTGACATGTGTTAAATCTAGGACTGTCCACTACTCTCTACATTACTTGCTACTACTTTTCACTTTCCACTCTTCACTGTTCTATACTCTACTTATGGTTACTTTACTTGCTTATTACTTGGACGTGGAAATGAAATTACATACGTGCTTGACATGACTTGAATTGTCTTGATATGACCAACTTTTTATTGTTATCTCCTGTAGTAAATTCTTGTCTTACCATTCTGTTCATTATATTTCTTGACCTTGCAAGATCTTTGAATTTTGTTTTCGTGATATCATCGTTATCTTTTTATTGTTTTATCATTTGTAGCATGACATTTTAAAATGTAATTAAACTGTTAATCACTTATACCTGTCTGCTATTGCCTACTGAGCGTCAGCTCATAGTTGTGTTTTCCCCCCTTTCTAGGCTTTTCAGGTGACGCGCTTACCGATGGGGAAGGGCAGGAGTGATGTCTTGAGTGTATCAGTTCTAGTGTGTTAGTAGTGTGTTATCTTTCTTTTAGTTGTGTTTTGGAGAGCTTTTAGTCTCAGCCATGTTATTGAGTTTTAGTGGTTGTTATTCCAGTTGTAGTAAGTTGAACATGAGGTTATTGTATCAGTGGTGGTTTGTTAATGATCATTTAGTATTTCCATCTTGTAGCACTTGTGTATTATTTTAGATTAGTTCTCTCTCTTGCCAGCGTGTCCCTAACTGTACGTCCCGATATTTCCGCCTTGTTCGGGGCGTGACAATCTTTAAGTCCATACGCGCTTTGGCGTTATCCTTTATTTTCCCTTTAACATTCATGATCGTATTGAACACATTATCAAAAAAATTCTTCTTGGTATGCATGACATCCAGATTGTGTCGTACAAGAAGAGTTGACCAATAAGGCAATTCCCAAAAAATGCTTTTCTTGTTCCAGTTGTGATCCTTTCCAAAACTAGGGAGTTGTCGTGTACTACCAGACAATTGTACTACATCTGGTAAATTATGCACCTGTGTCGCCATATGTAGACCCGACACCCGTTGCAAGTCAGCTTCATCCATTTCAACAGTATATTTTTTAAACGAGTCTTTTTGCCTTCGAAAAGGATGGTCACTTGGTAGCAACCACCAATGGCAATCAAACCAGCATGCTTTCCTACCATGTTTCAATACAAATGATTTGATATCTTCCATACAGTAAGGACATGCTAACCTCCCATGTGTGCTCAATCAGATAGCATTCCATATGCAGGAAGTCACTTATTGTCCATATCAGTGCAGCCTTCATAATAAAATTTTACTTCTATATGCATCATAAGTAACAACTCCATCAGTCCATAAAAATTTGAGCTCATCAATCAACGGCCTGAGATATATGTCTAAATTTTTTTCGGGACTTTTTGGACCAGGAATTACTAAGGATAAAAATAGATTTTCTCGCTTCATGCACATGTGCGGCGGAAGGTTGTACGGTGTCATTAACACTGGCCAACAAGAATAAGATGCCACTGAACCACCGAATGGATTAAAACCATTTGTGTATAAACCCAATCGAACATTACGTGACTCCTTTGAAAAAGCAAGATGAGTATGACTAAAGTGAGTCCAAGCTTCATCATCGGCAGGATGACTAATTATATCATCGGCACGACGTACTCTTTCGGTGTGCCATGTCATATGCCTAGCCATCTTTGAGGACATATACAGCCGCTGCAGCCTAGGCACAAGAGGGAAGTATCGCAATGCCTTATAAGGTACATCTTTTGCCTTTGAGTTGACCCCTCCCTTAGGTTTGAATCTGTCATGGCCACAAATAGAACATGATATCTTATCTGCATCATCTTTGTAATATAACATACAATGATTCGGACATGAATCTATTTTCACATATCCAAGCCCTAAGTCATTGACCATCTTTTTTGCACGGTAAAAAGTTTCTGGCAACTTCTCGTCTCGAGGCAACATACTCTTGATCAAGAGGAGGAGACGGTCAAAATAAGTCTCACTGATGTGAAATTCAGATTTCAAGTTCAACAACTGTGACACTGTAGACAATCGAGTGTACTTTTCACAACCATCCCACAGCGGCTCATCAGCATCCCTAAGTAGTTCATAAAATCTTCCGGCTATCTTATTCACGCTTCCTCATGAACATTAAAACTAGGACCAACAGCATCTACAACCATATCCGCGTACCCAATTGTGCCTGCAATATTGTCGGGCTCATACCTCAAGAATTGCTCACCATGACACGTCCAATTCGTATAACCATCCACGAACCCTTTCATGTACAAATGATGTTGCACATCCCATGTTGAACGCCACCTCAAGTTTTTACAACTTGAACAAGGGCATCGAATGTGACCGTCACGGTGTATTGTTGCATTTGGATTCCCCAATGCAAATTGAATGAAACTCTCAACTCCATGCTTAAAGTCATCTGACACCACCCGGTCCACTATTCTATGATACATCCATGAACGATCTATCGACATTTTGCCTGCACCCAATAAATGACAATACACATCCTAACTTTCAAATCATTACTCCTGATATTACACCCGACACTTTCTTCACATCATTCACCATAGACCATTTGCAGTTGGAAGAGGAATATTAATTAGATTATCACTTTTTAACCCATCCATGAAAGTTTGATCGCACAATCACTTACTATATGTGCTGCACGATTTGCTAAAAATTTTGACAGCATCTCCCCACACTTCTCCGATATACCAAAAATATTTATTGATTTTGAAATTTTCTTAAACACTTACAAGTAAGCGGTTAAGAAAACACTCAAAATCAATAATGGTATATCAGAGAAGAGTGAGGAGATGCAACTGAAATTCTCAACAAACCATACAAACACATATAGTAAATGACTGCCTAAGTGCGATCAAACATTCATAGACTGTTCAAACAAGACAATTCAAGACTTTGAGGTAGATATATACATTCTCATAAACAAATGAGAACATACACATCAATCCCAAAGTCTTAAACGGGAAGGCACATTGACACGGTTTTAACGCGCTCTCCTAAGGTACGTGTAATGTTAGGTCGCACCCACGCACCTCAGCTCACAGGGAATACCCCATGCATTTATATAACATAAAATTAAATAACAACATAATTATCATTATGCATATATCAAATTAAATAACACCAAAATTATAAAAATTTTCAAATGAAGAATATCGAAGCTAAACAATCTACATTTTTGAGTCAAATTAACATCAAATTTTTATTAAAATCAGATTTAAAAATATATTTACATGCAATTAAAATCCACAAAGTTCGAAATCATAAAAGGAATTTTTTGAGTATTTACCTATTGCTATAGAGAATTCCGATTTCTTTGTATTTATCCACATCTTTGTATATATGTACTACTTCAGATATGTGGTCATTCCATTTCTCTATATCTTCTTATCATCATAAGACAAGGTTCAAATGGGGTGGGTGGGTTCTCTTATAAAGAACAAGCCCCAGGGGAGGGGGAGGGGGGCTATTTAGAACTAGACCAATGTGTTGTGTTCAGTATTTGCATGATGTCTAATTATGACTAATAAAATAACAATCTAATCTTGTGTGTGCAACTTAGACAAATATGTCAAAGCCAGGATGTATAAAGTCTCCTGAGTAATTTATAAAGTGTTTGATTCCTAGGATATCTAGTTGACCAGATGAAGGGGGGTGACTTTAATGTTGTTTTATCTCCCGAGGAGAAGAAGGGGGGCACTATGGGCTATATCAATTGCATGACTGATTTCCAGGGCTTCGTTGCTCTCCCAGGTCTTATGGATGTTGGTTATGAGGGCAACTCTTTCACTTGGTCTAATAATCAGATTGGGGTCAGGAACATTAAGGCCAGGCTGGACAGAGTATTGTTTAATGATTGCTAGGCTGAAAAAGCCCATGTCCTTACTGTTAAGCACTTGATGAGACAACCCTCTGATCATTCCCGCTTTTTATCCAGCAACCTCATCCAAAGTCTGAGCCTAGCAGATTTGTTTTCCAGCACATGTGGCTGGAGGATGATAAATTTAAAACAACAGTGAGGAAGGCCTAGGATGCTGCTTCTCTCGACCACTACAATCCTTTTTTAGTCCTCCAGCACAAACTGAAGGCTATCAAATATGTGATAAAGCATTGGAATAAGGAACATTTTGGCAACATTTTTGATAAGAAAGCTACTGCAGAGGATGAGGTGAAGCAGGCTGAAAAAGATTTTGATGAAGATCCGAATGAAGGAAACATGGTATCTCTCCAAATTGCACAAGCTGCACTTAGAAGATGCCTTCACCTTGAAGAAATTTTCTGGGGGTAGAAAGTCAAAGCTAACTAGCTGCAGTTAGGGGACTGAAACACAAAGTTCTATCATCTTCAAGTGAAACAAAGGAGAGCTAGAATGACCATTGACAAAATCAAAACTGACAATGTAGATTGGTGTGATGAGGAGTCTCTGCTGAAGGACAACTGGTTATTTTAAATCTAGAAGGGGTGTCCGATAGGGTGACCCCTTGGCCCCAGCTTTGTTCATCATTGCAGAAGAAGCTTTAGGCAGAGGCATTGCCAGCCTTTTTAGCAGTGGGAAGGTTCAACACTTTCATGTGTCTCGTGGTAGTATACAAATCTCTCACTTACTGTATGCCGATGACATATTAGTGTTTTCTAATGGTTCATCCAAGAACGTCAGATGTATGTTGGCTTTCATAAAAGACTATGAGGATTCTCCTGATAAGAAAGTTAACAGCAATAAAAGTACATAGCTTTATAGTTTCTCATAAAGCTTCACCTACTGTTATCAGAAGAATTGCAGACATAACAGGTTTCGTTTACAAATGTGATCAACATATTAATTAATGACTCGCCGGATCAGAGATTTTGGTGCCCCAATAGCAGCGGTTTATTTTCTGTTGCCTCCTTTCATAGGACTCTTGGTTCAGCATCCATGTGTTTTTTTTCCTTGAAGATATGTGATTCCTTTATTCCATCAAATACTTCTCTCTTCTTATGGAGGGTCTACCATTCGGTGGTGCCAACTAATAATCAGATCGCCAGGTGCGGTGTTTGCCTATGCTCCATGTGTCTCTGCTATCGAATGCCCCATGCTAAAATAAAGGACCATTTGTTCCTTTCTAGTGACCTTGCTAGATCATCTTGGTCTTTGTTCGCCGCTATCTCTAATCTAAATCCCGCTGATTACACTTTTGTGTGCTACTTTCTGTCTGACTTTTTTAGCACTGTTAGTGACACTTCGTTTACCCGGGATGGTGAGTAAGCACATACCTCACAAGGGTTAGATCGGGTCATGATATTGTTGTAGTGTTCTAGTCGTGAGTCATGTAGGAGGAGAGAGCTACCCGTAGAAAGGGTTAGCTAGACAAGAAGTACTGGAGTAGAGTGGCCATGGAGTGAAGCTACCATTATGGATGGGGGCTGAGACAAGAATGAACTAGACTAGTTAGAAGTTAATGAGCTACATATGCAGGATTTGAATCCATAACTTGGAAGGTGTCTTTTGGGGATAAAATTATGTGGGCTCAACTCAAAGCGGACAATATCTTACAAGGGTTGAATTGAGTCATAACATTGTGGTATCAGAGTAGAGTATGCATAGTATGGTAGGAGCTAGTATGGGGACGAACTAGGGAGAAGCTAGTGGGATTGATGCTTTGCTTTAAAAAAAGTATTCATCCAAAAAAAACAAGACATCCTAACAATAAATCTAAATAAGATTACATAAATTATAAAAAATAAAACAACATATATCTATCTGAAATTAAAATTTTACTTACTGTTTATTTGTAAAAGAATCTTCGAATCTCTCGTTCCCTTCCTCTCGACCGATTATCCTACAATGAATACAAAAATATATTAAATAAAATAAAAAATAATTAATTAACCCACCCATCGGAAACCCCCTCCCAGACTTCCTACTGGCCCCTCCCCCCCACCGGAGCCCCCTCCTGCTGGCACCTCCCCCTCTCCCCTCCCCACCACCCACCGCACCCCCCTCCCCCCAGCGACCACCTCTTGCTGCTCCTCCCCCCCACCCACCGGAACCCCCCTATTGCTGGCCCCTCCCCCCCACCCAGTACACCTCCCTCCCCCCAGCGACCCCCTCCCTGCTGGCCCCTCCCCCCCACCCAGCGCACCCCCCTCCCTCTTGGCCCCTCCCCCCAGCGACCCCCCTCCTATTGGCCTGGCATCCCCCTCGCCCTCCCCCCACCCACCAGAACCCCCTCTTCCCCATCCACCAGAACCCCCTCCCCCAGTGACGCCCCTCCTACTAGCACGGCATCCCCCTCGCCCTCCCCCCACCCACCGGAACCCCCCTCCCCATCCACCGCAACCCCCTCCCCCCAGTGACCCCCTCCACTGGCAGCCCCTCCCCTCCTGCTGACCCCCCACCAAACCCTCCAAATGGATCCCGAACCAAAAAAAAACAAAACACCATTGTTCGCGCCTGTGCGTGTGTGCGTGTGTGCGTGTGTGCGTGTGTGCGTGTGTGACAGTGAGAGTGAGAGAGGGCGGGAGACGGAGAGAAGGCGGGCCTCGGTGACGACGACGACTGCCGCAGGGAGAGGGAGAGGGCCGGAGAGGGAGAGTGGGAGAGGGAGAGCGTCGGTCAGAGGGAGAGGGCCGGTGAAAGAGGGAGAGTGCCAGAGAGAAGGCCACTGGAGAGAGATCGACAATGAGAGAGGGAGAGTGGGAGAGGGAAATGGTGAGAGAGGGAGAGGGCCGCCGGAGGGATACCTGGGCGCCGGAGGGAGAGCTTCCGCCGTCGCCGATCGCCGATCGTCGGAGGGGAGCGGCCGCCGTCGCCAATCTTCGATCGTCGAGGGAGACCCAGAGGGAGACAACCGGAGGTGGGAGCTAGGGTGGGTGACGGTCTCCCGGACGTAGAGGCACGGTGAGAGGGTCGTGCGTGTGTTGGGGAAAATAAAAATTTTCCCACGGATTTCAGACGGAAATTATTCCGTTACAAATTTCAGATGGTAATTCTGACCATCTATAATATTTCGTATGTATTTTAGACTAAATACAGACGATATATTGTTTGTTGTAAATAACGTTGGAATTTCAGACTGATATTCTGATCGATAATATCCGTCTACATTTCAGACGGATATTCCAACGGAAAATTTTCCATCTGAATTTTCCGTCTGTATTCCTGCTTTTTCTGGCTGTGGATCTCCTTGCCCAGTACATCCGAGTCTTTGCATGGTCGGACGAGCACCTTCTTGAGATCCCGGGAGACATGGTAATGCACATGCTCAACCTCGACCCAACGGTGAAGCCCGTCCAACAACGTAGGAGAAAGCACGCCCCGGAGAAGCAAACGGTCATCAAGGAGCAAGTCACCAAGGGGCAAAAGACTGGTCTCTTCCGTCCGATCCTGTACCCCACGTGACTCGCCAACGTCATCCTGGTACCGAAAGCTTCGGGAAAGTGGCGAATGTGCGTAGACTTCACCGACCTCAATAAGGCTACCCCGAAGGATTGCTGCCCGTTGCCAAGCATCGATCAACTGGTCGACTCAACCTCTGGCAATGAGCTGCTCATCTTCCTAGATGCCTACTCTGGTTAACATCAGATCAGGATGGACCCGGAGGACATCAAGAAGACGGCCTTCATCACTGACTTTGGCGTACACTGCTACACCCGAATGCCGTTCGGGTTGAAGAATGTTGGAGCAACATATCAGAGATTGATCAACCACATCTTCGAAGGACAGCATGGTCGGAATGTCAAGGCCTACATTGATGATATGCTCATCAAAACACTGAAGGTCGAAGACCACCTTGTCGACTTAGCCGAGACCTTCGACACCCTCTTGAGGTGCAACATGAAGCTCAATCCTACTAAATGCGCCTTCGGAGTGAGACCCTGGAAGTTCATAGGCCTCCTAGTAACTCAGCGTGGGATCGAAGCCAACCCTGATAAGGTTCAAGCCATCCAGAACATGCGGCCACCCACCGGCATCAAGGATGTCCAACGCCTTACGGGGCGCATTGCTACGCTCAATCGCTTCCTGTCCCGGGCGGCCGAACGACGCCTACCTTTCTTCAAATTGTTGAGGGGACCCAAAATGACATATGTTGTTGGGTCTCCTCTGGCGTTGAATGATAAGGGAGACTGGCAACATGCTGAAGTGTTTTGATAATTGGCAACAGTATTGGTTGACTTCGTTGACTACATAGTTGACTTTGTTAACTTTATATTGACATAATGATGTGCACATTTTGATGACTTTTATATGTCAGATAATCATATAAATGATGTCTGCATGTTTACACTTAGGCTTTGCATTAGAATGGAGTCGGTGTAATAATAAGTCAGTCTGCATTGAGTCCGTGCATAGAGTGCATTTCCAGCACATCAAGTTCGTGCATGCATATATCAAGTTGATGCAAGCCATGTTGCTGCACACAACCAAGTCATTGCAAAGGTCATCCATGCATTATGTAAGTTGATGCATTCGTAGTTATTGCACGAGACCAAGTCCGTGCGGGCTTAGCTCAAGGCACACTAAGTCGGTGCAACACTTCTTGTTGCATGCTATCAAGTCGGTGCAACCCTTGCTACTGCACACGACCAAGTCAGTGCAATGCCTTCCATGCATTAGGTAATTCGGAGCAAGCATTAGTTCAGCACGCAACTAAGTTCGTGCATGCTTATGTCTAGGCACATAAAGTCCATGCAATATGTCTTAGACAACACGGTGCATAAGAGCTCATGCATTTAGTGTTTGCACATTAAGTCTGTGCAAGTCAAGTATGTTGTAGAAGTAAGTATGTGCAACCTTTGCACGTCACATGATCTAAGTCTAAGCAATGTTGTTCTCGGCACATTGAGTCAGTGCAAGGTTTGCACTCTGCATATACACACTCAGTGCATTACTGCTTGTCACACACATACAGTCTGTGCACATCCACTAGGTCAATAAAACAAGTCTGTGCATCTGTTCTATGTGTGAACACTTATCTCTGTGCATATGTGGTCATACGTTATATCGAGCCTGTGGAGTCTGTGCATATTTAGTTCAAAGCTCTAATTAACTCTGTGCATCTTTCTAATATCTTTCAGATTGTTTCAAGCTGACATTAAGTCTCACCTTAACAGGATATCTGCTCGAGGAGTTTAAGAAAGGCACGTGATCCAAGAATGGAAGAGGTGCCAAGATGATGCCACGTGGCCTGACCACTACAGATCTAGATAAGACTCTGGGCGGGAATTGTGGCGAGCACACGCCCTACCTTCTGTTGCTTCCTATAAATAAAGAGAGTTCTCTTCAAGAGAAGACTGATCGTGATTGTGATATTGAGAGAAAAAGAGCAGCAAGAGCTAGAGCCAGCATGATCCAGAGAGAAGAAGATAGAGTAGCATATCTAAGAAGAGAGTTTGAGAGAAAAAACTTTGAAAGTTTGAGAAGTTTTGTTCATCAGTTTCCTGGTTCAGAACTGGAACTGATTTTGCTCATTGTTGAGCTACATTCCCATTGTGGGTTTTCTGTTTCTTTCTTTGTTTCCTTTCATTTTTAGAAACCCTTGTTCAAGCTGTTTGTCAGCCGAGGTTAAGATGTAATTTCTCAGCGGTTGCAGAGGTGTGGTATCCTCTGGTCGGGTGAAGCTGTAATTCCCTAGTGGTTGCAGAGGAGGACTCCTCTGGTCGGTGTAAGCTGTAAGGCCCAACGGTTTGTAGGGTTTTCACCCCGAAGCTGTGGATCAGCAGGTTAAGCTGTGTATCAGTGAGAAACCACACTCTGGTTGGACTGTGGGGTGGACGTAGACCTCGGGGTTGAGGTCGAACCATCTTAAAAATTCATTGTCTACTGTGTGATTGCCCTGTGGTTTGTGCTCATCTCTTTCTAGTTTCACCGCCCAGTAGATGAATGCTTGATACCGCCTTTGTGCTGATCGTCTAGACTCGCTATAGTTTGATTGAGTTTGAGTGTTCTTCCTCATCCTACATCAGCTTGATTTTATTCCGTAACTATTCCTGCTGTAGTCAATTTGATTGGGTGATTGATCTATTCACCCCCCTCTAGGTCATCAATAGAGTCTTGTCTGTTGGTATCAGAGCATACCATCTAAGATTCATTTGACTAATCAGTTGGTATCAGAGCCTAACTCTTCTGCAGGGATCAACGTCCTAAAGAGAAATGGCCATGGATGCAAGGGGGATGACGGCTGAAGGACATTCCACCACAAAGCCCCCATACTTTGACGGTTCGAACTACGCATACTGGAGGAATCGTTTGCAAGTCTTTCTGAGGGTGAAAGACTATGAGATTTGGAAGGTGGTCAGTAAAGGACCATTCGAGCTGCATCCTAATGAGGATGTATGGACGAGAGAGGAGATCAGGAAATCTACTCTCAACTGGAGTGCCATCAATGCCATTCAGTGCGCTCTACATCCCATGGAATTTTCAAGAGTTTCTTCGTGCGCCACAGCGAAAGAGATGTGGGATAAGCTGGAGGTTATCTACGAGGGAACCTCTCAGGTGCGGGAGACCAAGGCGAACTTGCTGGTCTTAGAGTATGAAGCCTTAAGGATGAAGCCTAGTGAGACCATCACCGAGATGTACGTGCGTCTTACCCTCATCACCAATGGTCTCAGAAGTCTGGGGAAAAACTATTCTGATTATGAAATCGTGAGGAAGATTCTTCAGTCCCTGACTCCAGTCTGGCACACGAAAGCTACTATTATAGAGGAGTCAAGGGATCTTCAGAACATGAAGGTGGACGAGTTGATTGACTCGTTAATGACCTACGAGATGAATCTTCCCAAGACGGAGGAGCTTGAGAAGAAGAAAAACCACATTGCTCTGAAGGACAACTCCAGTAGATCAAGCAGATCCAGCCACAGTGGATCATCGAGCGATCAGAGCTTCTCTGGGTCAGAAATTGAAGGAGATCAGCTTGCAATGATGACCAGAGAGTTTAGAAGATTTTTGAGGAAAGAAGGAAGAAATTTCGGCCAGAGACAGTATGGTGGCAGGAGACAAATGAGGTATAAATCTAACCCTACCAAGAAAATTGACACTAATGTTTACTATCATTGCAGGAAGGCCGGCCACATGAAGGCGGACTGTCCGGAGCTCCAAAAGCTCAAGGAGAAGTCAAAGAAGAAAGCTCCCAAAGGAAAGGCGATGTTGAGCACATGGAGCGACGAGGACGAGGGCACCTTAAGCTGCACATCAGAGAGTGAAGACGAAGAAAAGCCCATCTGCATGATGGCCAGAAATGACGAGAAAGAAGAGGAAGACTCTGACGAGGTATCATCTCCATTTGAGCATTACACTATTTCTGATTGGGAGGATGCATACGGTGATTTGCTAGATAAAGTAGATGACATTAGAAAAGAGAACAGGCATTTAAAGAAGAAAATTAATTCTCTCATGAATGACACCACAATGACTGATAAAATTGCTCAACTGCAATCTGAGAATGATAGGTTGAAAAATTCATATGTTGAATTTGATGATTTGAAGCATGCTTTGATAGATGCTAGAAAAGAAAATGAGTCTCTGAAAAGTGTTATTGATGACTTAAAATTGAGATTGCAAAATTTTGAAAATGAAATGAAAATTGTCGATGATAAATATGAAGTTGTGCTGGGTGTCAATAATGAACTGAAGAAATCAATTGAAAACCAAGAAAATCAAAATGAGGATAAAAAGAAAATCATTGAGAATATGACCCAATGCACTGAGAATTTGAATGCTCTGTTGGGGTCTAAAGTGAATTTCAGAAAAGAGGGTCTCGGTTATAACCCCACTGCTAAAAAGAGTTTAGCATTGAAAACAATTTCATTTGTTGCTGAAAAGGAGAAGAGACCTCTCATTAAAATGTCCAATGTAAATTATGCTATTAAAAATGTTAATTGCAAAATGTCCAGTGCTCAGGACAAGGGCAAGCAGAAGATGGGTGAGTCTAGCCATGATAGCACATACTGCCCTACTCCTCAAGATAGAGTTCAGGTTAGGGGTCAACCTTCACGCACACCTAAACCCCAGGCTATGGTCACCAAGTCTCCACCAACTATTTAGAAGAAGATTCAACCGTCACCCATGTAGAAGTCAGGTGGGTCTAGGGTGCAAGGGGGGCAGAATCTAGCAAGAGGTCAATCCAGCCAGTTCTACCAACCCAGAGTCCAGCCATACCATCATGTGTAGCCACAACAATTCCATAGGTCTAGATGGAATACAGTTCAAGAGAGGTCTAGATATCAGTCATATCCCACACAGACATATAGACCTCAAACTAACAATTGGGTTAGGCAGTCTAGAACATGGGCTCCAAGAAAACAAACCACCTATAGTCAGCCTAGGACCATCATCGGCCACAATTTCTTGAATGCTCATTGGCCTAGGCACTGGAACAAAAAAAATCAATTTGTTAGAAACAATGGTGCCAGTGCACTAAACAGGATAGGAGGGACTAAGAATGTTAATGCTGAGAAGAAGAAAAATGACAAAAACAATGTTAAGAAATCCACTAAACCAACCATGTTCAAACAAATATGGATTCCTAAGGATTTGTTATCTTTTTTGAGTAGCTCTTCATCTACTCTGGAGCCCAAACATTTTTGGGTTCCAAACTTTTCTCCATGACTGTGATTGCAGGTATGCCTGGCAGCCAAGCACAACATGGGATACCTAGATAGTTGCTGCTCCAGGCATATGACAGGAGACAAGGCTAAATTTTGCATGCTGACTGAGAAGAATGGAGGCCTTGTCACCTTTGGAGGAAATACTAAGGGTAAAATCATCGGGTCAGGTAAGGTAGGTAAGTGCACTACTTGCTACATTGTAGTGCCCCAGAATTTATATAAATAATTTTTGAATTACAAAATAATTTTTTGGAATTTATATAAAGGCCTAAATATATTTAAAGGGATTATTGAATTAATAAGACCTTATAAAGCCCAATTGGATTGAAATAATTAACCTAGTCTATCTAATTATTATCCAAAAGGTTTAAGGACCAAGCCCATTAAGTTTGGCCCATGTTCTAGAAGGGTACTTAGCTTATTCACGTATTTTAAGGATAAATATTATTTTTATAAAATAATTATATGGATAATTAACCAAAAGAGTTTGTTTAATATTAAACTCTATACACGTTGAGTGTAACGGTCTATCGGGCGACCGCCACAGCCATGTGACGCACCTATGGACGACCGTTACATCCTGCAGTTCCGTGGAGTGAAAAACAAGCCAAAAGATTGGATTTTTGCTAACTTATCTCTTAGGGATCGAGATAGGAAGATTAATAGAGGTGTTAAGGACTCTTAGAAGTTGATCTAAGTTTTAACAAGGACTCTAGAAACGATCTAATCTTCAAACCCTAACCAAAACCCTATAAATAGGACCTAGTTCTGAACTGAGCGACCCTTACTTTTGGCTCGTGAAGAATCAAGGTAAGGAATCATAATTTCAGGTAAGTTTTTTAGAAGCTTTTGTTTAGTATACTTTAAACTAATAGCTCTCCAAATTGCATGCTAGGATACCAAGCAACCAAGGAGATTGAAGCTTCCCAAATTGCTGATTTACCACAAGAAGAGCAAGGATCAAAGGGTAGCACCTAACATCAAATTCGAAGTTTAAAAGTCTTAGAAGAGGTAGGTTATCTCATGAACGGCAAAAACAACATGTTAGGGATAAAAGCCATCTGATTTTTCTTGATTACATGCACGTTAGCTCATGAATTTCATGTTTTAATAGAGACATGCATATATCTATATTCTTAGCCCTAACTAAATTAAAAAGAAACTTCCTTGTGAAATTCACAGAGAACCCATGCATGATATTCGTTTAGCCTTCATTCTATCATGTTGGAAGTTATATGTATGATTTTCAGACATGATGCAAGTTGAAACTTAGGTCATTGTTATTTATTACTGTCAGCAGAGGCTCTGACGGATCAGGGTAGGACCGTCACATGATATAACGGCCTTGTGACCGACCGTTACACACTCTGTTATGTTTTTATTTCACTGTTGTCTCTAACGCACCAGGACAGGAGCGTTACATGACTGTAACGGCCCCACGATAGACCGTCACAAGCACTGTGACGCTCTCCTGTTAGACCGTTAGACTCTGTGTTCTGTCAGCCCATGACAGAATAGTAACCAGTTAAGTTAACTTATAAATAAGTCTAGTTAGCTAAGTTTTGACCTATTATTATTTCAAGTTTACTTACTAATTCATATTGTAATATGCATGATCTAGGCATCTTGAACTATTTTAAGTTATGTTAATTTTATGTGCCAAAACTTTATAGTTTTGTAATTAAAAACATGATTTTCCAATGTTGTATTGACGGAGTTTATCTTGCTTTCACGTTGTTACATATTCTTCGTCTATCTATAGAGTCATTTTCTTTAAGTACATGGCACATACTCTGGTATGTTGTCCATTAGTTCACTTTGCACTATATGAACATTATTCTTGGACATGAGGACCTCTCTATTGGATATTCCTTCCAATGGACTAAGAAATCTTGTTTCAAGGCCTCCGTAATTCTCCGCGAGCCTAGGATTCCCACTAGGACGCCGAGTTGGTTGTACCATTAAAGCCCATTGATTAGATTACACTAGCAATATTTTTGGTTATCAGTAATGTAACGGCTCTATGTTGGACCGTCAGGCACAAGTAACGGCCCAATATACGACCGTCACATTCCACTGAGTCCGATTTCTTGGTTCTGGATTCAGACTAATGTAACGGCCCAGAACTAGATCGTCACATCATGTAACGGTCCAGAACTAGACCGTCACATCATGTAACGACCCAGTACACGACCGTAACACTACTTGAGTACTTAACTTGAGGTTTGATCCAAGGGTTGATATTCCAAGGTTTCTAGATGACCCTTGATAATCTAGAACTTATCATATTGCTTAATAGACTTAATACAATGAATGAAAGTTAAGAAATACACCGTTATGCTACCGATTTATTTTATGAGCTTAACATTGTTTAATGTCATTCTTGATTCCTCATATTCAAATTGAAGCGTTCATTTATTGATTCTTATTATCTTGAATTTATTTGAACTTATATTCTTGGCCATACTTTATTGTCATGCGTGGAAAAAGCTTGATTTATACTTGAAGATGCGATCGAGAACTGATTGTGTTCAAGGGCTCTATGCTAGTCCTCCCGGCTGATTGTCGGAAACAAACTATTTTATAAACCATGGGGTATGATGCTACTGGCGTCGCATTACGCTAGGAGTACTTTCTTTATAAATAAGTGAATTATCCACGGCTCATGAAGTGAAAATTCACAACACGATGCAGCATGATTGATTCTTGTACATGACTTTCTTGCTTGATATTCCATAGAAATTCACGAGGTACTTGCTCATAAGCAAAAGATACTAGAGTGATGACTATGTGGCTTGCTAGTACATTCTCGATACATTCTTGTTCATGAAAGGCCAATATCATGTTCTTGTTACATTCTTGATAAGCAAAAGATACTAGAGTGATGACTATGTGGCTTGCTAGTACATTCTCGAAACATTCTTGTTCATGAAAGGCCAATATCATGTTCTTGTTACATTCTTTCTAGTTCGTACTTGTTCTCATCCTATCTTACATGATTATCTGGTTACTTTGGTTTAATCGCATGATTGATCGCATTCGCATGATTTTTACCTTATTCTTTAGAGCAAAAATGTTAATTACTTTAATAGTGCTTTCATGTTGATGCGAAGATACCTACTGGGCAAGTGTGCTCATTACCTATTTCCAATCCTTTTTATCAGGAAATGAAAGTGATTCGAATTCGAATTCGAGTTATTCAAGTAGCGGGTCCGAGAGCGAATGAAAGTATTGTCAAGATGAGAGTGAAGACTTAGGAAGTCTATATTGTTTAGATTGAGTCTATGTAATTTTTTTATTTATTGAGTCTAGTACATAATGGAAGTTGAATTAGTGATTGTAATTGAGCATTCAATTTGATTATCAATGAAATAAAGTTGGAGTTTGAATATATATATATTGTGCAGTTGCATCTTTATGTGTGATTGTCTTGCGCTCTGATCGTTCTTGCTTACAAGAGGCTTACCATGCCGACTGTTCACGCTCCCTAAGTTAGTCTACCGCTATAATAAAGGCTCGGGGCGTGACAGTTAAGTTGGTATCAGAGCCTAAGTCTCAGGACTTAGGAAGAAGGAATCATGTCATAGGATAAGTCCAAGGTTTAAGGACCCTACCTTTGCACTAAGGAAGAAATTTCCATACCCATGTGAGAAGTGGGTAGAGCCCGGGATAAGATAATTAATTAGCTTTAAGATTATTTCTCCCAAATTTCATGAGAAATAACAAGTTGTTATTTTTCTCCCAGGTACCTCATTTCACAAATGGGTCATCGTGTAGATTGGGATGGTATGCAACAAACAGTTGCCGGCCTTACTCAGGCATTGCAAACTATAGCACAAGGTGGTGCAGGGGCAAGGGCTGGTGACCTACATCGTAATTTATGGAGTTTAAACCCTCCGCGATTCTATGGTTCGTCTAATCCCGACAAGGCAGAGAACTAGATAGATGAAATGAATCGTATATTTGATGTCATCCAATGCACAGATCAGGAGAAGGTGCGTCTCGCAACCTTTCAACTCAACAAAGATGCTCACACATGGTGGAAGTCAGTTCCGGCACCTCCAGCCAATGCACCTCATACATGGGACGATTTTCTCACCATGTTTCGTGCTAAGTACTTTTCGGAGCACGTGAAGGAACGAAAGGCTATGGAGTTCGCCACTCTTCGGCAATGAATGATGACGGTTGCCGAATATGAACTACAATTTTCAAGATTAGCACCTTACGCACCGCATCTAATCTGTACCGATCTACTCAAGGTAAATCGGTTTATGGACGGGTTACGACTCGGCTTTATTCAGCAGCTCGGGACCCAAAACATCCGTACATATGCGGAGATGGTTCAGCGGGCATATTTGTTTGAAAGGACCTTATAGAAGGTTGAGAAATTGAAAGGGAAAGGAGAAGAACCTAGCCGACGTTCTGATCGGCGTTATAAGAAAGAGAAATTCAGCATCACGGAGGCTTACAAAAGCCGTGATAGTAAGAAAAGATCTGGGAGTGGGAACGATAGGAGTTCCCATAAGCAAAAGAAGGTCAAGGAGGAGAAGGAGCAGGTCGCCACGGCTTGCACATTTTGTAAAAAATTCAGCCATTCGGCTGAAGAGTGTTGGAAGCGCCTTGGCGCTTGTTTACGTTGTGGGAGCAGGGAGCATCGCATGCCGGAATGCCCCCTTATGAAGGATCCGTCATCTGGTGGAAGACGCAGGAGGCAGGCTCGCCTCAATGCCGTTCTAGATGAAGGGGAAGCGCCAAAGGATGATGGGATTATGGAAGGTACTCTTCAAATTTGTTCTCGTCCTACATTTGTGCTATTTGATACTGGTGCCTCTCATTCTTTTATCTCCACTACTTTTGCTAAAATATTACCAATCGCATCAGTTCCCTTACCTTCAGATCTCGTTATTTCCACACCCTTAGGTTCGGGAACAAAGCTTACCAACTATTATCCTGATAGCGAAGTGATAGTAGAAGGTCATAATCTCCCCGCAAACCTAGTATGCCTTGACATGAAAGGTTATGATGCCATTCTAGGGGTAGATTGGCTTGTAGATCATGATGCTTATATCAATTGCCGAAATATGATTATATCCTTTCGAAAGCCCGGTCTTCCAAGATTCTCTTTTCTTGGCATCAATTACAAGAAACACCCCACTATCATATCCTCACTTCATGCTTGTAAACTTATCTCGCGAGGCTGTGAAGCTTTTCTTGCTTCTGTCATTATTACCGAATCCAAAGAAATTAGCATAGCAGACATCCCTATTGTAAATGAGTTCCCAGACGTGTTTCCATTGGAACTACCCAGTTTACCACCCAAAAGGGAAGTGAACTTCACCATTGAACTCATTCCAGGAGCAGCACCTGTTTCTATAGCCCCTTACAGGATGTCCCCCACGAAGCTTAAGGAATTGAAAAGGCAGTTGCAGGAACTACCAGACAAGGGCTTCATCAGACCTAGCACAACCCCTTGGGGTGTGTCGGTTCTATTTGTCAAGAAGAAGGATGGTTCTCTCAGGCTATGCATCGATTACCGGCGACTGAATCAACTCACAATTAAAAATAAGTATCCGTTGCCGCGTATTGATGAACTCTTCGATCAGCTTTCAGGAGTAGAATATTTCTCTAAGATAGACCTCAGATCAGGTTATCATCAGCTTAGAATTAAAGAAGATGACATTTATAAATCGGCTTTTCGAAGTCGTTATGGCCATTATGAATTCGTAGTAATGCCGTTTGGATTAACTAATGCCCCAGCAGCATTTATGCAACTTATGAACAATGTCTTCCAGCCATATCTAGACCAGTTCATCGTCGTCTTCATTGAAGATATCTTAATATATTCCAAGATAAAGGAAGAACATGAACAATATTTAAAAATAGCTTACAAACATTTAGAGAACACAAGCTTTATGCCAAACTCAATAAGTGTGAATTCTGGCTCAAGGAAGTCTCATTCCTAGGCCACATTATTTCAAAAGAAGGTATTGATGTGGATCCCTCTAAGGTAGAAGCCGTCAAGAATTGGAGTCGGCCAACGACTGTATCTGAAGTAATAAGCATTCTGGGTCTAGCTGGTTATTATAGAAGATTCATTAAGGACTTCTCAAATGTAGCAGTTCCTTTAACTAGACTCACAAGAAAAGAAAATCCTTTTGTCTGGTCAGAGGAATGTGAGAAGAGTTTCCAAACTCTTAAGAATCATCTTACGAAAGCCCCTGTTTTATCACTACCAAAGGAGGGTGGTGTAGACATATATTTTCCTCCTCTCTCCCTCCACTAAGGGTCAAAGTGCATCAGGTGCGGGGAACAACGTGAGACGGGCAAACCACGAGAGTGAGAGAAAGAAAGGAGGACAGGGAACAACGAAGAGTACCGTGATCGCCACCAAGATGCCGTACGTGATAGACACGCCGTACCTTGGAAAGTGGGGAGACACTCGCCTTAGTGCAGCGTTGAGGGATGAACGGTTCCCTTAGGACCGCCGGGAGTTGAGCGGTCTTACGATAGACCGCCTTGGGACGCTGCAAAGGACGCGGGAGGAACTGCTGCAGTGGGATGGACGGCACTATGTGGACCGTGCTTCGAGGAAGAACGGCCGTTTATGCACCACACGTACCGTTGAACGGCCAGAGATTAACCGCTCAATACCTTCACGCAGCAAATTGAAAAGGGTTCGACCTCCACCCTCTCCGGCCGGCCAGAGGGGATGGGCCTCGTGCTGATGAAGTGCTGACCTGCAAAACAAAGTGAAGACATAGAAGAAACACCCAGATTAGAACTAAATAACGTAGTATGCGTTCAAATGAGAAGAATTAAGCATACACACAAATAAAAAAAGGGAATACCTGGAGGATTTTAAACCCCTAGGCGACAAAAACTGGGTGGTTGTGTGCGTGATAATGAGAAGGAGAGTGCACGTGGGGAAGAAACGATGCATGCAATGAAAGAGAGCGGCGAGAGCTACGGGACGAAAGAACTACGAAAACTGGGTTACTCCCTGAACCGGAGGCTCATGCGGACGTAGAGAGCCTCCCTCCTTGGTGCTAGGTCGCTCAAAAATGCGGCAGGGCTTCGCCGTCGACCAAAATCTCCCCCCCCTCTTTCGACGTCCGGCCATAGGGTCTATTTATAGAGCCTGGAAGGCCAGCCTCGAAATTGGGGTTTTTAGATATTTTTAGGTCAAGATTATAAAAGATAAATCATAGATATTATCAAGATCTCTTATCCAGTCGAAACGGCATCAAAAAAGGCTGATTATCCACGGAGAAATCGTTAAAACAAATCAGGGATAAAACCATGCATAAAAGGATAAAAATCTGTTAAAAACCCTCCATCGAAGGGATGAACGGTCTAACGATAGACCGCGCACAACTTGAACGGTTATATTTAGACCGTTTAACCTATCGGTGGAAATGGAATTGAATCAGATAATTAACCCAATTATCGCTCGAACAGACCGAAACGGCCGGCGTCGGACCCTGACAGATGAACGGCGCCTTGGCGACCGCTTAAACGTAGAACGGTCCAATCTAAGTCGTATTAAGCTTGTCGGTGATAATTCAAACATCTGGATAATTGTCTGGGGAGATTAATACGCGTAGGACTCTGAGATATGGGCGGTTGATATTCGCCCGTCCATTAGTTTGAACGGGCAGGCTAGGGCCGCACAAAAAACCTGTCGGTGAATATTAAGAAAATCCTCCGAAAATAACCAAAATGTGTGAACGGTCTGTGATCAACCGCCCCAGTCTTGAACGGCTGATGTGGGACCGTTCATGATCTTGGGTACTTGACTTTTATAAAACAATTCAATTAATCAAAGCCAAGGTCCGCCATGCCCTGAATTGATACGACCTTTACTAAGGAGGGAGGCTACCCATAAAATGGGCCTAGGACGTGTCACAAAAAATGACCCAACAGATAATGGACAACTTAGGGCATCAATTAATGGGAGTAAGAGAAACGACTCAACTTATCGGTATAAAACGGGTGTCAAAAGATGCCCCTCCTTAACATCCTCTTTGCAGGGGAGCGAGCGGAGGTGAAGCGGAGGTGACACGGAACGTGGAGACGAAGCGGGAATGTAGCGGGGTGGACCGGAAAAGCGGGCGTTAAGGTAAAACGACACCCGTTTCTACCAACAAGCGATGAGAATCTTTCGAAAAACCTTGAACCGAGCGTCAGGAGTAATTGACCAAAAGGCGACGCCAATCTGGATGGACTAAACTAAAGGAAATCAACCGACAAGACCAACCTCATGGGGGACACAATCCCGCGGTCCAATGAGGGGGCCACAAAAGAAAAAAACGTTAAAGCTCCAGACAGAGACCTTTTAATCAACCGGACCAAACGAATCGACCAAATAAAACCTTCGAACTCGGAGTGGAATTAGTTCATCTTACTCGAGCATCTTAAACACATAGCTGACCATTACCGACGGGACATTTCTTAAGCAAACCATGGGGCATGAAAGATCAAAAGGATGCGTATGATTCATGTTGGGCTAAAACAAAATGAAATCATCAAAACAAATGCCAAGAAAGATTTAAAATATAAGATATTCGAGAGTAGTATTGCTAAGCTGGGAACATCAGAGTCAAGATACCGTCCGCAACCACAGCGCGGATAGAACCGTCCTCCTCGTGACATCCCAACTTAACGGCCTATCCGAAGGTTAGGTACATGAGCCTGGATCATCATCATTTTTGTTGAAGGGGAACATCAGATCCTGGGACACGTAGCTAACCTGCCGGCTCTCGAAATAGTATAATATAATACCATATAGTTAATGCAATAAGGGATTTAAGGATAGAAGGCCATACCTGACTTACCTGTGCAGGCGAAATGGTGAGACAGGCTAAAGTGATGCTGCATAAGATGGTTAAGAGATGTATTTCCAAAGAAAATATCAATATTCATGATCTAAATATACCATCCAGATAAACGGTCGTATTTAAACCGTTCCATATTCCAAACGGCTCCATGTTAACCGCGCTTACCTGACCTTCGAACAAATCTTATAGGGCCGGTTTCCTGTGATGAACGGTCGGGAACACACCGTTTTAATAGGAACGGCTCTATGGGAACCGCTCGATCCTAGAATTTCAATCGACTCAAAATTAACGGTCAAGAGAGTCATACGGTTATTGATGGACCGTTTTACATTATGAACGGTCTAACGATAGACCATTCTTCTCTGCAACCTTGAAAAAAAAAAAAAGAAACCCCCTCGTTTCCCTCCACCGTAACCAACGGTGGAAGGGACGAGGGGGGAGGCACAAGGCCTCAAACGCCCACTCCCTCGCTCTCTCTTTCTCAAACTCCCTCCCTCTCTCGATCTCACAGCACCCCCCCCCCCATGACGAGGAGCTCGTCTCACACAGCCCGGTCACCCATCACCGGCGAGGATTCACCTCCGTCGTCGCCACCGCCACCACCGCGACCGTCTGAGGAGGAGGGCACGCCCGGGGTGACAATGGAGGACTTAGCCATCGTTGTCGCCGAGGAGGACGCTGCGGCCGGAGATGACGCCGTCGTCGGAGCCGAGGAAGGAGGCACGCCGGCGGGGAGGGAGAAGAAACCTCGTGATGCCGAGGTAGGCCTCCCCGGCCCTCATTTCCTTTAATTTCGTTTAATGCATGCTAGCTTAGGGGCTTATAGGGGGAGAGATGCCTAGAGGCCGGTTTAGGGGGCCATGGAGGTCTCCTAGCCGGCCGGGGGGCGTTCACCGTCGTCGGGGGCGGCGACGGTGAAACGGTTCAACAGAAACCGCACGGCAAAACATTGCGGTCCCCATAGGACCGCCCCAAACCAACACTGCGTAGGGAGCGCCGTTCAACCTCACACAACCAGCGGGCCACCAAAACATCAATACGGTGAGGCTATCACCGTTCAAAAGGTAGACGGACCATATAGGTCCGTTCAAACATGCAACCAAGCAAAAACAATACGGTCCTCATAGGACCGTCATCAATTCCTACGGTCAAAGGTGGGCCGTCATTCCTTAGGAAGGCGGGCAAACAGACGGTGCAGGGTAATCCGTCCAAGATCGGAACGGTTAGGGATAGGCCGTTCAAAACGGGAATCTGAGACACAGAACGGTTCGAGAGAGGCCGCTCAACGTTTGAGCGGTCCGTGATCAGCCGTTCTAAGAATCAAGAATTGGGCCTTGAGAATTTATTTAACTGAAACAAAATATGAAACTAAATGACTAACATAAATGAGATGGTTGAATGCAGGGGAAGCATAGGACTCGTACCTCCTGGCTGCAGGTTCGTGCAGTGTACCTGGCACTGCCGGACTTCCAGAGGGAGCGGTTGACTGCCATGGGGTTCGCCCCCTTCCTGAGTATTGAGGTGTGTCGCTTTGACGCAGCTCTGCTCTATGCCCTGCACGGCCGCTGGGATCCAGTGAGTCGGACGTTCCTTTTCCCGTGGGGGCACATGGTCCGTACATTGGAGGACGTGGCCAGGCTTACTGGCCCACATGTGCAGGGGTCACCGGTTAGCGGGACTACTTTTCCTGACTACCGGGGGATGGCTCGGGAGTTGCTCGGCCTACAGCTGCGACGACCCGAGAGGCAGTCGACCCTCCTTCCCCGGGCCGCTCTCCAGGACAGCCTGGGTCTACGACGAGCGGGAGTTGCGGTCGGGGAGCGACCAGAGGAGCACATGGAGCGGCTCGTGGGGCTGGCGAGACCGAGGGTTGCTGCGAGACCGGGACCTGAGGTGGACAGAGTGCTGAGACGGTTTCTGATGCTGATGTTCGGGCGGCTTCTCTTCTCCACTCGGGCGGACGTGATGAGATGTCGCTTCCTCCCTTTCCTCCAAGAGCTCGAGCACGTAGGTGACTATGCTTGGGGAGCGGCGGTCCTCGCCTTCCTCTTTGACACTCTTAGTTCGACGGCGCGTCGGACGATGCTTGGGGGCTTCTCCCCCTTACTCCAGGTACTACTCTCTACTCTAGACTTAATTATAATTTAATCATGCAACCCTATATGCTTGCTATAATGCTGACACGACTTGTGATGCAGGTATGGGCCTACGTACGCCTACGTAGGCTAGGCAGAGGGGAGGAGACCTGCCCTGGGCTCCTGCCGATCGCACGGAGGTGGACAGCACCCCGGGAAATGATGGCCTTGAGGAGGCAGGTCCGGGAGCTGCTGGATGACCTGGACACTCTACGGTACACCTCGGTATGCTTCTAGACTCAGACTCTTTAATTACATGCTATTCTTTCATGATTATGATGCTGATGTAGTTTCCTATTCCTTGCAGGTACGGTGGACTCCTTACACGGAGGAGAGCCTGGAGGGCCAGCCGTGGGTGACCGAGGCCTTGGCCTTCTCTGGCTGGGACATGTGGCTTCACTGCATGAATGTGGTGGAGCCACTATACTTCAGGTTGGTGATGAGGACCATCGGGGTCCATCAGCCGGCCGTAGAGTTCCCTGCACCTGAGAAGGCATGGGAACGGGTGACGAGGACGACCCGGGGACTCCGCGAGGCGTACGACTGGACTGCGAGGAACGCCGAGTAGGTCACCGACTGGGCTGCGCGAGGGCGAGTGGTGACCGCCCTGGTAGAGAGCGACAGCGCGTACTACACTGTGTACGCACGGCACTACCGGGACCAGGTGTTCCGAGGCGCCCACCGACCGGTACGACTTCTGAACTTAAACCTTGTCTATTATGCTTATGAATGATGCACTGACACGTGAATCTTTTAATGTAGGTCGACCCTGCAGACGAGTGGCAGAGTTGCAGGGACTCCTGCATTCCACCATCCGAGAGAGAGACGAGGCCCGGCAGGCCCTGGCCTTACTGGTGAGTTTTTCTAAACCTTAGACTGTTTAAATTATGCAGTTCTATATGATTATGATTATGCCTATGACTGACCTGGAGTATTTGGATGCAGCGTGCCGAGGGTGCTCAGAGGGCGGGACCAGACACTCCTTCTTCCTCTTCCGTCCAGACTCCAGCAGACCGAGTCGAGCGGGACGAGGACTTCACTCGGATGGTAGAGCGGGCCAAGGCGGCCGAGGTGGCACTCGTGGAGAGAGTACGCAACTCTACACTTCCCCTTTGCTTATTTATGCTTATGAAATGAATGAAATGTGACCCACTGACAATGACATGTGAATGCAGACGTCCGAGCTGTCCCGTCTGCGGGTGGAGTTGGAGCAGAGCCGAGTAGCGGCTAGGGAGGAGGCAGCCCGTGTGCGGGAGGAGGTTGTGCTGAGCCAGCCAGCGGGCACGGTGGAGATGGCACTCCTTCGGCATGAGCTAGAGCGACTCCGGGCGGATGCGGCAGAGTTGGTGCGAGTTCGAGCAGAGCGGGATCGTGCTCTGATTGAGATGTCCGAGCTGAACGGAGAGTTGCGGGTTTTTAGAGAGATGAGCCGGCGATCGCACAGTGGGACTCCGAGTGGCAGTCACGGCACTCACGGCTCTGTGAGGAGTTTTTTCACAGGTTCCTCCGGCCAGCGGAGGAACGAGGAGGATGAGCGGCGCCGACGACGTCAGCGTGACGAGGCGACCTCAGCGATGCCTCCTCCAAAGAGGCATGAGGGTGAGGGGGACAGCGACGGGGGCCAGGGAGAGGGAGCTGCTTGACTTGTTGTACTGGGCCCGTCTTTTGTACATGGTGTGACATGATAGTGACGTGCCTATCTTTTGTTTTTCACTTGCTTTGTGGCTGAATGTATGTATGTATGAATAGATGAATGAGTTTGAGGAGTGTGCTTAGCCCGAGAGAGATGAGTGACGCACACGCCGACTTGAGTGAGATGAGTGACGCTCACGCCGACTTGAGTGAGATGAGTGACGCACACGCCGACTTGAGTGAGATGAGTGACGCACCCGCCGACTTGAGTGAGATTAGTGACGCACACGCCAACTTGAGTGAGATGAGTGACGCTCACGCTGACTTGAGTGAGATGAGTGACGCACCCGCCGACTTGAGTGAGATGAGTGACGCACACGCCGACTGAGGCAGTAGGCTAATTGGGGGCAGAGTATATGGGCGGTTCTCCCAAAGCCGTCCGTGGATAAGAGCGGTTCTCAAAAGACCGCGTCAATTGAGTTAGAACGGTTCAATATAAACCGTAATAATATTTGAACGGTAGATTTCGGGCCACACAAGTCACTGGGCTCGGGCTTCCTTCTGGAGAAGGACGGTTGATGATGGGCCGTATATGATATGGACGGTCTATCGTAAGACCGTCCAAGCTAGCATCCTATTTACTCGAAAGGGGACTCCCTGGAGAGTCCCCAGCCCGAGGGTAAGGCGCTTTGCACTTATCATAACCCTATCTAAACCCGTCCTAGACTTATCTGGGCCTAATCCTAAGAGGTTTAGGCTCCCTAATGAACCCTATAAGTAGTAGGGAGTCCCGAACTCTCAACTCACACATCCTCCCTTTCCCGAAGCCTAGAACCTTTGATTCTCGTCACCTCATCATGAAGAGGGCCATTGATGGAAGTCCTGCGGAGGGTGCGTCGTTCGAAGGACCGCGACCGGCTAGAAAGGAGCGAGAAGCGATTCAACGGCTAAGCTTGATTCCTCGACATCTCAGCGCCACCCCTATGAGAGAGGTAAGTTTGATCAGAATATGTTCAGATTTTCATCTCTCAATTTCTTCTTATATCTCCTTACACCCTTTGCCTTCTCCTTCTTCTCAGCTTCTCCCCGATCCAAGACGCTATTCTAGCTTAAACTAGGTGGCTCCCATGGTTCATGCATTGCCCCTCGGGGTGACTTACCTCCTCAAATCCTGGCACCTACACTCCCTCTTAGTTCTAGGTCAGAACTACCCTAAGCTTTCTTTAGATTGGCATAGTATTTCTGCTCTGATGGAGACTTGGCACCCTCGGACCCATACTTTCTTCTTCCCATCTTTTGAGGCCACCATCCTGTTAGAGGAGGTAGAGACATACTTCGGGCTCCCTAGGTCCACGGTGGGGGAGGAAGACTTGATATGCCATACTGTTGCCCCTATAGATCCAAAACTCATCCTAGGGGAATTTATACCTGATAGTGGGGATGTTCGTACCTTTGTAGGCCCCCGCCACATTCACCTCCTTCCTCTGAGTCAGTGGGTAGTGGAACATTGCCGGAATAAGTGCGGGTGGGTTGAAGCCATAGCCAAAGCTGCATCCATCTGTCTCTGCGGGGCCATCCTTTTCCCTTCAGCCGACCACGTCCTGGAGATCCCCTTACTCAGCACCATCAGTGGCCTTTGGCGGGGACTTTCCATTTCTCAGGCCGTCTTAGCTTATTTGTACGAGGGTCTTACCTCAGTAGCCTTAGGAGGTCCTCTCTTTGGTTCAATGATCCTATTGGAGTGCTGGATGGGAGTTAGGATGAAGTTCACCCCGAGGGAGGATATCACTTCAGTCAGCCGGATCTTTGGGAGCCATCCCCTTTACTTCATAGGAGGCGCTTTCAGGTTTTCTCCACAGGTTGAGTGCAGGACGGCTGAGTTGAAGACCAGGGACGAGTGGCGCCCGTGGATCAGCAGGCTGCCTTTGGATAGGTTTGTGATGCTCCCGGACTTCCTCCGCGACACCACCATCATGCTACCGACGAGAGCTGGCTTGGACTTGAGGCTCGTGAGCGACACCGCCTTAGCGATGTATAGCCCACACAGATGCTACCTGCAGATTGGACTACCCCAGATGGTGCTGCCTACGCTACCCCACCTTCCCATGCTACAGGCACGGAGGATCGGGACAGAGGAGGACGAGCAGGCGGTCAGGAGTGCGCTGATTATGTGGGAGGTGAGTAGGGTGCGTACCCTACCAGCAGAGGTTGAGGAGGCTCCAGAGACTCGACAGGCTTACCTTAGGGAGTTGAGAGAGATACGTCCTCGCGGGGATGCCCAGCGGCGGACCGAGTGATTTTCTTGTGTTTTTATGATGATACGTGATGGGATTTTATATCCGTGCAACTTGACATATGAAATGCATAAGATTTGATGAGATTGAGTTTGAGTTTTGTGATTCGATTACGATGTGATGTGATTGCATAGGCCAACACGAGAATTGAATATTCATGTGGTCTCGAGCCAACTGCCCTTCCAACCTGCCCCTGTACACATGCAAACATGAAACAGATTAAATCTATTTTAGGCTTAGCCCCTTGCCTATAGCAAGTTAGGGGATGACCCTTTCTTGATTTTTGGTCAAGGGGTTGAGCCTTATTAAATAGGCAAATACCAAAATGCGAGAAATGCATATGAATGTGCTTTTTTTTTCTTTTTGGAATATTTGATTTTTTTGTTGGATTTTGAAAATATTCGATCTTTTTGGGTTTTGAAATATTCGATTTTTTTTGGGGTTTTGAAATATTTGATTTTTTTTGGATTTTGAAATATTTGATTTTTTTTGGGTTTTGAAACCAACTCGGGTCTCAATAGCAGGGACCTTCTCGTCTTGCTATGGACTTCCAAGGCTCAGCGCGTGCAGGAAGGGGGACCGCCCGTGATCGGAGTCAACTTTGCTCGACGGTGCTTCTGCTGAGGCCATACCCGGGGTGGGATTCATTCCTTGGGAGAGTAAAAAAGATTGAGTAGTAAAGCTGACGATAGGTGTAGAGGTTTTTAGGGCTTGAGTTCTTTCCCAGGACCCCCCCCCTTTTCAAAGAATCCAGTCTGTTGCGCCGGGGCTTTGCATCCGTCATCGAACCTTCATCCGCTCTAGGCACGCATGCTACCGGGCTCATAACGTCCCACGGGGAAACTATACTGCCACTCTTGCCATGCCTAGTTGTATTCTTTCGGGGGTTTTGAGAGCTTCGAGCCTTATGTGCTTTCGGCCTTATCTTTTGATTTCGCCCCTTTTCTTTCCTTTTTTTTTTCTTCTTGCTTTTCTTTTCCTTCTTTTTGCGGAGTGAGGTCTTAACGGATTGCCCCTATTTGAGACCTCTTTTAATGGGGGATCTGGGTCGGTTCTCGCCCCCTTATTCACCACTTGCCCCTATCTTCAACCGAGAGAGAGGAAATACAAGGATCTCCACCTTCCCCGAGCATGGCCAAAGGAGAAACGGTGTCGGGTAGCATGAGAGAATACCGAATCACGGGGTCGTGTAGTGTGTGAGATGCTGGACCTAGGTCCTCCTTTCGCAATTTGGTGGGGTATGCCCTGCCATCGAGCCGTTCACTGGTTTTATTTTTATGGATAAAAACGCTTTAAATACAGCCCATTCCACGGGTTTGGCATTTTCTCCCCTTCCGCGTTAATTAGACGATACGCATTGCCCGGATAAGCTTCTTTGATTACGAAGGGCCCTTCCCAGTTGGGTTGCAGCTTAGACCTGGGGCCTGCTGACCTGATGAATTTGCGTTTCAAAACCATATTACCCACTTGAAATTTCCTTTCAATGACCTTCTTTTGAAAATATCGCGAGACACGCTTTTGATATACTGAAACATGATTGGCCGCATTCAACCTCTTCTCGTCTAAGAGTTCCAGTTGGACTAGCAACGCCTCTCGACGTTCGTCAAGATTAAGTTGCTTATCCAGCTGCACCCTTAGGGAAGGGATCAGAATTTCATACGGGAGCACCGCTTCCATTCCATAGGTGAGGGCAAAGGGAGTCTGCCCTGTGGGACTGCAGACGGAGGTGCGGTAAGCCCATAGAGCTTCTACCAATTTGTCGGCCCAATCAGCAAATTTATGTGATTCACATGTTTTCTAGATAATTTTAAGAAGGGTTTTATTCGTGGCCTCAGCCTGGCCATTACCTTGGGGGTAGTATGGTGATGAATGATGCAAAACTATATTGAATTTCTTACAGAGGTCCTGGAGTTCTTGTGAGATGAACTGAGGCCCGTTGTCGGTGACGATGTCGCTTGGCACCCCGAACCGCGAGATAATGTTCTTCATGATGAAGCGGCATACTGTGGTGGCTTTGATTTCTGCATAAGCTTCAGCTTCATCCCATTTGGTAAAGTACTCCGTAGTCGTCAGAATGAAGGATTTCTGTTTAACAGCAGAGTTCGGATCACCGAGGGGTCCGATGATATCAAATGCCCACATAGAAAATGGCCAGGGGGCCGCAATAGGATGAAGAGAAGAGGTCGGAACGTGGATTTTGTCGGCATGGATTTGGCACTGAAGACACCTACGGACATAGGTGGAGCAATCTTCTTCTAGGGTTGGCCAGTAATAGCCCTGCCTAAGAATCTTCTTTGCCAAGGCCTGTCCGTTCACATGCCCTCCACACTCGCTGGAGTGGGCTGCTTCCACGACTTTCCAAGCTTCTTCGTCATCTAGGCACCTCATTAGAACTCCATTCAAAGCCCGCCTATACAATTCACCTGCGATGATCGTGTATCTTGCGGCGACTCTTCTAATGGCTCTTCGCTGCTCAGCATTGGCCGTTTCTGGAAATGTACCATCCTTGCAATATTGCTCTATCTCATAAAACCACGGCAGCTCTTCTTCTTCAATGATCTCCTCGAGCTCAGTCAATGAAACTTCTTTTATCTCCTCCCTTTCTATTTTCTTCTCTACGGACATTCTAAGATTGTTGAACCAAGGATCCTGAAGAGAAGGAACATCTAGCCTTTGGACCACAATGGTCTCAGTGGCGCGACTCAGGGGAAGTGATAGGGAAGAGGCGAGCGACGCAAGGGCGTCGGCCAAGATATTCTGAGAACGAGGAGTGTGAATTTAGACGAGTTTCCTGAATTGCCTGGCCAAGTGCGTGACCAGATCCTGGTAGGGTTTGAGCTTAGGGTCGCGGGTTCGGTAAGTCGACAAAACTTGCCGCAGCACCAGCTGAGAGTCTCCTATGATATTAAGGTATCGCGCGCCCAAGATGTATGCGTGCTTCAGACCGGCAAGGAGAGCCTCATACTCGGCTATATTGTTGGTGGCGGGAAATGAGAGTTGATATACCACGGGGATGGTTACCCCTTCTGGAGTAAGGAGAACGGCGCCGACTCTGCTGCCCTGGGAATTAAGGGCACCGTCGAAATGAAGGGACCAGAAAGAAAGATGAGTGATCACTGCCAGGTGTTCATCGGGGAATTCATCCTGGATGGAATCAGTGTGAGGGATAGGAGAATGAGCCAGGTGCTCGACAATAGCATATCCCTTGATTGCTTTCTGCACGATGAAGGTGATGTCGAACTGGGAAAGAAAGCTTTGCCAGCGAGCTAGCCGATTAGAAAGGACCGGCTTTTCCAACAGATAACGAATGGGGTCCATTCTAGAGATGAGCCTAATCTCGTGGGCAAGAAAATAATGTTTAAGCTTCTGCGCTACCCACACTAGTGCTGCACAGGTCTTCTCCATAGTAGTGTACTTGGATTCAGCGGGATTGAATAACCTTGAGAGATAATACGCCGCCCTTTCCCTTCCTTCATCGTCTACCTGTGCCAAAACAGCTCCTAGGGAGTCCTCAATTACAGAAATGTACAAGATCAGGGGTTTCCCAGGGACGGGTGGTTGTAGAACCGGGGGATTAGAGAGGTAAACCTTGAGTTCCTCATAGACCTTCTGACATTGTTCATTCCATTCAAATTTCGCGCCTACCTTTAGTAGTTCATAAAACAGGCGGCATCTTTGCGAATGCTGAGATATGAATCTCCTGATAAATTGCAAACGCCCGATCAAACCTCGAAGCTCAGTGATGCTCTTCGGCGGCGGCATTTCCATGACGGCCTTTGCCTTGTTTGGATCGATCTGAATCCCCCTTTTACTAACTATAAACCCGAGCAATTTCCCTGATGCAACTCCGAACACACATTTCTTTGGATTCATCTTTAACTTGTATTCCCTAGCCCTTTGCAACACCTTGGCTAGAATGGCGGGGTGCTCTTCTTGTGACCTCGATTTGACTAAAATATCATCCACATAAGCTTCTAAATAAACGTGCATCATATCGTGGAAGATAGCCATCATCGCTCTTTGGTAGGTGGCACCTGCATTTTTCAACCCAAATGGCATAACGACATAGCAGTATGTGCCCCAAGGTGTGGTGAACGAGGTCTTTTCTTGATCCTCCGGAGCCAGAAAGATTTGGTTATACCCTGAGTAACCATCCATGAAGGAGAGGGCTTCGTACCCAGCTGTATTATCGACCAAGACATCGATGTGAGGGAGTGGAAAATCATCTTTCGGACATGCCTTGTTTAAGTCCCTGAAGTCAATACAAATTCGAATTTTACCATCCTTCTTCATTACCGGGACTATGTTTGCCACCCATTGTGGGTACAGCACAACTCTAATGAACCTGGCCTTATGCAATTTATCGACTTCTTCCTTAATCCTCAGGGCCATTTGTGGGTGGAATCTCCTTGCTTTCTGTTTAACGGGCGTTGCCCCTGGTTTGAGAATCAGCCTGTGTTCGACAAAGGCGGGGTCAAGGCCCGGCATGTCTTCGTAGGACCAGGCGAAAGAATCGCGGTACTCCCTCAAGACTTTGACAAGTTCCTCTTCGACTTGAGGAGGGAGATTGGCGGAAATAAGTATGGGCCTGGGGTCCTCTTCTGTTCCGAGGTTAATTTCCTTAGTGGATTCATCCACTTCTACGAAAGGCTCGTCGAACTTCTTCAAGCCTTGGGCATACAGGTCGGCAGTGTCATCCATTTCATCTTCCTCATCATCTGCTGGGTCTTTCTCACTCACAATTTCATATACTCCTAATCCATCATTGCTCCATACCTCATCAATTCCCTCATCATCTTCCAAGACAATCGCGGTCTCTACAAATTCCGGACACCTTAATAGAGCATGACATCTTCCAACCAAATCTTGTAGAAACCTATTGGGAACTGTTTTGGGGGAGCGTGCTATGGCGGGTGCCGCAGACATGGATGGGCTGACAGAACTCGAAGTAGACTCTATCCTGACTGACTCGACCATCCTAGAGGACCCTGTACACTGTACATCTAACCTAGGGGAGAAGAAATCTACCGGAAAAGGAACAGGGGTCTCGTGCCCCTGGGGATCTGGGTAGAACATAGCGTAATCTTCCACGGAGACCTCCGTTTTTGAATTGACATTTTTTTTTTGGAGGCCGGAGGTGATCACGCAACAGGAGGAAGAAGGCGGAGGAAGAGGAAGCTGCATGGGGAACAATTCTGGGAAGATGCAGTCAAAAAAAGGATCAGAAGACTTAAACCACATTTCATGGAGCTGGGCTCCTGGGGGAGGAGGAGTGAATAGGGTTGACAGATCAATAGGCGGGCAGTGCCCGCAAGCACATGGAACGAATAGAATTTTGGGCCTCTCCGTAAAACACGGGTCGACCAGGAGTGGAGGGGAACGGGGAACAGAATCCCACCGTTGAAACCAAGAAGCGAGACGGGACGGGGACATAGAATAAGTAGTGGCGGAGCTTCCCATCTTTCGTGGCCCCTGGCGGGCCAATGGCATTGGAGGGTGCTTTACCAGCTGCGTCTCTTTCTTCTTTGGGTCATCCTCTTTTTCATAAAACATCCTTGTAAAGCAATCAGAAAGGTCCTCCAGGTCACCGGCTAGCCCTTGCGGTGATGGGGGCGAATCGTCAACAGCACAAGCTTCGTCTATCTTTTCTTCAAGGCTGGATGGCGAAGTCTTCAAGGTGCCGGGCTGCAACGGACCCTTTACAAAATGTTGCCGGTAATCCCAGGTCAACGGCCCAGAGTCCCCAAGCATCGACATGGAGGATTCATGGTAGCCGAGGCCCCAGCGGCCCATCTTCCTTCCCTTGGGAACGGGGTTGGTTCGGCCCTGCAATTGTGCGCCGAGTCCTCGGCCTGGCTGATAGCCCAATTTTAGAATTAGGTGCCATCCTTTGGAGTCTCTCATTTTGGGCTTGACCTTTACATTGATTGGTGCAGCGGTGGGCTTGCGTGACGCATATGCCCACGAATAGTTTAAGTCCATGACAGATAGAACAGGCCTATTACTCGGCCATAGTGTGGGCAGAATCTTGGCCGCTATGGCGTCAACGTTTTGAACTGTGGAAACACTTTTCACCTTGACCACTCGCCCTTGGAATGGGAACTTCAGACACTGGTGGGCTGTCGAGGGGACGGCGTTCAAACTATTCAACCATGGACGACCCAGAATGGCTTTGAACATTGGGTCTATGTCCAACACATACAATTCTACATCCATCACTAAGGGCCCTAGCTCGGCCTGCACAGTTACCACTCCGTGACAAGCACGTCCGGAGTTATCATATGCGGCTATCGTAGTTGGTGTCGGCTTGAATATGTCCTCTGATATATTACAAGCACGAAGGGTACTCAATGGGCAGACGTTTATTGACGCCCCTGTGTCCACAAGGGCAGATTCTACCGCTATTTTGTTTAGAGAGATGGTGATACATAACGGCCTCTGCCGTGCCTCAGGAGGTGCTAGCTCTGACTCAGCAAATGCAATAGAGGGCCCCTTTGTGATTGTGGCCAAGATGGAGGGCAGGCTATCCACTGCCACATCTTCACTCACCATAACTTTCTGCAGGAAGGTCTTCAGGGCATCTTGATGGAGCGGCGACCTCTTGATCAGCTCTAACACTGAGATTTTGGCCGGCATCCGGTCTAAGTGCTGTAATAAGTCATATCTTGTGCCTGGCACAGGGTCCATCTCTTCTGGCTCAACTGTAGGGGAGGAAAATGTAGGATTCGGTGCAGACGCACCTGAAGAAGGAAAAATTCTTTGGAAGGGACGCCCACTCCGAAGGGCGCATTGTGATGCTGGCACGGCCTGGACTGGACCCCCGCTTGGCCTGATGGGGTAGGTGAATCGCGTGGAGATGGAGGTGAGGATGACTGAAGTGGGTTTAATAGGCCCTGGTGGCGGGGAAATGGGTGAAGGGTTAAGCGTAGGGAAAATGACGGGAGGTATGGCGGGCGGTGGTGAAGGAGCGGAGGGGAATGTGGTGGGCCTAAGAGGCGACGCGGAGGAAGTGACGAGTGGTGTGGCGGCCGGAACGACGGGTCTAAGAATGGAGGGGATGGCAGGTGTGGGAGAGTAGTGGTGGTGTAAGGCCAAGAGATGGGCGGGGGTCTCATCATCAAATGTCCACCCAGCGTTGGGGGCTGGGCGCTAGACCATATTCACTTGTGCTGGGGCCGGTGCCGGCGGCGGTTGTTGTTGCTAAGGAGCGGGCTGATGTATTGGCATGGGATTTTGATGGATCCCAAGGTCTTGCTGCTGCGGTTGAAGTTGCTGTTGCTGCTGGGGTTGTTGCTGCTGCTGCTGCTAGGGCGCCGCCTGCTGTGGCCTGGCCTGTCTCTGCCTCTGCTTGATATCCTCAATTAACTGGTGCATCTGGGCCCAATCAATCCTCTGGCCCTCATGCAAATCATACACCAGGTCTCTGAACTGGTAGCATCGCTCTATCGTGTGTCCGGGTTGCCGATGGAATATACAATACCGGGATTGGTCGGCAGTCGGATTCCAATTCGGGCGTTCAGGAGGCAACTGAAGGTCACCAGTATACATTAGAGCAGAGAAAATATCTGGCAAGGTCTCCGGAAGAGGGGGGTAATGAGCCCTTTTTGGAGCTGGTCGAGCAGAGCCATAGGTGGGGGGTGGAGGAACATTATTGTACTGCGGGGGCCGCTGAGGCTGTTGGGGTGGCGGAGGTGCCTGTTGAGGGTATTGCGGGACTTGGAAGGTAGGCTGAGGAACTTGTGGAGCAGCGAACTGGGGGTTACGCTGAGGCAGTGGGAAACGGGGTGGCGCGGCTTGTTGGGGGAACTGAACGGCCTGGACTTGCTCGTTAATTTGTACTCCCTCAGTGACGGGGCCTTGGGTTTTCTTGGTGGCTTTAGGTTTCTGGGCCTCGAATAAAGAATGGATGGGGGAGTCTTTGAATTGGGTTTGAATGAACCTAGCTCTGCTGTATAACTGGTGCATGTTCGAGATGTCACTCATTGCCAGAATGTTTCTGAAAGTTGGCGTAGCATTGGAAATTAACAACTTCACTTTTTCCTCTTCCGGAATCTGCCCGGGCACACGTGAGGCCATCTACCTCCAGCGGTCTGCATAGGTTGCGAAGTCTTCCTCCGGCTTCATCTTCTCCGCCACTAGGTCAGTGAAAGAGTACTCGGGTCCGACCCGATCCTGAAACCTCTGTATAAACCTCTCCTTGACTGTCTTGAAATTCTCGGCCTCCTCCATAGGCAAGGTGTAGAACCATTCCAGAGCGATCCCTTCCAGAGACCGACGGAACAAATAGGCCATCAAACGATCGTCTTGCTGGAACTGTGCCGATTCGTATAAGAATTCCCGGACATGGATGAACGGGTTGCCATTCCCATCGTACTTACGGTACACGGGGAGCTCCGATTGGGAGGGAAAGCGAATGTCCCTGAAGTTAGGGATAGGGACATCGGCAAGAGATTGCGGGCCGACCCGCTTGTGGAGAAGATCAATTTGTTGCTGCATAGCAGCCCATTTGTCAAGGATTTCCCGTTCCCGAGAAGGAGGAGAAGAGCAAGAGGAGCAGTACCTGGATAGGTGGCCAAAGGATAAGCTGACGAAGGAGGCGGCCCGTAAGAGGGATAATGGGCTGAGGAAGGGCCCGTATCTGTATGAGCCAACTGGGCCGCCCCTGACTGTAACCTAGCGAAGTCCGCCGGGGCTGTGAGGGCCTGAGGTGATGGAGAAATCGTTGGGTACGGCTCGAGATAAGGAACAGAGGGGATCGGGGATTTTCCTTTATCAAGTTGTTGATGGACCGATGTGGAAGCCTGGCCCATTTCTATATTGGGATAGTGAAGGGTCTGAGGACGGACAGGAGTAAGGTCAATGGGAGCCACAGAGGTGGTCCCGACCACAGGAGATGAAGTGGTAACACTGGCCTTGGCATGAGCCGAAATTGAGGCCGGGGCATCGCCCCCTTGCAAAGCTTGTCTGATGAGATGGAGTTGGGTGGGGTCCAACTGGGCCATCATATCGAGGATCGTACTGGCTGAATTTTGATTGGGCGGGTTTGAAAAAGAAGGTCGGGGACCCTCGCCAAGAGTGGTCGGGAATGAAGGGGCCGTCCCCTCTCCTCCCTGCAAATGGGTGACCCTAGGTGGGTCCTCAAGGAGACCATGAGGAAGGGAGTCCTCGTGGGCCGAAGAGAAGTCGTATGACGACATGGAAGAAGATGAATCGAACAAGGGGTTGGAGTAGGAACGGAAATAAGAGTCGACCCTAGGAGGTGATCGTGGGGGCAGAAGGTAACCCCACATACACCAAGACACCTACGACTAGAACAAGCAATACTAATCAATCAGATCTACCAGGCAAGTAATAAGCATACAATGGAGCGAGATGAGAGCAGAATCACTCAGTAATACAATCAAGTTCTTAAAATGATGCTCGTCAGTTCCTTATATCTTTAGGTTTGAGTTTTAGTGGATTAATGAAAATATAAATTCTCTCGACCACTAGGTGCCTGATTGGGATGAGAAATGAGGAACTGTGTGACACTATCGAGACTTCTCACTTGCGGATGCAACCCTAGCTTGGGGTGGATACGGTACAACCTGCCCGGCGTCCGTGTGGGAATCCACGGCTCACGGGGGCTTACGGAGGTCCTCAGCAAGGTCCCTGGTCGGCTCCAAGGAATATGGAGACGAGAGGAAACCCTACCTCGGTAGGAATGCAACTAATATGGGAAGATGTCGATGCTCCTATGCGCACCGGAGTGCATGCACAAACTAGCCTAGCAGCTATCGATCAATGAGCAAGTATACACATGAGTAATAAAGAGCATGATGATGCAGTAGTGATAATAAGAGAGCAGGGGGAGTCAATGAACAGCACCATGAGCAATATATATCATGTGAAAACTAACCAAGATGAAATAAATGCACTGTGACAGGAGATGTGCGGTCCTCCTCTGACCGCTCTAAGTACACAGACGGTTAATATCCAACCGTATTTGACGGGAAGAAAGCAAGGGAAATACCAGACCGATGGCCGATAGTCGACCGCTCATGTACTTGAACCGCCGCGTCACAGTCGCGCATCTGCCACCCAGAAAAGTACAGCGTACCTGTGCCTAGGAGCGGGACGGCTATGTGAAGCCGCTCAAACAGATGGACGGCGTCCAGGTCGCCGTCTGTGACAGGAAAGGTCGGGGTAGCTGGCTCTGATAGCAGAGGATGGACGGTGGAGTATCGACCGTGCGCGTGGGTAGGCGGCTCTGGACGAACCGTGTTTACGCCAGAGGACAGAAACCGCATCCAACCTGTAAATCACTCCAAGAAAAAAACCCTGGGCAACAACTAAGGAGGGGTCAGCAACTCAAAAGCACGATGGGCATTAGGCGTCCCACCGTGATCGCCACAAAAGGGATGTAGACATATATTTTCCTCCTCTCTCCCTCCACTAAGGGTCAAAGTGCATCAGGTGCGGGGAACAACGTGAGACGGGCAAACCACGAGAGTGAGAGAAAGAAAGGAGGACAGGGAACAACGAAGAGTACCGTGATCGCCACCAAGATGCCGTACGTGATAGACACGCCATACCTTGGAAAGTGGGGAGACACTCGCCTTAGTGCAGCGTTGAGGGATGAACGGTTCCCTTAGGACCGCCGGGAGTTGAGCGGTCTTACGATAGACCGCCTTGGGACGCTGCGAAGGACGCGGGAGGAACTGCTACAGTGGGATGGACGGCACTATGTGGACCGCACTTCGAGGAAGAACGGCCGTTTATGCACCGCACGTACCGTTGAACGGCCAAAGATTAACCGCTCAATACCTTCACGCAGCAAATTGAAAAGGGTTTGACCTCCATCCTCTCCTGCCAGCCAGAGGGGATGGGCCTCGTGCTGATGAAGTGCTGACCTGCAAAACAAAGTGAAGACACAGAAGAAACACCCAGATTAGAACTAAATAACGTAGTATGCGTTCAAACGAGGAGAATTAAGCATACACACAAATAAAAAAAGGGAATACCTGGGGGATTTTAAACCCCTAGGGCGACAAAAACTGGGTGGTTGTGTGCGTCATAATGAGAAGGAGAGTGCACGTGGGGAAAAAACGATGCATGCAATGAAAGAGAGCGGCGAGAGCTACGGTACGAAAGAACTACGAAAACTGGGTTACTCCCTGAACCGGAGGCTCATGCGGACGTAGAGAGCCTCCCTCCTTAGTGCTAGGTCGCTCAAAAATGCGGCAGGGCTTCGCCGTCGACCAAAATCTCCCCCCCTCTTTCGACGTCCGGCCATAGGGTCTATTTATAGAGCCTGGAAGGCCAGCCTCGAAATTGGGGTTTTTAGATATTTTTAGGTCGAGATTATAAAAGATAAATCATAGATATTATCAAGATCTCTTATCCAGTCGAAACGGCATCAAAAAAGGCTGATTATCCACGGAGAAATCGTTAAAACAAATCAGGGATAAAACCATGCATAAAAGGATAAAAATCTGTTAAAAACCCTCCATCGAAGGGATGAACGGTCTAATGATAGACCGCGCACAACTTGAACGGTTATATTCAGACCGTTTAACCTATCAGTGGAAATGGAATTGAATCAGATAATTAACCCAATTATCGCTCGAACAGACCGAAACGGCCGGCGTCGGACCCTGACAGATGAACGGCGCCTTGGCGACCGCTTAAACGTAGAACGGTCCAATCTAAGCCGTATTAAGCTTGTCGGTGATAATTCAAACATCTGGATAATTGTCTGGGGAGATTAATACACGTAGGACTCTGAGATATGGGCGGTTGATATTCGCCCGTCCATTAGTTTGAACGGGCAGGCTAGGGCCGCACAAAAAACCTGTCGGTGAATATTAAGAAAATCGTCCGAAAATAACCAAAATGTGTGAACGGTCTGTGATCAACCGCCCCAGTCTTGAACGGCTGATGTGGGACCGTTCATGATCTTGGGTACTTGACTTTTATAAAACAATTCAATTAATCAAAGCCAAGGTCCGCCAAGCCCTGAATTGATACGACCTTTACTAAGGAGGGAGGCTACCCATAAAATGGGCCCAGGATGTGCCACAAAAAATGACCCAACAGATAATGGACAACTTAGGTCATCAATTAATGGGAGTAAGAGAAACGACTCAACTTATCGGTATAAAACGGGTGTTAACAGGTGGTGGATTCGAAGTGTATACGGATACGTCTGGCATTGGCTTAGGATGCGTTCTCATGTAGAATGGAAAAGTAATCGGTTATTCTTCAAGATAATTTAAAAGGCACGAGGAAAACTATCCTGTGCATGATTTAGAATTGGCAGCAGTTATTTTCACCTTGAAAATTTGGCATCATTATCTTTATGGAGAAAAGTTCACGGTCTACTCGGACCACAAAAGCTTGAAATATTTATTCTCTCAAAAGGAGCTTAACATGAGGCAGAGGAGGTGGTTAGAATATCGCAAAGACTTTGATTTTGCTATTCAATATCATCCTGGCAAGGCTAATGCTGTAGCAGATGCACTCAGCAGAAAACCAATAGGTATGCTATCAAGTCTTATGATAAGTGTAACTAACCTTGTTCCTCAATTTGCTCAGTTGAACTTAGATATTGACATAAAGGAAGAAGATTGTTTCATAGCTAATATCCGAGCTCAACCTACATTGATAGAAGATCTGGTCAAGCTGCAAAATGATGATCCTATATTATTGAAAATTAAAGCCAATATGGAAAAAAGGACAGATTTTTCTATTTCCAATGACGGAAGATTATTATTTAAGGGCCGAATATGTGTACCAGATCATGAGGCTAATAAGAAATTGATCTAGATGAAGCGCACAATTCCAAATACACAATTCATCCAGGAGGAACAAAGATGTATCAAGATCTCAAAAGAAATTTCTGGTGGCCCAATATGAAGAGAAAAATAGCTGATTTCGTGTCTCGTTGTCTCACTTGTCAACAAGTAAAAGTCGAACATTTTCGACCCGCAGGTAAATTGCACCCTTTGAATTTTCCCGAATGGAAATGGGAGAGTATAGTGATGGACTTTATTATGGGTTTACCCAAGACCAGAGGTGGACACGATGGTATATGGGTAATCATAGATCGATTGACTAAATCCGCGCATTTCATTCCAATCAAGAGTCGATGGTCTGTGGATATCCTGGTAGCATTGTACATAAAGGAGATTGTCAAACTACATGGTGTTCCAGTCACTATTATATCTGATAGAGATCCTTGATTTACATCACAATTCTGGAAGGGTCTACAACATTCACTAGGGACTAGATTGAATTTCAGCACAGCTTTTCATCCACAAACTGATGGTCAAACAGAAAGAACAAATCAGGTGGTAGAAGACATGCTCAGGGCTTGTGTCATTGATTTTGGAGGAAGTTGGCATGATCACTTGCCTCTGGTAGAATATGCATATAACAACAGTTATCAAGCAAGCATACAAATGGCACCTTTTGAAGCTCTTTATGGAAAAAGATGTAGATCACCAATATGTTGAAATGAAATAGGGGAAAAGCAATTTTTAGGCCCCGACCTTATAAGGGACTCTACAGAGAAGATCAAGCTCATTCAGGAAAGGATGAAAATGGCGCAAGATAGGCAAAAGTCTTATGCCGACAACCGAAGACGTGACTTGGAATTTCAAGTTGGAGATCATATATATCTGAAGGTTTCTCCAGGTCGTGGTATTCGAAGATTTGGCATTAAAGGAAAGCTAACTCCTAGATTTATTGGCCCATTTGAAATTCTTGAAAGAGTCGGTGAAGTGGCTTATAGATTGGCTTTACCTCCACAATTAGTAGGAGTTCATGACGTATTTCACGTCTCTATGCTGAAGAAATATGTATATGATCCCGACCATATCATTACTTACGACAATCTGGGGATTCAGAAGGATATGACGTTCGAGCAAACGCCAATAAAGATTCTGGAATGAGAAGTGCGTCAACTACGAAATAAAGTTATTCCTATGGTCAAGATTCAATGGAAGAAAACATGGCCATATGAAGCAACATGGGAAACCGAAGCAGCCATGCGGAAAAAATTTCCAGAATTATTTAACTGTAAGTACACTCTCTACAATCCATGTATTAAATTTGGGGACCAAATTCTCTAAGTGGGGGAGGGTGTAGTGCCCCAGAATGTATATAAATAATTTTTGAATTACAAAATAATTCTCTGGAATTTATATAAAGGCCTAAATATATTTAAAGGGATTATTGAATTAATAAGACCTTATAAAGCCCAATTGGATTGAAATAATTAACCTAGTCTATCTAATTATTATCCAAAAGGTTTAAGGACCAAGCCCATTAAGTTTGGCCCATGTTCTAGAAGGGTACTTAGCTTATTCACGTATTTTAAGGATAAATATTATTTTTATAAAATAATTATATAGATAATTAACCAAAAGAGTTTGTTTAATATTGAACTCTATACACGTTGAGTGTAACGGTCTATCGGGCGACTGCCACAGCCATGTGACGCACCTATGGACGACCGTTACATCCTGCAGTTCCGTGGAGTGAAAAACAAGCCAAAAGATTGGATTTTTACTAACTTATCTCTTAGGGATCGAGATAGGAAGACTAATAGAGGTGTTAAGGACTCTTAGAAGTTGATCTACATTTTAACAAGGACTCTAGAAACGATCTAATCTTCAAACCCTAGCCAAAACCCTATAAATAGGACCTAGTTCTGAACTGAGCGACCCTTACTTTTGGCTCGTGAAGAATCAAGGTAAGGAGTCATAATTTCGGATAAGTTCTTTAGAAGCTTTTGTTTAGTATACTTTAGACTAATAGCTCTTCAAATTTCGTGCTAGGAGACCAAGCAACCAAGGAGATTGAAGCTTCCCAAGTTGCTGATTTACCACAAGAAGAGCAAGGATCAAAAGGTAGCACGTAGCATCAAATTCGAAGTTTAAAAGTCTTAGAAGAGGTAGGTTATCTCATGAACGGCAAAAACAACATGTTAGGGATAAAAGCCCTCTGATTTTGCTTGATTACATGCACGTTAGCTCATGAATTTCATGTTTTAGTAGAGTCATGCATATATCTATATTCATAGCCCTAACTAAATTAAAAAGAAACTTCCTTGTGAAATTCACAGAGAACCCATGCATGATATTCGTTTAGCCTTCATTCTATCATGTTGGAAGTTATATGTATGATTTTCAGACATGATGCAAGTTGAAACTTAGGTCATTGTTATTTATTACTGTCAGCAGAGGCTCTGACGGATCAGGGTAGGACCGTCACATGATATAACGGCCTTACGACCGATCGTTACACACTCTGTTATGTTTTTATTTCACTGTTGTCTCTAACGCACTAGGACAGGAGCGTTACATTACTGTAACGGCCCCTCGATAGACCGTCACAACCACTGTGACGCTCTCCTGTTAGACCGTTAGACTCTGTGTTCTGTCAGCCCATGACAGAATAATAACCAGTTAAGTTAACATATAAATAAGCCTAGTTAGCTAAGTCTTGACCTGTTATTATTTCAAGTTTACTTACTAATTCATATTGTAAAATGCATGATCTAGGCATCTTGAACTATTTTAAGTTATGTTAATTTTATGTGCCAAAACTTTATAGTTTTGTAATTAAAAACATGATTTTCCAATGTTGTATTGACGGAGTTTATCTTGCTTTCATGTTGTTACATATTCTTCCTCTATCTATAGAGTCATTTTCTTTAAGTACATGGCACATACTCCGGTATGTTGTCCATTAGTTCACTTTGCACTATATGTCACGCCCCGAGCGCGGAAGATACCCGGATATGCGCGACGAGTTTATATCAATCATGCCAATCAGAGTAGTAGTGTATTCGACACAAAGACAGAGATGCGCAAATAGAAAGATAACCTAATCCTTATTATTAATAGGCTATTACAAATCCAGTACTCTGTTTCATAAAAAGAAAAATACATAGTTTGACTCAAGAAAATAGGAAAAAGACTAGATGACACTTGGACAAGCTCTAGCTCTTTCACTCGGGACTTTCCCCATCCGTTTGAGTCTCGTCATCGGACTTACCTGAAAAGTAAGGGACAAACACGGAGTGAGCGAACGCTCAGTAGGAAATTATATCTCAAGCACTAGCAAGGGGTTTAAGTAATTACATCTTTCATGAATGTACTATGGTTATGCATGCTCGCATGAAACGACAAGATAGAGAGAATATCAATAAGGTAACAAGTTGAACTAGTCATGAACTTTCAAGAAAGGATAACAAGATATTCAAGCAAGTACTTTTATCATGTCAAGAACTTTGGCTATCATGTATCAAGCAAGCAAGTAATTACCCTTTTTCGGGTCACGCAAGTCATGTCAAGTCAAGTACGATTCAAGTACAAGATTTTGTGTGGAATGTCCAATCAAGCTAGTCATGCACTCGGTATAATGCCAGATACCTTATCATTAAAACTCCCATGGGCACAAGTACTTTCGGGTGCTCCTACCAGGACCAGATCGGGCCCTATATGCGCAGGCATTTATCATGTATTTCGACATCCACTCTTGTATATATATAGCCAATATGGAATTTCAATAATCAAGCTCCTGTAGGATAACTTTGAGAGAATAGAGTCCAAAAATATGACATTGGACATAGCTAGGCGATAATCACGGTAGAATCACGACGATCGATAAACTAGGTGGAATTAGGTTCCCGTACTCGGGTACCATGACAAGTATGGACTATCCTTCTTTATATAGAATTGTGGTCCACATGAATAGCACATCAAAGGCAAGATACCCTCATTCTTATCATAGAATTGAGGTCCACAAGAACATCGGAATATGGCATGATATCATCATCCCATTGGGAGATTCCCATGATATATACTTTGTATAATCATAAGGGGCCGGTATACCATGTTTCTTTAGAGTGACATGTCAAAAATTATGTAACGGGTTTTTAGGGTACAACCAGCTCAGTCGACCTTGAGGGAATCTAAGGTACGAGGAGTCTTACGGAGGTCTCTATGACTAACTCGCTAGTCCAAAGGAACGGAATGTCCAATGGAGAGCTTGTATGTCAATGAGAGTTGAGGGTGATCGATAGAACAACATGAAAACGTGGGACTATACTCACAGAGTGGAGATATAGTGCCGATATACATATATATAAATATAATGAAAACCCTCGGTTAGCAGTAACAGGTAAAAACATTTTTACAGAAAATAACGACTTTGATTAAGTCACTACTTAAGTAAATAACGCCTTAAATAAGGGCATTTACATGCATTTCCAATTTTGCAGAAATTTCCATAATTCTGTGTTTTATAAAAAACACGCCCTGGACAGGGGCGTTTTATATAAATTTGACGACATATACAGTGGTCGTCTATTTCTTAATTTTCATTTTTTCAAGATATCAATTTATGTAGTTTAACATGAACGCGCCCTAGGAAGGGTCGTAAATTTTTAAAATCACACCCTATACAGGGGCGTTATCACCGTGAGAGACGGCCTAGTCCAGGTCGTGAATTCAAGGAATTTACAATATTTCAGGAAATAAAATTTCAAGAGACAGGAGACATGGTCATGACAGGAAAATTAGCAGGAATTCACAGGTAGAGTCATGCAAGATATTAGAATCGATATTTCATATTTATTGAATTTTAAACAGGATCAATTATTAATTACATGCGATTTTCATGAAATTAACGCCTATAGGGCAGGGCGTCAAATCTTAAATTGACGACCTAGTGCAGGTCGTTTCTAAAAGTAGCGCCCTAGACACGGGCGTCTCTTTCAAAAATATTACAGAAAACATATTAAAGCCAACAGAAAACTATACTACATGCATGTAATGTTGGTATATATATTAAATCACTTGTTTGGGCTACGTTGCTTGAGAAAACCTACCTTTAGTTGATCTGAGAGTTTTTGATTGAAGACTTTCTGAAGAATCGGATAGCAGCTCTAGTATATATATATATATGTTCCTCCCATGAACCGACTTGCACCAGAAGCAGAGATGTCAAAGCGAAGGACTCAGAGGAAGAGTTGAACTGAAGAGGATCCACATTCTTCACTTGTCAACCTGCCGTAGGACCCTATAGAATATACGGAAGATATTAGCTCCTTTGCAATGATCATCTAGAGGCAAAGGAAGAAGAACTTACACCCGGATGAAGAACCTACGTTCTTCAATTGACCTGCAGGTTTCCTACAAAAAGAAGAATCATTTAAAATTCTTCATATTGAGAGGAAAGCAGGAGGAAGAATCACGGTTTATTACTTACCGTAGCAGAGGGGATCGATCAAATGGATTTAGGGTTTGGTAATCAAAGGTATTTATAGGATTTTGGGGGTCCTATTAGGGTTAGAGTTCTAGTGGAAGTAATGCTTCCAATATAGAGTCCTTACCCTAGTAGATACTTACTAGATTAGCTTAATCCTTCCCAGGATAAGCTCTTGGTTCGAACGGAACCGGAATGTAATTAACGACCTAGGTCAGGGCGTCGCATTTTAAATTGACACCTTGTCATAGGGCGTTGCATAAAAGGCGTCTTGTATAAGGGCGTTTCGTGTTTAAAAACATGCCCATGAAAGGGACGTTTCTTTTACTTGCCCAATTTGGTCGCGTGAGAATTGACGACCGCACGTGTGGGCGTCCTTTCTTTAGGCATGCCTTATATAAAGGCGTTTTTTTTAAAATTAACGCCCTACTGAGAGGCGTTATTTGGTTTTGGGTTTTAATTTATCCGTTTAAGCTTCTTCCCATTATCTTTACTAATTCTTTGATTCATTTAGGGAAATTTTTAATTTATTTTAACCATTTATTTATCAGGGTTGCTACACCCTCCCCCACTTAAAAAGAATTTGGTCCCCAAATTCGACTGTATATATATAAAATGTGGAGAGTATAGAGTATATACCACTTAGAATAATTCGGGAAATCGTTTCCTCATAGACTCCTGGGTCTCCCATGTTGCTTCGTGTTCAGCGTTCTTATTCCATTGCACCTTAAGCATGGGAATAACCTTATTCCTGAGAGCACGTATTTCACGTTCTAAGATCTTCATAGGCTTCTGTTCATATGTGAGATCCTTCTGTATTACCAGGTCTCCATGTTCAATAATATGCGAGGGATCGTGCACATACTTCTTCAGCATAGAAATGTGAAACACATTATGTACTTCGGACAATTGAGGAGGCAATGCGATGCGATAAGCAACCTCGCCAACTCTTTCTAGAACTTCAAAAGGTCCGATAAACCTTGGCGTAAGCTTTCCCTTAATACCAAATCTTCGTATTCCGCGTCCAGGTGATATCTTAAGAAATACATGATCTCCGACTTGGAATTCAAGATCTCTCCTTCTTGTATCAGCATAAGCCTTTTGCCTGATCTGAGCAACTTGCAATCTTTCTTTGATTACTTGTATCTTTTCAGTTGTATCCCTTACCATGTCTGGACCTATCAGTTGTTTCTCTCCAACTTCGTTCCAGCATAAGGGTGATCGGCAACTCCTTCCGTATAAGGCTTCGAAAGGTGCCATTTGAATACTTGCCTGGTAGCTGTTATTGTATGCAAATTCAACTAGAGGCAAGTGATCGTGCCAGCTTCCTCCAAAGTCAATGATGCATGCTCTAAGCATATCTTCAACAACTTGGTTAGTTCTCTCGGTCTGACCATCCGATTGAGGATGAAAAGTTGTACTAAAATTTAGTCTCGTCCCCAACGAATGTTGTAATCCCTTCCAAAAATGAGAAGTAAATCGGGGATCTCTGTAAGACACGATTGAGACAGGAATACCATGTAGTCTGACTATCTCTTTGATATATAATGCAGCTAAGACATCAATTGACCATCGACTCTTGATTGGCAAGAAATGCGCCGATTTAGTCAATCGATCAATAATAACCCATATTCCATCATGTCCTCCTTTTGATTTAGATAGACCCATGATGAAATCCATACCAATCTCCTCCCACTTCTATTTGGGAATATCTAGCGGATGTAGCTTTCCAGCAGGCTTTTGGTGTTCCGCCTTGACTGTTGGCATGTGAGACAACGCGATACGTAGCTCGCGATTTCCCTTTTCATGTTGGGCCACCAGAAATTCCTTTTCATATCTTGGTACATTTTGGTTGATCCAGGATGAATCGTGTACCTTGATCTATGAGCTTCGTCTAAGATCTTCTTCTTTAATTCGGGACAGTCCGGTATACAAGTTCTGTTCCTAAATAACAATCTTCCTTCAGAAGTTATTTGAAAATCGGATTGTCCTTCTAATCTGTCCTTTATTTCCACCAATGCTGGGTCATCACCCTGAAGTGCCTGTATCTCAGATAATAAATCTGACTATATACTCACATGAGATAAGGTGACGCTATTGCAATCTGTGTCCATGTTTATATTAAGCTTTGAGAATTGTTCCAGTAACTTCCATTCTTGTATCATACAATTGGCTATCATTACTCTCGGCTTTTGACTAAGGGCATCAGCAACAAAATTACCCTTTTCGGGATGATATTGTATATTGAAGTCGAAGTCCTTGAGATATTCCAGCCAACGTCTTTGTCTCATGTTTAGCTCTTTCTGGGAGAAGAGATATCTGAGACTCTTGTGATCGGAGTATACAGTAAACTGTACTCCATAAAGATAGTGTCTCCAGATCTTCAGTGCAAATACCACCGCGGCCAGTTCTAAGTCATGGACGGGGTAGTTTTCTTCGTGTTTCTTTAGTTGACGTGAAGAGTATGCTATAACCTTCCCTTGTTGCATTAGGACACATCCGAGGCCAATGCCAGAAGCATCAGTGTAAACCTCGAATTTTTCTCCTTCTATTGGTAGAACTAAGACCGGAGCTGTAGTGAGATGATCCTTAAGAGTTTGGAAGCTTCTTTCACATTCCTCGCTCCATTCATAACGGATCTCCTTGCGAGTTAACCTTGTAAGGGGCACGGCGATCTTAGAGAAATCTTTGATGAATCGCCGATAATAGCCTGCAAGGCCTAAGAAACTTCTGATCTCGCTAGCATTGGTTGGTTTTTCCCAGTTTCTAACAGCTTCGACCTTTGACGGATCTACTGATAATCCATCTTTTGAAATCACATGTCCTAGAAAAGCCACTTCTTCAAGCCAGAATTCACACTTGCTGAGCTTTGCATATAATTGATTTGTCCGTAATATTTGTAAAGCAATCCTCAAATGTTCCTCATGCTCTTCCTTAGTCTTGGAATATATCAAGATGTCATCAATAAAAACCACCACGAATTGATCTAGATAGGGCCTGAATATGCTATTCATTAACTGCATAAAGGCAGCAGGGGCATTTGTTAGTCCAAAAGGCATAACCACGGATTCATAATGGCCATACCTGCTTCTGAATGCGGTCTTATGAATATCATCATCTTTGATCCTTAACTGATGATATCCTGATCTGAGGTCAATCTTCGAAAAATATTTGGATCCAGAAATTTGATCAAATAATTCATCGATTCTCGACAGTGGATACTTGTTCTTGATAGTGAGATGATTCAACTGTCGATAGTCGATGCATAGCCTCATGGATCCATCTTTCTTCTTTACAAACAGTACAGGTGCTCCCCACGGGGAAGTACTTGGTCTAATGAACCCTTTTCGAATTAGTCCCATCAATTGTTCCTTCAACTCTTTGAGTTCAGCAGGTGACATCCTATAGGGTGCCCTTGAAACAGGACCAGCACCAGGGACTAAGTCAATGGTGAAGGCCACATCCCTTTGAGGGGGTAATCCCGGCAACTCTTCCGGAAACACGTCCGGGAATTCTTGTACTACTGGAATGTCTTCTAGCTTAGTGTCCTTTGTTTCCTTAACTGTGACAAATGCAAGGAAAGCTACACATCCCTTCCTGACGAGCTTGCTAGCTCGGAGGGCCGAAATAAGAGGGGAATTGCTCCGACTCTTGGGGCGAGTAAAGACTAATTCTGGAAAATCTTTGAAAGTAATTTGGCTATTGCGGCAATCAACCGTTGCCTGGTATTTGGATAACCAGTCCGCTCCCAGTATAACATCATACTCCTTTAGATCGAGGCATATGAGATCTATAGGTAAATTCCTACCTTGAATCATTACCTCACAGTTTTGGTAGTGATGAGTAATATCATTTTCACTTCCAAGAGGAGTAGTTAGAACTATTTTTATCCATTCTGGTTCTAACGGTAACGGGTCGGCAAACTTCTTAGAAATAATGGAATGCGATGCACCCGTATCAAATAAGACATAAGCACTTTTGGAACAAACTGTTAATGTACCTTCTACCAGTCCACCTTCTTCTTGCTCGGTCTCCTTTATTGCATGAAGTCGAGCGTTCTTTGTCACCGGGCGCTTATCGTCTCCGGCTTGGTCATTAAGTAACGGACAGTCGGGAATCCGATGTTCGCGGCTCCCACAACGGAGACATGCTCCTAATTTCCTCCAACATTCTTCGGTCTTGTGACCAGCCTTGTCACAATGCTTGCATACTACGTTTGAAGGTGTAGTGGTGATAGAGAAGGGCTTGGTCTTCTTGAATTTCTGATCTTGAGAGGAAGAACCTCCATTACTAGGCCTTTTCTTGAAGTTGGGTTTGAAAGAACCCGAACTTGTGACTTGCTCCTTCTTGTCTTTCCCACGGATCCTATCAGATAGTTCCGTGGCATCTTCAAGTAGCTGAGCTCGACGTACTATTTCAGAATAAACTTGGATATCCATAGGCGCTAGCTGAGTGATGTACTGGGGCCTGAGCCCATTAAGAAACCTTTTAGCCTTCATTTTCTCCGTGCTAATCAAGTGTTTGGCATATCTGGACAATCTCGAGAACTGTGCCCCGTAATCAGCTACTGATAGGGATCGTTGCTTTAATGCAGCAAACTCAGTAGCTTTCTTCTCCTGGACTCGGTCTGAAAAGTATTTAGCATTGAAATATTCTACAAATTCTTCCCATGTAACTTGATTAGGATCGATGGTTGCTTCAATAGACTCCCACCAGCATCTAGCATCGTTTTCTAACTGGAAAGTAGCTAATAAGACTTTGTCCTAATCCGTGCATTGCATAACACAGAATATACGTTCAGTCTCCCGAACCCAATGCTCGGCATCGTCCGGATCGGTCGATCCCATAAACTTCGGGGGATTCATGCTCTTAAAGGCTTGGTGTAAGCTTCCAGCTCGTGGAGCACCACCCTGTGCTACCTGTTGTAGCACTTGAGTCATTCCTTGAAGGGTACGCTGCATGTTGCGCCATTGAGCACGTTCGGCAGCCATTATCCTACAATTACAATAACTATATTAGTACGTGACTACATTTAGAAACCAGTACTCTATTTTTAACTTTAACCCTTGGTTCTACCCAATCTCACTGGTAAAAGGTTTATACTTATCCTTGGACTTGGGTTTTTCCTAGGAATTGAATACCCTAGGCTCTGATACCACAAAAACTGTCATGCCCCGAGCGCGGAAGATACCCGGATATGCGCGACGAGTTTATATCAATCATGCCAATCAGAGTAGTAGTGTATTCGACACAAAGACAGAGATGCGCAAATAGAAAGATAACCCAATCCTTATTATTAATAGGCTATTACAAATCCAATACTCTGTTTAATAAAAAGAAAAGTACATAGTTTGACTCAAGAAAATAGGAAAAAGACTAGATGACACTTGGACAAGCTCTAGCTCTTTCACTCGGGACTTTCCCCATACGTTTGAGTCTCATCATCGGACTTACCTGAAAAGTAAGGGACAAACACGGAGTGAGCGAACGCTCAGTAGGAAATTATATCTCAAGCACTAGCAAGGGGTTTAAGTAATTACATCTTTCATGAATGTACTATGGCTATGCATGCTCGCATGAAACGACAAGATAGAGAGAATATCAATAAGGTAACAAGTTGAACTAGTCATGAACTTTCAAGAAAGGATAACAAGATATTCAAGCAAGTACTTTTATCATGTCAAGAACTTTGGCTATCATGTATCAAGCAAGCAAGTAATTACCCTTTTTCGGGTCACGTAAGTCATGTCAAGTCAAGTACGATTCAAGTACAAGATTTTGTGTGGAATGTCCAATCAAGCTAGTCATGCACTCGGTATAATGCCAGATACCTTATCATTAAAACTCCCATGGGCACAAGTACTTTCGGGTGCTCCTACCAGGACCAGATCGGGCCCTATATGCACAGGCATTTATCATGTATTTCGACATCCACTCTTGTATATATATAGCCAATATGGAATTTCAATAATCAAGCTCCTGTAGGATAACTTTGAGAGAATAGAGTCCAAAAATATGACATTGGACATAGCTAGGCGATAATCACGGTAGAATCACGACGATCGATAAACTAGGTGGAATTAGGTTCCCTTACTCGGGTACCATGATAAGTATGGACTATCCTTCTTTATATAGAATTGTGGTCCACATGAATAGCACATCAAAGGCAAGATACCCTCATTCTTATCATAGAATTGAGGTCCACAAGAACATCGGAATATGGCATGATATCATCATCCCATTGGGAGATTCCCATGATATATACTTTGTATAATCATAAGGGGCCGGTATACCATGTTTCTTTAGAGTGACATGACAAAAATTGTGTAACGGGTTTTTAGGGTACAACCAGCTCAGTCGACCTTGAGGGAATCCAAGGTACGAGGAGTCTTACGGAGGTCTCTATGACTAACTCGCTAGTCCAAAGGAACGGAATGTCCAATGGAGAGCTTGTATGTCAATGAGAGTTGAGGGTGATCGATAGAACAACATGAAAACGTGGGACTATACTCACGGAGTGGAGATATAGTGCCGATATACATATATATAAATATAATGAAAACCCTCGGTTAGCAGTAACAGGTAAAAACATTTTTACAGAAAATAATGACTTTGATTAAGTCACTACTTAAGTAAATAACGCCTTAAATAAGGGCGTTTACATGCATTTCCAATTTTGCAGAAATTTCCATAATTCTGTGTTTTATCAAAAACACGCCCTGAACATGGGCGTTTTATATAAATTTGACGACATATACAGTGGTCGTCTATTTCTTAATTTTCATTTTTGCAAGATATCAATTTCTGTAGTTTAACATGAACGCGCCCTAGGAAGGGTCGTAAATTTTGAAAATCACGCCCTACACAGGGGCGTTATCACCGTGAGAGACGGCCTAGTCCAGGTCGTGAATTCAAGGAATTTATAATATTTCAGGAAATAAAATTTCAAGAGACAGGAGACATGGTCATGACAGGAAAATTAGCAGGAATTCACAGGTAGAGTCATGCAAGATATTAGAATCGATATTTCATATTTATTGAATTTTAAACAGGATCAATTATTAATTACATGCGATTTTCATGAAATTAACGCCTATAGGGCAGGGCGTCAAATCTTAAATTGACGACCTAGTGCAGGTCGTTTCTAAAAGTGGCGCCCTAGACACGGGCGTCTCTTTCAAAAATATTACAGAAAATATATTAAAGCCAGCAGAAAACTATACTACATGCATGTAATGCTGGTATATATATTAAATCACTTGTTTGGGCTACGTTGCTTGAGAAAACCTACCTTTAGTTGATCTGAGAGTTTTTGATTGAAGACTTTCTGAAGAATCGGACAGCAGCTCTAGTATATATATATATATGTTCCTCCCATGAACCGACTTGCACCAGAAGCAGAGATGTCAAAGCGAAGGACTCAGAGGAAGAGTTGAACTGAAGAAGATCCACGTTCTTCACTTGTCAACCTGCCGTAGGACCCTATAGAATATACGAAAGATATTAGCTCCTTTGCAATGATCATCTAGAGGCAAAGGAAGAAGAACTTACACCCGGATGAAGAACCTACGTTCTTCAATTGACCTGCAGGTTTCCTACAAAAAGAAGAATCATTTAAAATTCTTCATATTGAGAGGAAAGCAGGAGGAAGAATCACGGTTTATTACTTACCGTAGCAGAGGGGATCGATCAAATGGATTTAGGGTTTGGTAATCAAAGGTATTTATAGGATTTTGGGGGTCCTATTAGGGTTAGGGTTCTAGTGGAAGTAATGCTTCCAATATAGAGTCCTTACCCTAGTAGATACTTACTAGATTAGCTTAATCCTTCCCAGGATAAGCTCTTGGTTCGAACGGAACCGGAATGTAATTAACGACCTAGGTCAGGGCGTCGCATTTTAAATTGACGCTTTGTCATAGGGCGTTGCTTAAAAGGCGCCTTGTATAAGGGCGTTTCGTGTTTAAAAATACGCCCATGAAAGGGGCGTTTCTTTTACTTGCCCAATTTGGTCGCGTGAGAATTGACGACCGCACGTGTGGGCGTCCTTTCTTTAGGCACGCCTTATATAAAGGCGTTTGTTTTAAAATTAATGCCCTACTGAGAGGCGTTATTTGGTTTTGGGTTTTAATTTATCCGTTTAAGCTTCTTCCCATTATCTTTACTAATTCTTTGATTCATTTAGGGAAATTTTTAATTTATTTTAACCCTTTATTTATCAGGGTTGCTACACTATAGGAACATTATTCTTGGACATGAGGACCTCTCTATTGGATATTCCTTCCAATGGACTAGAAAATCTTATTTCAAGGGCTCCGTAATTCTCCGCGAGCCTGGGATTCCAACTAGGACGTCGAGTTGGTTGTACCATTAATGCCCATTGATTAGATTACACTATCGATGTTTTTGGTTATCAATAGTGTAACGGCTCTATGTTGGACCGTCAGGCACAAGTAACGGCCCAATATATGACCGTCACATTCCACTGAGTCCGATTTCTTGGTTCTGGATTCAGACTAATGTAACGGCCCAGAACTAAACAGTCACATCATGTTACGTCCCAGTACACGACCGTCACACTACTTGAGTACTTAACCCGAGGTTTGACCCAAGGGTTGATATTCTAATGTTTCTAGATGACCCTTGATAATCTAGAACTTATCATATTGCTTAATAGACTTAATATAATGAATGAAAGTTAAGAAATACACCGTTATGCTACCGATTTATTTTATGAGGATAACATTGTTTAATGTCATTCTTGATTCCTCATATTCAAATTGAAGCGTTTATTCATTGATTCTTATTATCTTGAATTTATTTGAACTTATATTCTTGGCCATACTTTATTGTCATGCGTGGAAAAAGCTTGATTTATACTTGAAGATGCGATCGAGCACTGATTGTGTTCAAGGGCTCTATGCTAGTCCCCTCGGCTGATTGTCGGAAACATACTATTTTATAAACCATGGGGTATGATGCTACTAGCGTCGCATTGCGCTGGGAGTACTTTCTTTATAAATAAGTGAATTATCTACAGCTCGTGAAGTGAAAATTCACAACACGATGCAGCATGATTGATTCTTGTACATGACTTTCTTGCTTGATATTCCACATAAATTCACGAGGTACTTGCTCATAAGCAAAAAATACTAGAGTGATGACTATGTGGCTTGCTAGTACATTCTCGATACATTCTTGTTCATGAAAGGCCAATATCATGTTCTTGTTATATTCTTGCTAGTTCGTACTTGTTCTCATCCTATCTTACATGATTATCTGGTTACTTTAGTTTAATCGCATGATTGATCGCATTCGCATGATTTTTACCTTATTCTTTAGAGTAAAAATGTTAATTACTTTAATAGTGCCTTCATGTTGATGCGAAGATACCTACTGGGCAAGTTTGCTCATTACCTATTTCCAATCCTTTTTTTCAGGAAATGAAAGTGATTCGAATTCGGATTCGGGTTATTCAAGTAGCGGGTCCGAGAGCGAATGAAAATATTGTCAAGATGAGAGTGAAGACTTAGGAAGTCTATATTGTTTAGATTGAGTCTATGTAATTTTTCTATTTCTTGAGTCTAGTACATAATGGAAGTTGAATTAGTGATTGTAATTGAGCATTCAATTTGATTATCAATGAAATAAAGTTGGAGTTTGAATATATATATATTGTGCAGTTTCATCTTTATGTGTGATTATCTTGCGCTCTGGTCGTTCTTGCTTGCAAGAGGCTTACCATGCCGGCTGTTCGCGCTCCTTGAGTTAGTCTTCCGCTGTAATAAAGGTTCGGGGCGTGACATACATTGAGGAAGTTATGCTGGTTGATGGTCTTGCTTACAATTTGCTCAGTAGCAACTAGCTATGTGATAAAGGGCATAGAGTTATTTTTGATTCTCAATACTGTAGAATTTATGAACCTGATTTTGATGTAGTTAAATTTTCTGGTAAGAGAGTAAATAACATCTACATGGTAGATTTAGATGATTTTGCTCACTCTAATCTATACCTCACAACTAATAAAGATGATTTAGCAAATAATGCAGCATAGATTAGGACATGCTAGTTACACTGTCTTGCATAAATTGAATAAACATAGCATGGTTAGAGGACTCCCTGAAATTTCATTTAAGAAGGGAAATAAAGTCTGTAATGCATGTACACAGTCCAACCAGACTAGGAAGTCATTCAAATCTAGAACTGAAAACATGTCCTCCAAATCTTATGAGCTGATACACATGGACCTTTTTGGACCAACTAGATCAGTCAGCCTATCAGGAAGGAGATATGGGTATGTATTAGTGGATAACTTCTCTAGATATATGTGGGTCTTTTTCATCTTACATAAAAATGATGCATTTTCTGAATTTCAGGAGTTCTACTTGAAAATAAAATAGAAAAATAAAAATTCAATTAAAAATATTTTGTTTGATCATGGTGGTGAGTTTGAAAACTCACAATTTGATGATTTTTGCAGGGTCAATTGGATTACTCATCGGTTCTCCTCACCAAGGACACCAGAGCAAAATAGAGTGGTGAAGAGGAGAAACCGGACACTTGTGGAGATGGCCCGTACACTCCTAGTTGAAGGAGGCCTACCAAGGAGGTTTTGGGCAGAGGCAGTCAACACTGCATGCCATGTAATTAACCGAGTCATGGTAAGGCCGTTTACTCAGAAAACACCTTATGAGATTTTAAAAGGTAAGAAACCTTCACTTTCTCATTTCAGGGTCTTTGGATGTAAGTGCTTTATTCATGTTAATGATAAAAGAGACCTTGATAAATTTGAACCTAAAAGTGATCTAGGAATTTTCCTTGGATATTCTGAAAATACTAGAGCATATAGGGTGTACAACCTAAATTCTAAAACTGTTGAGGAATCTCCACACATTGTCTTTGATGAGTCCCTAAATAAGTCTGATGTTGGTCTATGCAGGAAAGAAGATGATGGAGAAATTCTGAAGGAAGGAAACTCTACAGACCAATCAGATAATGAAGAAGAACCTGAAGAAAACAATGTAGAGGAACCTGCTGTTCAGGGGGAGGTAAATGATGGTCAAGGTAACCAAGTTATCAATATTAGATTTTTAAGTGATCATCTAGTAAATAATGTCATTGGTAACTTAAATGAACCCTCTAGGACTAGAGGCTACTTTAGAGCACAGCATGAATTAAATGCATATGCATTGGTTTCTCATGTAGAACCCAAATCCATTGACAGTGCCCTCAAAGATGTGCATTGGATCAATCCCATGCACGAGGAGCTTAATCAGTTTGACAGGAACAAGTTGTGACATCTGGTCCCACCTCCTGATCATGGGACTGTCATTGGGACAAAATGAGTTTTTAGTAATAAAACTGATGAGCTAGGTAATGTAGTAAAAATAAAGACAGACTTATTGCTCAGGGGTACAATCAAGAATTCGGAATTGACTTTGAAGAGTCATTTGCCCCTGTAGCTAGGATAGAAGCAATTAGAATACTTTTGGCTTATGCATGCTCATTAGGAATAGCTCTCCAGCAGATGGATGTTAAACCTACTTTCCTCAATGGGAAAATAAAAGAGGATGTCTTTGCGAGACAACCTCCTAGCTTTGAATGCTTAGATTTCCCTAATTGTGTTTATAAGTTGATTAAAGCTCGTTATGGCATGAAGCAAGCTCCTAGAGCTTGGTATGACAAGCTTAGTAAATTCCTTACCGAGAAGAAGTTCACAAGAGGTGAGGTTGACCAAACGTTGTTCACCAAAGTAAGTCATCCAAACATTCTCCTTGTTCAGATTTATGTAGATGACATTGTATTTGGGTCAACTAACCCCAAATTGTGTAAGGAATTTTCTGATTTAATGACACAAGAATTTGAAATGAGCTCAATGGGTGAGCTAAAACTGTTTCTTGGACTGCAGGTGACATAGACCAATGATGGAACATTCATCACCCAGTCCAAGTACATAAGGGACCTGCTGAAGAAGTTCAAATTTGAGAACGTCAAGGACATTGCAGCACCAATGGGTACTTCAACAAGTCTTGATGAAGACCCTAAAGGTAAAATAGTGGATCAAAAGCTGTATCGATGTATGATCGGATCCCTTTTGTACCTTACTGCATCTAGGCATGATATATAATTTACAGTGTGTTTATGTGCTAGATTTCAGGCTAGTCCTAAGGAGTCTCATTTTCGTCCAGTGAAAAGGATCCTTAGGTATCTGTCAGGCACCCAAGAGCTTGGTCGTTGGTACCCTGCTAAGTGTGAGCTGGAGCTTCTAGCATACACTAATGCATACTTTACTGCAGTGTCGGATAGATAGGAAAAGCACTAGTTGCTATTTCCAATTCCTAGGTGGCTGCCTAGTATCTTGGGCTTCAAAGAAGTAACACACAGTTGCCTTGTCCACTATAAAGGCAGAGTATGTCGCTACAGGGAATTGCACATCTCATGTACTATGGATTAAACACCAACTTTCAGATTATCAGATAAATTTGGGATGTATTCCAATTTTATGTGATAATACTAGTGCTATCTGCCTAACTAAGAATCCTATTCACCACTCTAGGACTAAGCATATTGAGATTAAACGCCATTTTCTTAGAGATGCAGTGAGCAAGAGTGAAATTGAGTTAGTGTTTGTTGAAACTGAAAAACAAGTTGCTGATATTTTTACTAAATCCCTTGGAAATGAAAGATTTAAATATCTAAGAAGAGAATTGAGGCTTTATAAATTCCAGCATGAAAATGACTAATTTCATTCTTGAATTATCTTCTGAAATGCTTGAAATACTAGTGTCTGCCTGTCTTTGAATTTTGAATAAATGATGTTTGATGTTAGAATAATTACTTTTGCACTGAGTATATAAGTTGCTGCACGTCTTGCACAAATAATCTCTGAAGTCGATGCATGGTAGTGCATATAGTCGAGGCATTGAGCTAGCACTTGTTTCCCATACTTGCCATGTATAGAGTCTTAAGTCGATGCATGTTTTACACATAGTCGATGCATGTTTTCACCGGGTGTATAAGTTGATGCATAGTGTAAGTTTTCAGCATGTAGTCGATGCATCTTAAGTCAATACATCATGATGTCAGGGGCAGTGCTGTTGAGTCCGATCTTAGTTCAACTTCACTTATTCTCTCCTCCTTCTCAGAAATTTCTGTTGTGGCTCCTCTATGTTGATGATGTTGACAATGTGTTTTACTTCATTGGCAACAACTTGTTTTGATTGATTGGCAACTGTTCTTATTTTGATGAAATTGTTTTTATCAGGTTGTCTGTGTATATAATGCAGTTAGAGTCTATACTATCGTGCACACACCCACAGGTCTACATTGCATTGCAGCATGAACATAGAGTCCATACTTTTCATTGTGTAGTCTGGACAGTTGTGGGTCGACCCCCTTGTTCACATGGGTCGACTCCTCAGATTAGCATAGCCTATACACTGCATAGCATAGTCTATACACTGCACGTTCAAGTTCATAGTATATACATTGCTGCATTGCCTGCACGAGGAAGTATGTACATTGGCTGTTGGCTTGCACGCTCACTCAAGTCCACACATCGTGAAGTATGCACATTGTGGCTTGCTCATTCACTTACTCAGCCCTGTCAAGTCCATACATTGGGCTACTGTGCAAGTCCATACATTGGCCTTCAGGCTTGCAAGACTATACATTGCCTGTCGATTGCAATGTCTGTACAGAGTTCAGAGAGTTCAAAGTGTTCATAGTCTACACATTCATTCACTGTTCATGTTGCATCAAGTTCAAAGTCCATACATTGGACTGTAGCATGCACGAAGCTAAGTTTGTACATTGGCCTTAGCTTTCCAAGTCTATACATTGGCCTCATGCCTCAAGTCTATACATCGAATGTTTGGCCAAGTCTGTACATCCTTCTGTTGATAGTTCAAGTCTATACATTGGACTGTTTGGCCAAGTCTGTACGTCGTTGCTTGCCAAAGTCTGTACATTGGCATATGTTCCTACGTTGCAATTCCAAGTCTGCACATTGGGTTCTTTACCTACGTTCAGCTTTGAAAGTCTATATTTTGGTTTGTGCAAGTCTATACAACCGACTGTTCAACTTGTGACCAAGTCTGTACAGCCAGGGCGACTGTTAAGTCTATACATTAGCAGCCTTGATTTGATCAAGTCTGTATAGAGTTTCTTTTGGCAAGTCCATACATTGAATGTCTATACATTCGTTTGCCTTGCATCATTCATTAAGTCTGTAGAGCCCCTTCGCTTGGCAAGTCTGTACATTGTGGATGTCTATACACTCGATTGCCTTGCCTTAGTCAAGCCTGTACAGAGTTTCTTCAGCTAAGTATATACATTGCTTCACGACGTGAAGTCTTTACATGCCTTGTTCAAGTCTTCACATGATGAAGTCTATACACTCAACTCCTTCACACTTCAGGAAGTATGTACATCCTTCAATGCATTGCATGCTTCGTTCGTGAAGTCTGTACATCGAGTGAGTTTGATGAAGTTTATACAGCGCCCATTTCTCTTAGAGTCTCATGCATATGTGAAGTCTGTACATTGCATTTGCATTCACAACGTCTTCACACTTGAAGTCCATACATCGTCAGTTGTCTGTCAAGTCTTCATATTGCTTAAGTCTGTACAGTGGCTGCTTCACATATGAAGTCTGTACATCGCATAGCTTCACATAGATGAAGTCAATACATTGGGCAGAGTCTGTACACTGCATTTGAGTTCACAAGTCCATACAGTGAAGTCTATACAATGCAGTTCATCTTATAAGTCTGTACAGAGTTCTTCACTTAACCTGATAATCTGATACTCTGTCTGACAGGGATCTGCTACTGAGATTGCTGACATGGCTCGTGATCCCAGGAGGACGAGGTGATCAGATGCTGCCACGTGGATGAAAGCACCTTGGATCTGGCGAATTCCTTGGGCGGGAAAACGTGGAAGCCACGCGCCCTTATCCAATCTGCTGTTGTATATATAGAAGTCTTCATCTTCTGTTGAAGGCTGATCGAAGTGTGGCAAGTCTATACAGTGAGACAAATCTGAGACAGTAGAGAGCCATCGAGATCCAAAGAGAAGAAAAGGAGAGAAGAAGAAAGTGAGAAGAAATGAGTTGAGAGAGTGATATGAGAGCTTGTGAATCAGCGTCTTGGTCCAGATACTAGAGCTGATATTGCTCACTTTGAGCTACAGTCGTTTTGATTTTCTTCCATTCGATTGCATTTTTTTCTTGCGTTTCAGTCTTGTTATTTTTCCTTTGAAAACTTTTGTTCGATCAAGCTGTTAGTCAGCGGTGTCAAGCTGTGAGGCAGCGGTGTGCAGAGGTGTTACCTCTGGTCGGCTAAGCTGTAGTGCCCAGTAGAGCAAGCTGTGAAGCTCAGCTGTTGCAGAGGGTGTTCCTCTGGTCGGGATAAGCTGTAAGCCCCAGCCATTGTTGGCAAGCTGTAGTGCCCAGCAGATTGAAGCTGTGTATCAGCAGTAATCCACATTTGAGTTGAATGTGGGGTGGACGTAGGTCGGATTGACCGAACCACCTAAAAGTCTTTGTGCCTCTCGTGTGTTTGCTTGTCTGTTTAGTAGATCTTGTTTCCATCATTCGGTGATTTGAGTGTGGTTGTCCAGTGTTCTTTTAATTCCGCATTTGAATCTAGGCATAATTTTTAGTTAGCCTGTTGATCTATTCACCCCCCCCTCTAGATCCACATTCTGTGGTGAAAGAGCCTTCCATCTAACTCCAACAATTGGTATCAGAGCTAGACTCTTCTACAGGGACTTACCGCCCGAAGAGGATAAGCACAGATAGACGGAAGAGGGATGATAGCTGAAGGACACTCCACATCCAAGCCCCCGTACTTCGATGGAACCAACTACGCATACTGGAAGCACCATATGCAGGTATTCTTGAGAGCTAAAGACTATGAAATTTGGAAGGTAGTTAGCAAGGGACCTTTTGAGCTGTCCCCTAATGAAGATGTATGGACCAAGGAGGAAATTAGAAGGTCCACGCTCAACTGGAGTGCAATCAATGCAATCCAGTGTTCTCTGCATCCCACCGAGTTCTCACGAATATCTGCCTGCTCCTCAGCGAAAGAAATATGGGATGCACTTGAAGTCATCTACGAGGGGACTTCACAAGTCAGAGAGACCAAGACTAATCTACTGGTTTCAGAATACGAGGCTTTCAAGATGAAGCCTAATGATACAATCAAAGAAATGTATGCTCGGTTGACTATTATCACAAATGGTGTCAGAGGTTTCGGGAAGAAGTATTCTGAGTATGATATAGTCAGGAAGATCTTGCGATCCTTGACTCCAATTTGGCACACAAAGGCCACCGTTATGGAAGAGTCAAGAGATCTGCACAATACAAGGGCAGATGAGCTTATCAGATCTCTAATGGCATATGAGATGAATCTGCCGAAGATAGAGGAGGCTGATAGAAAGAGGAAGCCAATAGCTCTGAAGGCTGGTGCTAGCAAATCCAGTCGATCCAGCCCTAACGGATCATCAACTGAAGAGAGCTTGTCTGAAGAAGAAATGGCAAATGATGATATGGCTATGATTACTAGGGAATTCTGGCATTTTCTCAAGAAAGAAGGAAGAAGATTCAGTCGAAGAAATCCCAGTGGTGGCCGCCGAGACACAAGGTACAAATCAAACCCTGTAAAGAAAGCTGAGACTAATGTTTGCTATCAATGCAGGAAGGCATGTCACTTTAAAGCTGAATGTCCGACAAATCAGAACCTCAAGGACAAGCCCAAGAAAAAGAACACAAGAGGGAAAGCTATGGTGAGTACCTGGAGTGATGAGGACGAGGGATCCTTGAGCAACACTTCGGACAGTGAAGTTGAAGCTGAGAAGCCAATCTGTCTCATGGCAACCAGCTCAAGAGATAGAGAGGAAGAATCTGATGAGGTATCCTCTCGTTTTGAAAACTTTACTATTGCTGATTGGATGGATGCTTATAATGAACTTGCTGATAGAGTAGATGATGTTAGAAAAGAAAATAGGCATCTACGAAGAAAAATTAACATCATGCAAAATGATACTTCATTGTCTGATAAAATTGCATGCTTAGAGAATGAGAATAGTAAGATGAAACTCACATGTTCTGAATTTGAAGAAATCAAGAAAGAGCTGAAAATCTCTAAGGAAGAAAATGTGAGATTAGACAATGAAATTGACTCATGGAAATTGAAAATTCAGAATTATGAAAGTGAGATAAAAATTACCTCTGAAAAATATGAAGCTGTCCTCAATGTAAATAATGAATTGAAAAAGTCTATTGATGAAATTCAGAAAGACAATGAGGATAAGCTGAAAACCATTGAGAAAATGACCCAAGGATCTGAAAATTTAAATGCTCTATTGGGGTCGAAGGTTAATTTCAGGAAGAGAGCCTAGGATTTAACTCTAGTGCAACTAAGAGCTTTGGAATGAAAACTATTTCCTTCGTTACACAAAAGGAGAGAGGACCTCTGATTAACATGAATTCTAATAATGCTGTGAACACTAATGTGAATCTGAAAAAGCCCAATGCAGAGGAGAAAGGCAAACAGAAAGTTGGTGAGCCTAGTAGAATTGGCACTTCCAAACCTAGCTCTAGTGCTCAACCTAAGGCTAGGGGTCAGCCTGCTCAAGTAAATAAGTCCCATGTCAATGCCAAAAAGTCTTCACCACCACCATCACAGAAAAAGACCTAACAAAAACCTATGAACAGGTAAGCAGGGTCAAGAGTGCAGGGAAGACAAAATGCTTCAGGAGTCAGCCCAACAAATTCAATCCACCTAGAGTCCAGTCCTACTACCCCACACAGTCAATCTATCCTAATGGGTTTGGGTGGACTAGAACTCAAGGGATGCATACAGGGTATGTTTAACAACCTACACAATTTTACAGACCCTATGTCAGAAATTGAGGTAATGGGTATGGTAGTCGAACAACCAGGAACTTCCAATCTTACAGCCAACCCAAATATTACCCTGATCAAAACTTTATGAATGCTACTTGGCTGAAGTATTGGCACAATAACATTAATTCTGTGAATAACTCTATTGGTGCGAATAAAAGGAAGAACAACAAAAATGAGAGAAGAAATGACAGAAGGAAATCTGCAAAATCCACTGAACAAAGTTCTTTTAAACAAATGTGGATTCCCAAAGCCATGCTTTCTTTCTTTACTTGCACTTCATCTGCATTGGAGCCCAATCAGTCTTGTGTTCTAAACTCTTTGCCCTAATTGTGTGTGCAGGTATGCCTGGCAGCCAAGAGCAACTTGTGGTATTTGGACAGTGGCTGCTCCAGGCATATGACAGGAGATAAGGCCAAGTTCTGCATGCTGACTGAAAAGTTAGGAGGCCTTGTCACCTTTGGAAGCAACACAAAGGGTAGGATCATTGGATCAGGTAAGGTAGGTAAGTGTTCTACCTGCTGCATTGATGATGTTATGCTGGTTGAAGGGTTAGCTTATAATTTACTCAGTATTAGCCAGTTGTGTGATAAGGAACATAAAGTTTTATTTGATTCTCAATGCTGTAAGGTTTTTGAACCTAATTCTGATATTGTCAAATTTTCTGGAAAAAGAATAAATAACACATACATGATAGATTTAGATGATATTCAACATTCTAACCTATGTCTTACTGCCAGTAGAGAAGATTTAGCATTTTTATGGCATCGTAGGTTAGGCCATGCGAGTTATACTGTTTTGCATAAACTAAACAAGCATAGCATGGTTAGAGGACTCCCTGAAGTCTCTTTTAAAAAGGAAAATAAATTTTGTAATGCATGCATTCAGTCCAAGTTGACTAGAAAATCATTCAAATCTAGGACAGAAAACCTATCCACTAAACCTTATGAACTTATACACATGGACCTATTTGGGCCAACCAGGTCTGTCAGTTTATCAGGGAAGAGGTATGGGTTTGTCTTAGTAGATGATTTTTCTAGGTATACTTGGGTATTTTTTCTGTCACATAAGAATGATGCATTGTCAGAATTTCAGGGTGAACTGTTGCGTCGACGCTACTATACTGTGGCGTTGACGCAGTGAACTAGATCTGTGAATGTCTCTGCTTCTTATTCTGATGAGTTGACGCTGCAATAGCGTGGAGTCGACGCACTGACATTATCTCAATGTTTTATATTGTCGCCTCTTCAACTGATACGTAGACGCCTTGAACTCCCAGCGTCGACTCTGTCTATTCATCCTTTGACTCTGAATGATTGAGACTGACAGTTTGGCAATCTTTTAATCAGTTCTAATGTTAAGCAATAAAAAATAGACCTCTTCCCTCATAAGAACCTTAATTGCTTAAAGACTGACTTAATGGTTTAAATTTTATAATCTTTAGAGTTGAAAGACTACAATCAGTAAATAAGGATGCTGAAAATTGATAAAGCTCTCAACCCTCATCTTATTTCATGTCAGACAAAGTTAGTTATATCTGAAATCTGAAAACTCATCTGAAATCATGTTAGAGAAACTAAGTATGTGTATTGTCCTTAAAGAAGTCATTATGAAACAAATACAGGACAGCTAAGAAAGATATTGAAAATATATTGAAAATATATTGAAAAATAGCATTGACAGAGCAATGACTGGTAAATCACTGACAAACTGAGTGATCCATCAAAGAAGTGGAAAACACTCATGTCATGAGGTGTATCAGCTATCTCTGTATAAAATGATCAAAATAGTAGGGTGATTTCATTAAGTACCTGGGGGTAACTGGCGTCTGATAAACGTGTACCCTCAAGCAAAAAGATGTAAATCACTTATATTGAGTTTGATCATAGCAGAATGGTCCATCATGTTGAGTATCTAGGGGTATTGGCGTCTGATAAACGTATACCCTTAAGTAAAAAGACAAATGGCACCTGACTGCCGAAAATGAACTCATAGTGAAAATGCTGTTCCTTCAAAGATATTTCATGGATGTCAATTGTTTAATTTCAATACATGACCTGGTTTCTCTTAACACATTTTACTGAGTCTATGAAAGTAAGATATTCTGAAACTGAATCTCTCATGTAAATATAATTCTGGTTTATTATTTTATCATGCACACCTACCTTATCCAATGAATGTAGTGCATGAACTCTCATTTTTATAACCTTTAAACCAGAACCTCACTTTCAAAGCAGTTTCTAAATGCTTATGACTGAAGGTTCTGTGCTTTAGCTGATTAATTTTTGAACTACTTGCTAAGAATGCCAGTCAGCTGACTCTTCTTGTTCCTTCCCTTGTATTTTTTTTTCCTCTTTGTTGATGGCAAAGGGGGAGAATATATTGTCTATTTGATGAATTTATTCCAAGGAAGTATATGCATCATGTCTATGGCAAAGGGAGAGAATTTGTGAGCAGAGAGTTGTGTTCATGTCTCAGCATGTCATTCATAGCATTTCATAGCATCTGCATGACAATCTGAATAACAATTCATATCTTTCATCAAAAATGCATCTGCATAACAGGATGTTGCTACTCTATATAATAGGGTGTTGCCATCATCAAAAAGGGGGAGATTGTTGTGACTCCTCTGTGTTGATGATGTTGACAATGTGTTTTACTTCATTGGCAACAGCTTGTTTTGATTGATTGGCAACTGTTCTTATTTTGATGAAATTGTTTTTATCAGGTTGTCTGTGTATATAATGCAGTCAGAGTCTATACTATCGTGCACACACCCACAGGTCTACATTGCATTGCAGCATGAACATAGAGTCCATACTTTTCATTGTGTAGTCTGGACAGTTGTGGGTCGACCCCCTTGTTCACATGGGTCGACTCCTCAGATTAGCATAGCCTATACACTGCATAGCATAGCCTATACACTGCACGTTCAAGTTCATAGTATATACATTGCTGCATTGCCTGCACGAGAAAGTATGTACATTGGCTGTTGGCTTGCACGCTCACTCAAGACCACACATCGTGAAGTATGCACATTGTGGCTTGCTCATTCACTTACTCAGCCCTGTCAAGTCCATACATTGGGCTACTGTGCAAGTCCATACATTGGCCTTCAGGCTTGCAAGTCTATAGATTGCCTGTCGATTGCAATGTCTGTACAGAGTTCAGAGAGTTCAAAGTGTTCATAGTCTACACATTCATTCACTGTTCATGTTGCATCAAGTTCAAAGTCCATACATTGGACTGTAGCATGCACGAAGCTAAGTCTGTACATTGGCCTTAGCTTTCCAAGTCTGTACATTGGCCTCCATGCCTCAAGTCTATACATCGGAATGTTTGGCCAAGTCTGTACATCCTTCTGTTGATAGTTCAAGTATATACATTGGACTGTTTGGCCAAGTCTGTACATCGTTGCTTGCCAAAGTGTGTACATTGGCATCTATTCCTACGTTGTAATTCCATGTCTGCACATTAGGTTCTTTACCTACGTTCAGCTTTGAAAGTCTATACTTTGGTTTGTGCAAGTCTATACAACCAACTGTTCAGCTTGTGACCAAGTCTGTACAGCCATGGCGACTGTTAAGTCTATACATTAGCAGCCTTAATTTGATCAAGTCTGTACAGAGTTTCTTTTGGCAAGTCCATACATTGAATGTCTATACATTCGTTTGCCTTGCATCATTCATTAAGTCTGTAGAGCCCCTTCGCTTGGCAAGTCTGTACATTGTAGATGTCTATACACTCGATTGCCTTGCCTTGGTCAAGCCTGTACAGAGTTTCTTCAGCTAAGTATATACATTGCTTCACGACGTGAAGTCTATACATGCCTTGTTCAAGTCTTCAGATGATGAAGTCTATACACTCAACTCCTAAACACTTCAGGAAGTCTGTACATCCTTCAATGCATTGCATGCATCGTTCGTGAAGTCTGTACATTGAGTGAAGTCTGATTAAGTTTATACAGCGCCCATTTCTCTTAGAGTCTCATGCATATGTGAAGTCTGTACATTGCATTTGCATTCACAACGTCTTCACACTTGAAGTCCATACATCGTCAGTTGTCTGTCAAGTCTTCATATTGCTTAAGTCTGTACAGCGGCTGCTTCACATATGAAGTCTGTACATCGCATAGCTTCACATAGATGAAGTCAATACATTGGGCAGAGTCTGTACACAGCATTCGAGGTCACAAGTCCATACAGTGAAGTCTATACAATGCATTTCATCTTATAAGTCTGTACAGAGTTCACTTAACCTGATAATCCGATACTCTGTCTGACAGGGATCTGCTACTGAGATTGCTGACATGGCTCGTGATCCCAGGAGGACGAGGTGATCAGATGCTGCCACGTGGATGAAAGCACCTTGGATCTGGCCAATTCCTTGGGCGGGAAAATGTGGAAGCCACGCGCCCTTATCCAATCTGCTGCTGTATATATAGAAGTCTTCATCTTCTGTTGAAGGCTGATCGAAGTGTGGCAAGTCTATACAGTGAGACAAATCTGAGACAGCAGAGAGCCATCGAGATCCAAAGAGAAGAAAAGGAGAGAAGAAGAAAGTGAGAAGAAATGAGTTGAGAGAGTGATATGAGAGCTTGTGAATTAGCGTCTTGGTCCAGATACCAGAGCTGATATTGCTCACTTTGAGCTACAGTCGTTTTGATTTTCTTCCATTCGATTGTGTTTTTTTCTTGCGTTTCAGTCTTGTTATTTTTCCTTTGAAAACTCTTGTTCGATCAAGCTGTTAGTCAGCGGTGTCAAGCTGTGAGGCAGCGGTGTGCAGAGGTGTTACCTCTGGTCGGCTAAGCTATAGTGCCCAGCAGAGCAACCTGTGAAGCTCAGCTGTTGCAGAGGGTGTTCCTCTGGTCGGGATAAGCTGTAAGCCCCAGCCGTTGTTGGCAACCTGTAGTGCCCAGCAGATTGAAGCTGTGTATCAGCAGTAATCCACATTTGAGTTGAATGTGGGGTGGACGTAGGTCGGATTGACCGAACCACCTAAAAGTCTTTGTGCCTCTCGTGTGTTTGCTTGTCTGTTTAGCAGATCTTGTTTCCATCATTCGGTGATTTGACTGTGGTTGTCTAGTGTTCTTTTAATTCCGTATTTGAATCTAGGTATAATTTTTAATTAGCCTGTAAATCTATTCACCCCCCCCCCTCTAGATCCACATTCTGTGGTGAAAGAGCCTTCCATCTAACTCCAACGATTTCGATCTCATGACATCATTCACATTCAGTCTATTCTTGAAAACCTTTGAGCTGCTCCTATGCTTCATTGTCTACTTCTATCACTCTGGTTGGATAACAGTCGTGTAACTGGTTCATTACTTTGAGCATCAGGCACTTCAATGCTTTTAAGAATCACATGTGTTTCTTGAATAAACTAAAGGTTTAATTTTAATAGATTGTAGAGTCAAAGAACTGCTCTTTAGAAAACAAGGTGATAGAAAACATTTATAGCTCTTAACCTTTGTCTCATGATTTCAATGAAAAGGTCTTTACTGTATCTGAACTTTTCAGACTTAGTGAAGTCTAGGCTGGGAAAACCAGAACAAGTATTATTTTTGAAAAAGTATCTCTGAAAAGTTATAAGGGCAGCATCAATAAAATCTTTAATGAAAAAGAATTGAATAAAGTGGTAGAGGAATGACTGAATTGCACTGAGAAACTGAACTCTCCATCAAGGAAATATAGAGGACCTTATGTCATGAGGTATTTCATGCTATCTCTGTTCACATGGTCAAATCTATAGGGCTGGTTTCACTGAGTAACTGGGGGTACTGGCGTTTGATAAACGTGTACCCTTAATGTCAAAGGTGTAAATCATCTTGGTAGTTCTTGATCAGAGGCAAATATAGTAGTTTATGCCTAGTAACTGGAGGTACTTGCGTCCAACCCATATGTACACCTAATGCCAATAGCATAAATGACACTTGTCAGTTCACTAAGTTTAGACTAGAAGTGAAAAAGAAATGTTGTAACCCTTCTCATGCAAAAGGTTATGAAGTAGCAATTAGTTCATCTTAATACAAATTCGGGTTACTCCCCTTGATATTCATTGTTTCTGAAATAAGTAAGATATAGTCTTGACCTAGTCTAGTATAGTCATGTGACTTAGGTTAATTGCTATAAACGGACATTATGACCATATTTCAGAAACTCAGTGATTTAACTCTACCTTCTATAACTTTTAAACCTGAACTTACTCAAGAATGCATACTGATTGATTCTTATGAATAAAAGTTGTTCATGATTTGCTTATATTCTGAACCAATACATAGAATGTTATCTAGTCTATCTCTTCTACCCTTCTACTATCTCCCCTCCTCCTTATTTGCTGATGGCAAAGGGGGAGAGTTTATTGTCTTCTTCCTTATGACATAGGGGGAGAGATTGCATTCTAATGGTAAAGGGGGAGTATGTATAAAGGAGAGTCAGATAAAGGAGAGTCAGTCTATGTGTTTAGAGGAGAGTCAGTCTATGTGGAGAGTCTATAATGGTGTTTGAGAGAGAGAGAGAGAGAGTCAGAAATTTAGGGGGAGCATCATAAAGGATTCATTCAGGGAGAAAGTCTGTACATAGTGTCTGCACTTGCATGTATGTCATCTGACTGTGATTAATGATTCATCAAAATACATCATTCTTAATGCATTTACTTTTGGTGTTGCCATCATCAAAAAGGGGGAGAATGTTGGGTCTCCTCTGGCGTTGAATGATAAAGGAGAATGGCAACATGCTGAAGTGGTCTGATAATTGGCAACAATATTGGTTGAGTTCGTTGACTACATAGTTGACTTTGTTAACTTTATATTGACATAATAATGTGCGTATTTTGATGACTTTTATATGTCAGATAATCATATAAATGTTGTCTGCATGTTTACACTTAGGCTTTGCATTAGAATGGAGTCGGTGTAATACTAAGTCAGTCTGCATTGAGTCCGTGCATAGAGTGCATTTCCAGCACATCAAGTTCATGCATGCATATATCAAGTCGGTGCAAGCCATGTTGCTGCACACGACCAAGTCGTTCCAAAGGTCATCCATGCATTATGTAAGTCGATGCATTGGTAGTTTTTGCACGAGACCAAGTCCGTGCAGGCTTAGCTCAAGGCACACTAAGTCGGTGCAACACTACTCGCTGCAAGCTATCAAGTCGGTGCAACCCTTGCTGCTGCACACGACCAAGTCAGTGCAATGCCTTCCATGCATTAGGTAAGTCGGAGCAAGCATTAGTTCAGCACGCAACTAAGTCCGTGCATGCTTATGTCTAGGCACATAAAGTCAATGCAATATGTCTTAGGCAACTCGGTGCATAAGAGCTCATGCATTTAGTGTTTGCACTTTAAGTGTGTGCAAGTCAAGTATGTTGCAGAAGTAAGTATGTACAACCTTTGCACGTCACATGATCTAAGTCTAAGCAATGTTGTTCTCAGCACATTGAGTCAGTGCAAGGTTTGCACTCTGCATATACACACTTAGTGCATTACTGCATGTTACACACATACAGTTTGTGCACATCCACTAGGTCAATAAAATAAGTCTGTGCATCTGTTCTATGTGTGAACACTTGACTCCGTGCATGTGTTCATACATTATATCGAGTCTGTGGAGTTTGTGCACATTTAGTTCAAAGCTGTAATTAACTCTGTGCATCTTTCTAGTATCTTTCAGATTGTTTCAAGCTAACATTAAGTCTGACTGTGATAGGATATCTGCTCGAGGAGTTTAAGAAAGGCACGTGATCCAAGAATGGAGGAGGTGCCAAGATGATGCCACGTGGCCTGACCACTCCAAATCTGGATAAGGCTCTGGGTGGGAATTGTGGTGAGCACACGCCCTACCTTTGTTGCCTTCTATAAATAAGGAGAGTCTTCTTCAAGAGAAGACTGATCGTGATTGTGATATTGAGAGAAAAAGAGCAGAAAGAGCTAGAGCCAGCACGATCCAGAGAGAAGAAGATAGAGCAGCAGATCTAAGAAGAGAGTTTGAGAGTGAAAACTTTAAAAGTCTGGGAAAGTTTTGTTCATCAGTTTCCTAGTTCAGAACCGGAACTAATTTTGCTCATTGTTGAGCTACATTCCCATTGTGGGTTTTCTGTTTCTTCTTTTATTTCCTTTCGTTTTTAGAAACCCTTGTTCAAGTTATTTGTCAGTAGAGGTTAAGCTGTAATTCCTCAACAGTTGCAGAGGTGTGGTATCCTCTGGTCATGTGAAGCTGTAATTCTCCAACGGTTGCAGAGGAGGACTCCTCTGGTTGGCGTAAGCTGTAAGGCCCAGCGATTTGTAGGGTTTTCACCCCGAAGCTGTGGATAAGTAGGTTAAGCTATGTATCAGCGGGAAACCACACTCTGGTTGGAGTGTGGGGTGGACGTAGACCTCGGTGTTGAGGTCGAACCACCTTAAAAATTCATTGTCTACTATGTGATTGCCCTGTGGTTTGTGCTCATCTCTATCTAGTTTCACCGCCCAGTAGATGAATGCTTGAGACCGCCTTTGTGCTGATCGTCTAGACTTGCTATAGTTTGATTGCATTTAAGTGTTCTTCCTCGTCCTGTAGCAGCTTGATTTTATTCCACAATTGTTCCTACTGTAGTCAATTTTTTTGGGTGATCGATCTATTCACCCCCCTCTAGATCATCAATAGAGTCTTGTCTGTTGGTATCAGAGCATACCATCTAAGATACATTTGACTTATCATCTACTACGTTCGCCTGGGACGAGGAATGCCAGAAGACGTTCACCGAACTCAAGGAATTCTTGGCCTCACCCCCGGTGCTGTCCAAGCCGGTCCAGGGCGAAGATCTACACCTCTACCTCTCAACGACCCCTTCCATAGTAAGCTCGGTCCTGGTCAGGAACGACGCGGGGGTCGAGAGACCGGTTTACTATACCAGCAAGGTGCTTAATGAGGCTGAAAGAAGGTACCCCACAACCGAGAAACTCGTGCTAGCGTTGGTTACCTCAGCCAAGCGCCTCCGACCCTACTTTCAAGGGCACTCCATCGTCGTATTGACCGACGAACCCCTGAAGTAGATTCTCTTTCACCCTGAAGCCTCGGGACGCCTCGTCAAATGGGCCATCATGCTCGGGGCCTATGATATTTTTTAACTAAAGTTGATACTTGCAAGGGGGGGAGACGGGAGAGGGGTTCATCTCTTCATTGCGGAAGACGATGAAACCACTATCCCGGCCACCAGGCAAGCGATTTTCAAATATGGAAGCATAAAAGAGAAAGGGGTACAGAGGGGGGGGGGGGAGGGAAAGCGGCCCAAGAGGGCCAAGACCAGTACAAGGCCAACGGCCCAAGAAAGTAGCAACAGCCAAGAGTACCCAAGCGAGGGCAGAAACAAAAGCCCAAGAACCCACAGATGAAACAAGGCCCCTACAGAAAGGAATCTTCGTCGAATACCCCTTCAGAATCGGAAGAGAACACAGAACGGACACCGCGCTGATGACCCAGAGAGAAAGGCCAATCAAGAGGGTCAACCTCTGAACCGTCTGTGTCAGCACCTCCGTGAAGGAAGAGTCGGTCGGCGGCGGGGGCGCCATCGAAGAAGACTGGAGCCGAAGAGAGCGACGAGGAGGAAGAGCAGCGTCCTCAAGCATGCACTGACGATCATGCGAGGAGGAGGTGGAGTTGGACCGCCAGAAGGAACGCCGAGATACTCCGCCATCCATCCTCGAGGGCGGCCGGGAGTGGTCCAGGCCAGAGGTGCCCACAAAAGCCGAATGAGCCGCCGTACAGCCAAGGAGCCCCGAAGCAGGCTCAAGCCCGGGGACATGAAGCGCCTGGACGAGCTGAGGGAGCCTAAGAGGCATGCCAAGATCCGGGGGGGGGCACAAAACCCATGGGAAGCACCGGAGCAGGAGGCGGGGCGGAGTCGACGATCGGCCCGTGCAGGGCCCGGTTGATTTTCTTCTTCAAAGCTTGAGCGAAGGAGAGGCGGGGGGCGGCCGACGGAGGAGGGGAGGAAGCCAGGGACCCTTCAACGCAAGCCGCCTTGGAGGAGGGCTGCGCCCCTGGGGACCAAGCAGCCACCCCAGCATTAAGCCCAGAGGAGGGGCCGCCAAGGGGGTGATCATCCGGCGCCGGGGGGCCGAGGACCAGTGAGGAGGACACCCGGACTGCAGGGGGGGCAGCCACAAGTGCATCGGAGCAGGGAGGGGGGTCGGCCTTCTCGGGAGGAAGAACGGCCGGGGAGAAGGTCACGAAGTCCACTGCCGTAGGAGACGGACACCCTTCACGAGCCTCAGCCGGAGGGCGGAGGCCAACGAAGATAGCATGTGCAGCCGGAAGAGGTGGGAGCCGCTCCTCTCGGGCCAACGCACTGAGCAGAAGCTGAGGACCCTTGGCGGCCATAGTAACAGAAGCCGGAGGGCTAACGCAAACAGGCGGAGGGGCAAAGCCAGCAACCAAGGGTGATGGGTCCAGTGAAGCTGAGTGCGTGGTGTGAGCACCCTCGAGGGCATCGTCAACAGAAGATTCGTCAACATAGCACCTGGATACAGAGGCCCCGCTCGGCCATCAAAGGACATGCCCTCGCAGACTTCATCGCCGAAAGCACGATCCCGATTGAAGAAGCACTTCCACCTGCGCCCGGCACCACTTGGGACAAGTTCATCGATGGGTCCTCCAACTTAGCTGGATGTGGCACCGGTGTCCTTCTCATGTCCCCCGAAGGAGCGGAGCTGTGGTACGCCTTGAAGTTCAATTTCCAGGCGTCAAACAACGCCTCCGAGTATGAAGCCCTTATCTCAGAGGCCAGGATGGCTCGACGACTAGGGGCCGAGCGAGTCAGGATCCACACCGACTCCCAATTGGTCGATAGCCAGGTCAATGGTGATTACGAAGCTCGGGAAGGACAAATGATCAAGTACCTCCAGGTGGTCAAGAGGATGGCCCAACTCTTCGAGAGCTTTGAGGTAGTCCGGATAGCCCGGGAGGAAAACTCCCGAGCGGACGCCCTCTCTCGCCTGGCCTCCTCCCTCGACGCCGAAGGTACACGATCGGTCTTCCTCGAAGAGCTCGAGCGATCGAGCATCAAATCTGAGCTTATGACCGTTGATCCTGCACCCCCGAGCGACTGGTGGTGCCCCTACATATCCTGGCTTCGGGATTCTCAAGTGCCTCCCGACCCTCGGGAGGCTCGGAAACTCAAGTACCAAGCTCGGTGTTTCGTCATGGTGGATGATGACTTGTACTGCATATCTTTCTCCGGTCCCCTTCTCAAGTGCATCAGCACCGACGAAGTTGGCCGAGCGGTTCATGAAGTACACGAAGGCATCTGCGGTGCACGCCAAGGAGGAAGATAGCTCGCTAGGATCTTGCTACGGCAAGGTTACTTGTAACACCCAAGAATTTTAAAATAGAAATATACAAAAAATATTATATATATATTTAATTATTGAACTCATATTCTAATTCTATTTGATTAACCATTTAAAACATTTAATTACCAATATATGCTTTAGAAGATGCCAAGTTATATTTTAGGAAATGTCAATCACTTAGGAAATTCACTATTCTAAAGAAATAGGAAATAGGTTATATAGATAGGGTGTTAAAGGATAAACATCACTTTTACAAGATGCCAAATCATATTTTCATAATTTAAAAAAATTTCATATTCCAACTTTTACATTATATCATTGTTTTGAAGAAATAAGGATATATAGATGAAGTGTTAAAGGATAAACATAATTTAGGAAGTGAGAAAGGGTATATAGATAGTTTTTGTTAGTGTAGAGTGAATACAAAATTTTTCGTTCAAAATAACGACCGTTGTTAAGTCGTTACTTATGAAATAACGACATCTAAGATGTCGTTATTCAAGCAAAGTAAATACACAAGGTTTAATAGGATATATATACAATTTCGGTCCTTAGAGGGTGATAAGAAAATACTCCAAAGGAAGTAATGATCAATGCATGGTCGTTATTCACAAACAACGACATATGTTAGGTCGTTATTTCCTAAACGTGAATAGTGACGTGAATAGTGCCGCATTTTATTTAAAAAGAATTTTTTAAAAAAACATTATATATAAAAATAGAGAAAAATGTAAGTATCTCACCCATGAAATTTCATGAATTAACTCCATCAAATTTTAAAGATAAAAATCATTGAAGATAAGTGGGAAGTTTAATATAAAGAACTCAGAAAAAGTCACGACTGGGTCATGGGCGCTATTTCTTAGAAGATGGCAGCCTCATAGGCGCCATTTCCCATCCGACAACTCTTACGAACCTTTTATCACAACAGCCTGTATTAGTTGGCGTCGCATTATAGGTGGCCATATACCCTGTAAATGTGGATCTTGTCTACCTATCCTGTCTACCAAAAACCAAAACCTTATATTATACCCCTCCTATTAAGGCAGAGACTCCTGCTTTCTTTGTTATTCGTGGCCTTGCTGCAGAGAACGTGGGAGCATTCTCTGAAGCATTGCAGAGGAGGGAAGGAGCTGATCCTCTTCCTTTCTTCTTCCACACGTACAACTTCTGCCACTTCAAAGAGGTAGGTGATCTCGAGCTTTAACCAAACCATAGCTAATCTAGGTTATATTAGCAAGTGAAATTAGTGATTAGTCTCATCTCCATGCGATTTTTAGTGGTTACACATCATGTTTTACTAGGTGTTCTCAACTTTTAACTAAACTAGTAGCTAATCTAGGATGATTAGTCTAGGCCGTTAGTCTTAGGCTCATTTCCATGCAATATTTAGTGTTACACAGCATGTGTTAGCCTCATACCCAAGATAATTAGCAAGTATTAATCTCATACCTAGGATATTTAGCATGTATTAGCTTCAATCTAGGGTAATTAGCATGTATTAACCTCATACCTAAGTTAATTATCCTGTATTCACCTTATACCCAGGATAATTAGCATATATTAGCTTCAATCTAGGGTAATTAGCATGTATTAGCGTCATACCTAAGTTAATTAGCCTGTATTCGCCTTATACCTAGGATAATTAGCATGTATTAGCTTCAATCTATGCTAATTGGCATATATTAGCTTCATATCCATGCGATATATCCTGTGTAATGCAAGTTTTATCGTATTTTTACGTAACCTGTTAGTTAAGCTATTAACTAATCTGTTAGCATACCTCATTAACCTGTTAGTTGATTGTGTAAATCTATATACTCTCACTTGTTATTTCTATACTACTCTTGTCGAATTTATAATCCTTGTTATCTACCTGTCTACATGCATATATTTACCTACATTAAATGAACTTGTAATTCACTTAAAGCCTATTAGAACTTGAGATGCAAATCCTACTGAGCGATTCGCTCATCTAGTGGTTTTCTAACATTTCAGGTGATTTGGATGACAACCAACACTCGGAAGGGAATGAGACTAAGTGATGAGTGTTAGCATTGAGTTATCATATTGTCATGTTAATTGTGTTATTGTAATCCCAATTATGTCAGTTATATCCAGTTATGTCAGATGTCAGTTGTATTAGTTCACTATGTCAGTTGTATTAGTCCAATTGATTAGAACTGTATTAAGGGCTTGAAGCCTAGTAGTTGGACTCGGGAAACGTATGAAATTTGTCATTTGGATAGTTATTGAACACTCTATTAATTGTCAAAGGAAGAATTCCATCAAATAGCTAGCTCGTTTTGGTTCTATATAAAGGACTGTCGCGCCACGGGTAATCTTTCGCGCTCAGGACGTGACGACTCTTTCTTGGTATCAGAGCCTAGGATCATAATTTCCTCGATAAGAAACCCAAGTCCAAGGATATAATTGTCTAAGGATAGGTTTAGACTTTACCTGGTAAGATTCCTAGGTAAGTCTAACGATAGAATTGTTTAAGCATTGGTTTAGATCTTACCTAGTGAGTGGGTAAAGCCATGGGTTAAGTTTAATAAAGACAATTGATCCTTACCCTAAAACTCAATATTTATTACACTTTAATTCTTTTGTAGGATTATGGCCGCAGAAAGAGCATAATGGCACGAGATGCAGCGCACTGTGCATGGACTTACGCAGGCGCTATAACAAGTGACGCAAGGTGGTGCTGGCGGTGCTCATCGTGGACCTGGTGACCTTCACCGGGATTTTCATAACATGAACCCACCAAGATTCAAGGGTTTGGTGGACCCCGATGATGCCGAGAATTGGTTGAAAGAAATTGAGAGGATCTTCTGTGTAATGCAATCCATGGATGCAGAGAAGGTTCTATTGGCTACGTTCCAACTGGAACGGGATGCTCGATGCTGGTGGGAATCCGTAGAAGCAACACTGCCCGACAACCATGTCACTTGGGTGGAGTTTGTTGAACATTACAACAGCAAGTATTTCTCGGACCGTGTGCAAGAAAAGAAGGCCGCGGAATTTGCCGCGTTAAAGCAACGGAGCCTGAAGGTGGCCAAATATGAGGCCCAATTCTCAAGACTTTCCCGCTATGTACCCCACTTGGTGTGTACAGAAAAGATGAAGGCAAGGAGATTCATCAACGGGCTACGGCCCCAACATATTACACAGCTTGCGCCGATGGACATCCAAGTCTATTCGGAAATGGTTCGGTGCACTCAATTGTTGGAAGATGCCACTGAATTCTCCGAAAGGATTCGAGGCAAGGACAAGAAGGAACCCGTCACAAGTATGGGAAACATCAAACCACCATTTGGCAAGAAGCGATTCTTCAATGGAGGAGAATTTTCCAAAGAGAAGAGGTTCCCGAAAAGTAACAAGCCCTTCTCCACTATTGGCAATAAGCCTTCCTCCGCCATCACACCTTCAAGTAAATCTGCAAGAATTGTGACAAGGTTGGTCATAAAACTGAGGAATGCTGGAGGAAACTGGGAGCGTGTCTCCGATGTGGGAGTCGAGAGCATCGAATCCCCGACTGCCCCTTGATGAAGGAACAAGCCAACAAAGACGAGAAGCGTCTGGTAAAGAAATAAGGCCGTCTACAAGCTCTTCAAGGGACGGAACCCATGGAAGGAGGAATCGTGGAAGGTATATTAACTATTTGCTCTAAACTTGCTAAAGTTCTATTTGATACTGGAGCAACTCATTCATTTGTTTCCAAGAGATTTACTGCCTCATTTTCTAAAGAACCTGAATGGTTAAATTTAGTAATATCTACACCTCTTGGAAACAAGTCTGATATCATGCATCACTACCCAGGTTGTGAGGTTATGGTCCAAGGTAACAATATGTCGGTCGATTTGATATGCCTTGATATGAAAGATTATGATGTCATATTAGGCGCGGACTGGTTATCCACCTACCAAGCAATGGTAGATTACCGGCACGGCAAGGTAACATTTGCGGATTATCCGAGTTGGTTTATGTTAGCCCTCGGAATAAATCCCCTCTCATCTCGGCTCTTCGAGCAAGCAAACTTGTGAGTAAAGGATGTGTGGCTTTCATAGCTTTTGTGACTGCCACGGAAGTCGAGAAGACTGAAATTGAAGACATCCGAGTGATTCGGGACTTTTCCGATGTATTTCCAGAAGAATTACCTGGTTTACCCCTGGAAAGGGAAGTGTCGTTCACAATCGACATTGTTCCTGGTGCCGGTCCTGTTTCTAAGGCACTCTACAGGATGTCTCCCGCTGAACTGAAGGAGCTAAAGGAGCAGCTGATGGATTTATTGAAAAAGGGTTTCGTTAGGCCGAGTACTTCCCCCTGGGGAGCAATCGTGCTCTTTGTTAAAAAGAAGGATGGAACATTAAGACTATGCATTGATTATCGACAGTTGAACCATCTTACAATCAAGAACAAGTACCCGCTGTCGAGAATTGATGAGCTGTTCGACCAATTATCTGGAGCTAATTACTTCTCCAAAATTGATCTTCGGTCTAGTTACCACCAATTGAGGATTATAGAAGAAGACATTTATAAAACTGCATTTCGAAGCAGGTATGGGCATTATGAATTTACTGTTATTCCTTTTGGACTAACAAATGCCCCCGCAGCTTTTATGCAGTTAATGAACAATATCTATAGGCCTTACTTAGACCATTTTATTGTGATATTTATCGATGATATATTGATCTATTCAAAAACTGAAGAAGATCATGAAGCGCATCTCAAGAAGACATTACAGATATTGTGAGACAACAAGCTATATGCCAAATTCAGCAAATGCCAGTTCTAGCTTGAAGAAGTGTCCTTCTTAGGCCATGTCATAGCAAAGAATGGAATTTATGTTGATTCTGCGAAGGTCGAAGCCGTACAAAATTGGGGACGACCAACGAATGCAACGAAGATTCGTAGCTTCTTGGGTCTAGCTGGCTACTACCGGCGTTTTATTAAGGACTTTTCCAAGATTGCTGTCCCTCTTACCAGATTGACTCGCAAGGAAGTGCCTTATGAATGGAGTGAAGACTGTGAGAAGAGTTTCCTAACTTTGAAAGATCTCTTGACTACTACTCCGGTCTTAGCTCTACCAATTGAAGGAGAGAAGTACGAGATATATACTGATGCATCTGGTATCGGCCTCGGATGTGTATTGATGCAAAATGGAAGAGTCATTGCTTACTCTTCCCGGTAATTAAAGAAGCATGAAGAAAACTACCATGTGCATGATTTGGAAGTAGCCGCAGTGGTATTGGCTTTAATGATCTGGAGGCACTATCTCTACGGAGAGTAATTCACCGTATACTCCGATCATAAAAGCCTTAAATATCTACTCTCTCAGAAGGAGCTGAACATGCGACAAAGGCGTTGGCTCGAGTATCTCAAGGATTTCGACTTCACTATACAATATCATCCTGGTAAGGGTAATTCCGTAGCAGATGCCCTTAGTCGGAAGCCGAGAGCCCTAGTAGCCAACTGTATGGTTCAAGAATGGAAGCTGCTGGAAAAATTCTCTGAACTCAATATAAGCATGGATGAGAATGATGGGTGTATTTCTCTATCTCTCATAAGTGTGCATCCGGATTTGCTAGCTGAAATTAAGAGGTTGCAAGAAGAAGATCCTACCCTAGTGGAAATAAAAGAGAAGCTGGATGAGAAATCTGATTTCAAGTTGGCACTCGATGGCAGATTATTATACCAAGAACGGACATGTGTACTAGACAGTCCTGAGCTGAAGAAGAGGATTCTTGAAGAAGCTCACCGATCAAGGTATACGATCCACCCTGGAGCCACTAAGATGTACCAAGACATAAAAAGAACCTTTTGGTGGCCCAACATGAAAAGGGAGATAGCAGACTTCGTGTCTAGATGCTTGACATGCCAACAGGCAAAGGCGGAACATCAGAAACCCACTGGAAGACTGCATCCACTAGATATCCCCAAGTGGAAATGGGAAGACATCGGTATGGACTTCATCATGGGTTTGCCCAAGTCTAGGGGCGGATATGATGGAATTTGGGTAATCATCGATCGCCTTACTAGATCGGCTCATTTCTTGCCTATCAAGAGTCGATGGTCAGTTGATGTTCTTGCTGCCTTATATGTCAAGGAGGTTACTAAATTACATGAAATTCCTGTGTCTATAGTATCTGATTGAGACCCGCACTTTACTTCTCATTTTTGGAAGGGTCTACAACACTCTCTAGGAATGAAACTCAACTTTAGCACTACTTTTCATCCCCAGACAGATGGTCAGACTGAAAGGACAAATCAGGTTATTGAAGATATGTTAAGGGCATGTATTATAGATTTCGGCGGAAGCTGGCACGACCACTTACCCCTGGCCAAATTTACCTACAATAACAGCTATCAAGCCAGTATTCAAATGTCACCTTTCGAGGCGCTTTGTGGTAGGAGTTGTCATTCTCCAATATGCTGGGAAGAAGTCGGTGAAAGACAACTTTTAGGCCCAGATATGGTTAGAGATTCAACTGAAAAGATACACCATATCAGAGAGAGACTCAAGGTAGCTCAGTGCAGGCAAAAATCTTATGCTGATAATAGAAGGAGAGATTTGGAGTTCCAAGTTGGTGACCATGTATTTCTCAAGGTATCTCCTGACCGAGGTATTAGAAGATTCGGTGTTAAGGGCAAGCTTACGCCGAGGTTTATCGGTCCATTCGAAGTATTGAAAAGAGTGGGCGAGGTGGCTTACCGTGTTGCTTTACCTCCTCAACTCTCGGAAGTGCACAATGTATTTCATATATCTATGCTGAACAAAAATGTGCACGACCCTTCTCACGTCATCGACCATGCTGATTTGGTGATTCAAAGAGATCTTACTTATGAGCAAATGTCGATGCCGATCCTCGACCGCGAAGTCCGAGTCCTAAGAAGCAAGACGATCCCTATGGTTAAAATCTAATGGAATCGATGCTTAGAGCAAGAAGCAACTTGGGAGATTGAAGAATCTATGAAAAGAAGATACCCAGAATTATTTTAAACTGTAAGTATTTTATACTTTCCACAATACCCTTATACAGTTGAATTTGGGGACCAAATTTATTTAAGTAGGGGAGGGTGTAACACCCGAGAATTTTAAAATAGAAATATACAAAAAAATTATATATATATATATATATAATTATTGAACTCATAGTCTAATTCTATTTGATTAACCATTTAAAATATTTAATTACCAATAGATGCTTTAGAAGATGCCAAGTTATATTTTAGGAAATGTCAATCACTTAGGAAATTCACTATTCTAAGGAAATAGGAAATATGTTATATAGATACGGTTTTAAAGGATAAACATCACTTTTACAAGATGCCAAATCATATTTTCATAATTTAAAATTTTTCATATTCCAACTTTTACATTTTATCATTGTTTTGAAGAAATAAGGATATATAGATGAAGTGTTAAAGGATAAACATAATTTAGGAAGTGAGAAAGGGTATATAGACAATTTTGGTTAGTATAGACTGAATACAAAAATCTCCGTTCAAAATAACGATCGTTGTTAAGTCGTTACTTATGAAATAACGACATGTAAGATGTCGTTATTCAAGCAAAGTAAATACACAAGGTTTAAAGGGATATATATACAATTTCGATCCTTAGAGGGTGATAGGAAAATGCTCCAAAGGAAGTAACGACCAATGCATGGTCGTTATTCACAAACAACGACATATGTTAGGTCATTATTTCCTAAACGTGAATAGTGATGTGAATAGTGCCACTTTTTATTTAAAAAGAATTTTTTTAAAAAAAAATATATGTAAAAATAGAGAAAAATGTAAAGATCTTACCCATGAAATTTCACGAATTAACTCCATCAAATGTTAAAGATAAAAATCATTGAAGATAAGTGGGAAGTATAATATAAAGAACTCAGAAAAAGTCACGACTGGGTCATGGGCGCTATTTCTTAGAAGATGGCAGCCTCATAGGTGCCATTTCCCATCCGACAACTCTTACAAACCTTTTATCACAACATCCTGTATTAGTTGGCATCGCATTATAGGTGGCCATATACCCTGTAAATGTGGATCTTGCCTACCTATCCTGTCTACCAAAAACCCAAACCTTATATTATACCCCCCCTATTGAGGCAGAGACTCCTGATTTCTCTGTTATTCGAGGCCTTGCTGCAGAGAACGTGGGAGCATTCTCTGAAGCATTGCAGAGAAGGGAAGGAGCTGATCCTCTTCCTTTTTTCTTCCACACGTACAACTTCTGCCACTTCATAGAGGTAGGTGATCCCGAGCTTTAACCAAACCATAACTAATCTAGGTTATATTAGCATGTGAAATTAGTGATTTGTCTCATCTCCATGCGATATTTAGTGGTTACACATCATGTTTTACTAGGTGTTCTCAACTTTTAACTAAACTAGTAGCTAATCGAGGATGATTAGTCAAGGTAGTTAGTCTTAGGCTCATTTTCATGCGATATTTAGTGTTACACAGCATGTGTTAGCCTCATACCCAAGATAATTAGCAAGTATTAGTCTCATACCTAGGATAATGAGCATGTATTAGCTTCAATCTAGGGTAATTAGCATGTATTACCCTCGTACCTAAGTTAATTAGTCTGTATTCGCCTTATACCTAGGATAATTAGCATGTATTAGCTTCAATCTAGGGTAATTAGCATGTATTAGCCTCATACCTAAGTTAATTACCCTGTATTCGCCTTATACCCAGGATAATTAGCATGTATTAGCTTCAATCTACAGTAATTAGCAAGTATGAGCCTCATACCTAAGTTAATTAGCATGTATTAGCCTTATACCCAAGATAATTAGCATGTATTAGCTTCAATCTAGGGTAATTGGCATATATTAGCTTCATATCCATGCGATATATCCTGTGTAACGCAAGTTTTATCGTGTTTTTACGTAACATGTTAGTTAAGCTATTAACTAATCTGTTAGCATACCTCATTAACCTGTTAGTTGATCTACTAACCAATTAACATACCTAATTAACATGTTAGTCTACCTAATCTATACACCAGATTAGCTATAGATAGAGTTCTACCTATCTAGAAACCCTGTCTCCATTTAGTTCCTATAAAATGTAAACTAGTATGATACGTCATGTTAAAAATTAGATATTTGAGAAACTAAAGTATGAAATAAGTGCATGAATGCAGATCTGTAATCCTCACAATATTCTCTATCTCTCCATGTCATCAATTTTTCATAAAGCAGCCTAAATTGAAGGGCGTCCTTGACACGGACGCCATTCACTGAACAGCGACTGTACAACAGCCGCTTATTCGAAACAGAAAATGGGCAAAACTGCCCCTCTGTGAAGGGCGCCCCCCCTAGGGTGCCTATTAAAAATTCATGGCAGCCCCTAGGGCGCCTTGTAACAGAAGATGGTAGCCCCTGAGGCGCCTTCTTCTGATAGATGGCAGCCCTATGGACGCCTTCTATTAACCTACAGTTAATCGATCAGTTAACTTAAGCCCTAGCTACTTAGCTTAACCAGCTCTTAATAACCTCTATCATTAGTTAAACCTAGATTAGTTTAATCTCTATTTAACCAATAAATCATCTAGATAAACCCCTATTGCCATTAGTTAAACCATTGGTTAAACCAGTTAATCGCGTAGTTAACCCTCAGCCATAATTAACTTGGACTCAGGGTTGATCGGGGCCTGACCCTTGGGCGCCTATCAGTAAATCATGACAGCCCCCAGGGCGCCATTTTCTAAGAGATGGCAGCCCCCAGGGTGCCATTTTCTAATAGATGGCAGCCCCATGGGCGCCTACTAAGCCTGACCCTGTAAACCTGTTAAAATGTGGCAGCTCCCTAGGCGCCAATTTCAAGAACATGGCAGCCCCATGGGTGCCAATTTCAAGAACATGGCAGCCCCCTGGGCGCCAATTTCAATAAGATGGCAGCCCCTTGGGCGCCAATTTCAAGAAGATGGCAGTGACCTAGGCGCCTATTAAACAGACCCTAAGTTTTGGTTTTTCCGAGACCTCAAACCCCTGAATGACGCGCCCTGGTTTCAGGATGCCATTCACTGATAAATGGCAGCCTGAGAGGCGCCATTTAACCCTTGACAGGGTTCTCTAAACCCTATATATAGTACCCAGGAAGGGCACCCCGTTGTGAGGGTGCCATTTCTGAACTTGTCAGGTAGCCTACAAGGTACCGATCTCACCCAGTTTTTCCGTGTATCAAACGTTGCTGGTTTTACTCCTAGTTCATCCCTATGTATCAATACGCCCTTGGATTCCATTCATAAATCCGCCTTATATATCCTACTGGTCAAACCTTGAAATTTCATATTGGCTATAAATGAGAGTGGATGTCGAAAAATATGACCAATGTTGTGCATATAGGGCCTGGTCTGGTCCTGGGAGGAGCACCCGAAGGTACTTGTGCCCATGGGAGTTTATTGAGCACAGTGTTTGGCATTGCACCGGAGTACTTGTTTGCTAGAGTTTAGGCATTCCACTCATTCACGTGATATTACTTGATTGATTGACTTGAGGCCCGCAGACGGGTAAAAGTATTTGCTTGAATGAAATTGATAAATAGCCTATTCCTGTTATACATGCTTGAAATTTCATTGCTTACTATTGCTTGCTTGACATGAGTTCCTTATTGTTATTTCAATTGTTACTTTCTAGTTATTACTTGCCTGATATCACTTGAAACTGCTACTTGAAAATGTGGAAATCTATATACTCTCACTTGTTATTTCTATACTGCTCTTGTCGAATTTATAATCCTTGTTATCTACCTCCTATATGCATATATTTACCTACATTAAATGAACTTGTAATTCACTTAAAGCCTATTAGAACTTGAGATGCAAATCCTACTGAGCGATTCGCTCATCTAGTGATTTTCTAACATTTCAGGTGATTTGGATGACAACCAACACTCAGAAGGGAATGAGACTGAGTGATGAGTGTTAGCATTGAGTTATCATATTGTCATGTTAATTGTGTTATTGTAATCCCACTTATGTCAGTTGTATCCAGTTATGTCAGATGTCAATTGTATTAGTTCACTATGTTAGTTGTATTAGTCCAATTGATTAGAACTGTATTAAGGGCTTAAAGCCTAGTAGTTGGACTCGGGAAACGTATGAAATTTGCCATTTGGATAGTTATTGCGCACTCTATTAATTGTCAAAGGAAGAATTCCATCAAATAGCTAGCTCATTTTGGTTCTATATAAAGGACTGTCGCGCCACGGGTAATCTTCCACGCTCGGGACGTGACATTACTGGTGTCCCACTCTCCAGCGCGACTGCACGGCATACGTATAGAAGTGCGACTGATGTCAGCGCTTCGACCATTTGATCCACCAACCTACAGTGGAGCTCGTCACCCTTGCCGAGTCATACCCCTTCGCTCGGTGGGGGATCCTCTGTCACGCCCCGAACCGATAGCAGCGGAACGTGTCGTTTGCTCGGAACGTGGCAGTTAAACAGTCGTGAATGATCAAGAGCAATCGCATAAGACAAAAATAATTTTGAACAACAATTGAAATTTTATTTCCAATATAAATCTCTTACAAGAATTTGTTTTCCAACTTAAAGACTCCATCACAATGGAAAGGAAGAAAACGACATACTAACAGACTTAGACAAGATAACTGAATGAGAGACGACAAGCTAACTTAGCTAGACAATACTATCTAGACTCAAGAAAGATAAAAGACTCGGGTTCACTAGTTTCCGAAGCTCGCTTGCACACTTGTCCCGCCCGTGTGAGTCTCGGTCTCACTAGCCACCTGCTTACCTGAAAAATATTGGAATAAAACTGAGTGAGCGAACACTCAGTAGGAAATTATATCTCAAGAACTAGCAATGGGTTTAAGTAATTACAATTTTTCACATGTAAATGCAATATGGCTATGCATGTAGAAAGAACTGAGCAAGTAAAACTAATCAATAGAATAACACGTCGTATAAAATATCCAAGTGAGTCTTAAACAACAGATATTCATGAGAGACTTTATAGATTATTGGCTATTTCACGCAAGTACTTTGCCCGCATCGGGCCACGCTAGTAAAGTCACGCAAGTCGAGTCACGCACGCAAGAAAGAGAGAGTGTGGAATGCCAAAGATCAAGAGAAAGAGTACTTCGGTGCAATGCAAGATACCGTGATCATTACAACTCCCATGGGCACTAGTACTTTTGGGTGCCCCACCCAGGACCAGATCGGGCCCTTATATGCACAGCATTAAAGATAGATCTAGACATCCACGATAGTTTATAGCCAATAAGGAGTTTCGAGAACAAGCTTTAATAGGATGATAAGATAAGATTTTTTATAGAATTCAAGGGCAAGGCCCTTGAGTAAGGACATACTGGCGATAAAATCCACGAAAGCACATAAATCATGACATGTCGATAAACTGGGTGGAATTGGTTCCCTAACTTGGGTACCATGACAATTAAGTATGGACATTCTTTATATAGAATTGAGGTCCACAAGAACATCATAACAATGCTGATATAGAATTGGGGTTTACAAGAACATTATAACAATGTCATGCTTTACCCCGTTCATTAAGATAATTCTCATATCATACACATGGCATGACATGAGGGTCGGTATACCATGTTTCTATAGAGTGACATGGCAAAATAGTGTGAAAGGTTTTTATGGTACAACCCGCTCAGTCGGCCTTGAGGGAATCCAAGGTTCGAGGAGTCTTACGGAGGTCTCTATGACTAACTCGCTAGTCCAAAGGAACGGAATGTCCAATGGAGAGCTTGTATGTCACCGAGAGTTAGTGGGTAAACGATAAAACATCACGAAACATGGGACTATATTCACGGAGTGGAAATATAGTGCCGATATTATACTTACATATATATATATATATATATATATATATATATCAAACCCTCGGTTAACAGGAACAGGGAAAACAGTAATACAGGAAAAATAGCGACTTAGGTAAAGTCATTACTTATCAAATTAACGCCTTCTACAGGGGCGTTTATTTATGATTTGATGACTTATACAGCGGTCGTCCATTATATATTTCTATTTTGTAGAAAATCAATATTCTGGAATTTTAACAAAAACGCGCCCTAGACAAGGGCGTTACTTTTCAATTAGTGCCCTGGTCTGGGGCGTCAGTTCAATAAGAGACGACCTTGTGCAGGTCGTTAATTCTACAATTTTCCAAATTTCAGATAATAAAATTTCAGGAAAAAGGGTACATGATCATGACAGGAAAAATAGCAGGATTTTTCAGGTATACTCATGCAATATATTAGATTCATGGTTACATAGATATTAAATTTTAAACGTGGGTATTTATTAATTACATGCAATTGACGACTTCTGGGCAGGGCGTCAAAACAATTATTAGCGCCCTAGTGTGGGTTGCTTCTTTAAATTAGCGCCCTTGTCAAGGGCGTTTCTTTAAAATTTCATAGAAAACATTCGAAACCACAATAAAACTATATGCATAGATGAATATATGTTATTAATATGATTTCATAAGTTACTTTGGGCTACAATCCTTGAGAAAACCTACCTTGATGACGATCGAGATGAAGGTCCTGTAGAGAATATGATACTCTGTTTGAAACAGAGTTTCTTGATCGCCGGAAGAAGAAAACCAGATGAAGAACTTCTCATCCTTCAACTATATGAGAGTTTCTTCACGTTGCGGGCATCCTGCAGAGGAAGAAGGAAAGACGAACGCTCATTATCTTCCTTAAACCGTGACTGAAGGAAAAGAAGAACACTACCTGTTCTTCGTGCACGGCAGCAACAGACGAACGCCAAAATAGCGATCAGGGCTTGATTAGGGAGTATTTATAGAGTTTTTAGGATCGTAATGGAGTTAGGGTTGTATTGGAAGATGTATTTCCCTAATAGAGTCTTACCATAACCCATCTTCTACGTAGTTATCCAGAACTTGCTCTGGATAGACTCCTGGGTCGAACGAAATTCGAACTGAATTCATGCCTTAGGCTAGGTCGTGTGTTTTAATTGACGACGTTGTCCTAGTCGTTTCTTATTAAAAACACGCCCAAGGTGAGGGCGTTTCCTTTCCTTTATTTCCCGTCGTTTGAAATTTGACGCCCTAGGGTGTAGGCATCCTTTTTAAATTAACGCCTTAGACAGAGGCGTTTCCTTTTGAATTAGCGCCTTGATAAAAGGCGTTATTTTCCTTTTGATTAATGCTTTACTCATTTAGGCTCTTTGTCATCTATTTACTTATCTTTTTAATTTGATTTATTTAAAAATCTTATTTGTATCAGGGTTGCTACATTGCATTAAATGCCTTACTTAAAAATAACTTGTTATTTACTAACCCTCATATACCCATTAATAATTTGTATGTATATAGGGATTTTACTCCTCATAATTTGTTTAACTTTTATTAGTCCTTGTCCTAGGTATCAGAGGCAGGTTCGATCTGAGCAACCCTAAAGGAATATTACTTGACCATTTATTTATTTGAATAAATTTTATTTATTAAACATTATATACTTATAAGGGTATGTATTTATCATTATGTATATTTTTATTCTTATTCCAAAATTACCGGGCGTTACAATCGACATCTTGGGGCCATTTCCTACGGCGCAGGCTCAGAAGAAGTTCGGCATCATCACCATCGACTACTTCACCAAGTGGATCGAGGCCGAGGCCACCACCAAGATCACCGAATCAGTCGTATGGAGTTTCGTTTGGAAGTCGATCATTTGTCATTATGGTGTCCCCCGAGTGATCGTGAGCGATAATGGTCGGCAGTTTGATTCTCGTTACTTCAGAGACAGATGTGCCGACCTAAACATTCGCAATCATTTCACTTCGGTAGCCCACCCTTAGGCTAACGGATTGGTCAAAAAACCCAACAAAACTATTTTAAAAGGCATCAAAACCAGGCTCGGCTAGGCCAAGGGAAGCTGGCTCGAGGAATTACCGAGCGTAATATGGTCGCACCGAACTACTCCGAGAACGCCTACCGGCGAAATACCCTTCCAGCTGGTGTATGGCACGGAAGCCGTGATTCCATTGGAGGTCGGCAATCCCTCTCTCTAAGTCAATCACTTCAAACCTGAGGTGAACGAGCAGAAATTGATGGAAAACCTCAACCTAGTGGACGAGATCCGAGAGATTGCAAGTATCTGAGCAATTGAATATCAACGGCGCGTCACTCGATACTACAACTCCAGAGTCCAAAACAGATAGTTCCAGCTAGGGGACTTGATCTTGAGAAAGGCTGAAGCCTCTCGACCACTGGAAGCGGCGGGGAAGCTAGCCCCGAACTAGGAAGGTCCCTACCGAGTGGTCGAGACGCTCGGGAAAGGAGCATATCGATTGTCTTCCATGGAAGGAACACCTATCCCTCGGACGTGGAATGCGACAAGGTTGCGAAAGTTCTATTTTTGAGCTTTTTCAACAGCATGTAAGCAACAAATGGCAAAGCTTTTCCTTCCATTAATGATTCTCATACAAATACAGCCGATGCATTACATGCCAAAAAATAAAAATTACACCCACTGGTACTATGACGCGAGCAGATCGCTCGGCCAACTCGGTAAGCACTCCTGCGTCCAGCCACTGACTCTGCCTAGTGCAGAAATTGGCTCGGATAAAGGATAGTCGGCCCCGTTGGTTTGAGAAGCTCGGAGGAAAGGTGCTAGAGGGATTGGAAGAACAACAAAAAAAAATGGGAAAGAAAGAGTTTATATATCAAGCGTCGGGCCCATCTCTAAGCTCGGTAGACAAGCCCCCTCAGCATCATACGATCTGCCCTAGTATTTTCTGCGATGCCCGACCCAGGCACTGACCCCACCTATGTTGGGATCGTTTGTTCTACCAGGGGTATTTTATTATGTTTGTTTGGTTTATTTACGCGTTGATCAACCAATTAACTAACCGGTAATAAACTGACTGATTGACTACGCAGGCGTGCGAGTCACGTATGTGACGAGTTTATTGTGTGCTCATTTTTACCCATGTCGGGCGAGAGTGAGATTTGGTCGGGACCAGCAGTCCGCCATACCATAAAGACTATGGCATTAATTACATCCCCCACGAGGAAGGAAAACCTTTGATTAATTACCGAGATAATGGGCCGTCGAGGCTAAAATAAAGGATGCAAATGATGCAGATGATCATGCAAGATATTATAGTCTATCATGCACAGTTTATTAGGATGAAACCCTCAATACTTGGCGGAGGACTTAGGCCCAGAGACCATCATCCCGCATGACGAGAGCATCCCATCGGGCATTGCCCGGCTTTCCACTAATGTCATTTGATATACTGAGGGCTCGCACATTCAAGCACACCTTGATGCAATGCGAATGCTTAAACTCAATCATGATAATGAGGCTATGAAGCCAACTAATTCCAGTTTAGACAAACCAACTTATTTGGCTTATTGATTATAGGGTTCATTTAATTCTGTTATTAGCGTCGGGGCTCACCTAGGAGGTGAGGAGGGTATCGAAACGGCACGACACGATTCGGAGCAAAATCGGCACGGTATGCATGGGTGTGGAGCTTAAAACGGCACGCGAAGCGTAGGTAAAAGCCTAAAATGGCACCGTTAAAATGTAGGTATAAAGAATAGTTAAAAACGGCGCGACGTTTATTTGGATGTTAAAACGGCGCGGTGGTTTGTTGAGCTTAAAACGGCATGCTGGTAGAGAGGGAGCTGAATACGGCGCACCCTAGGCTGAAGAAGTTTAGAGAACTTATGAGTCTAACTTTAAAACGGCGCGAGGGGGGGCGCGCCGGAAATTGGCGCGCCGGATTCGAGCTACGCCGAATTTGAGGGATTTTAGTGCCATTCAAGTCAGATTGAAACTTGTGCATGTTTATTGAAATCTTGTTGATATTTTTTTTGAAGATTGGAAGATTTATTTGGCCCCAGAAGCACTGTAATCGAGGCAGCCATGTGTGGAAGCCGAGGAATCCACTCAAGGAGAAGAAAACGAACTAAACTATAGACTATCAAGCGACTAAAAATTAAGACGGATTATGAAACGTGCCAATATGAGGAAAGAGCATACGTAGGATGCTAAAGGGATGTGATCACCAGAGGGGTTAGCTCAAAGAAACGAAATGATCGCGTGTACCTTGTATTGAGCGCGGAGATTGTGAATCCTCGAGAGCGGGAAATGGCAGGTTGCTTCTTCCTCCCCCTTCGGCCGGCCGACGGAGAGGGCTTTCCTCAGGTACCCTTGCAAAACAACGACAAACAAGTAACGGGTGGATCAGAAAGACGAAGGTGCAATATTCAAATTCTAACGACGCAAGTAACGAAATGATGGCAAGACACACACCTGGTTGGTGTTGTCTTTTAAACCCCTCTCGGACACGAGTAGGAGGAAAATGCTTATGATGAATGGCAATTATTCCGACGTAGAAACGGGAAGAGACTCCCTCATAAAAAAAGGGGGGGTAGAGGATATGATATGATGAATGCAATATAACTAGGAAAGAAGAGGAGAGAATGGCTTATTGGATGGTCGATGGCGAGATCCGACAGAGCTTCGGCAGCGTTGGGACGACGAGGTAGCACGGCGGGCGAAGGCGGCCTCTCTCCTGCGAGCACGGGCACCCGAGGATCCGGCAGGACCTCCCCTACAAAACACCCACGGGTTAGGAATAGAATCCGGCAGCCTCTCGGCGCCCTTTTTTTGACCTCTTGAACTGAGGGGGGGAGGCCTCTATTTATAGAGGTCGGGAGGATGGGGGCGTCCAGAGGCCTGGACGCCTCCATCACTTGGATTTTCTTCAAACGACAAACTGAGCGACGGTCAGTCGATGGTCGGGGGTCGCCCGTGAGCTGGTTGATGGAGGCGTCCAGGGGACTAGACGCCTCCATAACTTGGATTTTCTTCAAACGACAGACTGAGCAACGGTCAGTCGATGGTCGGGGGTCACCCGTGAGCTGGTTGATGGAGGCGTCCAAGGGCCTGGACGCCTCCATAACTTGGATTTTATTCAAACGACAGGCTGAGGAACAGTCTGTTGATGGCCTGGGGTCGCCCGTGAGTAGGTTGATGGAGGCGTCCAGGGGCCTGGACGCCTCCATAACTTGGATTTTCTTCAAACGACAGGCTGAGCAACGGTCAGTCGTTGGCCGGGGGTCGCCCGTGAGCTGGTTGATGGAGGCGTCCAGGGGCCTGGACGCCTCCATGAAATTATATATATTTTTTGTTCAATCTTATATATATTTTTTGTCATTATTTTGTATTGATGGAGGCGTCCAGGGGACTGGATGCCTTCATGATGACCCCCGGATTCCCCCAAAAAGGGCGTCGGCAGTCGTCCGTTAGGCATTTTCCTGGTCCCGGCAACTTCTGATGCATGCGATTGATGTTGATGCCGTTCGAATGCCGCATGATTTCAACAACGAGGTGGTTTCCGGATGCGAAGGAGCATTACGCTACTCGCCCAGAAGATGAGAGAAGACTCAAAGATAGGAAACACTCAAGTGTTTCAAAATGCGAAAGCCGCAGCGGGGCGTCGCGTGGTAATATGAGATTTTCTCAGGAGACGTCAGGAATAGCGTGTCTACAGCTGCCCCGCCTTGGCGTCTGCTTTGCAAGGGAGTGACACGTAATGGAATGGTATCGAAGTGGAGTGAAATGGAGTGGGAATGGACTGATAAGTTGATGCCAAGGTGTGATGAGACATGCTTTTGACATGACTGTTTGGAATCTTTCCTATAGTTTCAATGAGGCGACCTTGAAGAAGGTCTTTCAAATTTGACGATTGTTTGGACGGAAATCAAATAAGGGAGGGTGAGATGTGCGCTCAGGCACGAAAATAAAGGAGACCAACTTCTCGGTGTGGAAGTACCTGGGTCATAAACCTGCAGGTTTCACTTTTGGGGAGCGGTTACCAGCCAATGTGGAAGTGCTGCGGCCAAGGTGGGTCAAACAAGGTAAAAAGTAAAGGAATATCTGAGGGTCTGTCCAAACAAGGGTCTCGTTTGGAAGGGCAGCGTAGGGTCGTTTCAAGGAAACTCAGTATTTCATTCAGAATGGAATATCTCATATTTGTAAGAATTGAAGCACAACGGCTTTCGCAATCGAATCACTTGAATGATCTTCCGCAGTAGACTCAAAGTCCTATATGAATGCATGCTGGGTTTAAAGAAAAATTTAAAACAAACTAGAAGAGAAAATAGCCAAGGATAATATTGTCAACTCGTTAAGAATGGGTCAGGATACCGATCCAGTGAGCTGATACTGAGCTGGGGCCCGTTTATTCACGCACCGACTCACTGAATGGAACCATCATTCCCACGGTATCACCAGTTAACGGCCTATCCGTACAACCCAAATTCTTCTGGAATCATCACTATTTTTGTTGAAGGGGAACTCAAATCCCAGATTCGTTCGGGTCGCAAGGTCCTTGACGTGTTCTAATAGCGTAAATATCATATAGTATGATGCATGACACAGGGGACCGAACACTGAAGGATGGTATACAAGATAGGGCGAAAAACGTCCATTGGTAAAACCTACACAGACCATCATAGATTAAATACATCAGAAAGTAGCAGAAATATAACAGAATCGTGCCACAGTACAAGGATAAAACACTGACGACTTCACCACTCATGTGACACGTCCCGTCCCGTAGCACCTCTCCTTTCCTATAAGTACCTCCCTTAGGCTAGTTTATTCAAACGTACCAAGGGGAGTTTTGAAAGTTCAGGAGGAGGAGAAGAGGAGGGTCTGGGGATTTCAGGATGGAAGGAGAGTCTTCCTGCGTTATGAAGAGGGGCAGGCCTAGCAGTGAGATCAGGAGACTTTCCGGCCTCGAGGGTCATCTGAGTGGGACGATCCCGTAGTATATGGTAAGTTGATTTATTTCAAATTTATTGCATGAACTCTCTTCTCACTTTCCTTCCTTTCTCTTCTTCTTTCTAGCCGTATCCACTCTTTCCGGGCCCGAGGAAGTTTTCCAAACTGCCATGGCTTTCAGAGCTAACTTCCAACATCTCCATTGGCATGAGGACTATACTCTCGAAGTAGCATCTTCAGGGGCTCCTTATTCACGCCAAACACTACGAGAGAATCCGCATGGACTGGGCGGCTATGGGCGCATTAGTGGAGATCTGGCATCCCCAAACCCACACTTTCATCTTCCCGACGTTCGAGGCGACCATTCTCCTCGAGGAGGTGGAGCTTCTGCTTGGACTGAAGAAATTCAAGAGTGACGGGAAGACGAAGCCTATGCGGATGTTGACAAGGGCGACTTCTGAGAGCGTCCTTGGAAGCTTCATGTCGTCCGACGCAGTCAGAAAGGTCCGCACTCAAAAGGGAATTGACTTGCAAAGGCTCGCGGTATGGGTTATGGATGCCTTGAAAGGGTCACCAGATGATGAACATTTGGAAGGAATTATGAAAGGGTTCACCATCTGTCTGGCGGGTGCTCTCTTGTTCCCTCATACCGACAACATAGTGGAAGAAACCCAACTGAGTGCTATCTACGGGATCTGGAGTGGAAAGAGGGTAGGACCCGCCGTCCTTGCCTACCTTTACAGCGGTCTTACCGCCTCGAGCATGGGTAGGCCTCCTTTTGGTTGCGCACTTGTTCTGAGTTGCTAGGTCGATTCACACTTCAAATTTGACCACCGTGAGGGGATGCCGACTGTTTCAAAGCTTTTCCAACAAAGCCCCCTTTATCACATAGCCGATGTGTTAGGCTTCGGTGGCACTGTGGCGAACCGTGTTCCGTGGCTGAAGAAACCGGAAGACTGGCGGTCTCACTTCCGAACCATGACACAAAGCTTCTTCACTTGCGCACTGGCATGTCTACTCTCACTTGAACTCCTCATGAGGTCTTCTCCTGAAGCTGAACTCCAACTGATTGGCGCGACGGAGTTTGTCCTTTATAACGCGCATCGGTGCTGCCTCCAGATCGGCATTCCACGCCACTCGTTCCCACTGTTGATAGGCATTGTCCCTTTGAAGAAGAGGGAGTTGGGCACGGAAGCAGACGCGAAGCAAGCGAAGGCCGTTAAAGCACCCTGGAAGACAAGTGTTGCAGGAAAGGCCTTAGCGCACGTGGGGAAAGAATGTGAGCTGTGGAGAGCTTATGTAACCGAACTGGGGAAGTTAAGGCCTAGAGTGCCTAAGCCCCTGATGTAGCTCGCCTTGCTTTCTGATGGAATAAAATCTGAAATTTGACGTTTTGGACCACTGTTCCCCTAATTATTATTTTTATGATTTTTTTTATTTTCCTTTTTCCTGCTTTTGTGTTTTCTCTCTTTTTTTTGTGTTCTTCATAATATGACCATATATAAATATATTTATATATTTTATTATTTTTTTTTTAATGGGGGCGTCCAGGGGCCTGGACGCCTCCAACTTTTCTTTTTCAATTTTTTATGTTTTTAGATTTGGGGGCGTCCAGGAGCCTGGACGCCCCTATATTTTCTTTTTTTATTTTTTTATTTTTTTGAGATTTAGGGGCGTCCAGGCTCTTGGACGCCCCTATATTTTCTTTTTTAAGTTTTTTGGTTTTTTTGATGTGGGGGCGTCCAGGCTCTTGGACGCCCCAAAGATGGGTGATTTCTCTATATAAAGGGGGCCTCACCCCCTTTCCACTTCTACTGTTCATTCTGACGACTCATTCACTCTAGACGACCCATTCTCAATTCCCAAAGGAGCAAGAAGGCCCGAGCCAGGGTGGAGAGAGGCGTAAACGACGGGCTCGTCGTCCGAGGAGGTCGAGGGATCATGCCGAGGAGGCTGCCGTGGGAGAGGAGATCGCAGCGGAAGAGGAGGCGCCTCATTTGGCCGTGGAGGGTCCTACGGGTGCTGGCGACGCGGGAGAGGATGAGCGCGACCCGGTAAGCCCCTCAGAACTATAATTTGTTGGTTTAATAGGCTAAACAGGCGGGCGAGAGATGGTGTGGAGAAGGCCGGTGAGTGGGGAAGGAGGCGTCCAGAGGCCAGGACGCCTCCAACTTTTCTTTTTTATTTTATTTTATTTTTATTATTTTTTGAGTTATTACGTAAATAATAAAATAAAATTAAAAATAAGGAGGCGTCTAGTGAGTTGGACGCCTTCATGATAATATATATTATTTTTTATTTTATTTTTTATTTGTTTTTGTTTGTTAAAATAAAATAAAGGAAGTAAAATGAAAGCGTCCATGGGGGTGGACGCCTTTAAATATATGTATATATTTTTAAAATAAATAAAAAATAAATAAATATTATATACAGTGTTGTTGTTTATTATTATCCATGATGCTGATGTGTTTCTTTTTTTATTTGTTTTTTGTGGTGTGCAGGGCGTGATGAAGAGCCGGATCAGCTGGTCCCTGGTGGTGGCAGTGTACCGTGGGCTGCCGGACTTTCAGAGGGCCCGGGTGGACGCCATGGGTTTTGGAGCTTTCCTGCGGATCGAGCCCTTCCGACTCGACCTTCCTCTCATCCAGGCGTTGAGGGAGCGGTGGCACCCACCGAGCCGGGCGTTTCTGATGCCCTAGGGGCACATGGTGCCGACACTGGAGGACGTGGCTCGGATTACCGGGCTACGAGTTGACGGAGAGGCAGTCAGCAGGGTCACTTACCCCGATTACCGAGAGAGTGCCTTGGACCTGCTGTGGCTAGAGACAAGCGCGACTGACAGGGACAGCAGGGTAGTCGGCCGAGTGGAGATTATGGCGGCGCTCGGATTTGGTGATCCACGCCAGCGGGTCAGCGAGACTGGAGTGGAGTTTCTGGCACGACTAGAGGGAGACGCTCGTGCAGCTTTCACCCAGGACCCGAGCGAGCGAGAGCTGGTGGATCTAGACCTCCGGAGGTTCCTTTTCTTCTTCCTGGGTCGCCTTCTATTGGGGACGAAGGGGGACGGCATCCACTGCCGCTTCCTCGGGATCCTGGCGGATCTGGACAGAGTGGGGAACTATGCGTGGGGAGCGGCTCTGCTTGCCCATTTGATCGCCAATCTCTTCCAGACTTCAGAGAGGGAGACGACAGTCAGCGGCTTCGCACCTTTTCTCCAGGTAAACACTTTATTTATGTATTTTACCGTAGTTAAATATGCAATTATTCGTGCTAATGATGGATGCAGGTGTGGAGATACTACTACTTCCCGATGGGAAGAGCCAGACAGGGGAACAGGAGAGCCGTGCCTCTAGCGCGACAGTGGAGGCCGGTCATGGTCGCGGCACCCCACGCCTACCAACTGGCGTCGCTTCGTCGGGAGTTGAGCGAGTACCCCGAGGCTATGGTATGATGCGTATGATTTTTGGTGTTTTTATGCATGTGACTTAATGGCAACTCACATGACGTATGTATGGTGATGCAGGTGGTGTGGAGGCCCTACCTGGGCATGGCCGACGCTGGCCAGCCTTGGGTCATAGCGGGTCATCCTCGTTTCGGGTAGGACGTGTGGGTCCATTGCCTGAACGAGATCGAGCCGCTTCGGCTCAGGCTGGTTATGAGAACGTTGGGGTTAGCCCAGGAGTGGGTCGACGTAGATGAGCCGGTCCACATCAGGCGGAAGACCAAGGGGAAGGCAAAGATCGTTGACTGGCGTACGCGCTTTCCCGCACAGTACCAGGACTGGCAGCAGGGCGGGGTCCCAGTGGTGTCCCATGTACCGGACATCACTTACTACCTGAGACGGTATCGAGCCACGTACGGGGAGCATCTCTTTCTTGGTGGTGTGGTAGGGGTAAGCGAAAAAAGTTTTTCCTTTTTTACATGTATGCATATGTGACACTAACTTATATGCAATGCAGGATGCTCGTGACAACATGATTGCCGACCTGCGGGCCCAGCTGGCAGACGCCAGGCGGCAGTTGGTGGCCATTCGACAGGAGTTGGAGACCCTGGTGAGTCTATGAAATGCATTTTTTTTGTGACCTGGATTTTTGATACTTAACCTCTGATTGTCGTTTGCCCTGTGTTTCAGCGGGCCCACCAGGCAGCGTCAGCCGGGATGGCTGGTGGAGCGGGTCCCAGTTCGTGGGGCCCTTCCCCGGAGATCTCTGCCCTTCAGGAGCAGCTGGCGTATGCGGTGGCTCGGGCTGAGGAGGCAGAGCGCGACCGTGAGGCTCGAGTGAGTGTCTGCTTGACCCCGACTCTCTTCTAGCTGGTTTTCTTCCTTCACTGCTCTCTTACGGTGCATGCGTGCTTTGACAGGTGGCCGAGATTCGGGAGGCCCTGGCCCATGCTGTTCGTGCCGAGTAGGAGCGCGACGCCCGGGCGGCAGAGCGTGACGCCCGGATTGCGGAGCTAGAGGAGGAGCGGCGACGGGAGGCTGAGGAGCTCCCTCGCAACGTGCGGGATCTGCAGATCACCCTCGAGCTATCGAGGAGAGAGGCGATGAGAGAGAGAGAGGAGAGGGAGAGGGATAGGGAGAGCATAGAGAGAGAGAGGGAGAGGGATAAGGAGATTATAGAGAGAGAGAGGCAGAGGGAGATCATAGAGAGAGAGAGGGAGTACAGGAGGGCAGAGCGATATCGAGATTGGGACGAGAGGAGGGCTCTGGAGGCCCAGGTGATGGAGCTCCGACTGAGCCTTGGCACGGCGGAGGGGAGACTTCGGGAGAGTGAGGAGCGGTATCAGAGGGCGAAGGAGCGCGGCGCGCGGCTTCGTCAGTCCGGTTCGTTCTCCGTGGGCAGCTTTCTAGTTTCGTCGGTCGAGGAGCGTCGCCGCGCCGAGGAGCGTCGCCGCGCCTTGGAGGCTGGCATGGTGCCACCTGGGGAGACGGGCACGGCTTCTCAGGGTTCACAGAGGCCCCCTAGGGATCCCTGTCAAAGGAGGGAGGAGAGAGATGGCCAGGAAGGTGGTAGCGAGAGTTAGAGAGTTGCTTGTACACCTCACCTTCCTTACTTTATGATGTATAACTGACTATTTGCTTATGTACAATGAAACGGTTCCTTTTGTCGTATGCACTTTCCCTTTTCCACGCTTCTTCTCTTGCACCGAGTTGTTTCGAGGCACGCTTCACGAGACCTTGCCCTGAAAAGCAGGGAACTACGCCTTGCACGGATAGATCATCCTTCTCTCTTTTTTTTTTGGCACGTCCTGGCGCGAGGACGCATCTTATCCTTCGAATTCAAATTTAAAGCGCCAGGCAGCCTTTATTTCTTCGCCCCTTACCCGCAAAAGAGCCCGCCTCCTGTCGAGATTTGCTCACCCCTTTTCGTCTTCTTCCTCTCTCGATCGATGGAGTTCGGTGGGCCAGATCGCGGCGAGGGGAGAAAGGGGTGAGGGACTCCTCGCCTGAGGAGGGATGCGCCCGAGCATGGAGAGGCGTCGATGGAAGTGGAAGGGTCTTTTAGAGCACTCGTGGGACCCGAGGGGCCCGATGGCGTGGAAGGAGGCGAACGCGGCTGGGTGAGTGCTTCGGTTCCCACCTCTATGACTTGTTTTGAGTTTGGAACGAGTGGTGTGGGAGTGGAAGGGGTTTGGCGAGGGCGGCACTCACATGATGGGCGCGTCCTCGATAGGGGACGCATTCTCGTTAACTGACGGGGGACCTCCTTCTTTGATGCAGGGTACGGTGAGAATCTCGGGCTTGGCTGACGAATGGGCGAGCGCGGATGAGCCGAGCCATGTCAGGAAGGAGAGTCGCGGCAAGGCGAAGCTCGAGGACCGGCGCGTACATTCCCCTGGACAACAAGGGAGCGCACCGGTGCAGGGCAATGGCGGCCTCCTGCAGCACCGGAGGGGGGACCGAGCGGGGGCTCCTCAGCTTGGGAGACGGACGGAGGTGACAATAGGGCCTCAAAAAATATATATATATATATATATATATATTTGCCATGAAATTCCAGAATTTAACCAACGGCTGTTGTCTATCTATTTTTTATGTACTCAGGATGAAACGATGGTAGGGATGGCTGGCGGATCGTCCTCCAATCCTCAGGCTCTTTTTTTGGAGATCGCCTCCCTTCAGGAGCAACTTGCTAGTGCGGTGGCCCGCGCGGTTCATGCTGAAGAGGAGCGTGATGCCTGGGCCGCAGCTGTGGCAGAGTTGCAGTGTCGAGGTGAGGGGAGGCCCTCTCCAGACATTCTGGAGTTAAGGGTCCTTCTCCAGGTGACGAGGAGGGAGGCAGAGAGAGAGAGAGAGGAGAGAAGGGCCGAGCGATAGCGAGACCAGGCCGAGAAGAAGGCCTTGAAGGCCCAAGTGAGGGAGCTCCAGCTAGGCCTTCAGGTTATGGCGCAGAGGTTAGGGGCGATGGAGACGCGCTACGAGAGAGCGCGAGAGTTAGGGGCGCTACTTCGCCGGTCCGGACACTTTTCTACTGGCAGCTTCCCCACCACACCAGAGGAGGAGCAGCGAGCCCCTGCTGTGGAGCAAGTGCCACGAGGCGAGGTGAGCGCTGCACGGGGGTCCAGGAGGCTTCCGAGGGATCCTCACCTCGAGGGAGAGGAGAGGGACGCCTAGAGGGATGAGCATGAAGATGATGTCGAGAGTTGGCGAGTCAGTGGACCCGCCTCCTCTCTATGATTGTAATGTTTGTGACAGCTTATGTAGTGATTTGATTTTCTGTTGTTTGTTTTTTTTCTTGCGCGTCCCTTCTTCCCTATGCTTCTTTGTACTGTTCTCATGTGATGTGTCTGCCGACATCCTGCCCTAGACGGAGGATGGCATCTTGCTGCGACTATTCTTTCACTGGAATCTGTCGTCAAGGTCAATGATGACAGCTTAGGCCTCTTCTCCTAGATGATTTTTCAAACTTTGCGGATGGCCTCCATGTTATGACAGGGCGCCATAGGGAGCAGGTCATCATATTACACCGTCCGATCCATCACCTTGTGCGAGTGGTGAAGTGACTCATGGGACCGCAGGGGAGGCGCCCTATTGTGAGGGCTATCGTTGGAGGCAATCTTGGCCCACACTTCTCCCATTTCTATATATACCTTCCTCTTTTGTTCTTCCAGGGGCATCGAGGGCTAACTTGAAGGGTACTAGGAGGAACTCAGAATTCTGGATGGAGGGCAAATCTTCCCACTCCTTGAAGAGAAGCAGATCCAGCGGTAGCAGTTCCTCTCGGACCTCGAAGGGCAGTTCAGCGAGAGGACCCAGTCGCAACTCGTAAGCTGAGCTTTCCCCCCCTTTTCTCATTCTTTCTTCCTTCCTCTTGACAACACCCTTCTCCATTTCTTATGCACGCACAGAGTGTGATGAAATCACACATTTCATGGGAGTTAGCAGTGGCCGCATACAGGGGTCTCCCAGATTTTCAGAAGGCCAGGCTAGACGTGATGGGATTTGGTGCCTTTCTTCGGATCGAGCCGATCCAGCTCGACCTGGCCCTTATCCAAGCCTTGTGCGAAAGATGGGACCCAGTAAGTCGGGCATTCCTGATGCCATGGGGGCACATGGTGCCCAGTCTAGAAGATGTGGTCCGAATCACGAGCCTCAAAGTGGATGATGAGGCAGTGACCGGCGTCACCTATGCGGATTGTCGAGAAGGTGCCCAGAAGCTACTGGGGTTGGACTTAGACAGTCGGAAGCACAGATCAGCAGCTAGGGCGTCTATCATGGGGGCATTAGGGATCACTGATACTCGTCGACGGGACGACGAGTCCTCGGAAGAATTTATGGAGGGGATGGGAAGGGGATGTCGTGCTGTGTTTTGCGCAAATTTTGATAATTGGGAGAGATCTAATATGGATTTGAGGAGATTTCTTTTCTTTTTCCTGGGAAGATTGCTACTGAGCTCGAAAGGAGACGGCATCCATTGTCGTTTCCTAGGGCTGCTATCTGACCTCGAAAGAGTAGGACAGTACGCCTGGGGAGTTGCCATGCTAGCGCACTTGTTTACGGGCCTGTCCCAAGAGGCAGATCGTGAGATGACTGTGAGTGGGTTCACACCACTTATCCAGGTATTTTTTTTATTTATTTTTATTATATATTTTTATGTTTATTTGTAATAGTCCACTTGAGGCATTGACGGCATATGATGATGTAGCTGTGGAGCTATTATTACCTCCCGATGGAGAGAGCTCGGCATTGGCGACCCGCGATGGTGCCGTTAGCCAGGCGGTGGAAATCGATCATGGGTGCAGCGCCTGTAACCTACCAGCTGATGGTGCTAAGGCGCGAGCTACAGGAATTCCCTGCAGCGATGGTGGGATATATATATATATATTCTAACCAGCTAAACGGGTATGTACAACCTCACCTAGGTAAACTGGAGACCCTACTCAGGCATGGTCGATGCCGATCAACCATGGGTTTTAACAAGTCATGCCCGGTTCGGACAGGAATTATGGATACACTGCCTACATGAAATCGAGCCGCTTCGGCTACGATTGGTTATGAGGACCCTAGGGCTGGCCCAGGAATGGGTGGATACGACTGCGTCACCTCGAGTTGGAAGAAAGACACGGGGACCGGCCACTTGCGTTGATTGGCGTGTGCGGTTCCCCGAACAGTATGAAGACTGGCAACGAGGTGGCACAATCGTGGAATCACATGCGCAGGATAGTGAAGACTATCTGCGTCTGTATAAGACAATGTACGCAGAGCGGCTCCAACCCCGGGGACTTGTGGAGGTGGGTCTCCTTTTTCCTCTTTTCTCCTTTCTGTGGATGCTGACTCCTATGGTTGCAGGATGTCCGTGATACCATGATAGCGGACTTGCGATCACGCCTAGCAGAAACGGAGCAATAATTGGGCGACACCCGTGGAGCCTTGAGCGCTTCGGTAGGTGTATGTACAATGCGCACTCCTAATTAAAACTCTAGATTGATGGCGTTCAGCCGCTAATTTTCATCCCATATGGTTATAGCGCGCTCAGATCGACGCGGCTTCGTCAGCGATGGGAGGAGGTGGCGTCTCTTCCAGCTTATGGATCCCCGCCTCAGAACTTGATTTGCTTCACGAGCAACTTGCTCGGACTACGCAGTGTGCCGCGGAGGCAGAAGGAATGCTCTCTATACATGTAAGAGTTTCAGTGTTGAGTTCTCCTTATTTATACCTTGCCACATATCTGAGATAGTACATCTAGCAGGAAAAGGAGATGCAGGAGTCACTTGCCCATGCTGCACAGAGAGAGGCTAGAATAGCATAGCTGGAGGAGGAATTGTGGCGTCGTCCCGATGACGATTCTTCCAGGGATGCCATGGAGCTGAGAATCACCCTTCAATTGGAGAGGGAAGACCGTGAGAGAGAACGAGCAGAGAAAGAGAGGGACAGAGAAAGAGAGAGAGCCGACAGATTAGCTGAAAGGGAGGAGCGAAGGGTCATGGAGGCCCAGTTGTTCGAACTCCGAACCAGCCTTGGCCTCACTGAACAATGGCTGAGAGATGGTGAGGAGCGCTACCGAAGAGCACGAGAGCGTGGCTTTCGTGTCAGTAGCTCCTTTGCTGCTCCCACGGATCAGCGCCGGGGTGTGGGAATGGGAAGAGGTGTACAGAGCGGTAGAAGTACTGCTTTTCGTAGTTGGGTAGCACCCTTGAGGGCGTTTTGCCCGGAGAGTGGCGGGACAAGTAATGTAGAGAGAGAAGGTGGAGCTTAATGTACAATTCCTTATTTAAGAATGGAATAAAAGGTATGATTTTGTTTTGATTTTCATCTCACTCTTGCTATCTTGAATCCCTGCACGCATCACTGAAACAAACAGGTCAGTATCTCTGTTCTGACTTGGCCCCTTGCCCAATAAGCAGGTGTTCGCTTCAACTGTCCTTGAAATGGGTCAAGGGGCCAAGCCTTTATTAACGAAGGCAAGGGAAAGATGCGATAATGATGAATGTGACTGACAAGCACACTAATACAAGCGGAATTTAAAAGTGAAATGCTGCATACAAATGCAATCATGCGAAATGATTTTTTTTTATTTTTCTGGCATTTTTTTTGTTGTCTTTGTTATCATTCTAATAATTTTTTTTGTTTTCCAAATATCTAAGTTTTCTCTTTTTTTTAATCATTTTTTTGTCGCTAACGCCTGATGAGCACCCATATGGCACCTAACCTTCATGAGAACAGGGGTTTCTTACTAACCTCCCAGGTATCCTAAGTGCACATCTAGGTTGATTTGGGCCTTTAGACCCCTCGAATGATAATCCCGCCGGCTAAGACTTACCCTGATGATAATACTGCCATGCCATGCTTAGGCTCCCAGTTGCTTCCGACCACAGGGATTCTCCCAAAAGGTGTTCGAGGTAAATGATTTGCCCGACCCGGGTCTGTTTCCTCACAACTCTAGATGGTATATGATGGAACACCCTGGAACCCTAACGACCAACCGCGCGATGCTGACCCGGAATCAGACGCCGTCGCACCCAGAGGTGACGCGCTTGCATTGGCCTAAGCCCAAGGTTAAACAAGAAGACACCCAGATGGTAAATAGGGGTCTTGACCAGCCAAAAATACAGAGACTCCTTCACAGCGATAGCTTCTGCTTTTCAAAGTAGGCAACCATATGTTTGTATTAAAATAAGGTCGCAAACCTTGGCGGGTTTTGCCCTTCAGACATTCCGTCGAGCTTTCACCTTTAAAGGAAGAAGGAAGAGCGTAGGGGATAAACCTCCTGAGAGGATCGGCAAAACCGTTAACCCGGCGAGCCAATAAGGGCCCATTTAACTCTTTCCTTTCGGACAACTTCGGACCAAATCCTGAGCATTTACATTCTATGGCCCCTTTTGTGGATTCAGACTTTTGCTTTGAGGGGTTTCATTTATCGCATCAGGCACGGTCATGACCAGGCTTTTCTCTTGATTTTGATTTTGTGTTTCTTTTTGCGAGGAAGATACAGTCGTTTGACGTTTGTGAGCTCCCTTTCGTATGCCTGCGGGGACACTGCCCTCTTCTCGTGCTCTGATCGACGCTCGAGGAAATGGATCCTACTCTTGCCCTTGGGGGTTTGAGTTTTGGTTTCTCATGCTCAGCGTTTTAAGGGCGCCGACTGTCTCATTTGGTCGAAGAGAAAAGAATAAAGATTACAGCTTCTGGAGATCTTCCGGATGAGGCCCCACCGTAGGTGATGCTACCAACTTTGTTTAGATAAAATACGTAAGTGAGTACATGTTGGCTTCCTTTGAGCGAGCATAGGCCGAGGTGGCCGGACAGGGATCTCCACGGTTCTGGCAAACCAAGACCCGGTGCCTACCAAGCCTTAATGGGCCCTATCCTAACATGAAGGTTGGATGCAGAGATTTAACTACACGGTGACCACCAGGCATCGGCATTTTGAATTTTCCATATTTTTAGTGATTTTCAATATTTTTGTTGTTTTTGATGTTTTCTGTCTTTTCATCATTTTTTTGTTTTTTTGTTTTTTTTGACGTTTTGGCACTATGCTAAGGGTAGTACTTTTTAAGATAAAGCCCATTCCAAGGGTGGGATAACTCGGTCCCCTCGGCGTTGATTAGCTTGTAGGCGTTGCCGGGGTACACGGCTTGAATTACAAATGGTCCTTCCCAATTGGGTTGGAGCTTAGAATGCGGCCCTCCAGGTTTGACAAAAATTCATTTTACGACCATCTCACCGACTTTGAATTTTCTCTCAACGACTTTCTTTTGGTAAAAGCGAGCGAGTCTATTTTGATACACACGCGCATGCTCGGCAGCGGCCAGCCGCTTCTCATCCAAGAGTTCCAACTGGGCGAGGAGTGAATTACGACGGTCGTCGAGGGAAAATTCCTCGTCCAATTGTACCCTGAGAGAAGGGATCAGAGTCTCATACGGGACTACCGCTTCCATACCGTAAGTAAGGGCAAACGGAGTCTGCCCGATGGGGGTACGGATTGAAGTGCGATAGGCCCATAGAGCTTCGATAAGCTTTTCTGGCCAGTCTGAAAACTTACTGGACTCGCATGTTTTCTTGATGATTTTGATCAATGTTTTATTGGTGGCCTCCGCTTGGCCATTACCTTGTGGGTAATAAGGCGATGAATGATGCAATGCAATTGCGTACCTTTTGCAGAGGTCCTGAAGGTCCTGAGAAATGAACTGTGGCCCATTATCGGTGACGATTGTGCTTGGGACGCCGAACCTGGCGAGGATGTTCTTCATGATGAACTTGCAGACTGTTGACGCCTTGATTTCCGCGTAAGCTTCGGCTTCGGCCCATTTGGTGAAGTATTCCGTCGCAGTAAGGATGAAAGATTTTTGTTTGGTGAGGGAATTGGGATCACCTAGGGGACCGATGATGTCGAATGCCCACATGGAGAAAGGCCATGGGGAGGATATTGGATGAAGTGAGGAAGATGGTGAATGGATTTTATCGGCGTGAAGTTGACACTTGACACACCTACGGACATAGACGGCACAATCCTCTTCCATAGTGGGCCAGTAAAAGCCTTGCCTAATGATCTTCTTGGCGAGCATCTGGCTATTCACGTGGCCACCGCACACACCCGAGTGTGCTTCTTCTACGCATTTCCAAACCTCATTGTCGTCAAGACACCTTAACAGAACGCCAGTAAGGCTCCTCTATAGAGTAGACCTCCAACCAATGTGTATTTCTGAGCCACCCTTCTTATGGCTTTCTTATCTTCTGTGGTGGCTCCTTCAGGATAAGACTGATCTTTACAATATTTGACAATTTCATAGAACCATGGTTTCTCATCGTCAGCCAGCTCTTCTTCGACTTCTGCCAGCATGATCTCCCTCTTCTCAAGGATTTCTCCCTTCTGGATCTTCTGTAGGACTCGTTCCTTGATCTTTAAGAGGTAAGGGTCCTGAACGGTAGGGACAAGACGCTTGTAGAGAATGATGGATCTAAACCATGCACCTAAAGGAAATTTGAAGGATGACGCCAAGGAGGCGAGGGCATCGGCCAGAATGTTCTGTTCGCGAGGAACATGGACAAAGATCAGCTTGGTGAACAATTTGGCATAGGCGGAGACCAGCTCCTGATAGGGTTTGAGCTTGGGATCGAGGGTGCGATATTTGGTAAGCACCTGGCGGAGAACGAGTTGACTATCACCCACGACTCGCAACTCAGTGATATAGAAAGAACGGGCTAGTTCCAGGCCAGCTAGAAGAGCCTCGTATTCAGCGATGTTGTTGGTGACTGGGAACGCGAGCTGAAATGCCTCTGGGATGGTAACGCCTTCAGGCGTTAGAAGGACAATGCCGATACCCTTCCCTTGGGAATTTAGAGCTCCATCAAAATATAATGTCCACATTGGCTTGTCGGATTGGGCGATGGACATTAGTTCCTCATCTGGAAACTCTGATTGGACAGGGTCAAACTTGGGGAGAGGATGGTGGGCGAGATGCTCGGCTATGGCATAGCCTTTAATTGCCTTTTGCTGGATGTAGGTGATGTCGAACTGGGAAAGAAAACTTTGCCAGCGTGCTAGCCTATCAGTAAGGACGGATTTCTCCAGAAGAAACTTGATAGGGTTCATGCGAGCAATCAAGTGGACCTCATGAGCCAAGAAGTAGTGCTTCAATTTCTGCACCACCCAAACGAGGGCAGCACAGGTTTTCTCCATGACTGTGTACTTCTGCTCACAGGGATTGAGAAGTTTGGACAAGTAATAGGTTGCCCGTTCCTTGCCTTCTTCATCAACTTGTGCGAGGACAGCTCCCACGGAGTCGTCCAAGACGGAGATGTAGAGGATCAGAGGTTTTTCTGGTTTGGGTGGAATGAGAACGGGTGGACTAGCCAGATACTCCTTTAACCCTTCAAAAGCCTTTTGGCATTTAGAATCCCAGTGGAATTTCACTCCTGGCTTGGTCAACTCATAGAAAGGTCTACACCTTTGTGAATGCTGAGACACAAACCGACGAATAAACTGCAACCTCCCGATTAAACCTCGGACTTCCCTCAAATTCTTGGGAGGTGGCATATCCCTGATGGCCTTAGCTTTGTCAGGATCTATCTCGATCCCTCTTTTACTCACAATGAAGCCCAATAATTTGCCCGATGATACACCAAACACACACTTCTTCGGGTTCATTTTCAATTGGAACTCCCTTGATCTCTGCAAGACCTTAGCCAAAACCCTTGGATGTTCCATCCTGGTCCTTGATTTCACCAATAGATCATCCACATACACCTCCAGATATATGTGCATCATGTCGTGAAATATGGCCATCATAGCTCTTTGGTAAGTAGCTCCAGCATTCTTTAACCCAAACGGCATGACCACGTAACAATATGTTCCCCAAGGTGTAGTGAATGATGTCTTTTCTTGATCCTCTTCTGCCAAACGAATTTGATTATATCCTGAAAATCCATCCATGAATGAGAGGGTCTCATACCCCGTTGTGTTGTCGATTAAAACATCAATGTGAGGCAAGGGAAAATCATCCTTTGGACACGCGCGGTTAAGGTCTCGGAAGTCGATGCAAATCCTAACTTTCCCATCTTTCTTCATGACCGGGACAATGTTTGCCACCTATTGAGGATAAAGGACGACTCTAATAAACCTGGCTTTATGGAGCTTGTTGACTTCTTCTTTCATTTTCAAAGCCATTTGAGGGTGGAAACGCCTTAACCTTTGTTTTACCAAGACGGACCCTGGTTTTAGGGTTAAACGGTGTTAGACCAGGGTTGAATCCAGACCCGGCATATCCTCGTAGCTCCATGCAAATGTGTCCTTATATTCCTTGAGAACTTCACTTAATGCCTCTTCTTCAGAGGGTGGTAGATTATCACTTATGAGGATGATCCTAGGGTCTTCCTCAGTTCCCAAGTTGACTTCTTTGGTGGACTCTTCTACGGCAGTTGACGGCTCGTCGAATCTCCTTATTCCACTAGCATATGCGCCAGCCGCATCCTCATATTCTTCACCCTCATCTTCAGTAGGGTATTCTTCATCTGTGATCTCGTAGACTCCATACCCCTCATTAATTATGCAGTTGCCCTCACATTCTATTTCCGGTAGCTGGATGGGATTTTCTAGCAACTGAGGGACGGCAAGAAGGGCCTGACACCTGGCGGCTAAATCCAGAAGGAATCGACGAGGGATCTGCCTACCCTTGGATTTCTTCCTAGGTACTACCTTTGACTTATTATTCCTAGATTGACTGACATTATTTACAGAAGAAGAAAAAGATGAAGAGGATGGTGAAGAATGTACAGGGGAAGACCCCTCAGAGGAGGGGTAGAAAAGGTCGCTCATCGGACCTTGGACGGGTGGTCCGCAGGGCGGGGCGCACCCGTGGGAGATGTAGGAAGTTTCCTCAACGAAGATGTGTTGTTGAGGAGTTTGGAAATTGACGTTTTTTTTTCGTTTTCATTTTTGATGACAAAACAGTGGAAAGAGATCGGGGGAGAGGAAAAAGTGGTTATGGCTAGAGGATTGGGAGGCTCGTAGAGCAGATCATGATTGAAGACCTGGCACGGGTTGAGAAACCCGCGCAGGTATGTAAGTAGAGAGCTGGGAAGATCATCAGACAACCGTCTGGCCCAGGAAGATGACAGCAACAAAGGTTACGACGAGTGAATGGAGAAGATGACGGCTAATGAGTCGTCGGTGGTGATGGTGATGGCGGATGAAGATCCGCTGGTGACAGGGTCCTTCTGGCGAGGACGAGGATAGTTTGGGACCTTGGCAACAGTAATGATATTTTCTGGCATTCCGGAGATCAATGGCGGTCCTTCAAGCTGGGGAGACGAGAACATCCTTTCCAGTGCAACGGAAACGTCCCGTATATCAAACCATTTGTCCCATTCGCATTCCGGGTCTTTGATCTTGCCTCTTTTGGTGACCCTCGGACATTTTTCGGCTGAATACACAACATGCGACCCCCCATGTGCTTCCTGCGGATAATCCCCCATCTGAATAACGGGCCCTTTGTTGAAGTGGTTTGATAGGGTCCATGTGAGGGGCTTCCAATCCGCCTTGAATGGTCCTTTGAAGCCTAGGCCAAACCTGCGGTTCGGCCTAATCTCCTTTGGTGGTTTCAACCTACCTTGTAGCTGTGCACCCAGACCTTTGCCCTGTTGATAGCCGATGTTTCTCATAATCTCCCAACCTTTGGAGTGAAAAGGGAGATATGGCGTTGTTGCCTTGATCGGCTTCTTTGGTGCTAGCGGAATGTGAGATGAATCGCACACGTCCAGCAATGACAATATGGGCCGATGAGACGGCCAAACAGAGGGCAGAGAGGTGTTGATAGCATCCACCGTGTGAAGGACAGGTGTGCTGACTACTTTAATAATTCTTCCATTGTAAGGAAACTTCAAGCACTGATGGTTGGTGGAAGGCACAGCATCTATGGCTTCAATGTAAGGGCGACCCAGTATGGCCTTGAATGTGGGGTCCATGTCGAGGACATGGAATTCCGTGGGGACTGACATAGGACCTAGCTCTGCCCTTAGAATAATCATCCCTTGTGGCGGCCTTTTGCTATTGTCATAAGCCGTGACTGTGATTGAAGAAGGTCTTATATGTTCCTGTTCGACCCCACACAACTGAAGGGTGCTCATGGAGATCACATTTATGGACGCACCCGTGTCTACAAGGCATGGGTTTATGGATACCCCATTAATTTTTATTGAAACACACAATGCATATTTCCGAGCTTCCTTGGGAGCGAGCTCGTAGTTGTGGAACATGATGGCCGGTTGCGTGTCCGTTGGGGTCAGGACGGCAGAAATCTTTTCTACAGGGAGGTCCTCATTCACCATGACCTTTTGAAGATACTCCATTAAGGCTGCCTGATGGGATGTGGATCTCTGAAGCAGCTCCAGGATGGAGATCCGAGCAGGCGTCTTGTCCAAGTGTTTCAACAAATCATACTGTGTTCCAGGGATAGATCTTTCGGTTGTTCTCCATCGTCCCTCTCTGGCTGAGACTGCTCGGGATTCTGACTGTTCTGGGGGAAAACCCTGTGGAAAATCCTTCCACTCCGGAGCACCATTGCCTGTGGCTTTTGTACCTCTATAGGGGTAGCAGTGGGTTTTAACAGAGGTTTGAGGGGTAGTGGTGGAGGGATGGTTGATGAAGCAGGGGTGATGATGGGAGCAGGGATTCTGATGAGGGGTTTGTTAGGTGGAGGCATGGTGGAGGTAGAGGGGATATCGCACGGGTTATGAAGGATAAGGGGTCTGGAAGGTGGAGGTGGAGGCAAAGTGGAAGTGGGTAAGGTTTGGAGCGGGTAATGGTGTTGAGATGGATGGTGGATGATGAGTGGTTTTGAGGGCATTGGCGGTGGTATGGTGGAGACAGGCGGGGTTACGTACGGTGGACGGGTGATAAGGGGCTTAGAAGGCATAGGGGCAAATGCAGTAGAGGTGGATGGTAAAGTGGGGGAGTGAGAGAAAATGAGAGGGTGTGAGGGTGTAATGAAGGGTGTTGGCTGATAGGTCATTGGGGTGCGAATGAGAGGGCGTGATGGCAGTGGGAATGGTGAAGGCGGTATTAACGCGGGTTGATGAGAGAGAGGTGCTACCCGGGCAAGGCGAGGGGGTTGCATGATGATAGGGTTGGCGGTAGAAAGAATAGAGGTACTCTCTAGATGCCACACCTGCTCTCTCCCGACTTCCGGGAAGGAGGAGATGGGGTTGACCTGATGATTGGGATGTTGGTGCTCCGGTAATGGATTCTGGATTATGCCCATGTTGGGCTGTTGTGGTTGGGCCTGCTGAGGCTGCTGTTGTTGTTGTGGTTGTTGCTGTGGCTGCTGTTGTAACTGCTGTTGTTGTTGCTGGAACTGTGGCCTAGGAGGAGGTCTCCTAGCCTTGAGAGTGGCGACGTATCGCCTCATTTCATCCCAGTCAATCCCGCCTTCATCATTCGTATCGTGGATGTAATCTTTAAACTGAAAGCAGTTGTCCACTGTGTGTCCTGGCTGCCTGTGATAGACGCAGTATCTGGAGGTATCAACATTCGGGGGCCACACGGGCCTTTCCCTGGGTAGGATGAGTGTGTTTGAGGCCATGAGGGCGTTGAAAATATCCGCCAGAGTTTCTGGCAATGGTGGGTAATAGGCTCTCTTGGGACCAATCGGCCTTCTTTGTTGCTGTGGGGGACCGTAATTTCCTGGGGGTGGAACTTGGTTGTACTGAAGTGGTGGTTGTTGTTGCTGGGGTCGAGGTTGTTGCTGGGGTTGAAGTAGTTGAGGCATGTTGTTCTGAGGTGGATCGTTTTGGGGTGGAGGACGAGAGGGGAAGGGACCTGGTTGGAGGGGAAGTCGGGGCATTTGTGGAAGCCTTGGGTTGACTGCATAGTTGGCGTTGTTGACCGCACTTACTTGCTCATTTGTTACGACCCCTTCTGTTGCTCCGCCTGGGACACCAGCGCCTGTCTTTCTGACCACCTTGGGCTTCGGCGGCTCAAACATGTTCATAATGGGGGAGTCTTTTAACTGGGTTTGGATGTACCGGGCTCTTTCATAGAGCTCTTCCATGGTGGTGAGCTTATTCATGGCCAAGACATGCCTGAACTGTGGGGTCGCATTGGATACGATCATCTTTACTTGTTCAGGTTCCGAGAGGGTATCTCTTATTCTTTCTGCCAGAGACCTCCATCTATCAGCATAGCGGACAAAATCCTCGTCGGACTTCATCTTTTCGGCCACTAGGTCGGTAATGGAGAGAGAGGGACCGACCCTATCCCGATACTTTTGCAAGAACCTTCTCTGGACTGTTTCAAAATTCTCGGCCTCGCGGGGCTCCAAAGAATAGAACCACTCTAGCGCAGGACCGTCCAATGACCTCCGAAAGAGGTATGCCAGGGATCTCTGGTCGTTTTGCCAATAGGATGACTCATACATGAAATCCTTGAGGTGAATGAAGGGGTTGCCAGTGCCATTGTACCTGCGGTACGTGGGCATTTCGGAGGGAGGAAGATGGATGACCGGAAGGATTGGCAAAGCAACCTCCGGGGTGGATTTCACGTCCACCATTTTCTTCAAATTCTGAAACTGTTCGTCCATCCTATTGAACCTATTGAGGAGCGATTGGGCGAGCTCCTCGGGCGGTGAAGGTGGCACTTGCCACTGGGGAGGAAAATGTCTCCCGGAGACTTGAGGGGGAAACCCTGAATGAGAGGGAGCTGCCGGGCCGCCGATAGTTGGCCCCGGCTGAAGCGGTATGTGGGGAACAACAGGGGTTTGAGATTGCGAAGGGAACTGGAACGAGGGTGGTTGTTGGCTCGCTTGCCCTTGAAGCGAGGGAGATTGGATGGCTTGTGCCAGCGAAGGAGATGGAATGGCCCGCACCAATTCTTGGAGAGGTGCGATGGCCGGAGTTGATTCCTGGGGAGCGGGGGAAACAGATTTCCCCTTCAGAATGGCCTGGAAGGCCCGGAGCTGCTCAGAGGTAAGCTCCGTGTTGGCGAGGACACCTAGCAAAGAGGAGATGTCCTGTGGCGGGGATGTGTCCCCTGTGGTAACCTGCACCTCACGTGAGGGCTCATGGGAAGGACCCGCGTCCATAGCATGGACTCGCGGCTCGACTGACTCACCACGACCAGGGTGGTTCTCCTCAAAAGACTCGTGAGCCATGCTCACAGTTTTCCCGGAACGCAAAAACATATACTAGCAAGCAAATAGCAGAGATTATCAAACAAGTGGATGCCTTTACGCCCCTTTTTTTGTGTTTTGATTTTGATGATTTTTTTTGTGTTTTTAACCAGATCCGAAGTTCACACAAAATAGGGACCCTAGTTCATTTTTGTTTTCACCACCGTGTCAGCTAGGGGCTCTCGTCTCACCACGAATGGGTCGACTAACTCGGGGAACTTCAATGGTACAACCGGCCCAGTGAACGAAGAGGAGATTCTTCGATGTCGGGGACTTACGGAGGTCCCAGTGGAGGAGATTCTAGTCCGTCGAGAGGAATTCCCGAACGGAGAGTCCTTCCTTCACCGAGAGAGGGTGATCCTTAGAAAAGAGTAAAAAAAGGAAAGAAAAGGGGGTAAATGCATGAAATGCGGTGCTGGATAAAAGATATGTAACACACAGATGGAGCAGAGATAAGCACACAAATATAACAGATGTATAGCAGTGATATAACAAGAATATAACAACAATAAACAGATAGAGGAAGATATAGCCGTTCTACTTTCCAAGACAACACAGACTTAAAAATGACAAAAGAGGGGACTAAGGGGCGTGCACGTGGTGCACGAAGGGGATGACACAGCGCACGCGGGCGCAATAAGAAGGGGGACACACGAGGGTGCCGAGTGGAGGGGCACACGTGGGTGCCGAGATAACGCAGACCTCGAAGTAATCACAAAGGACCGGGGGAGTGCACGTGGTGCACGAGGGAAATGATGTAGCGCACGTGGGCGCAATAGGGAGGGGCACACGCGGGTGCCGAAAGAAGGGAGGCACACGTGGGTGCCGAGAGTTCAAAGGTAACCCAAAAAAGCAAAAAGAAGGTCCCACCGTGATCGCCAATCTGTGGAAGCCGAGGAATCCACTCAAGGAGAAGAAAATGAACTAAACTACAGACTATCAAGCGACTAAAAATTAAGACGGATTACAAAATGTGCCAATATGAGGAAAGAGCATACGTAGGATGCTAAAGGGATGTGATCGCCAGAGGGGTTACCTCAAAGAAACGAAATGATCGCGTGTACCTTGTATTGAGCGCGGAGATTGTGAATCCTCGAGAGCGGGAAATGGCAGGTTGCTTCTTCCTCCCCCTTCGGCCGGCCGACGGAGAGGGCTTTCCTCAGGTACCCTTGCAAAACAACGACAAACAAGTAACGGGTGGATCAGAAAGACGAAGGTGCAGTATTCAAATTCTAACGACGCAAGTAACGAAATGATGGCAAGACACACACCTGGTTGGTGTTGTCTTTTAAACCCCTCTCGGACACGAGTAGGAGGAAAATGCTTATGATGAATGGCAATTATTCCGACGTAGAAACGGGAAGAGACTCCCTCATAAAAAAGGGGGGGGTAGAGGATATGATATGATGAATGCAAGATAACTAGGAAAGAAGATGGCTTATTGGATGGTCGATGGCGAGATCCGATGGAACTTCGGCAGCGTAGGGACGACGAGGTAGCGCGGCGGGCGAAGGCGGCCTCTCTCCTGCGAGCACGGGCACCTGAGATCCGGCAGGACCTCCCCTACAAAACACCCACGGGTTAGGAATAGAATCCGGCAGCCTCTCGGCGCTCTTTTTCGACCTCTGAACTGAGGGGGGGAGGCCTCTATTTATAGAGGTCGGGAGGATGGGGGCGTCCAGAGGCCTGGACGCCTCCATAACTTGGATTTTCTTCAAACGACAAACTGAGCGACGGTCAGTCGATGGCCGGGGGTCGCCCGTGAGCTGGTTGATGGAGGCGTCCAGGGGCCTGGACGCCTCCATAACTTGGATTTTCTTCAAACGACAGACTGAGCAACGGTCAGTCGATGGCCGGGGGTCACCCGTGAGCTGGTTGATGGAGGCGTCCAGGGGCCTGGACGCCTCCATAACTTGGATTTTATTCAAACGACAGGCTGAGCAACGGTCAGTCGATGGCCGGGGTCGCCCGTGAGCTGGTTGATGGAGGCGTCCAGGGGCCTGGACGCCTCCATAACTTGGATTTTCTTCAAACGACAGACTGAGCAACGGTCAGTCGATGGCCGGGGGTCGCCCGTGAGCTGGTTGATGGAGGCGTCCAGGGGCCTGGACGCCTCCATGAAATTATATATATTTTTTGTTCAATCTTATATATATTTTTTGTCATTATTTTGTATTGATGGAGGCGTCCAGGGGACTGGACGCCTCCATGATGACCCCCGGATTCCCCCGAAAAGGTTGTCGATAGTCATCCGTTAGGCATTTTCCTGGTCCCGACAACTTCTGATGCATGCGATTGTTGTTGATGCCGTTCGAATGACGCATGATTTCCACAACGAGGCGGTTTCTGGATGCCGAAGGAGCGTTACGCTACTCGCCCAGAAGACGAGAGAAGACTCAAAGATATGAAACACTCAAGTGTTTCAAAATGCGAAAGCCGCTGCGGGGCGTCGCGTGGTAATATGAGATTTTCTCAGGGGACGTCAGGAATAGCGTGTCTACACCATGGACTTATGCGAGGTTATTACTCAAGCATAGTCGTTAACCGATTATATCATAGCAAATCAAATACAAATTTGTCTAAGTTGTCAGTCCAAATTTTGGTAGCACCTCCCCATGACTGGGGGGTTTGCAGGGGCGAAGCGGAGAGTCCCACCAGTTAGAGGTACGCTCCTTCAAGGCCGGGAATGCCAAGCGGTGACCGACGGTCTTCATCGGAGAGAAAGGACCCCGAGGACTAGCCTACCAGAGGTATCCAACTTCGCGAGTCGAAACAGTTGAGGGATGGCCAAGATGAGACATCACCTCGAGGGCCAGCCTACGAGAAGGGATATTCTCACAGCCACCACCCCTCCCTTGAGAAGAAGGTGGATTTGATGTTGGATTGGGGTCAACCCTATTGATGTTCATTATATGGGACATAGAGTGCATACCATATGGGGATATGACTCCGTGCCTTGGCAATGATTGAAGATGATGGGGATGTCCCCCTCCCCGGGCAGTGAATCCCTCGAAAGGACAAATCACTAAAGAACATTATGATTCGAATGCATTTAATTGGGGAACGAGCATTAGTTGACAATGACCTGAGACCCGGAGGTCGGCCAGTAGACTGAGCTCCTGGAAGAGGCACAAGGTCGAATGGCTCGACGGCATCTCCATTACGCACAGCTATATGATAAGAACGGCGGAGATGTTCATTCTCCTAACCCTTAATCGTGAATAGGGACAGACTGAGGAGCCATCCCCAAGGGCGAAGGATGATGCCATGGTAAGCATCCCTCCGACCAAGGGGGAACATCTGAGCACATCGGCTCATTCAAATCATCTATTCGACAGCGGAAGAAAGAAATCCTAGGGAGGGGGATTATTCATATTGCCTCCAAGCTCCGAGGCGTATATGGCGATGGAGAACTCAAATAAAAGACAGACTAAAAGATAGTAGCAACACCCCTTTCATTGATTCAATCGTATAATGAAAACGCTATAACATGTTCGGCTCAGTGTTGTCGCCTGAGGCCGATTTCACACCCGAAAAGCAGGAAGAACATAAAACAGGGGGAAACCAGAGAGAGGGGGAATTCGAGGAACACCCCGGGCTCATATCATCGCCCTTCGGGGTGATGCCCCGTGGAGCTTCATTAGCAGAGGAAGAAAGGGAAACAGCCAAGGGAGACGTCGCCGGGATCCTCCGACCAACCTTGAAGCTTCACAGCCGCTCGCCAGAGGAAGAACAGAGTATCGGAACGGGGTGAGCACTCTGCTCCTCTTTCTTCTTCTCCAAGCCTTTTGCTCTCTCTTTTTTTCTCTTTGATCCCTTTTCCTTTTTTTTCTCCCCCCTTATTTTTTCTCCTCTCTTCTTCTTCTTCTTCTTCTATTCTCTTTCTTCTTCTTCTCTCGAACAGGAGGCCCCTTATATAGGAAACCCTTCGAACAAGCTTAATCCGGCGTGAGATTTAGCGCGCCAGTTTACAAACATTTGGCACGCCGAATTAGAACCAAACGATGCGTGCAGGTTTAGAGGCTGCCCAAAGCTAAGGGACGCGCCGAATTTGAGTGGGCACGCCGGATTTGAAGGGGACGCGCCGGTTTAGCAAGAGCGCGCCGGATTCGAACCGTTTGATCGCTTTAACCCGACACGGGTCTGATAACGGGCTTCAAACTGGCCTCAGGGGTTGCTGTGACCTTTCATCTCTTCTTAGTCTTGCCGGGACATAGGAGAGACTATAGACGAGACTTTCGGGCCGCCAAATAGTTGCTTTTGGAGCTCGTGTACCTTAAGCTCGAACACACGGGCTTTCTGTTGACATGGCTCTCGGCATCACGGCTTGTATTGCCAGCTCGTCTCGACTTGCATTGGTAGCTCCTACGGGTGGTGATAGGTCACCCGGGATATTTCCGCCTTGACCGGGCAATCATCTGGCCGCCGATGGGCCCAATGTGCTAAAAAGCCGTACCCGCGTTGGGTAATCGGGGTCTTCTGATGACAGAACCTTCAGTCCTTGCTTTAAGGGGCTGAGGGTGTTCCTCCTCCTCAGGAGAGTCTTCATTAAAGTGGCGAGCCACCAGTTAGATCGTCATCCTTGGTCGGGCGACAGGTGCGGGGTAGCGGCATGACGGAGTCGATGTCGGATCATTAGGCAGGCTTGGTCGTGCTGCAGGTTGGTTGTGGATTCATCTCGACTCTCCTGAGGCGAAGTCCCCAGTGTTCATTCCAGATGACTCGAGGCTATGACAGCTTGAGAATTCTTCAATATGTTGATCTTCATCGGCTTCTATGCTTCAGTGGGCCATGTCTTTATGTCTGCGACTTGATCACCGTTGATCATATTTTATGTGCCAACAAATGCCCCCCAGCCACGGGTGCTGTGAGCGAGGCACGAAAGAAGCGGGGCCCGTGGATGAGCTCTGTTTGGCTTGGCATGGTCTTGAAATGGCCTTTTAATACGGCGTGGCCCTGGGGCTTGTGCTAAAACGGCGTGGGTTTACACATATAGGCCTAATCCGGCGCGCTCATTGGAGAGGGGGCCTAATTCGGCGTGCCCTTTGGCATTTGGGAATAAGCTTAATATGGCACGCCCCTTTTGGTTTTTGCGAGATGGCCTAATTCGGCGCGCTATTTTGCGCGCCGGATTAGGTTGAGTCTGTGGATTTTGAAAGGTTGAACGAGGGAAAAGCTAATCCGGCGCGCCCTTTAGCGCGTCAGATTAGGGTGACTGATCCCTTCCCTATAAATCCCTCTCCTTTCTCTTTCTTCCTTATTCCAATCCTCATTTGCATCTTTAGCTTCTCTCTCCTCTCTTCCTCTCCAGAGCACGGCGGTGAGAGCAGAGGGTAAGTAGAGGGGTTTTTTTGGGGTTCAATCCCTTGTTTTCTACGGCCCCGGGAGGCTCCTTGTAGGCTCGTCCTCGGAGCTATCCCCCTGGGTGTCCTGTTTGGCCCCAGCGTGATGCCTACGGCCTTTTGTAGGGATCGTCACTCAGTGGACGAGTTCCCGCTTCGCCCTGGCAATCTCCCGAGCTGGGGAGACTCTGCCGAATTTTTTTCAGGAAGGGATTCCTCTTGAACAGGCTTTCTGACTTTGTTTGCCTTCTTTGTGGCTGCCTTTTGTGCAGATGGCATCTGGATCTTCTTCCTCCCGTGCTATAGTGACGTGGAGGGATGTTCACTCCTTGGATAGGGGTCATGGCAAGCTGGCCATCGTAGCTAAATCTTATGACTCCGAGACTGAGACAGTGGATATCAACTGCATGTTGATCGTTGGAAGTGATTCCTTCAAGTATGAACGCCCCGATGGCTCCCGGTTGGACCATCCTAAGGACAAGCACCTAATGTCTTTTCTGAAACGGTTCAACCTCCAAGGGAAGTGGGACCTAATCCTTGTCCGTAGAGCCGAGCTAGCACTACTCGAGGGACGGGACAGTCTCACTGACTGCGTCGTAAGAGGGAGACCCATTTATCTGCCCGGTGAATCGAGGAAGTGGGGTGATGTACTCGGGCTGCAGGAGCTGTCTCCACAGGATGGGCAACTGACCAGAGCCCCTGAATTCATTCCTGCTAGGTGGAACAAGACTGCAGGTCGGGTAGACCGGGAGAAGCCATCTTTTGGTTTATTCCTGGCTCCGATCAAGTGGGGATATAGAGACAAGCCTTTCTTGCTAGACTGCCTGGCGGTCAGGTTCAAGCACCAGATCTCCGTGGGGTGGTTTGCCGACCTGAAGGCCACTGACGCCCAAGCTTTTTGGCCGGGAGCAGTTGAGTTCACCGACTTTGTCTTGCAGCAGTATGCACCCATTCTAATCAGGGCGGGTGTATATCATAGTGTATACACCTCCAGATATCACTACCCCATCTCGAAGGTCTTTGTTGCGGCATGATCGAGGTGTTTTGCCCGGAGTACAACACCTTCTATACTTCAGAAGGAGAGACGTCCTTACACCTCTGGAGCCTCTCGCAGCTGAGCGGCCTCCCGATAGATGGCGCGCCGTATGAAGAAGTCTGCTGGCCAGACTGGTTGAAGGACCAGATAGACGGGGAAGGGCGATATCTGATGGGTTTTGCCTACCGCTACTTGATGAAGGCGTACCGCAACCTCTGCCATTCCTCTCATGAAGCAAAGGGGGCGAGGAAGCTCGGAGAGAAGAGGCGTGTGCGGATGGGCACATGGCTTCAGTATTTCTTCAGGGGAGAGCAGAAATATATAGATTTCCCTTCTATGGTGTCGGCTCCAGTTCAGCGGAAGAAAAGGGTCCAGTGGCAGACTGCTTACCCTTCGACTTCGGGGGGAGGTCAACCCGGAGGCCCCAACCCCAGGGGTGTAGACGCAGTCACTCATTGTGCCGCTTTTCTTACTTATTGGATTTGTTCTTTAGCTCTGCCGCAAGGTGACGAGAGCGTGATTAGGGCGGAGGCTATTTATCCCGCCTGTTTGATGGCTTGGGGCATGAAGCTCTCGCTTTGCCCCGTTGCACTGTGCCTGATATACAAGTTACTGGGAGACCTGCACCGATCGCGTCTTCCCAGTAGTCTTCGAAGGGTCAGCCCGCTGCATTTCTTCAACACCTGGGTCTGCACCCTATTTCCAGAGGCTGCTCCTTGGTCTCTTCAGTCGGCACAGCTGGTCCCCAGAATGATAGAGTTCACTAGTGTTGAGCCGACACGAGTAGCGGACCAGCTTTTCACTATACGTGGAAAGCTCACCAAGGTTCCACTGGATTCCCCGGGAGTCCTGCACTTTTGGAGTTTGGCGGCTCATTCTAGCCCCCTAGTGAACAGGATGAGGGAGTGCTGCATGCACGAGGTGGAAGAATATGTCCACCCTATTTCTGATGCCAAGTGTACAAGGTCGATCTTGGAGTCAGAGTTGATAGATTGGGCGCTGTCCATAAAATCGAGCGTCCTGATTTTTTGCAAGAGCGGACTCTTGTGGCTAGAGCCCTACTATTCTTTCTGATTCAGTCGGATCTTTGGCTATGATCAGCATATCCTAGCTACTTCCACCCAGTTTGCACTGCCGAACAGGGCTCGAGCCGGCCAGGTATCGAATGACGAGGCCCGCATTTGGTGGGATTACTTTCACCGTCGAGAGGCGGTTTCGTTCAGAGTTCCAGTCCCTATGCACTTTCCCCGTGTGACCCCGGAGTACATTAAGTGGTGGAATGCGCGTACAAGCTTTTACAGGAACTCGAGGAGAGAGTGCTGGGCTGTTGCAAAATGTAAATTTCTGGATTCCCAACCAATGCCGACTCTGGACATTGACCTGGCTTATTTGAAGCGGCTGAAATCCCGGACGAACACTTCGGTATCGAACTACCTGGAGGCGAGGAAGGCTACCAGATAGGGTACGTCCAAGGTCGAGCCACAACTACCGGAGATCAGCAAAGACGGCTTTTTGAAGACGCTCCAAGGCCTATGCCGTGTGAGCAGCGAACGGCTGGACCTCCAATAAATCCCTTTGCCAGTGGAGGAGCCGACGCCTCTACAGCTTCTTGGCACCCTGAGAGCGATCGTCTTTATCCCTACAGAACCTTTATCAGGAAAGAGGACCGAAGGCCAGAGCTTTACGATGGTACCCCTTGGTTGTTCACGCTGTTGCACTCCCATGGGATTTCAGTGGGTGGCCCCAGTGAAGGCATACTGGGCAAACCCGTTCTTTTGTCTTTCAAGTGTGCAGATGGGTGGGGGCTGGACCACCTCAGCTTATACTACCATTTATCTTCACGCGGCCATGAGGACCTTGGGTTGCTGGCTGACCAGTGTGAAACAATAGGGGACATATGTTGGCTGGTCCGCGAAGCTGCTTCTAGGGACAAAGAGTGTCACGCCCCGAACAAGGCGGAAATATCGGGACGTACAGTCAGAGGCAAGCAGGAAAGAGAGAGAACTAATCTAAATATACACAAGTGCTATGGAAAGGAAATACTAAATGATCATTTAACAACCAAACTGATACAATAATCTCAAAGGCAACTTAATACAACGTGGAATAACAATCACTAAGACTCAACAACATAACTGAAACTAAATGCTCTCCAATCACAACTAACAATAAACACACTGCTAAAACACTAGAACTGAAACACTTAAGACATCACTCCTGCCCTTCCCTGTCGGTAAGCGCGTCACCTGAAGAGCCTGGAAAGGGGGGAAAACACAACTAGGAGCTAACACTCAGTAGGAAATAACAGACATGTATAAGTGATTAACAGTTTAATTACATTTTCAAAATGTCATGATACAAACGATAATGCAATGAAAAGATAATGATGATATAATGAAACAACGGTAATAACAAGATCTTGCAAGGTCAAGAAATATATAATTGATAATGATTAACAAGAATAACAAATACAAGAATTTACAATAGGAGATGTAACAAGAGATATAGCAATGAGATAGTAGTAAGGAATTGGCCAACAAGCAAGTATTTTAAACATTTAACCAAGTATGATCAAGTAACAAGTAACCATATACTTTTGTCATAGACGCCAACACTCAAGCAAGTACTTCGGTGCAATGCCCCACCTTGTCATTAACATCCCATGGGCTCACTAACTTTCGGGCGCTCTCCCCAGGACCAGACCGGGCCCTTATGATGCGATGGCATTGATTTACTGGGCCCAACATCCCATCCGTCCAGACATTCAGTCAATTTTTAATAGCCAATTAATCAGAGGAATTTCTGCCATAAGTTCAGATTTAAAGGACTAACCTTGTCCTTGGATTCAAGAGTACAAAACACGGTCAAACTCATCTTCAAGAGATGTGCGGTCGTAACTGAGCCGCTCGATGGGTATATACGGTTCATACAGGACCGTACGTACAGGAACTGGACCGAAACTTAGCCCGTGAAGTCAAGAAAAGAACGGCTGACAGTGGGCCGCCCTAAGGTAAGAACGGTGCAATATGGGCCGCTCATGTCTAAAAGATAGTGAGGCCCAAGAACAAGATATACGGTCCATACTGGGCCGTATAAAGATATGCGGTCACGATCGGGCCGCCGAAGAGGTTATGCGGTCAAAAGATAACCGCGCATGCCTCTCATCGTCCGATTTGATCTAAGACTTAAACTAGTGGTTTAAGCTCATAAAACAGGGTATGCTGGTGTTAAACAGATTCTAATCATGATTATAATGATGTTCCAAGATGACGGTAAGACCGCCGGATAGAGTTTCCGGGGGTAGAAATGAAACTAGTACGCTAAGCGGCCAATCGGCTTCGGGTAAAGTGGAAAAGTTAAACATGCTGTTCTACTGTAGTACAGTAGCTAAACAGCAAGTTAACAGTCATATTAATCCTAATGCCAAGCTAATTTAATAGGGATTAGGTTATAGATTAACCCAAGATGCCAAGAAAAGTATTTAAGATGATAACGAGTTCGCGTAAGTCGCGTAGGCACGAATAACAAGCAAATATCATAAATTTAGTTGCATTTTTAAACAGTTATTAAATGGGTTTCTATTTCACTAATTACCCTTAATGACATGCAAATGAATGCCTTAGAACATGTATTAAGTCACTCTCTGTGGGGATAAACGGTTCTATATGGACCGTACAACTTACAGGGCATTTCGGGGCCGAACAGGGGTCACCCTGTGACACAGGTAGATGGACGGTTCCTACGGGGCCGTCCATAGGTTTCTAATTATAAATTGTCATTATGACACTAAAATGGATGCATCATAATAATTACTAAGTCAATTACTGGGTAGATAAACGGTTTGGTGTGAACCGCACAACTATCAGGCTTAACGGGGGCTGAACGGGGGTCTGGCACTTGGGCGGTTCTCCCTGGGCCGCCCAAGTGGATGGGTGGTCCTGTCAGGGCCGCCCAAGGGTATGGGCGGTCCAGAGATGGCCGCCCATCCCTGGATGTGCGGCCCAGTAAGGGGCCGTTCATGTATATGTGGTCCATTCTGGACCTTTCATCCAGATATGTGGTTCCTGAAGAACCGTTCATCCTGGGATGAGTGGTTCCTGAAAAGCCGTTCAACTAGGGGCATGCTAGGGTCAAAATTGGTCAAAAGGTGGGCTGGAGTTGGACGGTCTATCGTAAGACCGCCCATCTCTGGGTCATCTCCGGTCATCCCTGCCGCGTCCGGTGAACGCCGGGAACAAGGTGGTTGCTAGGGTTGCACTAAAACGTTAATAACTACTAGGATTGAGCTCCAAATAAGGGGATTTTGGTATCAATGGAAATCTAATACAAAACTCTACCTGTCTACAAGGTCAATTGCATGATCAATTGCTGGAATCGAGATCTATTAAGTCAAGAACACATGAAACCCTAATTCTGACATGCTGTGACTAAAACGTTAAATTCTCTCTACATACAGAATGGAATTTGGGGCTTCTTGGCTCAAATGAAAGCTACTTCGATGGTGAATCCAACCATATAAGATATGGTTCATGATGATTAAGATTAATACTTCGAAATCATAAATCACTTCGGATGAACACATCGAACTAGGTCTAAAACATGCTGTTACTATAAACAGAAATTCTATAAGTATGCTTCATGAAACTTAGGGCTTTCTACGTGAAATGAAAGCTAATATCATGCTTATTACATCATATAAAATAATTAGAGTTTGGTCTGTTACACCTACCTCAAATCGGAGAGAGAAAACTCAAACCCTAGGATGAAGAACACTTGGACAGCACCTCACAAAAAGCTCGATTTCTCCACGGATACCTAATGGAATTGGGGCTTTTGCCACCAATGGATAGAGCTCAATGAGAGGAACAATTTGCTATACTCATGATCAAAATTTGGTTGAGAATTCCTACCTCAATCGATGGATCAAAGAAGGATGAAGGGAAGCCAACGGCCTGCTAACCCACCTCCACAATTCGAGCTAGATCTCCCCAGATCTGAAACTTCAGTGAACCCCACAGCAGCCAAATGAAAGAAGACTCGTAGGGCTTCATTTTGATAGCTCATAGAGCTTCTGGAGCCTTCGGAGTTGGGAGTATTCGCTGCTGCAAGCTACGTGTTTAGAAACGGCGCCGAAATCTTTGACTTGACCAAACTATGTCGGCAGCACGTGTTGGGGCTAGGTTTACCTCAAATTGATTGAGGGTAAATGTTCCTTACATTGTGGCCTTCCATTTGCCACTGATTTCAGATCATTTGGTTGAGTATTGAGGTCGAATTTCGTGTTTTAATCCAAGGGTTAGGTATGGGTCAAAAGTGTGCACTTTTGGGTTTAAACTCTAAATAGATCTTCCCACGGATTTACAATGGCCTAATGCCAGAAGGAAAAGTTGTTATCTATCTCGACCTTAATCTGTTTACCATTTTTCTGGATTTTTATAAGGTGGTCGAAATTATCACTATTCTAATTCTAAGGAATTAAATATTAATAAATCTGAAATTCAATTATTAAATCAATAGAAAATTCAATTCTTAATTAACAAGAGCTAAATAAATATATTAAATCCAATAAAATAATTCGGGGTCTTACAAAGAGCCCTCACTATTTTATTGGCCACTTTCCCCTTTTTATACGGGACCGGCAGGTATATTTCTCCCTTTTCTTTTCTTCAACTTCAGGCTTTCCTTTTTCGCTGCTGTGCATGTCATTTCTCCTTGCCTGTGTGTAGTGCGGCTTTCTTCGGAGGAGACCAAGCATCTCCGGGAGCTGTTGATAAAGGCTAAGAAGTCGACACACTTTGAGGTCCCAAAAGCTCCCCCGACCACGATGCCACTTCCCCTAGGTGATTCCTGGAAGCAGACGAGGTCCTCGGTTCGGGAGGCCGTCACCCGAGCGAAGCGGGCTCGTCGGAAGAAGACTGTGGAGGCAGCACCTGTGGTTGCTCTTCTAAAAGTGATCTCATTTGAGGAATTTGAGGCCTCTCATCCTACAGCTCGCGTGACCCGAGGTATGCCTCTTATACTGCGTCCAGTCATCGCCTCGGCCACATAGATCAGTTCTCATTCTCGTAAATGCAGCTGCTTCATCTGCAATGGCTGCGCAAGCAGCTGCCGCCTCAGCTGGAGCCGGAGAGAGAGAAGATGTTGTGCAGATAGACCTGCCTTCCCCGATGCCCAGTCATGAAATAGAGGGTAATTGATGGCCCATCTAGTTGTAGACTTCATAGTCTGTTGTCCCTTCTGCTTACATGGGTGCTTCATTTTCTTCAGCTTTTGTCGAGATTCGACCACCCTCTCCCCCTATCGTGGAGTCTACTGAGGGAATCTCTGCAGCACCACTCATGGAGTCCATTGAGGGAATCTCCGCAGCACCAGGAGTGACTCCAGGAAGCCAACCTATCCCTGAGGCCAGTTCGCCCGTTATCCCTGCCACCGAGTCGGTTGAGCAGGCCCCTGTCGAGCCAGAAGTTCCAGAAGGAGGTCCTCCAAGTGAAGGACAACCGGCATTGAGAGGAAAAGACCTGTTGGTGGTCCAAAGTTCATCCTCGCCAGAGCAGTTGGACTATGGCAGCGGCTCAAGCGACGAGGACTTCCTTTTTAGGGGAACCGAGGTGGAGGATGCCGCAGTGTCTTCCGCCTACGAAAATGACTTCACGACCTTCAGTCCTCCAAGACTGACGCCGAGTAGTTTCAGGCCACCAGGTCCTTCAATAGGGAAAGGGTCAGGAGGGGCGGAGATAGTGGCTCCCGCTGCTGCAGATCTGAGCCTAGTGCCGGCTGAGGTAAGGACTGCACTTTCCCGGTCTTGTGCTCATTCTCGTCCGACCATTGTGCTGGTATTCCGAGATTCTTATGCTCCTCTTCCTTTTGCAAGCCCCTGCTGGACAGGCCGAGGTCACCCCGCCGGTGATAATCGTGAAGTTACCTCTGCCGTCTCTCAGTGCAGATCCGCCCTTGTTTCCTCCGGTCCTGAGGCCCATAACTCTGAGGTATCGGAAGGATTATATGATGGTAACGGACCTGGAGGCGCGGGAGATGATTGTCGGGTGTGAGCCATCGGCTATGGCTCCGACGCAGCAGCAGCTCGTCGTTGTTGACGAGCCATTTCAGATCCAAGAGGGCCTTCCTGGGGCAGAGGAAGGGGAAATTGTGGAAGAGGAGGCCGCTGCTTCTAAGGCTTTGGCCGTCATCGAGGAATCTCCTCTCGTGGAAGCTGGTGGGACTGCACGCGAGGAGCAAGTATCTTCGGCTATCGAGATGGCCACCACGGGCTCACCTCAGGGGGCAGGCAAAGAAGTCCCCGTAGTAGGGACTCCTCCGGTTGCATCGGCTGTTATTGCCGAGTCCAGCGTTGGTGCCCTACAAACCATGCGTCGACGTCCTCTGGGGCAAGCGACGATATCTGGGCTGAGGTAGACAGCAGGGTGGACTTTCAGCTTCCCGAAACTTCGCCGCTAGGTTTATAATTTTCTAGCGACATGGTATGGCAGTCTCTGGATAATCTTCAGCGAGCCATGTCAGCTTCCCCGGGCTTGACTTATTTGCAGCTGAGGAATCTGATAGAACACCTCTTCCGCTCATTATTAGCATTCGGGTGTCCAATGGATGATTGGACCCCACGGGTTACAATGCTGCTGAAATGCGCTAATCGGCGGGAGTACCTTAGCCAGGAGGTATCCGACCAGCTGGAGGCTGTTAAATTAGAGAGGGCTGATTATCGAGCTATTGCCACTTCATTGAGAGGGACCGTGGGGCAACTGAAAGATACTGCCAGCGCCACTTCAGAACGCCGGTCCTTCCTCACAGTGCGTATAGTGGAGCTGCATGCAGAACTTGCCAGGGCCGAAGCTGAATTGTAGGAGGCTGAGTGCCTGGAGGTTCGGACTATAGAGGAAGCTGACCTAGCTAAAGGGCGGCTTGCCTCTCTTGATAAAAAGTTATCACAGCTGACAGCTACCGAGTCTCGGCTGCAAGAGCTGACTCAATATCCTTCCTTGGGCCTCTTGGAATTGGAAGACATTTTCCGGCGCCCTCTGCAGTAGCTTTATTCCATTTCCCCTTTTTCATAGTTTCACCTTTTTATCTTCGGAGCTTATGTATCCCGGGGAATGCCCCACGTATGGATGTATTCTGACACCTCATATCAATGAAATGTCTTTGTTTGTCGCTTCAATCGCGACTCCTTTCTTTCTTTTCTTTTCTTTCACCTTCCGGCCGATTAGCTCAGTCCAGGGACGTAAATTACTGGCGCAGGAGAGCGCTTACGTCTTCAGCGAAGAGGTGCGGGGTTTGCTCCACCGCGGATTAACTACTCCCAGCATCGAGCTTCGACCAGGGTGGGACATGGGTAGAGTAGGCGGATGCGTCCCACTAATTTCGTCGATGGTGACAAAAGCTGAGAGTGCGGTTTATTCATCGACATGGCTCAAATGTTGAAGCAGTGGTAGTTTGTCTATCGATGAGGATGGAAGGTCCAAGTTAAAGGATAGTTGACTGGGCTCGTCGATGGTGACGAGGGTCGAAAGGTAGCGACCGATCTTGCCGATGGTGACAAGGGCCGAAAGGATGGGCGGTCTTACTGATCGTGACAAGGACCAAAAAGGTAGCGACCAATGTTGCCGATGGTGACAAGGGTCGAAAAGAATGGCCGGTCTTCCCGATGGTGACAAGGGCCAAAAAGGTTAGCGACCGATCTTGTCGATGGTGATAAGGGTCGAAAAGGATGGCCGGTCTTGCTGATGGTGACAAGGGCCGAGAAGGGTAGCGACTCATCTTGCCGATGGTGACAAGGGTCGAAAAGGATGGCCGGTCTTGTCGATGGTGACAAGGGCCGAAAAGGGTAGACGGTCTTACCGATGGTGACAAGGACTGAAAAGGTAGCGACCGATCTTACCGATGGTGACAAGGGTCAAAAAGGGTAGCGATCGATCTTGTCGATGGTGACAAGGGTCAGAAAGGGTAGCGACCGATCTTGCCGATGGTGACAAGGGTCGAAAAGGATGACCGGTCTTTTCGATGGTGACAAGGGCCGAAAAGGGTAGATGGTCTTACCGATGGTGGCAAGGACCAAAAAGGTAGCGACTGATCTTACCGATGGTGACAAGGGTCGAAAAGGTAGGTGGTCTTGCCGATGGTGACAAGGGTCGAAAATGGGTTTATTCATCGGCATGAGTTACATGTCAAAGCAAAGGTATGTTTATTAATAGGGACGAAAGGTCCGAGTTAAAGGATAGAGGCCGATCGATCTCGCCGATGATGACGAGGGTCGAATATGGGTTTAGTATGTAGGGGATCTCCGGTGGGACCTTTGATGGTTATCCCTTGGGAGTTTCATTAGGAGGAGAATAAATAGAAACTTTTTAGATTACCACTTTACTAACCTAAGCGCCCTTTCGGGTTTTCGCCGAGGTCAGCCCCCTCTTGCTTTTTCCCACGCGCCCTTTCGGGTTTTCACATGGCGGGGTACCCGATTTTGCCTGCAACGCCCTTTCAGGTTTTCGTCACAGCCGGGTTATAGCCATTTTTGTCGTTGTTCCGAATACAGGAATAAGTCCGGTGGGGTATCTCTATTTTTAACCCCATTTTATTTTTTTTCTTTCTTTCTTTCTTTTTGAAACATGCACCAGAAGGACGTTGAGGGTGTCGGCTAGGACACGAAGTCTTGTGCCGAAAGAGAGGGTTTATTCGTTAGTAAGAATGTAATGCCAATGCAAGGGATAGATTTGTGCCGATTCGGGTGTAAAGCCCGCAATGGCAATGCTGTATAAGGGTCGGCTAGGACACGAAGTCTTGTGCCGAGGATAGAGGGTTTATTCGTCAACAAGAAAGTAATGCTGACGCAAAGGATAGATTTGAGCCGATTCGGACGTAAGGCCCGTAATGGCAAGGATGTATGAAGGTTGGCTAGGACACGAAGTCTTGCGCTGGAAAATGGGTTTATTCATTGGCAAGAAGGTAATGCTAATGCAAATGATGGATTCATGCCGGTTCGAGCGTAAGGCCCGCAATGGCAATGCTGTATAAAGGTCGGCTAGGACACAAAGTCTTGCGCCGAGAAAAGGGTCTATTCATCAGCATGGAGACAATGCTAACGCAAAGGATGGATTTGTGCTGATTCGGGCGTAAGGCCCATAATGGCAAAGATGTATAAAGGTTGGCTAAGACACGAAGTCTTGCGTCAGAAAAGGGGTTTATTCATCAGCAAGAAGGTAATGCTAACGCAAAGGATGGATTTGTGCCGATTCGGGCGTAAGGCCCGCAATGGCAATATTGTAGGTATTATGCGAGTTTGGCTAGGGTAGAGTACCACTAGACCGAGGTGTGGGTAGCTCGATTAGGGTGGAGTGCCACTAGACTAAGGTAAGGGTAGCTTGGCCAGGCCGGAGCGCCACTAGACCAAGGTAAGGTAGCTCGGCCAGGGCGGAGTGCCACTAGGCCAAGGTGAAGGTAGCTCGATCGGGTGGAGTGTCACTAGACCAAGGTATGGGTAGCTCGGCCAGGGCGGAGTGCCACTAGACCAGGGTGAAGGTAGCTCGATCAGGGCGGAGTGCCACTAGACCAAGGTGAAGGTAGCTCGATCAGGGTGGAGTGCCACCAGACCAAGGTAAGGGTAGCTTGGTCAGGGCGGAGTGTCGCTAGACCAACGTATGGGTAGTTTGGCCAGGGCGGAGTGCCACTAGACCAAGGTGAAGGTAGCTCGATCCGGGCGGAGTGCCACTAGACCAAGGTATGGGTAGCTCGGCCAGGGCGGAGTGCCACTAGACCAAGGTGAAGGTAGCTTGATCAGGGCGGAGTGCCACCAGACCAAGGTAAGGGTAGCTTGGTCAGGGCAGAGTGCCACTAGACCAAGGTATGGGTAGCTTGGCCAGAGCGGAGTGCCACCAGACCAAGGTGAAGGTAGCTCGATCAGGGCGGAGTGCCACCAGACCAAGGTAAGGGTAGCTTGGTCAGGGCGAAGTGTCGCTAGACTAAGGTATGGGTAGCTTGGCCAGGGCGGAGTGCCACTAGACCAAGGTAAAGATAGCTTGGTTAGGGCGGAGTGCCACTAGACCAAGGTGAAGTAGCTTGGTCATGGCAGAGTGCCACTAGACCAAGGTAAGTGTTCCGATCACTCAGGGGATGTTGGTTGCGCCATGTGATACAGCTTTATATGCTTTCCATTGAGGGGAGAGAACTAGACGACTCCTTTGTGGTCTACAAGGATGTAGGCACCCCCTTCGTATACTCGGTGGACTACGTATGGTCCGACCCAGTTCTCAACCAACTTCCCTTTGGGGTTGGAGGCCATCACTTCTCTTCTTTTGACCATTACCAGGTCTCCTTTCTAGAATTCTCGACCTTTGACCAGTTTATCGAAAGCACGAGCCATGCGAGCTTGGTAGAGTTGAATGTTTTGTTGCGCACGGAGGCGCTTTCCTTTGAGCTTGGTGAGCTCTTCCAATCTTCTTTCTGCATTAGTTTGTTCACCGCTGACTAGTCCATGCTGGATGGCGACTCGCAGCGAGGGAACTTCTAATTCAATGGGCACCATAGCCTCTGACCCATACACGAGGGAGAATGGCGAGCAGCCGGTTGGGGTTTTATAGACAGTACCATAGGCCCAGAGCGCCTCACACATCTTTTCTTCCCAGTCCTTTTTATTAGACTTGACGGTCTTTGCCAGCAACATGCATAGTGTCTTTTTGAAGGCTTCTACAAGTCCATTGGCTTGGGGGTTGTAGGGGGACGATGTCCTCCAGTCAATCGTGTATTTGTCAGCTAGCCGGTAAACCTTCTGGTTTCTGAAATGGCTGTCGTTGTCAGAGATGATTTGGCTGGGAATCTCGAACCAGAATATTATGTTCTGCCAGAAGAATCTTGCAACCAGTTCTCCCGTCACATCTCTTAACGCAACTGCTTCTGCCCATCTGGAGAAGTAATCTGTAGCTGCTAAGATGTATTTGCACCCTGATGAAGATGCTGGCAGTGGGCCTACCACGTCCGTGCCCCATTGAGCAAATGGCCAGCTCGGTAAGGTAGGATGTAGTGGCACTGGAGGTCTTCTTGACACATTGGCGTGCTCTTGACACTTCTGACAAGCCTTGGCGAACTTGCAGCAGTCATCAAATATAGTGGGCCAATAGTAGCCCAATTTCTTTATCTCAATTTTCATCTTTGGGCCGGCCTGATGCGCTCCAGCTGAACCCGCATGAACTTCCTGCATCACCTGCCTAGCTTCTGCTGATGACAAGCAACGAAGTAGAACTTTTCTTCGGGCATCTGCCATTATCCGGAATAGGGTTCCATTTCTCATCTCGTAAGAGTCTTTGACCCTCAGGAGTTTCATTCTTTGTTCTTTCTCTTTTGGGAGCTGTTGGTGCTGAAACCATCGTAGGAGATGTTCTCGCCAATCGGGTTGTTCAACCTCTTCGACGGCTGCCACCTCACTCTCATGTTCGTCGGTCGAGACCTCTGTCACACTGGGGACCTGTCGGCGGTTGATCACTGTTATGTTCAGGCTTGTGTCTGGCGGGACTGCCAAAGAACTAGCCAATTTAGCGAGGGCGTCTGCCTGAGCATTCTGGCCTCGATTGACATGCTTGATGTTGATGAAGTAGAATCTTGACATCAGGCAGGTTGCCAGCTGATGGTAAGGGAGGAGCTCTTGCTTTCGCACATCAAACTCTCCTTCCTGCTGTTTTATAACTAGCATGTAGTCTCCGAACGCTTCCAGCATCTGAATTCCCATGGACAGTGCAATCTGTAATCAGATTATCAGGGCTTCATACTCTGCTTCATTATTTGTGCACGGCTTGTTTATTGAACAAGATGTGTGCACGACTTCCCCTTCTAGGGACTTCAGGACTATGCCTGCTCCTGCTCTGACCCTGGCTAACCCAGTGGCCAAGGTGTCAATTCTGGAAGCGCCATCAAAATATAGCTGCCACAAGGAGGGCTGCACCTGAGCGGCTTCTAGAGTTTCATCTTCAGGAAGCTCCGGTTCCAGCGGACGTTCTTCTGGCACCGGGTGTTCGGCGAAGAAGTCTACAATAGCTTGGCCTTTGACAGCCTTTCGCGGTACATAGAAGATATCAAACTCCATAAGGATGACCGCCCATTTGCCTAAGTGACCTTTGAGTGCTGGCCAGGACATAATATATTTCAGCGGGTCCTCCTTGGATACTAGGCTGATTTCATACGACAACATATAGTGTTGAAGCTTCTTGACTGCGAAAACCAGTGCCAGACAGGTCTTCTCAATATAAGTATATTTCTCCTCAGTCCTGACCAGTCTCCGATTGAGGTAGTAGAGGGCTTGTTCTTTCCCTTCTTGATTATTTTGGGCTAGTATTGCCCCCAAAGAGTTGTGTGTGGCTGTTATATATAATATCAGCGGCCGTCCCTTCACCGGTGCGCCCAGCACTGGAGGACTTTTCAGATAGTCTTTCAGCTTGTCAAAGGCTGTCTGGCAATCTTCATCCCAGTAAAAAGGAACATCCTTCATCATCAATTTGTGGAAAGGCTGGCATCGCCCTGACAAATTGGAAATGAACCGCCGGATATAAGCCAAGCGGCCCTGCAGTGATCTCAGCTCAGAGAGGTTCCTCGGTGCAGGTAGTTCTTGAATTGCTTTGATCTTTGTGGGGTCTATCTCGATTCCCCGATATCTGACAATGAAACCCAAGAACTTTCTGCTCGACACTCCAAATGCGCATTTCATAGGGTTCATCTTTAATTCATGCTACCTTAGCCTCTAAAAAATGATCTGGAGGTCCTGCAGATGGTCTTCTTTTCTTCTGGTCTTGACCACCAGATCATCTATGTAGCATTCAACCTTGTGGTAGAGCAACTCATCAAATATTCTGGTCATTGCACGCTAATAAGTTGCGCCAGCATTCTTCAGTCCGAACGGCATCCTCTTATAGTGATAGATGCCTTTAGGGGTTCGGAAGGCAGTGTGGACACGGTCATGCTCCGCGATCCAGATCTGGTTGTAGCCGGATGACCCATCCATGAATGACAGGGCCTCGTGGCCGGTTGCAGCATCAATCATGACTTCCATTATTGGGACTGGAAAGTCATCCTTGGGGTAGGCTTTATTCAGATCTCGGAAGTCAACACATATCTGGATGTGTCCATTCTTCTTCTTCACGGGGACGATATTCGCCAACCACGTGATGTACTGATTTTCTTCGACAAATCCCACGTCAATGAGCTTGTTGACTTCTGTACAAATTTGAGTGATGAGCTCCGGCCTCATGCGCCGCGGAGGTTGCTTCACCGGCTCGGCTTCAGGGCTGATCGCCAGCTCATGTTGCGAAACTGCAGGACTCAATCCCGGCATTTCTTTGTAAGTCCAGGCGAAGCAATCCTGGTATTCTTGCAGCAGCTGAGTATACAGCTCCCATTCTTCTGGGGATAACTGGGCGCTGAGGAAGGTAGGCCTAGGGTCTTCCTCACTTCCCAAGTTGACTTCTATCAGCTCGTCGACTGTAGCTTGGTCTCCATCCTCTATCTCCGGAGGTGCCGGTTGGAGGTCGACAAAATCTAGAACACCATCTTCAGGGTCGAGGACCTCGACTTCCTCATTTGACATCATCAGAGTTTCTCGAAAGTCCTCTACTTCATTTAATAGCGGCCATGCATATTGCTCTCTCAGCGAATCCATTGCTGTTGCAGTCTCCAAGGGCAAGAGAGCAGCTTCAGTCTTTGTAGACGGGGTTGCAGTCGTGACCGACTGGTGGCTGCTTGTTGTTGGGCTGGAACAGTATCCCATCCTTGTAGCAGAGGGTGAGGAGGTCTCGCCTTCTGGGGAAGTTTCATCTTCTATAGAGGTGGCATTCCCTTCCTTGGCTGCACATACCTCTCGGTCGGAGTCGGCTGAGGCTTCCCCGATTGGCATGAGAGGTGCCGAAGTCGTCATCAGTAGGACTTTACTGGGGGGAGAGGTCCCAGTTTCTTCGACACCTTCGGCTTCGTTGCTGCTAGCCGTATCAAATTCGGCTTGAAGGGCCGCCTCTTTGGGATAGACCTGCTCCCAACATCGGCAAGGAATCACGGTATCCGCTTCTTGATTTCCGGGCTGGTCCAGGTCAGCATGTTCAGCTTCCGCTGGGTATTCATCAAAAGTTGCCTCCAGTGGGCTGTCTTCAACAGGGTAGAAGGCGGAGATGGTGTCCACCTCGTATCACCCACTGTGATAATATTCCTCCAGGGTGAAGCCCAACCCTGGGTATTGAGAAACACGTCTCATTTCCTTATCCAGACTTGCGGGATACCACATCTTCTGGAAAGCTTCCTTGCTTTTCTGAGGCTGATCGGAGGGGATGTGCTGCTTCTGAAACATCCTGGCCATCTGACTGGTTGTGAATGCCAGACCCTTGATGGGGACTGACGGATTGCTTATATCTTTGGGGAGGCAGTAGTCTGTGTCTTCCCAAGTAGGGTGCTCCTCAACCGTATAGAACGAGCTATTGGGTCCATCTACCTGTGTCACCTCCCAAGTTTTGAAAGGCTCGACAGTGGGGTCATCGAGGCCGGGAATCGGCTTGGTGAGGCCATCTGGGACATCGATGTAATTACGCTACCGATCGACCTGCACTTCATTAGCTTCAGGGTATAAAGCTGGGGGTGTTATTCTGCCCACGTCCCCGGATGCTGTGATATGAGAGACCACCTTGGGCTTGACGTATCCGCGCGGCGGTGGTGGATACCAATTATCGCCGGATGCACCCCTCGATGCCCACGCAGGGGTCTTAGCTTCAGAGGTCTTCTGGGGAGGCCCCGTATATAGGTTGGCGTCTGCCAAATGACATTCAAATACCTCAAACGGGTGAAGGTCAGCAAATATTCTCTCCTCCTTCCCTTGAAGACTGTATTTGATACATTGGTGGAGCGTAGAGGGCACCACCATATTTTCATGCAGCCATGGGCGACCGAGCAGTGCTTTGTACGAGGTGCGGGAGTCGATGACATGGAACTGCACCATCGTAGTAAAATCTGCCAGGGTAAGTGTGAACTCTGCCACCCCCATCGACACTTCACATTTTTGATTTAAGCCGGTGATACGCATATCCCCGACTTTTTCGAGATGCACGTTGAAGTGGTGCCTCTCGTATATTCTATAGGGCAAAATATTGACAGCTGCACCGGGATCGACCAGAATTCTGTTCAGCTCCCTCCCGTTCAGGTGCCCTCTCATGTATAGCGGCCTGTTGTGGCTGATGGTGGGTAGCAGCATATCCTCTAGACTGAAGGTCATGCTGGCTTCCGGCATTATTTCAGCCAAGCAGGTCTCAAAATGAGCAGGCGTCTACAGAGCAGCGATGTTCGCCTGTCGAGTCTCTTCACTCAAAGAGAGGATCTCCAAGATTGTAAATCTAGCAGGGAGCTTCTTGAGTAGCTTCATTATTCGGCTCCCAGCTTGGACATTGGAAAGCTTCATCTCTTCAACCCATCTGGGCATGGGAGAGTTCTGAGTTACGGCCCCTGACGGACCCGCTTCATCTACCTCTGACTCGGCGCCTTTCTGGTTAGCACCGGATCCTTGATGTTCTTCATTAGCTACTGTGGGGTAAGCTCCATCTGTATTTGGAGCTTCAGCATATTATGCTGGTTGCAGGTGAACATTCCCGGGTGTAGGGTTAGCCTCCTGGCAAGGCTGCTTCCCCTTAGACATCTTCATGAATTCAAGAAATGAAGGGACTGCCTTGCCCCCATTCTTGCTATATAGGACTGGCAGAGGAGGGATCTAGACTCCCTTGGCCTCCGGGGGAGGTGTCTTGTAGGGCTGCTCTCCCCTGAATATGATTTGTGGTTGGGTGGTGGCTGGCGCCTCAATTCCGGCCTGACTGGGTTGCATGTGCAGCGGTTGCGGCCTCGGCCTTGCCTCCCCCAGCAAGGGGTTTGAAGCAAATTTCCTCTTCTTCCTCCTCTCCGGGCAGGTTGAAAAGTGCTGATAGAGTATTACAGGAGACAACCTACACTTTATCGGCCTTAGCGGCCGTTCTTTTCTTCTTCTTTTGTTTCTTCCTCTACCTTGCTTCAGTAGGCGCCTGCCCCCAGAACAGACTGCCCTCCTTATCGGATGCTGCTTCAGCTTCCTCCTTTTGCTCGAGTGAGAACTGCTCCAATTCTTGCCATGGGACATGGTCCTGCACCAGCAAAGGCTTCAATTCAGGCTGCACGTACTCGTCTATCCCTTCAATGAGGTTTTGTAGTCGTCGGACCCCAGGATTGGTTTCCTTGATCACCGGCAGCAGAGTTTGTCTCCTCCGATTGTGTGTAGGTATCCTGATGGCTGCAGGTGGAGTGGTCCATGCAGGTGCTGCCACAGGCGGAGTGGGTCGTGGTGTAACACCACAGATATGTGCCCCCACATTCGGGTGGGGTGCTTTCTTCCTTTTGTGCTTCACAGGGGCCCGTTGCCATCCCTGCTGTTCCTTCTCGGGCTCCAAGAAATGAGTTTCATAGGTGCTCCGCGTACTTGCTTCAGAGATCTCCTCGGGCAATGCCTGATATAGGGAGATCATGTTAACTCTTGCTCTTCTAAGAGGGGCTTCATGTGGCTGAGGAGGGTCCACTTTGTACTCCCCCAATTCTATTTCATTCTTCTTCACCATCCCTTTGATGATATCCTTGAAAACGTAGCAATCTTCAATTGGATGCCCCAGCATCTGGTGGTAGGGATAGAATCTTGGACTGTCCTTCTTTTTCAGGTCCTCCGGCCTCTTTGGCTCTGGCAGGGTGACCACGCCATACTCTGTTACCCAGTCGAACAGAATCCGGGTCTTGTCCTTCGGAAAGGAGTAGGCTTTCTTCATCTTGTCCCATAGCGAGGGACCTTCTTTGCCATCAGGGGCCTTTGCAGGCTGTGGGGCGGCCGCCTTCTTACCTTTATCTTTCTGTTGCTCGAACGCTTTGATGTCAAGGGCGTTCGCTTCCTTAGGCACCTGGCACCGTTCCACTGCCTTGCCTTTCTGGGTTGTGCTGGCAGCTGATGTAGGGACAGGTCTGGCCAAAAAGGCTTCCACATCGGCCACGACATTGTTTAATCGGTCAAACGACCGTATCTCCATTCCAATCATCTTTTCCAGAACCTCCCTCCTGAGATTCTGTTTGCATATTTGTACAGCGTCCTCTTGATGAGGGGGTCGCTTGCACCTCATTTCGAGGTTCCTCCACCTCTTAATATAGCCGAGGGCTATCTCATCTGCCCTTTGCTTTGTTGAGTAGAGTTCGGCCACTGTGACCTCCCTCTCTGTAACATGGAATCTTTCTCTGAACTTCTTTTGCATATCCGACCAGTCGCTGATCGACCAGGCCGGGAGGCTGGAGTACCATTCAAAGGCGAGGCCCATCAGCGAGGACCCAAAAAACTTTAGCAAGTATGACTCGTCGGTGGCCAGATCACCCATGATAGTCATATAATATGCAATATGTTCCTTCGGGGATCCCTTCCCATTGAACTTGTCAAACTTGGGCGGCTTGTTGATCCCTGGGGGAAGCCGCTTGGCAGCATGATGTGGCGGGTATGGCACCCGATAGGCATCAAATGCGACGTAGTCGCCTTCACTCCTTTCTGCGAGCTTCAGCTCGATCATCCTTTCCACCATCATCCGGTTCATGACCGTGGGGTCAACTGGCTCCGGATAGAAGTGTGCTGGCTGCAGGTACGGGGTGACCAGGGTGGTCACCTATGGCGGACGCAGCAGTGGGGGTGTTTGGTGCACTTGAGGGAGCACTGGTGGCATCAGCGGTTGTAACTGTGGTGGCCGCTGCTGAGTCGTCGCCATACTCGACTCTGACGACTGAGGCATGGTGTAGAGCGGCGGAGGGTCGATATGACGAACCGCTCCCCGGGATGATTCACCCTGGACTTCGGATGGCTTGGAAGCTGATGACTGTCCAATCTTCTCCATGAGCTGTTTCTTCAGCAAGTCTATCTCTTGCTGGTATCTTTGAAGTAGCATTAGGACCGACAGATCCATAGTTGCATTGTTGGGGATAGCCTCTGTTGTTTCCCCGGACGTGCCCTCGGGCAAGATGTCGAGGAGGACGTCATCTTCTTCTTCCGCCGTCACTACATTGGCGGTTAGAATAGCAGCTTCATCATTCCACTGGTGGTAGACCGGGGGTTGTTCTCCTTTAGTTGCCGCCAAGAGCTCCCTTGCAGCTTCCGTTCTTCGAGTATTCGGCCCTGGCCTTGCGGCCAATCGAGCCAGCTCCTGGGGGTCTTCGGGAAGTCCCCCATATTGACTGAACATGCCAGCCATATTGCAGGTGAAGACCTACGTCCTTCGTCTCTGCCGATGGACCCTTCTCTCAGCCCGATGCGGGAAGGTCAACCTCTCGAACACAGAAGTCCTTCTTGTTTCTTCCGCCTAGGGGTGGCTTCATCGGCTCCGATCTCGAAGCCGTCATCATAGCCATTGTCGTCAACCGAAGACACCATCATCCTTTCTCTTTCATCTTCTTCAATTGCCATTGATGGGCAGTAGTCTTCACTGGCTGCGGCTGCCTGCATTAACTGATGTTGTCCAAGCGAGGGGTTGCCTAGCCCTCGGAAATAGTTCTTGACCAAATTGGTCATCTCTTCTCGACCCCGTTCTTGATACAGCACAGGGGACAGTTGTCGACCTCCCGCAGGAGGGATATAAGCTAGCCGAGCTCTATCGGCAAGTTGCTGGAATCTCCGTCCCACAGCAGGGACGTGGGCTTGGCGGGCGCAGGCCCGGAAGCGTTCACGGCGCGGAGGGTCCGCGACCACTTCTTCTTCTTTCGGGGCCAGGCCCCCTTCTCTCTTTCCTTCCGCTCCGTCGGGAACAAGGCGGCGGCGGACAGGTGCAGCTTGATGGACAGGTTGGACCCTTTTGGGGACCCATACATGTTTAAATTACTTTGGCCTGGGGGCCAACCTCTCTTGGCCGCAGTGGCCGGCTTCTTCTCTTTCCGCCCTCCTTCTAGCGAGGGCTTGGTATGAGTTGTAGATGGGGACGGCGGGGACAACCCGGTCCGGGACTATCTGTGCATCGTGCCTGTCGAGGAAGACGCGTACACCACCGACCATCATGGATTTACCGGATTGCGACAGAGATCCGATAACCATGGCGATACCTCTCCGGAGTCGTTTGCGCTGACGTCCTCCCGAGTTCTTGGTGACGACATCGGGGTGGACCCCACGGACAGCATGGTGCACCAGGCAGCTGGCGACCGGGGTTGGACTCTTGGATGAGTCGTTGCAGTATCGAGCCTTCAGAGGCTCCACCTTCTCTGCAGCTCCCTTGACGGGCTCCGAGGGTTCCACCTCTAGCATGTCTATGAAGGCTAACCCCAAGAAGTTGGGGAAGCCGACAGTGGCAGGGAAGCTGCCGAACACCGTGGGCACCGCCAGGTACCCTTGCGCGTGACCCGCAAAGATCGATGGACCGAAACCAACGCCAGTCAATCCAGGGGTTGTCGTCATTGTTTGCCTGAAAAGACCAACAAACCGACGATCAGTAGCCTTTGGGAGGGCCTCGAACCCCAAGTATCTCGGCAAAAAGATGAAAGGTGACACCGGTCCCACCGGGCGTGCCAGACTTGTTGGGATTGTTTGTTCTACCAGGGGTATTTTATTTTGTTTGGTTGGTTTATTTACGCGTCGATCAACCAATTAACTAACTGGTAATTAACTGACTGATTAACTACACAGGCGTGCCAGTCACGTACGTGATGAGTTTATTGTGTGCTCATTCTGACCCATGTCGGGTGAGAGTGAGATTCGGTCGGGACCAGCAGTCCGCCATACCATAAAGGCTATGGCGTTAATTACATCCCCCACGAGGAGAGAAAACCTTTGATTAATTACCGAGATAATGGACCATCGAGGCTGAAATAAAGGATGCAAATGATGCAGATGATCATGCAACATATTATAGTCTATCATGCACAGTTTATTAGGATGAAACCATCAATACTTGGCGGAGGACTTAGCCCTGGAGACCATCATCCCGCATGACGAGAGCTTCCCGTCGGGCGTTGCCCGGCTTTCCACTAATGCCATTTGATATACCGAGGGCTCGCACATTCAAGCACACCTTGATGCGATGCGAATGCTTAAGCTCAATCATGATAATGAGGCTATGAAGCCAACTAATTTCGATTTAGATAAACCAACATAATTGGCTTATTGATTACAGGGTTCATTTAATTCTGTTATTAGCGTCGGGGCTCACCTAGGAGGTGAGGAGGGTATCGAGACGGCACGACACGATTCGGAGCGAAACCGACACGGTACGCGTGGGTGTGGAGCTTAAAACGGCGCGCGAAGCGTAGGTAAAAGCCTAAAACGGCGCCATTAAAACGTAGGTATAAAGAATAGTTAAAAATTGCGCGACGTTTATTTGGATGTTAAAACGGCGCGGTGGTTTGTTGAGCTTAAAACGGCGTGCTGGCAGAGAGGGAGCTGAATACGGCGCGCCCTGGGCGCGTCGGATAGAGGCTCAAGAAGTTGAGAGAACTTATGAGTCTAACTTTAAAACGGCGCGAGGGGGGTGCGCCGGAAATTGGCACGTCGGATTCGAGCCGCGCCGGATTTGAGGGGTTTTAGTGCTATTCAAGTCAGATTGAAACTTGTGCATGTTTATTGAAATCTTGTTGATATTTTTTTTTTGAAGATTGGAAGATTTATTTGGCCCCAGAAGCACTGTAATCGAGGCAGCCATGGACTTATGCGAGGTTATTACTCAAGCATAGTCGTTAACCGATTATATCATAGTAAATCAAATGCAAATTTGTCTAAGTTGTCAGTCCAAATTTTGGCAGCACCTCCCCATGACTGGGGGGTTTGCAGGGGCGAAGCGGAGAGTCCCACCAGTTAGAGGTACGCTCCTTCAAGGCCGGGAATGCCAAGCGGTGATCGGCTGACTTCATCGGAGAGGAAGGACCCCGAGGACTAGCCTGCCAGAGGTATCCAACTCCGCGAGATGAAACAGTTGAGGGACGGCCAAGATGAGACATCACCTCGAGGGCCAGCCTACGAGAGGTGATATTCTCACAGCCACCACCCCTCCCTCGTGAAGAAGGTGGATTTGATGTTGGATTGGGGTCAACCCTATTGATGTTCATTATATGGGACACAGAGTGCATACCATAGGGGGATATGACTCCGTGCCTCGGCAATGATTGAAGATGATGGGGATGTCCCCCTCCCCGGGCAGTGAATCCCTCGAAAGGACAAATCACTAAGGAACATTATGACTGGAATGCATTTAATTGGGGAACGAGCATTAGATGACTATGACCTGAGACCCGGAGGTCGGCCAGCAGACTGAGCTCCTGGAAGAGGCACAAGGTCGAATGGCTCGACGGCATCTCCATTACGCACAGCTATATGCTAAGAACGGCGGAGATGTTCATTCTCCCAACCCTTAATCGTGAACAGGGACGGACTGAGGAGCCATCCCCAAGGGCGAAGGATGATTCCATGGTAAGCATCCCTCCAGCCAGGGGGGAACATCTGAGCACATCGGCTCATTCAAATCACCTATTCGACAGCAAGAAGAAAGAAACCCTAGGGAGGGGGATTATTCATATTGCCTCCAAGCTCTGAGGTGTATCTGGCGATGGAGAACTCAAATAAAAGACAGACTAAAAGATAGCAGCAACACCCCTTTCATTGATTCAATCGTATAATGAAAACGCTACAACATGTTCGGCTCGACATTGTCGCCTGAGGCCGATTTCACACCCGAAAAGTAGGAAGAACATAAAACAGGGGGAAACCAGAGAGAGGGGGCATTCGAGGAATACCCCGGGCTCATATCATCGCCCTTCGGGGTGATGCTCCGTGGAGCTACATTAGGAAGAAAGGGAAACATCCGAGGGAGATGTCGCCGGGATCCTCCGACCAACCTTGAAGCTTCACAGCCGCTCACCGGAGGAAGAACAGAGTATCGGAACGGGGCTAGCACTCTGCTCCTCTTTCTTCTTCTCCAAGCCTTCTGCTCTCTTTTTTTTTCTCTTCCTCCTCTCTCTTCTTCTTCTTCTATATGAACCCGCTCTCCTTCTTCTTCTCGAACACGAGGCCCCTTATATAGGAAAGCCTTCGAACGAGCTTAATCCGACGCGAGATTTAGTGTGCTAGTTTACAAACATTTGGCGCGCCGGATTAGAACCAAACGATGCGCACAGGTTTAGAGGCTACCCAAAGCCATGGGGCGCTCCGGATTTGAGTGGGCGCGTCAGATTTGTAGGGGACGCGCCGGTTTAGCAAGAGCGCGCCGGATTCGAACCGTTTGATCGCTTTAACCCGACACGGGTCCGATAACGGGCTTCGAACTGGCCTCAGGGGTTGCTGTGACCTTTCATCTCCTCTTAGTATTGCCGGGACATAGGAGAGACTATAGACGAGACTTCCGGGCCGCCAAATAGTTGCTTTTGGAGCTCGTGTACCTTAAGCTCGAACACACGGGCTTTCTGCTGACACGGCTCTCAGCATCACGGCTTGTATTGCCAGCTCATCTCAACTTGCATTGGTAGCTCCTACGGGTGGTGATAGGCCGCCCGGGATATTTCCGCCTTGACCGGGCGATCATCTGGCCGCCGATGGGCCCAATGTGCTGAAAAGCAGTACCCGCGCTGGGTAATCGGGGTCTTCTGCTGACAGAACCTTCAGCCCTTGCTTTGAGGGGCTGAGGGCGTTCCTCATCCTCAGGAGAGTCTTCATTGAGGTGGCGAGCCACTAGTTAGACCATCATCCTTGGTCGAGCGACAGGTGTGGGGTAGCGGCATGACGGAGTCGATGCCGGATCATTAGGCAGGCTTGATCGCGCTGCCGGTTGGTTGTGGATTCATCCGACTCTCCTGAGGTGAAGTCCCCGGCGTTCATTCCAGATGACTCGAGGCTCTGACAGCTTGAGAAGTCTTCAATATGTTGATCTTCATCGGCCTCTATGCTTCAGTCGGCCATATCTTTATCTCTGCGTCTTGATCACCGTTGATCATATTTTGCGTGCCAACAACACCTGAACAAGCCACGGAAAAATCTCGAACAATGTACTGCAGATTCAGGCCTACCGGCGAACTCTGCCGAGTACAGCACGATCGAGACAAACACTATGATGAAAAAGAACGTCACGTCACATCCTGACGAGAGCAAAACCATCTCGCACAGTGGCAACACAGCACGCACAAGACCACTTACGGAAACAAAGTGACAAAGAATCGCGAAACCTAAGCCAGCAAAATACTGTACTGGACTTTCAGGACTCTAGACACTATATATTTAGGATTCCCATGTACTTCACACAATAACGCTCTGATACCACCTATGATGACCTAGACTCCGGATATCGGATATACCCGAAAGAGTTACCGAGTAGACTCGATACCACTTGGAACCCGTGAAGCCTCCTAAGAGCTGTAAAGCTCCGAAGGGATAAAAGGATTGTTGTGTAGTACATTGAAGTCGCAGATATAACAGTAAGCAATTAAATTTCATTAATCAGGTTTGCTAAAGTAGAAGAAATAAAATTACTTTTTAATTAACAGTTTAAATTAATAATTATACAAGAGTCCAGTCCAAAGGAAAGACAAGTACAGTCCAACAGAAAGAAAAATGTACACTGAGGTCGGGGGAAGCCAGAGGCAGGTATCACTGGCAACTACGAACACGCCACACCAGGAACCGCGAAGGAAGAAGTGACGACCACACCTGAAAAGTAGGGGTGAGCCTCGTGTCACTGGCTCTATAGGGGTCACCCGGATCCCCACTAAAAAACAACGCAGTAACACGGAACAACAGCTAAAACAGTAGTAGTAGTAGTAAAGCAGGAAAAGCTAAACTACAACTAGAAAGCTTTAAAAGAAAGCCGTAACAGCAGGAGTAGAATAGCTAAAAGAAAAGGGAAAATCTGCTCCGAGCAAAACACGGCTGTCGAACCAACTTCGGCTCCCTAACTTTTCCAAACAACGATAGAAGGGTGAACCCTGATCTCACAAAGTCAGGAGTTACCGATCCGTCGGCAGACACAAGGCCCAAAGGGAAGGTCCTAAAAAACTAGGCAAAAACCTTAGAGAAGACCTAGACAGACACAGACACTAACACATACATGACTAGATCATCGTACACGCAACTGAAAGCTATCATCGGGCAAGGTCGAGAATAGACTAACTCAAAAGGGAGAGCTGATCTTGGACGAAGCCAAGAACAGACCAACTCGGAAGAGGAACACAGACTCCGAGAAATATGAGGGTCACGCGCCAAGTGACGGAAGCACCTCCTCACTAGAAGAACAGCCAAATGCGTCCACTGACATCTTACACTGCGCCACAAGCATCTCCCTAAGGACGCCGAGAACGACGGAGACTGAGATACTCACTGAACTGAACTAGGAACTATAGTAACGAGTGACTAGTCAGGGTCACGCCCGTCTACGTTCGTCCAAACATCCCTGACCACGTGTGTACGCACAAGCTCAATGCCTCGAGCCAGGCCTCTAACTAGTTTTCTCCCCCAGCAGGACGCTACTGCAAGGCAAGGGAGCCCACGGAAACAAGCCTACAAACCGTATTTCGGGAACTGCCCCACCACCACTCCCAGGTGGGCCGACACTCGAGGTCGTCAGGCTACGACTAGTGGAGGCTCACTAGACACAGAGACTCTGAAACACGAGTGCCGGAGTACAGACAGGATAAGCACGCACTGTCACCCATACTACGAAGCACAAAGGCAGTACACCAACTACCAACAGACTCAAGACAGGGCAACTAGACCTACCAACACAATAGTCCTTGTGTCTCATGATTCGGAGGCAAGATCGTCGCACAACGGCGGTGACAAGTTGCCAATCAGCCTAATCCTATGCCGAGGAAAACGACACTAGATCATTGGATCCACAAACCCGTATGAAACGACACATGGAGACCTAAGGGATCATCAAGACCCTCAAAGCACCTGGACACACAAATCGAGGTAAGACAACACCTCAAGGCGTCCAGATCCACTGTCTCGAGCTATCCAGAATAGTCGAGACACACACAAGGTTACTTGTCAACCACTGGGTCTCACCGGGTTGAACAGAACCTAAATAATGACTCAGAAGACTTAGAAGCAGTACAAAACACTATCCAATAGCAAAGTACGTCTGGCTACCTTATAACGTTGTTATAGCCCACATAGGACATCAAAAGATGTCCACGGGACAATGGGCAAACCAGGAGGTCAAGCCAAGGCACTTGGAAACCAACACATCGGGAAAACGACATGCAGGAGTTAAAAAGAGGAACATACGCTGGCGGTCATATAATGGGCCGCTAGGCGACTGTAGCAGTCACGGATTAGGTCGCTAAACCCAGTCAACCCTGAACCGACCTATTCGGACAAACCACCAAGCAGTCAAATATAGATGCGCTACACAAACTAGGAGGTCTAAGAGTAAACCGCCACACTAACCACCTTAACCTATTGATCTAAGACAAACGGACTGTAGCGGCCTAAGAAAAGGGTGCTACAACGAAGAGGCGGATGACTACGGTCAAACCCCAAGTCGTGGTCTACCAATGGGCCGCTAAAGGGTCTAGACAGTCTAAGAGAAGGCCGCCCAAGACAAGGAATGGTCTAGTGAAGGACCGCTTCACTAACCGCCATAAAATCGTTGACTAGAGTCAACCACACTAAGCGGTCT